>OZ020491.1:21009928-21724438 GCA_963971405.1 Psococerastis gibbosa | reverse complement strand
AGCTAGCCTACGCTTTAAGTTACTAACTGCCGCCCAAACATGGAGGCCTCTCCTGACTGTGAAAGTGGCACGATAGTAGAGAGGGTTCATTTTGTCATATTAATAACAATAATAACAATCACTTTAATTTTCATTATATAAATTAAATGAGAGACTTAGGTCATCCCATTCACAGTGTACAAGAAATTGCGTTACAAATTACAGTTACAGTATCCTTTCGGTTACAGTTTAATTACAATACAGTATTCTTTCAGTTATTGAGTTATTGAGCCTATTTGCTGCGAGTTACGTTCCATTTCGCTCCAGGAGCGGGCTTTTGACTCAATTCAAAGGGATCACGAGCACACCGAGCTACGACCAAAGCACCCCCTCCACTCTGCTGATCAATATATTCTGATTCTGACACTATCGAAATTGTCAACCAATCAGTGTTTTTGAGGAAATCGCTTTGTTGTATGAAAACACTGCGACTAACCGCATTATTTTGGGATAGCCTGGGGGCGGCTATTCGTGACTATCTCCCATTTGCGCGGACGCAAGACGCAATACTGGAGGAACTCAAACAATTCATACCTTTCGTGAAGCTGAGACATTTTTTCAGTGCAGTAGCTCGCAGTTACCATGTTTGTTTTCGTCTTAATGCAACACTCTGCCACCAGATGGTGCAAATTGTGTGGCAGCAGCGAAATTACAACGTCTGCAGAGTCCACCAGCTCCACTAAACTGTCCGGACGCTCAATTATGTCCATGAATACGGACTCCACGCCATCGTACCGCGCCGCTATGGAATCAGCTTCCTCTTTCAGTGCTGACGCTGGAAAGAGAAATTATTTATATAAAAAAAGTTGAAATTTACGAATGGATTTTCCCCCTGCATCTGAAATGGAAAATTTCCGACACACGTCAAGAGTTCTGAATTGTATTGTACCTACGTATCTTCAGAGTGCTGACACTAATTTGCAGCTGTCTGTCAAAGTAGAAGCTTTGGGATTTGATGTGACTTATGAAGCTGGATGTTTTTCTGTTCTGCAAAGTTTGGTTTGGTCCAGCAAAAAAAAAAAAAAAAAAAAATGTTGGCCTAGCGCACCGGGTTACTACATTGTAGTATTATATGGTATATATAACACTGACATTAAATTAACTTTCGTTGAAGAGGTAACCTCCTCGGCTCCTCGTTATAACCGAAATTAGAGGATATGAAAAAAACTGGGCTTGGCGGGATTTGAACCCACGATCTACGCCTAACCGGGGCGTTCTCTTAACCGCTGGACCACAAGTCTGGACTGGGTTAGTGACGCAGAAGCTGAAGAAGCAGAAACTGTAATACCGATCTGGAAATACTATAGCAGAAACGATCTGTATGTGGATCGAAGTTGTTTAAGAAGGCGCAGAACAATGTTTCTGTAAGCAGAAGATCCATGGAAAACAGGGTAAGTGGCGTTAGTGAAAACCGGAAGCTCAACTTCCGTAAATAAAGTAGCGCAATAACGCATTAGCAGAATGACGGTGTTGTTGCAGCCGTAGTGTCATTGATTGACTATGTAGGTAACCAGCAACCAATTTTTTATATTTGCTTGCATGTTTTTTTAAAAGGCTTTTTGCGATAGCCGGTGCAAGAATCACTCCCCCACCAGACTGACAGGGTTGCTTAAAGCAGAAATACTGAAAGCAGGCGTTGGAAAACAAACAAACTGCTTATGTTTTACGTAGTACACTGCTGCATGTATTATTTCGCATCAGATATCGTACCTACCTATTGTGATGTTGATATTTTCGTCGCGGTTTAAATATTCTATAGCAGGAGCACTGACATAGCCAGCACCAAGGACTACCACTTTCTTTTTGCGGTTTCATTGCTGGACAGGCGTAAACCTCTGAAAAAGAAAAAGAAAAATAGCGTCAATTGATGAAGCAATAGAATCCGGGCTTATCTTAGAAATCTACGCAGTTCCACTGAAGAAGTCGACCGCAAATGCTGACAAAACATTTGTAAGTAAGCATTCAGAATGACCACGGCCTATCATCCCAGATTCTACTGCTTCATCACGAAACTCCGGCCGTGAAAGCTTTTGTGATTGTATCACATGTCCCTTCTAAAGATCAATTTTTACAACGATTAAATTATTTCAACGTATTTCCTAATTTAGGCATAGGTAGGTAGGTAATGAAAAATAAGTTTAAGCTTAAATTGAAAAAAACACCTGCTAAAATCAAAAACAAATTACACGGCTAAAAACAAAAACAAACTGTCAAAAAGACAAGAACGTAGCGCCCACACCTGTTGGTAGTTCCTTGTAGCATACAATTTCAATTTTTACCTCACAGAATGCGTCTTAAAAACTTTCTCTGTTTCTACCGTTGACGGAGGTATCCTCACTCTGAGCTGTTTTTCGATTTTTCTATTCCCTTTTCTATCAACAGAGTGAATCCCCCTAATGTGCTTATAATACTAATTTTTATGTAGCGTATATAGCCTATACTGAAAACAGTGGATTGATTGATTTTAGCAACTTACTTGTTAGCCGCCCTTAAATCCATAATATACTGATAATTGGGGGTCAAGGATCCATTGCTTGCAATTATTGCCTGACAAAAAAAAAATACTATTACCACATCATAGGCTACAATGTACGTACTCATTGCATACAATAACTATTTAGTCACATGATAACTATTTAAATAATTAGTAAGTTTCTGTTATTCACTGACGCCTTCGCTTAAAAACAGACAAAAATACGTAAATACTGGATATCTATGGGCTGTAGCCTATAGGCCCAACTGTAGGTATACCATTCAGTGTCGAAGCTGTAAGGATAAAAACGATGCCATATCTTCCTTCATTTTACTGTTGTCTCTTTTGGGACAATCTATACTGTAGCAGTTGCTTAAAATGTCTTCAAAGCTTGTGAGTAATACCTTATGGTCTCAAGGCGAAGACCTGAAAATCTCTAATCTGCACTTCCTCGTGGTGAGGATGGTGAATGAACAGATACGGGACCGAGTTTGAGCCGGGATAAGCGAAAAACACAGTCTTTTCTTTGCAGGTCACTCTTCTGTCCTGGGGTTATGAAACTGTTCTCTACGGCAGAGGAACTCAATGAAGAGTCAACGGCATAAGGATGCAAACGGCAACGGAAAATAATAATTATTATTATAAAATATTAATAATTACAATTCACTGTGCTGGCAATCATGACTGCAATTGACATGATGATTGCCAATCTTCAATAGAAGAGGCATTAGAAGAAGAAGAAGTTCCTTAAAATCTGCGTATGGAGTTTTTTATTATAAGGATGTGAAACGGGGACAATAGCAGATAAAGAACTGGCAGCAATAATGACTGCAATTGACATGATGATTGCCAATCTTCAATAGAAGAGGCATTAGAAGAAGAAGAAGTTCCTTAAAATCTGCGTATGGAGTTTTTTATTATAAGGATGTGAAACGGGGACAATAGCAGATAAAGAACTGGCAGCAATAATGACTGCAATTGACATGATGATTGCCAATCTTCAATAGAAGAGGCATTAGAAGAAGAAGAAGTTCCTTAAAATCTGCGTATGGAGTTTTTTATTATAAGGATGTGAAACGGGGACAATAGCAGATAAAGAACTGGCAGCAATAATGACTGCAATTGACATGATGATTGCCAATCTTCAATAGAAGAGGCATTAGAAGAAGAAGAAGTTCCTTAAAATCTGCGTATGGAGTTTTTTATTATAAGGATGTGAAACGGGGACAATAGCAGATAAAGAACTGGCAGCAATAATGACTGCAATTGACATGATGATTGCCAATCTTCAATAGAAGAGGCATTAGAAGAAGAAGAAGTTCCTTAAAATCTGCGTATGGAGTTTTTTATTATAAGGATGTGAAACGTGGACTATAGCAGATAAAGAACTGGCAGCAATAATGACTGCAATTGACATGATGATTGCCAATCTTCAATAGAAGAGGCATTAGAAGAAGAAGAAGTTCCTTAAAATCTGCGTATGGAGTTTTTTATTATAAGGATGTGAAACGGGGACAATAGCAGATAAAGAACTGGCAGCAATAATGACTGCAATTGACATGATGATTGCCAATCTTCAATAGAAGAGGCATTAGAAGAAGAAGAAGTTCCTTAAAATCTGCGTATGGAGTTTTTTATTATAAGGATGTGAAACGGGGACAATAGCAGATAAAGAACTGGCAGCAATAATGACTGCAATTGACATGATGATTGCCAATCTTCAATAGAAGAGGCATTAGAAGAAGAAGAAGTTCCTTAAAATCTGCGTATGGAGTTTTTTATTATAAGGATGTGAAACGTGGACTATAGCAGATAATGAACTGAAGATGTTTGAAGCGTTTGAAATGCGGCGTTACTGAAGGATGCTTCGGATCAGATGAAGGGACCACGTGACGAGAAGTCGAATGTACCAAGAGCTGAAGAGGGAAGCGGAAGACCTGGAGGATGATATGCAGATTGTTGCTGCTAACCAATCGTTGAGATTTTGACCTCAGAAGAAGATATAACCCAAGGTGGCGTCTTTGGTCTTAGGGTTATATATCTGAAGTCTCTTGGGGATACAACTACAGTCTTGCAGATTCTGCAATGAAGGAGTGGAGGACCTCAAGCACATCCTCCTTCATTGCGATACAATCGCACGAAGAAAAGCAGCATGCTCGGGAAGCTTGCAGTTACATGTAAAAGACCTACAACTTCTAAATCTAATTCTAAATAGTTCTCGAGGAAGAGATGTAGAAGTGATGTATATACTTTGTTGTAGGGGCACAATAGGCCAAATAGGCTTAAGTGCACACAGGTAACACCTGTACCCCAATTAAATAAAAAAAAAAAAAAAGGTTATAGTTAGTAGGTAATAGAAGGCACAATCGAAGGCACCAATGCAAGAGGGCGACCAAGGAAGGCGTAAGCAGAAGACCTCAAGATAGATATGACATGCGTAACCTACTTGGAACTCAAGAGAACGGCCCAAGACAGGGAGGAGTGCAGAAGGAGGTGGAAAGATTTCCTGCAAACCAATCGGTAGATTAAAACTATAGAAGAAGAACCCAAGGTTGCTATTCTTACCCCATGAACTCCTGAACAAAAATTCTCCTCGTCTAGAGGTCGAGTGGCATCACTTTGAATGATGTCAAAGCTGTAGGGATATAAAAGTTCTCCGAAGGAGTCAGTAGACTCTCGGGGTAGTTGCGTGGGCATGTTGTCTATGGAGCATACCAACACACCTGGACCTTTGAAACTGCAATGCAAAATTAAAAAAAATGTAAGCACAAAAAGGACAAAATTTAAAATTGTAGACTATTTCTTAATTGAGTTTATTTTCTTTTAATTTCGAATTTAACATGATAGCTGAGTCTTCCACTTTTTAAATATGTGATTAGCCCTACACCAATATTTATTTTTGTACTACTACTACTACTACTACTACTGCTGCTACTACTGCTACTACTACTACTACTACTACTGCTGCTGCTACTACTACTGTGCTACTACTACTAATACTACTACTACTACTACTACTACTACTGCTATTGTAGGATATACTGAGCAAGATGTTCAAAGCAATGATATGTTCATGATAGGAAGACGACTGGCGGGACGTCCCCGAAAACTATTGAAGGATACATGACTTTGAAACCGATCTTCGCGAGCTGGGAGTACGTAGATGGTGTAGCGTTGTACAAAACTACTACTACTACTACTACTACTACTACTACTACTACTGCTGCTACTACTACTACTACTACTACTACTACTACTATTACTACTACTGCTGCTACTACTACTACTACTACTACTACTACTACTACTACTACTATTGTAGGATATACTGAGCAAGATGTTCAAAGCAATGATATGTTCATGATAGGAAGACGCCTGGCGGGACGTCCCCGAAGACTATTGAAGGGTAAATGACTTTGAAACCGATCTTTGCGAGCTGGGAGTACGTAGATGGTGTAGCGTTGTACAAAACCGAGATGACTGGAGGAGTGTTGCCGTGCAGGCCATAGCCCATCAAGGGCTGTAGAGCCTGAATAAGAAGTAGAAGCAGAAGACTGCAATAGGAATAGTCGAATTTGTTGCTCAAGCTGTTAGGACTACGTATTATAGTTTTCATTTGGATGATAATAATCAGGATGTTCAACTTTGTTATTTAATGTAACAAAATTTAAGTTAAACATTTATATTTTGCGTGTTGACTCATCATGACATAATTTCCTTCAGGTTAGTGATTATGCAACCATGCACGTATAAAATATTCTCCAAAACCTAATTGAAGGGTCCGGCGGAAGAAGGCAGTAAGTCGCATTGTAATACCCTATAAATTATAATACAATGGAAGAAGGTGTTAGACCCCCACCCTTGTCCATGTGTGAATGTCTCTGCACTTTAGTGTTATATTAGTAATAATATTGTACCTTTGTAACACTATTTAGCTAGCCCTCTGAGTGTAAGAAAGGGCCCGAAGGCCCTAATTCCGCCAGAGGAGCCTAGTACAATAAAGAAACTATTATTATTTACATGAACTTCCTCCACAAATGAAAAAATTTTAACAGATGGGTGAGTTAAAAGCGGGTATAAAAAGATGGCTGGTCAATGGGAGTTAATAATAATAATAAAAACTGACATTAAAATAACAAGTTAAAATAAAATAAAAATAAAATAAACATTATAAATAAATAACAAAAATAAATGATTAAGCCTTGTTTAGCAGCACTGTATGAGTCTTTTGTCCCAAATAAGCGCTAGCTTGGGGATGCGGGATGGTATTATTATGTATTGTATTTTTGTAATATATGCTCCTTGTCCAGGGAATACTGGACAAGGAAAAGAAAGAAAGAAAAAGATGCTAGAAGAAGGTGGTAATACGTACACGGAAAAAGAAATATTTGAAAGACTGGGTTTCTTGTCATTAACAACTAAATCTATTTTTTTTTTTTTAATTCGACTTTTTAAAGCCTTCCACCTGATCCTACAATTTATTCCCAAACCAATGCCTTTTTTACTTAAAATCCAAGTTAGTAATTAATTCCGTCCATTAATTACGTGATGTTCGAAAGGGGGTTCGGCAAAAATCACGAAATATCACAAGGAGGGAGGGGGTATAGTAAGATATCACGTGTATTTATTTTTCCGTCAAACGCGTGATTTCTAAACCGAAAAGCAATGTGTAGTATGCCCTTGACGAAGTCCTCGCGCGTCGCGCTGTCTAGATATTTTTATCATGGTCCTTAATTTTCTAAAAGAAAATTAGATTATACTTTATACCTGTATTTAAAAACAATATTATAAAAATTTTAAGATTCTTTGTATGTACTAAAAAATACACATGATTTTTGGTGGGAGGAGGGGGGTAGTCTTAAACCAAGGGGGAGGGAGGGGTTAAAAAATGTTTTATAAAAACATCATGATTAATGGACAAACCCTTAACAATTAATGAAGGTAACAGTACATTGTTTTAGTATTCCACGCCGAGCTACCCACTGTAAATTCTACTATTTTTCGTACCTCTTTGTGTCCTTGTTTCTGTCAGCATCGTATAGGCAGAAGGGCGTGTCAATAGTGGTGCATTCATTCATAAATTCAATGGAACCACCAGGATCGGCGGAAATGTCGCAAATGCCCAGCATTCTGTGGGGGAGAGAGGGGGAGCCTAAAATATAAGAGAGAAAGAAGAAGTTATGTAAATTGGTGTACTTTTAGCCTGCATTCATGGCCGTGCTCAGGTTTGGATTTCGGGGGGGGGGGGGTCCAATTTTTTTTTCAATTAATTTATTAATAAATAAATTTTTCAAACCATACAGGTTTACATACAAAAATTAATTTCCATGGACCACCCTTCTGGGCACGGCCATGCCTGCAGTAGAGCCAGGGACGGATGCAGCCCATTTTTTTTTGAGGGGGGGGGGTAGTTGTGTGTCAAAATAGGAAAAATATATAAAATATATGTAGGACCGATTAAATCAGAGCGTAATAAATTAATTTACAATAGATTTGCCAAAAAACATTTTTTTGGGGGGGGGGCAGCAACCCTTCCCCCTGCCCCCCTGAGTAGAGCAGAGGAAAAACATTTTTTTTCCCCCAATACAATCTCGCGATTTTGCAGGCTTATTTCGTTAGTTTCTACCCTGTATCCGACGCTACTTGAAACCAAAATTGCCTCCTGGGATTTTAGGGAGATTCATCTACCTATTGAGACGGCGACCAATGTTCCACTTCCGGAAAATGTCTTCACAACTTTTCATTTCATGACCCCCTGGGTCTAAAACGTTCAAAATGTTATATTTTACACTGTATATGTACGATGTATATCGATTTTAGGAAACACTGGAACTTCCGTAGCTATTATGATGAAACTTGTCCCAAAAATTGATCATACAAATGTCTTCATCGTGTTCGTTAACTAGCTAGATCCACTATTTCGTTCCAAGATGGCGGCCGATTAAAACCTTATATAATTCATATCACAATTAATAGTGGTCGCAGAGGAATTAAATAAAATTTGACTGAAAGCCCGTACTAATATATGCGATAATGGTAATCAACCCTCTTTACGACAAATCAACGGTTCGAAATTTGGAACACAAGTGTGTTTTGTGTGTTGATGTTGTGGTCGGAAATGACTTAAGTAGGCCTATTTTTTATTTTTTATTACAAGTGTCTAATACATAGCGTAGGTAGCATCAAGCCCGTAGCCAAGGGGGGTTCATGGGGGTTCAACCCCCCCCCCCCCCTGAAATGAAATGGCTTGATATACATAGAATCGGATTTTGAGAGGAAAAATAAAAACGACTATGTAATATCCTATGAAATTTCTAACACCCCCCCCCCCCGAAAAAAATTCCTGACTACGGCCTTGTGTAGCATAGAGGAAAGAGGGATTCTGCGCTTGCATGGAATCTCCCTACACTTGATCGGCCAGAGCCGAAAGGGATTTTTTTTTTCATATAAATGTTTTGATCCTGTGGAACACTGTAAAAATATTTCTTGTACCATTTTGTGTTACCTTGTTGCATTGGATGCAAGGCATAACAAAAATTGTGCAAAGAATATTTTTACAGTGTTGCACAGGATCAAAACATTCCATGTCCATACTTTTCTCATTTTGCGTGGACTATAACACAGTCCATAATCTTGAATAAAATGTTTGAATCAAGACTAATTCACGTCCAATAAGGCAAATGTCAGTTAGTTGCCAACAGTGAAACGGGTACGTATCGGCTACTGGCAGCTGACTGAAGTTTAATCGCTTTGGACTTTATTCACGCAGCCCTTTACTGGTATCAGCTCTATACAACTAATATTAGATATGTTTATAATAGTATAGCAAATATTATTATTATTTTTAACCACATTATCCTATGATTTTTACTGTACTGTACTGTACTGTATAATGTATTATTTATAAAATTAATGTTATTGTCATTGAGTAACACTGTGTGTACTTAGTGCTCAATCTATTTCCATGTACTTATATTGTGTACGTTGACAATAGGGCGTACATTTTATTAATTAATTAATTCTTTCATTCATTCATTCATCAGAACAGAAAAAGACTATAGTAATATTATTTTGTCTGAGGTGAGCATGAAAACAAGACTTTATAGTCTTATTGTTCGCCTTTTGTTCATTTGCAATAAATTCGTTTTCATTTCATTTCATTTCCCTTCTGAGGTATTAAGTAGGTACTTACCGACCGACGATGGGAGCCAAGGGGTGTACGCAGGTCTCAGTAGCGATTTAGCGTCGGGAATGGTTAGAAGTTTTGGTGAATTGACAGCCCAGTAAATTCCATTAATAATTACAGATGCGTAAGGTGCTATCTGCAGCAATTAAAGGCATTAATGTTAATTTACATCTACAAATTATAGTATAGCAATGAATAAGGTACAGACAAACTTTTAAGGACATTCATCTACCTATTGAGACGGCGAACTATTTTCAAAAATTTCCTCACAACTTTCCATTTCGTGGCCCCCTATGGCCTGAGCCTAAACCAACCCCCTCCCGTTCAAAATGCTTTATATACTGTATATGAAGAATGCAGGGGAATCTCAGGCTTAGTCACATAAAAATCATTTTTGAGCTATCTATGCCGTTTCCAAGTTGTTTTGATCGAAGACGTTTTGACGCAATAGCTCTAATTATGTATAGGTAGGCTACAGTAAGTTTTTAAGTTTAATTTCAATTTGCCACGAATTTAGTTTATGAGACATTTTACTCTATATTAGTAGTAGTAGTGTTCGTCGGGTTAATAACGACTTAGGCCTCATTTGGGCCCATAGAGTGACCCCGACTTGACTGTCCTATGCTAGCTCATAGGACAGTGGACCTCCTGATTATAGTGGATTCCGAACCACTTGGGAAACACAGTGAAGTCACACAATTAGTTCGGAGGTGACCAGGACAAGTCCTACCATGTTTCCCTACCGGCACTGTGCACACGACCAAGTTATCTGCAGCTTTGAACCTGCTCTGGTCCTCTGGATTCAACTTGGTATGGCGGCCGGTCTTACTCTATATTACTATTGTAGCCTAATCCCCAATGTTTACATTTCCGAATTAATCATTTTAATGTTTAATCACATAAGGATTGACTTTTTTTGTTCTATTACTAAGTCGACTTAGCGGAGTTACGGCTGTAAAGCCCTCTCTTACACTCAACTAGGAAGGCCCAAGACCGCCTGCTTTACATGCCCTCCGAAACATGGCCAGAAAATGTAGCAAGTGTGGGACTCGAACCTACAACAAACACATACTAAGTAGCATAATGTCATTGAATATAAAATCCCAAAGAACTCTGCGTTCAATATCAGTATTAGGCCTAATATTGTAATTTTCCGCTTTTAATGTTAAGAGTGTACACCCCGTAGGAAATTGGCAGCCCAAAATGTATTACTTTTTATTTTTTATTTAACCAGCATGTTATTAAAGATGTGGCTCATCAAAGTTATATGAGACTACTTCATGCGTCATATTATAAGATATTTTTAAGGCTGAGTGTTCAAAATGTTTTGTAAAAAAGAATTTTGCTGATTTAATGACGAAAATAATTTATTGCTCATTCCGCAGATACAAAGATAACAAAGTGAACAGATAAACAACTCATAAAAAATCCAAGTTATCGCAGGAAGCTTATATTTTCTAAACTAAAATATTATTACCTTAGAAAAATTGGATAAAGAGCCTTAAAGCGATTTTGTAGCACAGTTGTAAGTCTGTAAGGGAAATAGACAACTTTCACAGGAAGCTCGTATCTTTTAAGATTTTTTTATCTGTTCCCTTTTGTATCTTTGTGGCTTTCGTCCAAAAATTACGATAATTTCTTGTTTACAAAACATTTTGAACACTCAGCCTTAATTTTCGAAACTGTAGTTTTTTCGTAAACATGCAAATATTTTATAAACATTAATTATAAAATATTTGCATGTTTATGAAAAACCTACAATTTCGAAAATTAAAAATATCTTATAATATGATGCATGAAGTAGTCTTCTACAACTTTGATTAGCCAAATCTTTAATAACATGCTTAGTTAATTAAATAAAAAATAAAAAGTAATAAATTTCGGGTTGCCACTTTCCTACGGGCTGTACACTCTTAATGTTCTGCGATTAAAGCAAGAAAAAGTATTTTTTAAATTTAATTCTTGTATAGCGCTGTCACCAAAAGTTATTCATCTTTTTCCAAAACTCTGGGAATTTGAAAGAGAGGGATCTGTGCATAGAATTAATATTTCCTGACGAGGAATGTAATTAGGATATCAAAAACTGTCAGTTCGATATTCCCGCATAATGTCGTCTTTTTATACAGTACCTAGTATGCCACGCGCTTTTATGTTTAATTTATTTTTCTTCAAAGAAATTGAGCCTCAACCAATTATGCGCTTCTCAAAAGTACATACTGTATACCAATAATAATAATAATCATGTAATTCCCAAATATTACAATGCACGTCCAGGATCTCTCACTAGGTGTGCTTTTTGCTATCCAACTTATAGTATAAGGAAAAATTTGTGATGGTCCAAATTTTCGATTCCGATATTTTGACGGATTTACACGTTTTGAGGTCCCAGGAACCCAAAAAATTGGATTTTACGAAATGTCTGTCTGTCTGTCGCTCTGTCTGTCGCTCTGTCTGTCTGTCTGTTCATCAATTTCCGGCAAACTACACGGTCGATTTTGATGAAATTTGGCATGTAGGTTCACAAAAATCATACCTCGAGATCATTTTTTTATATTTTGGACTTACTCAATTTGGGGGGGGGGGTTATTCTCAAAAAACTAAAAAAAAACGTCTAAAAAAATTATTTCTCAAAAACGGCTCCAACGATTTTTTTTAAATTCACATATATTGTAGTCGTTATCAATGTTAACAAAATGCGGGGGATCGCTTGCCCCTTCATAGTTTGCTTCTGGGGGTAAAAAAAAAATAACTAAATTTTAATGAAAAATGACTAAATAATAATTTTTCTGCGAAACCTTTCTATTGATGATTTCTACCTTCAGGCATGTTTGAGGTATTAACTTGAGTAACGAAACCGGACAGGTTGCCTTCCCAAAAAACTATGTGGTTTTGTGCAAAAAATTTTTTTTTGAAAAAAATGAAAATTCACGCTCAAATGCATTGCGTGCCCTGCCACTATTGCTGTGTGGTAATGTAATGTCTGACCTATCTAGAATTTACTTCACCTCCAGTGACGTCAGGTGGACAAACCCCCCCCCCCCTCCCGAGATGTCCGAAAATTAACAATAATGAAAATTATTTACCATGAAATTACTTATTTTCTCTATCTACTAATTGATAAATTGCAAAGCATGTTCGAGTTAACTCGGACCGGTTCCTTAGCCGGCCGCCTTACCAAGTTGAATCCAGCGGACCAGAGCAGGTTCAAAGATGCAGATAACTTGGTCGTGTGCACAGTGCCGGTAGGCTGACAGATGCTGACGCTGCTGATGCTACTACTACAATGGCGACCACCACCACTAACATTACGACTTAGGAGAGTAGGCTAAATTACCGTACAAATGTATCAACATGTTCCTAAACTACCTTCATGAAGCTAAATATTTTCTATTGCAATGCGCGATCACTACGCAAAAGTTTTGACAAATTAACAGTTTTATTGTCTTCTGAAATGTGTAAAAATAACGACTATCAGTTAATTGTTGTTAGTGAGTCCTGGGTCGGAGAAAAAGAATTCAATATATTTAAATTACCAGGGTATACCGGTGTCTTGCGAGAAAGGTCATGGGGAAGGTCAGGGGGAGTGGCGTTATTTATTCGTCAGGACTTAGACTATAAGATTATAGCATCATTAGGAAATAAGGAACATGAGAGCCTCCTCATAAATATTAAATTGGGGAACGACATTTTTCGCATACTTTGTTCCTATCGAAATATTAACTCGAAGGTAACAAGATTTATTAACGTACTTGATGGATTATTGTCTTCACATAACACCTCCTTTGACGTACTAATAGGAGACATAAACCAAGACTTAAACGATGACCACTGTCCAAATACAACCCAATATATAAACTACCTTTCAGCACAGGGATTTAAGTCATTCATAAATTGCCCAACTCGAGTAACAGAAACAACAGCTACTACAATAGACCATATATTTGTAAGAAACACACTTGCCCAATCACTGACTATTTCGGCATCATGTCTTGACGTGGGAATTAGTGATCATATGTGCCTATCTATTTCTATGCAAAGTACAGCAACTCCTGCAGCCACGAAATCGAATAAATCTATTACGTTCTGGGATAACCGAATGGTTAATTACCACTTATGTCAAGTTGATTGGGAGGCCGTAGGGTTATACAGCACAGACGATGTTGATGTAGCCTACTCAATAATAGAGAAAGAAATAACAAGGGCTACCTTAAAATCTACTGAGACTAAGACAATAACTAGTAAAAATAGAAAAAGAAAAGAATGGATCACACATGAACTAATAAGTCTATGTAACAAAAAGAACAAACTGTATAAACTAAGTGCTCGCAACCCTTTTAACCAACAACTACAAGAGGAATTAAAATCTACTAATGCAAGGTTAAAACATAAAATTAAAACCACCAAAGAGCAGTATTATTTTGAGAAATTTCAAGGGGCAAAAACACCTAAAGAATTCTGGCAAATAGCAAACTCAGTGGTAAAACCCGAAAAGAAAAGTTACATAAATTCAGTGAACATAGAAGGGGAAAAAATTAACACGGAGGGACATGAAAAGCAAGTGGCAGATTATTTCAATTCTTACTATGCGAGTATCGCTGAAAGCCTATTGAAAGAAAATGGAATCACTGAATGCATGCCCATCCCTCACCTTATAAAAGAGCCATCGTCAATGTTTTCCCCACATCTCTCCATACAAGAAGTGGAGAGAGCATTCATAAAACTAAAAAGGAAAAAATCCCGTGGCTATGACGGAATTTCTTGCGAATTACTTAAGGACTGTCAGGAACCACTGCTCCGCCCGCTTCACCACCTATTTGACCTCTCCCTCCGTATAGGTCGGTATCCAACAGCACTCAAAGTTAGCAAAATAGTCCCGATATATAAAGACGGAGATGCTTCGCAGGCCTCTCAGTACAGGCCGGTCCATGTCCAACCGGCGATAGGGAAACTACTCGAAACTTGTGTACAAACGCGAATTTTAAAATATTTAGATTCGACCAACTACCTATCTCCTAATCAATTCGGGTTTCGAGCAGGAGTAAGTACAGAAAATGCTATCTTCGAACTGATCGACGCAATGATCGAAGGGCTGGAGAGGGGTGAGAGGGTGGCTACGGTTCAAATCGACCTATCTAAATGTTTTGACGTAGTCAACCATTCGATTGCAGTGGAGAAACTAAAATGCTTGGGAATTAATGGATCGCTATTAGAGTGGTTTCGGTCATATTTTTCGGACAGAAGGCAAATAGTGCAAATAACCAGCCCTAAAGGTACCGCAAATAGCTCACCATTGCCAATTAAGCATGGAATATTTCAAGGGAGTGGATTAGGCCCCCTAATTTTTTTGATTTATACAAACCAACTATCAAATATTCCTATTAAATCAAAGATGGTCACCTTTGCAGACGATATAGGTATCGTGGTGAGAGCCCCTGATAGCGAAAGACTCCAACAAGAAATCGAAAATGATACAAAAAAAGTCATGACCTGGATAAAACAACATAAACTAATACCTAATCTAAAAAAGACCAAGGTCATGTACCCCAGCTACCGACAAACCAACAGTGTAAATAGAAATCTGATATATAATGGCCAAATAATTGAGGAAATAAACGAAATCAAGTACTTGGGTATCACCATAGACAACAAGTTGACATGGAAACCACACATTGATAAATTACAAAAAAACCTCCGATCTATCAGCTACATATTATACAATCTACGGCGGTTTTTCCCACAATCAGCGTTAATCACTCTATATAAAGCATGGTACCAAGCCAAACTAAGTTACTGCATAGGCATATGGGGGGGAGCAGCAGCGACCCATATTCAACCATTACGAACGGCACAAAATTATACAGTAAAAACTCTCACAAGAAGCCATAGATGGTCACACTCAAACACAATATATAAAATGAATAAACTGCTGCCCATAAACCTCATATACAATAAAAATTTGCTAATGTTTACCACAAAACATATTGCAACAATAAACACACGTAATAATGCAAGACAACACACAACAAGATCAACAGCCTACCATACTCTCCCCCTTCCCCACTGGAACCTGACAAACTCAAGACGATCATTACGATATAAGGCAACGACCCTGTACAACTTACTCACTAAGGACTTACACTCTAACAAACACGAGTATCCCACAGTAGACAACGACAACACTGACAAGAACACAAGAACAGCTATTTACAAGACAATCATTAGAATATGGACGAGGAAGGAACTGGACAAATTACAATAGTAATGCGACGACAAATTACAATAGTTGTAATGAGTAATTGTTTGTTTCTAATTTTTTAATTTTAATAATATTTTATTCTTAATAATCTAAGTAAATATATATAATACCGCAGTCTTAGTTTAGTGCTACCCTCGCACGCCCATGGCATGAGGGGGCACTACTTTATATATGTACCGAGAAAAAATGTAAAGAAATTACACGGATTTATTATTATTATTATTATTATTAGGGAAACATGGTAGGACTTGTCTTGGTCACCTCCGAACTAATCGTGTGACTTCACTGTGTTTCCCAAGTGGTTCGGAATCCACTATAATCAGGAGGCCCCCTGTCCTATGGGCTGGCATAGGGCAGTCAAGTCGGGGTCGCTCTATGGGCCCAAATATGAGGCCTAAGTCATTATTAACCCGACGAACATTACTACTACACACTAAGTGAACTGTTCGTGGCCTGGGACTGTGTCCTGCCATACTACTACTAGCACGTGGTGCAGCCAATAGTTACTAAGTAGAAACACTCAAAATCTTACATTAGTGCAAATAAACAATAGTATATGCCGCCACCTAAATTCTAAACCACCTCGCGTGGCTTACCTTTTTACTAAATGTTGAGATGTACCGCTCCGGATGTTCATCATATTCTTTGGGGTCATAATTGCCATCTGACTGACGCTCCAAATGGTGCCTCCTTCGTACTTCACATCCGTATATCTTCGTGGTCACTAAAATGAAATATGATCGATAATTATACTTATTTAAATTAACTAATTTAAAAGTTACATACTGTATGTATATTGTCGAATGCCTAAGGCCCTGTTCACACGCCCCAGTGATCCGTTGACAAATTTGTCATGTGAGCATAAGGGCTGGTAGCTGGTGCAAAACCTCAAAGTCTACTTCAGCAGATTTCTATCGATGGCTTGTGCGCTTGTCGCAGGTGCACTGTTTTTCCCTCGACATACCAGTATTTCCTTTTATTGCCACTTATTTGATCATTCCCCTTCCTATATGACAATGGAATGTTTGATGGAAATATTTTCTATAGAACGTATCCTGTACCTCATTGCCGGGCCTTCGGCAAGCCAAAATGCTCCTGGGAAGCCACCAGCGCCAAAGAGCCCAAGTATGCATTAATATGAACAGGAGACTACTGCGTGTGATCACAGGATTCCTCTCTGGGCATTGCAACTTGAATGGACATCTGACCAACATAGGTGTCAGAGAGTCTAGAGCATGCAGATTCTGTAACGAAGGAGCGGAGGACCCCGAGCATATCCTCCTTCACTGCGATGCAATCGAACGTAGAAGAGCAGCATGCTTGGGAAACTTGCAATTACATGTAAAAGACCTACCACTTCTAAATCCCCTCAAGGTCCTGGCTCTCCTGAGGGAAATAGGCCTCGAGGAAGTGATGTAGATACGTCGATTCTTTGTTGTAGGGGGCACAATAGGCCCAATAGGCTTAAGTGCACACAGGTAACACCTGTACCCCAATTAATAATAATAAAAAAAATCCTGTAGGCGTAATAAAATACAATGCAAAAATTTACCTCCGTGCTCTGCCACTTTTTGCAGCATCTTCGGAGGAACATACTCATAGGGTAGCTCTTGAAATACTTCTTGGGCACCCTGTGACACATTTCCCGAGCCTGTGAAGACGAATGTGATTGGTCCGATGGAGCGAGGCATCATCCCCAAGGCTATTTCGTAGCCTGCGTCGCGAATCGCTTGCCTCGCCATCATTGAGTTCCTATAATTATGCGCCGGTCCTATATGCTGAAATTAAAACCATGGGGATATTAGAGGAGGCGGCGCAAGGCTGCAAGGTAGAAGACCCATCGGCAGACCGAGGCAACCCTCGACGAAAAAATCGAACAACTCGCCGGAGCAAAAGGGAAAGCAATGACCGAGTTTATCGTCCGACCGGGTGGAGTGTAATAAGTTGCGCACGTGGCACTAAGAGGAAAGAGGAAGAAGAAGAAGGAGGGATATTAGAGAAGGAAAGAGTTGGAATAATGTACGGAGATGGGATTCGAGTCTTCACATTGTCGGGATGGTATATCTGCTGACCACTGAACTAAATCCGTCGCTACCCAAGACTCCAAATCCTCTCTGACTCGGCACAGCTTCTCCTTTTTTTGCGGTTGCTGATTCTATTCAGCGAAAGGATCCTCTAGCGTCCATCTAGTGTGGCCGATTTTCCGCTCGTCGAGCCGTCGAGGATACCTTTCTCCTTTATAAAGTTTCGGGTCGTCCTCACCGGGAATTACCGGATGTTCTGCAGTTCAGTTCCAGGCCTTAACCTAGAGTCTCGAGTCGGAGGTAGCCGCCCAGAATCTCATATTCAAAAATAATATGTTTCACACCATCTGTACACTTGCCAACGGCCTTACCATGTTGATTCCATTAGAGCAGAGCTTGTTTCAAACTGCGGCAACTTGGTAGTGTGCACAGCGTTGGCAGGGGAACCTGGTGGGACATGATGACGCGCTTAGGCAGTATAAGTCGAGTCCTGGTCACCTCCGATTTAATCGTGTGACTTTACCATGTTCCCCAAGTGGTTCGGAATCCACTATAATCAGGAGGTCCACCCTGTTAGTCAACTCCCCCTTCCCCGAGGTGAAAGAGTCTGCCCTTAGGGTGCCTCAAGTTAACAAACAGACTCACTCCCCCCGCCAGGCTGACAGGGTTGCTTAAAGCAGAAATGCTGAAAGCAGGCGTTAGAAACAACACCATCTGTACACTTTAGTTCCATTATACGCCAATTTTATGCAGATGATACCGCAGTCGGCGTAGCTATAGTAAAACTACGCTGAGCAGAAAAAACCCGGTCAGTTGACTGAGGCATACTGTGTAAGTGTTATTCGAACAACCGTCATCTTATAACCGGTTCATGTAGGCCTATCTGATGTATCATTAATTTTGTTAGATGACAATTGTAAGCGTCAGTCAACTGACCGAGATTTTTCTGCTGTGACGTATGGGTCAACCAACTATAGTGGAAACCCAGACTGCTCCTTGTTCGACAAACGATAAATATTAAATAGGCAAGCATGTTCGAGTAAACTCGGACCGGTTCTTTCTAGTTAGGGTGTTTTAGACTTTTAGCTTGGTTCGGCAGAGGGCCCGGGGCTGAGGGGGTGTTGTCCAATTGTCTTATTCATATTAGTTTCTTTTTACCTCCCATATAGCGGGTAGCTATAGCTTCAATTAGAGATCGGCGATACGATACGATAATATCGAATATCGATATTATCGGCAAGGAAATATCGATATTTACATCGATATTCAAACCCCGATACGATATCGATATATCGAAATTTATACCTGTATCGTATCGAAAAAAATAAGGAAATTAAAAAAATAATGGAAAAGTTATGGCAAGGAATGAAAGTTTAGCTTGGCGGAAGAGTCCACGGTACTTACCATACGCTAAATTACAGAAATTTATAATAACCTCCTCTCGGGTAGACAGGTTTTCAGGTACGTACCTGAAACCGCCTTATATTTTTTTCGCAATTTTTAACGGCAATGCTAATGCTAATGCCCGATAATTATCGATATCGATATTATTTTTTTGATATTTTGATGTATCGAATATCGATATTTCTGCCAATATCGCCGACCTCTAGCTTCAATTAGTCAATTTTGTTAATGAAACGAGACTGTTAACAGGAACAGTCTTCCAAAAATTTGTTATATTCTTTAATTTATTGGATTATATAATATATATAAAGCCTACATTCTACATTGTATATTATTAATTATAGTCTAGATAGGCCTACATATTATATTAGTATAGGAAGCATAGACGGCAATGAATATGCATTGAGAGATTCGTAATTGGTCTGTACTGGCGTATGAAGTGAGTATATGAGATGAAGGGTCACAAGTAATCCATAACCAAGTCACTCACCTATCAATGAATTTTCTGTTTATATTCCGGAAATAATCGCCATTGAGCAAGGCCCTGCCTGTAAGATATTGGGAGGGTGAAACATTGGACCTGGTTCAAAGTGTGTATGTATTATATTTATTATACCTTCAGAACCATCTACCGGGTGGTTAACAAATTAACACTGATATGGGGGGGGGCTCCCCAAAAATCGATTCTTGGGGTTGCTTCAATTGGATGATTTGAAAAAGGAAGAGGGCTAGTTACGTTGGCTTTAACTTTGGTCAGCCCTGGTTTGCCACTTCCCCAGTCACTTTTTATTTTATATTCAAGTAACATAGAGAAAGTTATAAAAAATTGGCCCAAACGGAGTCCTTCCCGCGGGACACAAACGTCACGTATGTTTTTTGTACCAAGTCGAATTTCACAGTAAATATACATTATAAATAAATAAATAGAGCAGAGCTAGAAGAAATAGTTCAGGCATTAGAAGAAATATTTCTCGATATTTTAATGTATAATATGTGGCAGTAACTATTATAGCTACTATATTAACCGATTATTGGCCATAATCTTCAGAATTGACATGTGCAAAAATCGGTTAGCAAGGCATCCGGACGCCATTTTTGTACGAATAAATTCTGAAGATTGTGGCCAATCGGTATTATTGACGGCGACTTACCATGAACCAAAATGTCGACAAAATGTTTTTGTAATGGCGTAAATATTCTCTACTCTACAATAAATATTTTTACTGTGAACTGGGAAATTTAGTAAATCTGTTGCAAGTTAATTTATTACGCTCTAATTTAATCGATACTACCAGAAGGCTACATGTTTGTTCTATTTTGACCCACAACTAGCCCCCTCCCTAATGGGCTGGATCCGTCCCTGGGTCTACATATTAATATTATTAAGCTATATTATTGCTTTCCAATTTATATCTAGTATTAGGAAAGCTTTGTGATGATCGAAATTTTCGATTCCGAGATTTCAACGGATTTACACGTTTTGAGGTTCCAGGAACCAACAAAATGGTTTTTACGAAATGTCTGTCTGTCTGCCGCTCTGTCGCTCTGTCGCTCTGTCTGTCGCCCGCCCTGTCTGTTCATTGTTTTCCGGGCAAACTACTCTGTCGATTTTGAAATTTGGCATGTAGGTTCACAAAAATCATACCTCGAAACCATTTGTTTTATTTTGGGCAAACTCAATTTTGGGGGGTTTTATTTTCAAAAAACTAAAAAAAAAGTCTAAAAAATTATTTCTCAAAAACGGCTCAAACGATTTCTTTTAAATTAACATATATTGTAGCCGTTATTAATATTAATAAAATGCGGGAGGTCGCTTGCCCCTTGTTAGTTTGCTTCTGGGGGTAAAAAAATAAAAATAACTCAATTTATGTTATTATGGTTAGCATGAAAAGAAGACTTTATAGCCTTATTGTTCGCCTTTTGTTTTGTTTTTATTCAATAAAGTCGTTTTCAATTCAATTCAATTCAATTTCGTGAAAAATGATTAAAAAATAATTTTTCTACGGAACCTATCTATCGATGACTTCTACCTTCAGGTGCTTTCCCAAAAAAGTATTTCCTTTTGTGTAAAAAATTATTTTTTAAAGAAATTATAGAACGCTTCAATACATTGCGTACCGTACACTAGAGAGAATGGAGTTTTAGAAAAATTATTTATTATGAAGTAACTCATTATCTCTATCTACTAATTGATAAATTGGAAAGCATGTTCGAGTGAACTCGGACCGGTTCTTATTTTTACCATAAAAGGTGTGTGGTGACCAAGCGCTAAAAGTCTGAGACCCAATCCATGAAGAATATTGACCATTCCAGCTACGCCAGCGTACTTTCCAAACGCAACAACACGTTGTCCTGACTCGTCCATAAGCTTTTCATAGTCAAGAAGCCGAATATTCTGTAACAATTACAAAATTTAATATTACCCTTATATGAGGATAAGGGAGAGAGTGGCGTATCCGTGGAAATGATGAGCTCTACGCGATATATACCGAGAACCTACGAAAGTAGACGAAATCAAAAGAGCCCGCATTAGCCCAGGGTAGTTCCCCTGAAAAATGATGGAAAAAAAACATTAAATTATAGTAGAAAGAAACACATTGGAAATGGAAGATTATATGACAGACATTAAAGGAAAAATAAAATACGGGTGATCTGAGATCGGGAGGCAGGTAGGGGTGGTTTTTATGGGTGAAATACGGTACATCTTCATTTCCAACAAAACTAAAGTCCTATTGAAACCGTAATTTTATTGAAAATTTAGGTCTACCTTTGCGAGTATTGCATCCAAAAGCGCCATATTTGCTTCTTGTGCTTTTATAGTGTGGGAAAATAAGCAGTATGTCTTCTCCGGAATAAGCTGATCCACAGGCACTTGCTTGACGCCAAATATAATTGATGCTTCTGAAATGTCTTCCTGAATTACAGCACCTGCATTTGCATACGTCTGAAATTCAGCAATATCGAGTAATTGAATTAGTATGTTGAGCAAAGCTGTGGAAATGATGGTATAGTACACGTGCTTTTATGACTATGGGACAGCCAGAAGAGAAAAACCTTACAAGTGTGCGAAATCAAATTTCATAGAAATGATCTATGTGATATGTAAGTTAAGGTTGATATGTAGAACTCTAATATAATAAGGGGACAGAAGAATCCGCGCTAATTTGATTTGATTTGAAAGTAAGATTCCAAACGTTTCGTCAACAACTGCGGTTGACATCTTCAGTGACACTCAGTAATAGAATATATAATAGAATATAATTTATTGATCCATTAAGACATATTAAACAGTCCTTTCGGCAATCGTCAATAACAAACACACAAAAAAAAAAATATTTAGAAAATTTTGTCATGGCATATACAAAATATATGGATACGTATATAATGTGATCATGAGAAAAAAGGCTGTAATATAATCCTAAAAAATACCTGCATTGGATAGGCGCGACGGTTTGACGGCTGCACGATTACTTTGACGCCGGCCCTCGTAAGTCGTCTTACATTTGCCGGTGAAAAAGGAGCTCGTCTCTCCCATACCGATTGGTCCTCGCGTCTTATGGCAATAACTTTCCCCTTCACATCGAGCTAAAAGCCAGAAAATAGTTCAGGTGTGAATTCTAAACATCCAAGCTTACAGCGTGTCCAGTTCAATTGAAAGGCGTTGTAGACATTTATGTTTTAATCGAGCAAAAATAAAAATGGGGGTTAAGCGGTCCCTGGTTCCCTGTACAAGCATTTTGGCCGACTCGTATCTGTACTTGGTTAAGTCATGCCTGTTGCATTGCGTCAATGGCAAGCTTGCATCAGCTTGTCCATTATCGCTTTTAGGTTGACCACGATAACGTATACCAGTTTGCCAATAGCCAAAAATTCATGCGGAAACAATACAATTAATGTCCGAAATCCATGGTGTCGTTTACATTGGACAAGGGACCTATGGGTCCATAAAAAGTCCATAAAAATAAAAATAAACACTAGTTAATAAATAATAAATAAATAAAATAAACGTGTATTTACCTCGATCTAATGTTTATATACAGTTTTTTAATAATGGTTGCGCTCCTTCGTACCGTGAGGCGTGTGAGGGTCACGCATTATCTTGGGCGGCTATTACACTGACAATCCTCAGTGTAATAGCCACCCAATCTAATAAGTGGTAGGCTACACCCTTACAAGCTTAAAATTACTTAAACATAGTTACATAGACAATATAAAGATATCAATTTAGTGGTTTGTGTTAATTGTTTTGCAAGTGAGTGTTAAGTCTTAAGTGAGTGTTGAGAGGTTGATGAGGTTCGTAGTAGTTAAAAATGAGAGGATAGTTCGGGTAGCGGTTTCGTCGTCACGTAGTAGGGTTGAGAGGGATGTTTGTGGGGGCCAGGTTCTGTGGTGGGTGAGGTTTTGGCATTCGACAAGGATGTGGGCAACTGTGTTTTCTGCACCACAGTGGCATAATGACGGGGGTTCTCCCGCCATCAGAAAGCCATGTGTGAGCCGTGTGTGGCCCAGACGTAGCCGCGCCATGACAACTTCCTCGTGTCGGATGTTTCGGGTTGCTGTGGTCCTGCCTCCTATCCGCAGCTTTTGTTTGTTATGTATAGGCTTATTTTCGACTTATGACTGCTTTTGACATCGTATTCTGGTTTGTTATAAGATGTGCTTAGAGTATATGTTGAAGGCTGATATTGCCTTATATAGCAGACTGTTTCTTGTGCGCGAAAGAGACCATGAGGGTAGTGGGAGTGTTTCATATGCATGAGATCTAGTGTTTCGGATATTGACAGACGGACTAACGATTTTATGCGCTATATGCCTCTGATTAAAGGAAAGTAGTTGCTTATTGTATAGTAGTTCCAGCGGTAGTATATTGCTAGATTTGTAAACTGTGTTTGAGTGCGTCAGCCTGGGTGTTCTTGTAATTGTCTTAAGTGCATAATTCTGTGTTGTGCGGAGTGGACGTAAGTGAGTCGTTGCAGCACCACCCCATACTCATTACTGACACATTTGGCCAGTACACTCTCGGTAGCAGTTTACCTACCTAAACTGGGAATAAATAGTGACAACCCTAAACAATGGATGTAGCTGTAAACTCCTAAGCCATAAAAAATAATTTTTAAATTTAAAATCAGCACGCCATCCTTTTTTTTGGTTGAACACTTAGTTTTGCGATAGTCCGCAAGGGAGTCTTTGTAGTATAGGATCCAGTCGCTCACACCTGGCTGAGCGTAGTGCTGGCTTTACCAGGTCGCCCCTTTGCCTCGTGTTGTAGGTGTGGGTGTTCCTATTTTGTTTAAATTTCCTTCACACCTCAGGCCTTAAGATATATGTAAAAACATCCATATACTGTATGTTAAGTATTGTTTGGTGTTCTCGTTGTTTATAATCTAATTTATCCATTAAAATACATTCAATTTTACTATATATAATAGTGATTATGCCCATATTAGGTGCAGAAAGAACAAGTGTGTCGTGTGATTGGTGTACAATCAAAATGCTTCCCTGCAATACAAAAGTTTCACTTTTATATTATGTGCTGTTTGTCTTTAAGACACAACAAGTTTTTTTATGTACGTCATTACTCCACTACTATCTTATTTACATCAATGTTTTCTTCCGGTGGAGTTCGGGTGGTTTGGAATATCTGAAATCGAAAGCTTTTGCGCATTCCATCTAAAAAGGTTGTTTATCATATTTGTCAAAGGTAACATTACATTATTATGTAGCGGTATTTTCCGATATTCTGTAGGTACAGCGTAATATGATAAAATCATATATGAAAATAGATATCATCAATGGAATTCAAATCAAAATTTAAGAATGTATTAAGACTCAAGGCACGTTGATTTATAGAAGAACCTGGGAAACGTGATGAATGAATATTTCTGGAGTACACAAAAAACGCAAGTCCTGGGAGCAGATCCAGGATTTGCGCAGATAACACACGGAGGCGGGTTTATTTCAATTTCAGTTCCGATGTTGATGGGGGGGGGGGGGAGGTTTGAGAGGGAACTTGGCTCGTGTGCTATGTTTCATGCGTTTTTGGGTCTGGACCCCCCCCCCCCCAAATTTAGCAGATAGGCCTACCATGGGCATGTGCTGTTTTACAAATAGAATCCTAACGAGTCCACCCAACCCTGTATTCGTATTGATTCTAAATTTATGACGTCAGATTCAATCAAGACAATTTTCACTATAGTACACTATGTACTTACGTGTTGTTGGCGAATAGGTGAGCCCACAGTGCTTAAACACTTCAAATACCTGCTCTGCAACCGCAGCATTTTATAGAATCTCCTAAAAATTTACAAAAATACAATGGCCTACGTCAATGGATCTAAATGATTTTTATCATGCAGCCAAATCTTATTCATTAAATTGGCCTACTGAAAAAGTTAAGTTACCTTTGTATTTTCTAGGGATCATTCAAATGGTTTAGCAATCGAAATCTCCGTAATGCAATCATAACTAATAATTCTGAACTAAGTTATTTTCGACCAATGCAATCTAATGTAGAGTAGTGAACTTTTGACCTGTGATATGTTGATAGGAGTTGTCAATAGGAATTGTTTTCAAGGTTAAAAATAGGACTTACTTAAAATTATTATGTAAATGTTAAGTTATGAGTGTTCACGTATTAAGGCCTGGTCCCACCCTCGCTTGAAAAGTATCAGTATGGAATACTTAACGGCACAGCTACTTATTAATGCATATATAGGTCTATCTGGTTCAATCTATTGACTTCATTATCTACATAGCATGTAGATGAAAGTCAGGTAAAGTGAGCCACTTAAATTTTGTGATTTTATTTCTCGGTCATCAAAGCCAACATGAATCTGCTTATATTGCCAACTGATATTGTTATTGATCAGCTGTCAACGATATGAAGGCTTCATCATTCATTTGTACGGTTTCGGACCATAAGCACTTCTGGCAAAAGTCGACACTTGTCTCACTCTACCTTACTAGGTCAGGCAAAGCGGGACATTGAACTCTCTGACCAAGATAGTAGATTTGACGCCTTCTAGTTATTATTAGGCATAGAATGAAAAAAACAACCACAAAACAAATGAGTGAAAGGGGTAAGACAACTTACGAAAACGGTAAGGTATGTGGCAGGTAAAGTGAGACAATGATGTTTCGCATGTGACATATAATGTCTCACTTTACCTCCACCTGCGCTTTTGATTTCAATCTGCCCTAACACGGACCAGATATAAACAGTTGTTGTAGTATTGCTGTTATTTGTGTAAAAGTAGCCAATAAACTAAATACAAATGATTGACAACACATAACTATAAAATATGGAAGGCTATGCTTACATTAGTGAACATAAAATATTGCAATTGGACCCGTAAAAAGTAGAAAAAAATCGTACACTATCAAATTTGTACCAAATGGCTCCATATTTATTTTGGTAGCGCACCTTGGCCAATGTCACCTACTATGTGTCATTAGACGATTTCCCGCCAACAGCCTAGACATTTAAGGCTTGTCTCACTTTGCCTAATTGTCTCAGTTTACCCGACTTTCCCCTAACTTAAATTTAAACGCACAAAGGAGTCTAATCATAATAATCCGACAAAGGGTTTGCATAAGGGTGGTGTCGGGCAATAGAATTTGTCGGATTATAGGGTGCTGCCACAGATCCCCTATTGTCAGGCTTTAAAAAATATATATAAATCTTCATACCCACGGGCGATTCGTACGCCGGTGATTCGCTGAGAAATATTTCGTTGTAGCAGATGGGTTGTGCTGAATACCAAATGACTGAAATTTTTTTACCACAAAAGAGGGTTGTAGGGCCAATACTAAAACTCTCATATTATGCTGTGAGGGATTTGCTGAACTAGGCATTTTTATATCGTGTTTAAAAGGTATCTGTACGCTAAATCACTAGAAGACGCTGGGATGTTGAAATTTCAAGTTGAAAGCAACATGTACAATTCAACAAGAGGTCAGCTTACAGTTGACTAGCTTACTTCCCATATTCGGCTTCATCCAGTGAAAAAATATGAAGTCATAGGCACTCTGGACTGGCGACAGATAAGTTTACACATTATGTTTATGGTTTTGTATGACCTGTATTTATGACGACTTTATTACTATTATTACTTTATTACTATTAATACTTTATTACTATTAATACTTTATTACTATTAATACTCCATTAATTTTATTACTTAGTATAATATTGTATATTGTTACAAGGGGAAATACACGGCAGTCATTGATTGATTGATTCATTGATGGTAGTTGGAAAACCACAGAGTAGACTTTAGATGATTTTTTACGTGAAGGCAACCTCACACCACACTGAACTACAAATCACGCAGTCTAAACCACTACAGTCAAATTCAAGCTAAGAAAACATGAAAAAATTGTTACAACATGTTCCGCATTCATGCATTATACATTATTAGTGAAGATTTGCCTAAATAAATAATTGCATAGAGTGACAGCCATATCGGATTACCATTGTATTTAATTTACTACATGTACAGAGATGGCTAATTGACTAGACTATCATTCAAGTTGAATTAAAGAAGGAAGTAAAACGTGATTATTCCACTTTCCGCACCTTCACCAGCTTCCGTCGAAGAGAGCAAAATTTCTACACATCTTTTCGTCCTGAAAAGAAAATTTTTTGTCACGACTGTCGGTTGAAAAAATGAAAATTGTGTAGCCTAATTCAATTTTAAAACAGATGCTGAATTTTGAGTCTTTCCAAATATTCTTATAATTAGCCCGTAACTCGAAAATTTATTAAATTGTGTACCGAGCTGCTTTTTGAAAATGCTGTAGAAAATATTTTTAATCACGCCATAGCACTAGGCTTCCACCATCAGATTTCTTGCAGCCCAATGCAATACATGGTATGGTGAACCTCCGCCATTGGCAGGGTACCTTTCTTCCCAGCAGTTGCATAGAGGGCAGAAAGGCTGCGCTTCTGCACCTAAACCGTGACTTTTCTCCACAAATATCAGCGAAATTGAGTGCCAAGACGTTTTTATTGTAGAGATATACTGTCGTGCCATAGGGTACTACAATATGTAGCCTATGGCAAAGGCTACAAACCCATCTCTACTTATTGCTGATTTGTGCTTATTTTACAGTTACACTTTTAAGCATGCTGTTTTACACTGGTATATCTTGCACTCTTAACATAACATAACATATCACTCTAAAAATGTACCTTAAAATAATTTTATAAGTTAGTGCGCCTAAAATACTTGAAAACTGTTTGTTCATCATTTGTATGCTTACATTGTAGCAGCATTCCATAAATTCATCCATTGTAATTACACCATCACTGTTTAAGTCCAGTTTCTGAAAAAGAGATATTAGA
Organism: Psococerastis gibbosa; assembly: GCA_963971405.1. Taxonomy (NCBI): domain Eukaryota; kingdom Metazoa; phylum Arthropoda; class Insecta; order Psocodea; family Psocidae; genus Psococerastis; species Psococerastis gibbosa. Next base: position 21,695,710 of record OZ020491.1, on the reverse strand, counting down.
AGATCGATTTAATTTCCTTTTTTTATTAGGTACTGTAATTGAGAAAATAATTGGATTTTTTTCAGTCAGCCTGTTACCTGAAGAAAATGAGTAATTTCATGGTATATAATTTTCCTTAGGTTAAATTTCGGATATGTCAGGGGGAGGTGGGGAGGGTGTCCACCTGACGTCACTAGAGGTGAGGTAAATTTTAGATAGGTCAGACCAACACATTTCCACACAGTAATAATGGCAGGGCACGCAATGCGTGAATTTTCAATAATTTTTTCAAAAAACATTTTTTTGCACACAACCAAATAGTTTTTTGGGAAAGCAACCTGTCTGATTTCGTTACTCAATTTAACACCTAAAACGTGCCTGAAAGTAGAAATCATCGACAGAAAGGCTTCGCAGAATAATTAATTTTTAGTCATTTTTCATTAAAATTTAGTTATTTTGATTTTTTTACTCCCATGAGCAAACTATCAAGGGGGAAGTGACCCCCCCCCCCGCATTTTATTAACATTAATAACGACTCCAATATATGTGAATTTAAAAGAAATCGTTGGAGCCGTTTCTGAGAAATAATTTTTTTAGACGTTTTTTTTTGGAGTTTTTTGAGAATAAAACCCCCCCAAATTGAGTTAGCCCCAAATAAAAAAAACGATTCCTAGGTATGATTTTTGTAAACGTGCATGCAAAATTTCATCAAAATCGGCCGAATAGTTTCCCCGGAAATCGATGAACAGACAGAGCGACAGACAGAACGACAGACAGACATTTCGTAAAGGCCACTTTTTTGGGTTCCTGGGACCTCAATACGTGTAAATCCGTTGAAATCTCGGAATCGATAATTTTGTCCATCACAAAGCTATCCTTATACAATACTACGTATATATTGGAACGCAAAAAAAATGGTCCCGAGGTATGATTTTTGTGAACCTACATGCTACTATAAATGTAATAATCGCCAACGGCCTTACTATGTTAATTCCATTAGAGCAGAGCATGTTTCAAACTGCGGCAAACTTGGTAGTGTGCACAGCGTTGGCAGGGGAACCTGGTGGGACATGATAACGCGCTTAGGCAGTATAAGTCGAGTCCTGGTCACCTCCGATTTAATCGTGTGACTTTACCATATTCCCCAAGTGGTTCGGAATCCACTATAATCAGGAGGTCCACCCTGTTAGTGAACTCCCCTTTCCCCGAGGTGAAAGAGTCTGCCCTTAGGGTGCCCCAAGTTAACAAACAGACTCACTCCACCTGCCAGGCTGACAGGGTTGCTTAAAGCAGAAATGCTGAAAGCAGGCGTTAGAAACAACAACAACTATAAATTTAATCATAATCGACCGTGTAGTTTGCCCGAAAATCGATGAACAGACAGAGCGACAGACAGACATTTCGTAGAAACCCCTTTTTTTGGTTCCTGGGACCTCAAAACATGTAAATCCGTTGAAATCTCGGAATCGAAATTTTTTAAACATCACAAAGCTTTCCTTATACTACGTATACATTGGAGAGCAATAAAAGCAAAACAATAAATACAATAAGCGAAAACGCAAAATGCCCTCTTCTCGTTGGCGAGGCGTAAGCATAAAGCAGACATAGTCCACAGAGGAAGCCTTATGTCCTATAGCCAACCTACTCGATGTATATATAATTCGTATAATACAGTAATTACTTGGAATACAAGGTCGGTGTGTCTTTCTGATAAGCTATCGGACGGTCCCACTAAATCGTGAATGGCCCCAATTACTGCTGACATTTCTTCTCTACTAATTTCTCCATCATGATCAATGTCATACAGCCTGAAATCAAACATTAATTATTTACTGTAGTCTTTCTCTGTGCTCATACTATTCGTTTTTCCTTCCAGTGAAATTTTTTCTTGAACAGCGTTTTACCCCTTGTCTAATAAGGATTAGTTTCGCCGAGACTGCGTTTCCAGAAAGAGTTGATAGCCACGGCCTACTGGGTCCACGGTATTTTTGTATCACAAATGTATATTATTGTGTGTATTATATTGATTGATTGATTGATTGATTGTACCATCGATATTTCCATTGAAATTTGAAGTTGCATAGGTACAGATAACGTTTCCACTCGATTCGGAAATAAGCATCAAATCCCTTAGGCTGGGTTTCCACCGACCTCTCATTGGAGAATGCAAATGACATTGACGTGGTAGCAGATATCATTAATAAGTCTTGAATGTCCGCTACCACGTCAATGTCATTTTCATTCTGTAATGAGAGGTCGGTGGAAACCCCATCTTATGCGGAAAGTCCTAGTGTCTTGTGAAACGGTCATCTTCCAAGTTGGTGCCTGTATAGGATAGTTTATTTCGGGAGCAGTACCTTTAGAAGACTTTTAGACGTACCTACCGGAAAACCCAATGTAGTCTTTCATGTAGTGTCCCTTTCACCAAGCTCGTGAGACCCCTTACCAATTCCGTAAATGTAAGCGTGCCTGTTTTCCCTTTGTCAAGAGCTTTGAATATGTAGTGAGCGTAGCCATTTCCATCTACAATTCAAATTACACTTCTTAGAGAGGAGTATCGTACTTGTACTTACGCAAAATAAAATATTAATAGGCTATGGCCGGTTTCGGATACAATCCATCATCAGATATCCGGCATCAGAAACAGGTAATATTAATAATTTATTTACTTTAGATCATGTAATAATTAAATTATTCCTCCCTATCCTGTTCCCCAAGTTCCACGAAGTCTCCAATGATACTCTCATAAGGACGAATTTAACTGATAATAATGGCCTTCTATTTTGGCTTGACTATGATTCTTAGTAATAAAAATTATATGTAGTAGTAGTAGTAATAGTAGTAGTAGTAGTAGGTAAAGTTGATTAAGAAAACATTAAAAATAGAACGCCTATCCTGAGGAGTATTTAGTGCATAATGTACCCTATATTATACAGTATATGATAAAGTATTATTTATCGGCTTATAACGGCGCATTCATAGGTGGATCTATATTTTTTGAGGGGGGGGGGGGTTGAAGTTTAAAAAAGAACTTGTTTGTATTATTTTTGTCAAAAAGCTGATTTTATATTGTATTTTACATCTGAAGGAACTTTATACTGGGCGGCACGGCGTCAGATGGCCGAAAGCCACGTACGGTCGTTGGCTGAAGTAAGAAGTAAGTATTTTATATTGTGCTTGGTCAAAACTTTGAGAGTGGGGGTAGTGCCCAATATTGTGATATTTATGACAGCTGTACAATGAGGTTCTGTATAGGGACACTGTTGGTCACTAGGTTCGCTGACGACAAACCGATATCCATATTATTCAAAATGACCGCCGTTTGCATGTGAAAACTAAGCTCTTAGCATCTAATTAATCCTTTTAATATTTTTTATAATGTTTTTACTATGTTTGGACCTTATTTCGCGGCATATAATTTAATATATATATATATATATTCTCCATGATTTATAGAAAAATATCACTTTAAAATAATACATAAATAAAAGAACCGGTCCGAGTTTACTCGAACATGCTTTCCAATTTATAAATTAGTAGATAGACATAATTTGTAATTTCATAGTAAATAATTTCCCTATGGTTAAATTTCAGATCCATCAATATATTAAAAACCCCTTAAAACTCAATTGCATATTCTGCAACGAACATACCAATACATTGTAATAGTGGTAACAATGACACATGGCACGTAGTGCATTGGAGCGGGAATTTTCCACAATTTCTCAAATAATAATTTTTTGCACAGAAGCAAATATTTTTTTGGGACTGCAACCTGTCCGTTTCTGTTACCCTATTGAACACCTAAAACATACCTGAAGGTAGAAATCATCGATAGAAAGGTTCCACAGAAAAAATATCTTTTAGTCATTTTTCATTAAAATTTAGTTATTTTTATTTTTTTAACCCCAGAAGCAACCTATCAAGGGGCAAGCGACCCCCCGCATTTCGTTAACATTAATAACGACTACAATATATGTGAATTTAGAAGAAATCGTTGCAGCCGTTTTTGAGAAATAATTTTTTTAGACGTTTTTTGGAGTTTTTTGAGAATAAAACCCCCCCCCCCAATTAAGTCAGCCCAAAATATAAAAAAATGGTCCCGAGGTATGATTTTTGTGAACCTACACGCCGAATTTCATCAAAATCGACCGAGTAGTTTGCCCGGAAATCGACGCACAGACAGACAGACATAGAGACAGAGCGACAGACAGACATTTCGTAAAAACCACTTTTTTGGGTTCCTGGGACCTCAAAACTTGTAAATCCGTTGAAATCTCGGAATCGAAAATTTGGACCATCACAAAGCTTTCCTTATACTACGTATAAATTGGAAAGCAATAATTTTAAAATAGTATTGAGGCTTATGGAAAAATCAACGCTTTGATATCAGTGCAACTGGTGCTGCCATCTACAAAATGACGTCACAAATGAACCTCATTGATATTTCATGAGCTCAGGTATTTGATTTTGTTCATTTGAAGACTTTTGCCTCTATTGTCTGTCACTATCTGTGAATAATTGCTCCCGGTTCCCGATGGCTCTATGAACAGCGTAAAGGCTGATAAATACAATTTTAATTTAGCATATTATTGTACCTCCCATCGGAAACATCTGGCAGTAAATATCTCGGAAAATGGGCTCAGAGATGGCACCATTGGGACAAGCTTCCTTAAAGCCCCGGTAGAGGGCTTTCATCTGCTCTCTACTTAGCCCCGTTTCAGTGCATAAAGTGTCCAGCCTGGCGGGTAGGTATCGGCATTGAGGTTCTTCCTCTTCCAGGCCCATGTCTAGGTCAAGTAGAAAAGCAGCTGAAAGAATGAAATCCAAAGTGTGACTTCATAATAGGCTAGTAGTAGTAGTATGGTTGGACACAGTCCCTGGCCACGGTGTCGGCCCATAGGACAGGAGACCTCCTGATTATAGTGGATTCCGAACCACTTGGGAAACACAGTGAAGTCACACGATTAGTTCGGAGGTGACCAGGACAAGTCCTACCATGTTTCCCTACCGGCACTGTGCACACTACCAAGTTATCTGCGTCTTTGAACCTGCTGCTCTGGTCCGCTGGATTCAACCTGGTAAGGCGGCCGGCTTCATAATAGGCTAATCGCGTACAAACAATTTAATGAATGTATCCGATTAACCCCTTCAATCGCCTCTCCAAATAAACCTAATAGGTATTTACTGTACGTTGAGTTACGAAACGTCCCCGGGTATAAAGAGGTGTGAAGGGACTCGCACAATTACAATACAAGCACGCCACCGAAGTCGCTGTAGGAGTGAAGGCATTGGAATTTTTACCTTGCTTATTCTTCAGTGATTTCTTCACATCGCTGAATTTTTTGCTGACCTTAGCAGCGATTGAGGGCTTTCTTCTAAGAGTGGGTGGTGGTGGTGCAAGTAAATTTCCAGCTGAAGCAGCATTTTCTGAGGCTGCAGCTGTCTCCATGGCAATCCTAATAATTAAAAAAAGTAGGTAATATTATATATATATATCTTACTTTTAGTGCGAATTCTGACAACTACAGTTATAAAAATAGAAATAAATAAATATTGACTATTCGTTTTATTGCCAAGCCAACCTAGCGGAGTTTGGGCTTTAAAGCCCTCTCTTACGGTCAACTGGGAAGGCTTTACATGCCCCCCCTTCTCCAATCTCTGTAGGGTATAACATGCGCAAACTCTCTCAAATTTGGGCCCTTTTATCATTTTTTTTCTCCAGGGGAAATCTCCGGGCCCACCTTCCTCTGCACCTGGTACCACCATTCAGAACAGATTCAGCAATTTGGCCGTCATCCATTACAGAGAATGAGATGATTATAGGTCGCTGAGCGTGTTAGAACTTGTCAAAAATTTCAGGAGATTAAAAACTATTTTATTTTTATTTTTAAAATTTCGAAAAATAGTTTACTTTTTAATTTTTTTTGTTTTATTGAACTTGAATAGTTTAGTGTAAGTTATATAATGTATTCATACACATTAAAAAAAAATTAAATAATAATAAAGTCATATACGGTAATTTGCTAGGCAGACTTATTCAGAAGTGAATGAGTAATGAATCTAAGTCTTGGGGTTCTACAGCCCCCCCCCCCCCAGAAATTTTGGGAATTTATGCCAATGCTACTCCCTATAAAAAATGTTTTGTTTTTTCATTGCCCCCCCCCCCCCTCCCCCAGATAGAAGTCATGCCCCCCACCTTAACATTTCTAGCGCCGCCACTGCATGTCTAGAAAATGTAGTAAGTGTGGGATTCGAACCAACAACCTTTCGGGTAAATGTTGAAGTCTTTACCACTACTCTACATGTCTTATGCTGGTGGTGAGAGATGTGATATTCGCTCCTACCAAGAATATTCTTTTCAATATCTGGTAGCACCTCCCACGTCAGAAGCACGACATACATCGAAGCAACAACAAATCTTGTCCTGGCTACATGGCGTGTTCTGATTGGTTGAAAGAAGACGTATCAATTGAACGAAGCTCTGAATGTTTGAAGAAGAAAGTGTAGGTAAAGGTTAATGACAATGGTGTATTATTATATAACAAACGGTTAGTTGGACTTTAGTTACATTGCCTTCTGCATTAATTAATAGCCATTAGAGGTAGGGGCACCATAGTCATCGAGCAATTAGCGCTTCAGCACTTCGGGTCCCGTCGTTGATAAAGTAAGAGTTCCATATAGGCGAGGTAGGACTGGGGCATTAGAAGTACTTTTTGAGTAGTGCGATTAATTTTAATCTTAACCTGGGATTAAAAATGTAAACAGGTTAATTTTAGAATGGAAAGTTCTTACTACTAAATTGTTTACATACTTAACCCCCAGGAATAAGGTAAAACCATCCCGGAAAACCAGACCGTTATCGATTTGGCGGCTAGTGTGGCCTACACAAGATAAGTACGCAATTTCGCTGGGTTAATAGCCTGTACAAGCTAAGTACAGAGTTTTGAAGTCCAGGTATCCGTTCTGCTATGCTGCATGTTTAAGACTTCGCTATTTTTTACATTGGTACTTATCTCTGAAAGTAGGCTTCTGACTAACGGGGGCCCCATAAGGGATGTTATATCTGACGCCGTTCCAGTTAATATAATATTTCTATGAGTAAAACCAATCGCCATTAGGTCCGCTGCTTTTCAAATGGATTGTCATACGAGACGTGGCAAGTGACCCCAGAAATTCAAAGATACGTTTTTGGCGGGAAGCGAATGCCCTATCCTTCCTATGTAGAACTTATGTATGGTGGCCTCCTTCAGACTTGACGTTCATCATCTTTATCGCACCTTCGGTTTAGTCTGCCTTAGGTCTTAGAGTGCCTCAAGTTAATAAACAGACTCATTCCCCCGCCAGCTTGGGTTGCATAAAAACAAAAATGCTGAAATCAGGCATTGCTGAACAATAAACTAAAGAAATAAAAACATTTTATTAATATAAAATTTATTTGAGTCCTGAAGAAGCCTCTATTAATTAATAATATTACAATTTTTTTCCAACGCCTGCTTTCAGCATTTCTGCATTAAGCAACCCTGTCAGCCTGGTGGGGGGAGCGAGTCTGTTTATTAACTTGAGGCACCCTAAGGGCAGACTCCTTCACCTCGGGGAGAAGGGGAGTGGACTGATAGGGTGAGCCTCCTGATTATAGTGGATTCCGAACCACTTGGTGAACACAGTAAACTCAGGTAAAGTGAGCCACTTAATTTTTGTGATTTTATTTCTCGGCCATCAAAGCCAACATGACAACTGATAGTGTGATTGATCAGCTGTACACGATATGAAGGCTTCTTCATTTATACGGTTTCAGCACATAAGCACTTCTGGCCAAAGTTGACACTTGTCTCACTCTACCTTACCAGGTCAGGCAAAGCGGGACATTAGGGTAAGGCAAAACGAGACAGAACAATTAATTCCATACGAACGAAGTTTGCTGAGTTAAAAGTTAAAGAAACACTCAAATGTTTGTAGTTAATAATTAATTGAAGCATACGGGCAGCTCCGGGACATAAAACAGGGAAGGGGTAAGACAACTTACGAAAACCGTAAGGTAAGTGACAGGTAAAGTGAGACACGTGATGTTTCGCATATGGCATATAATGTCACAATTTACCCCTACCTGCGCTCTTGATTTCAATCTGCCCTAACACGGACCAGATATAAACAGTTGTTGTAGTATTGCTGTTATTTGTGTAAAAGTAGCCAATAAACTAAATAAAAATGATTGACAAAATATAACTATAAAATTTGGAAGGCTATGCTTACGTTAGTGAACATGAAATATTGCAATCCTACCCGTAAAAAGAAAAGAAAAAATCGTACACTATCAAATTTGTACCAAATGGCTCCATATTTGTTTGTGTAGTGTACCTTGGCCAATATCGCCTACTATGTGTCATTTGAGGATTTCCCGCCAGTAGCCTAGAAATTTAAGGCTTGTCTCACTTTGCCTAATTGTCTCACTTTACCCGACTTTCTCCTACAATTATACAATTTAAAAAAAGGATTTAACTTACCCACTCACTAACATAATCGTACAGAAATGTAGGTAGCTTTCAGTGTAGAAGGTACCTGCAAAAATAGATACAGCAGGTACATACATTTATTAATGATTCACTGATAGTATACAGTATATATTACATATATAATTTTATATACATATATATTATACCGAAAGGCAAGCTTACTAGGACGAGTCAATGGATGAACTGCGGGATGGTTAAATAACGTTTGAGTGAAACATATATAAAGATACTAAAAGACTAAACGAAAGATATGGGAACGATTATATCGTTGAGATCAAAGAACGAATTATGAATTAAATAATAACCGTTAACAGATTCCGTATAAACAAGTCACTAAAAAGCTCATCGGAAGGTTTTGCAATGGCTATTACGTATTACTGCTTTAACTTCAGATTTTATACGTTATCCACTGAAATTTGTTGCTTTATTTTAGCTAAAAGATTGATACTTAGTTTTAATTATCATTATACAGGTTGTGCTAGACGAATGAGAAATTTTGAAATGCGGTGAAAAATTCAATGACAAAGTCCTACCAACCTATATTTTTGTGGACTTTAGAGTGTAGGAAAGTGGCAGCCCGAAATTTCATACTTTTTATTTTTTATTTAATTAACTAAGCATGTTATGAAATATTTGGCTCATCATATAATAAGGTATCAGTGGTGTGAGGTTTTCTGACTTTATTCAAGTGGATGAAGATGTTGCTGTCTCAGGTATACTAACCGATGGCGAAATTTTATCAAATACGAATGAAAAATCTCTTTCGGCTCGTAGGGAGATTCCGCAGACCCTGATTTTCCTCTGCGCTGCCTACGCTATGTATGTAATACAAAATAAAAAATACTTCATTATTTTCCCAACCACAACATCAACACAGAAAACACTCTTGTGTTCCCAACAATGACGACTATGAACCGTTATTTATCAAATTATTTTCACATTGACTGGACGTCATCTTGAAATCGTTGATTTTTCGTCAATTGTGTAGATCACCATTTTCTTAGATATTAATACGGGCTTTCAGTCAAGTTTTAATTCATTCCTCTGCGACCAATATTAACTGAGATATGAATTATATGAGGTTTCAATCGGCCACTATCTTGTAACTAAATAGTGGATCTAACTGGTTAACGAACTCGATCAAGACATTTGTATGATCAATTTTTTTGCCAAGTTACATCAAAATTATATAATATCTACGGAACTTAGAGTGTTTCCTAAAATCGATATACAGTACATTTATATACATATACTAGTATATAACATTTTGAACGGAGGTTTTAGGCTCAGGGGGTCATGAAATGAAAAGTTATGAAGAAATTTTCCGAAAGTCGAACATTGGTCGCCATCTCAATAGGAAGATGAATCTCCCTAAAAATACGAACTTGCAGGAATTAACAAAGCTGAATAGCCGTAATGAAGGTTGGCTATAATACACCGGTATGAACACGAACACCGATATGAACATAATAAGCCAGATTTTTGATAGTTTGGAATGGTTCCTCTAGAATTCGCAGTAAGCCTAGTATTTGTTTTCAAACTGAATTTAAATAATAATGGTTACACTGGTTTTATTTTTTGTCCATTTTATTTATTTCCATGGTGAAGGTACCCTGAAATGTGACTGTAATTAAGAATTTTACACCTACTGCTAAAGGTTACTATTTTTACATTTTCAACTCTATTGGTCAAGCCGGACACGAGTTATGGGATATCTCGCAAGGTAGCCCATATTGTTCATTACTCGTTGCAGGGTAAGTGGCGGAAGTCCTCTAAATTTTTGGCGGTCCCAGACAATTGGTGCATGAATGCATGATCATCATTCATCACACCTATCCAATTGTTAATTGGGACCTACGTTATTCTAAATTGCGATTCAATTCTACTGTATGTTCAGTCCATGCGTGAGTATGTGGCCGTCACTACTCACTATGGCCAATTGCCTCAATTGTGGCAAGTGCACGGATGATTTACATAACTGTGGCCAATCGGTATTACAATATACGAGTAGAAGATGAACAATAGCCCAATGGCATACATTGCGGAAATACATTGCTTTTAATCGGTAACCCCAATCGTGATCCGTGGGGGCATTTGCAGACGTTTAGGAAGTCCTAAAAAATTACAGCGCATAATTTATATTATTATTTTCTCCGCGCGCCAAATTTAATTTGAAACTATATTTTCTTTCTTAAATAAATAAAAATATATTTCCGAACTTATAATTGAGGATAAATAAATCAAATAAGAAATTATTAAAAATTAGGTAGGTAGATAATTATTCTTCAAATTATTAGTATAGCTTAGCCATGCTAACTTTTTTATTGGTATGGCCCGAGCCATTCCAAACTAAATAATTATCCTATAGTAACATTTCGGATGCCTCGCCATGCCCTATCTCAAAGCTCTGAACTGATCGATAGGATGGCCCATTATAGAACTGGCCTACAACACAGTAATAACGGTAGGGTACGCATTGTATATATGTATGTACTTGTACATACAGGGTGTTCCAGACTTCCAGACCACCCGGACACCCCTTACATCTCGGTTATTACGAGGAATTTTCAAATGCACTAAAATAATAGATAACAAAGTAGGTAGGGGTCGAACTACCTTATGGTGGAATCAAATGTTTTCTCGGGGGGTCCGAAAGGGGGTTTCAGGGGGGTCATATGCGGCATCTCGGAATTTTCGAATGCAAAGATGTGTCTTGTTGCACATCAAATGAAAGCCGTTGAAAAGGGCTTTAATTTGATGTAACAATTATGTACCTAGCTTGAAAGGTTCAGGCACAATTAATTCTAACATGTCAAAAAAATTATTATTTCAATAATGTTCTTTTAGAATAGATTCTCACTTTCCGTGCTTTACATAAAACATTTTGAAAACAGTGAATTTATTTTTACCAAATACCTTCAGGTACAGGGACAATCACCACAAATTACAATTTTATTCCGTTTCAGACCACCCCCTATATCTCAGTTACTCTGAGGAATTTTGAAAAGCGGTAAAAAGTACGATAACAAAGTCAAGGTCGAACTAACTTATGGTGGAATCAAATATTTTTTCGGGGAGTCCGAAAGTCATTTTATGTAACAATTACAAAATTGTTGGTGTTCCAAACCAACCGGGCACCCCTTACAAATCCGTTATTTTTAGGAATTTTAAAATGCGGTAAAAATTTCAAAAACAAAGTAGGGGTCGAACTACCTTATGGTGGAATCAGATGTTTTTTCGGGGGTCCTAAAGGGGGATTTCGTGGGGGTCGTAGGTAGTATCTCGGAATTTTCAAATGCAAAGGTATGTCGTGTCGCACATCAAATGGAAGCCAGTTTGAAGAGCTTTTATTTTATGCAACAATTACAAATTTGTTGGTGTTTTAAACCACCAGGACACCCCCTACAAATCCGTTATTTTTAGGAATTTTGAAATGCGGTAAAAATTTCAATAAGAAAGTATGCCGTGTTACACATCATATGAAAGCTCTTTAAAAGGGCTTTCGTTTGATGTGCGACACGACATACCATTGCATTTGAAAATTCTGAGGTAACCTCTGTGACCCCCCGAAACCCCCCTTTCGGACTTCCCAAAAAATATTTGATTCCACCATGAGGTAGTTCGACCTTGACTTTGTTATCGTACTTTTTACCACTTTTCAAAATTCCTCAGAGTAACCGAGATATAGGGGGTGGTCAGAAACGGAATAAAATTGTAATTTGTGGTGATTGTACCTGTACCAGAAGGTGTTTGGCGAAAATAAATTCACTGTATACAAAATTGTTTTATGTAAGTAAAGCACAGAAAGTGAGAAACTATTCTAAAAGAACATTATTAAAATAATACATTTTTTGACTTGTTAGAATTAATTGTGCCTGAACCTTTCAAGCTAGGTACATAATTGTTATAATAATCATATATCAATGTAATCAAATCAAAAGGGCTATAATTTGATATGCGACGCGACACACCTTTGCATTTGAAAATTCCGAGGTACGCATATGACCCCCCTGAAACCCCCCTTTTGGACCCCCCGAGAAAGCATTTGATTCCACCATAAGGTAGTTCGACCCCCACTTTGTCATCGTCGATTTTTTTACTGCATTTGAAAATTTCTCATAATAACCAAGATTTAGGGGGTGTCCGTGTGGTCTGGAACACCCTTCATAATGTATGAATATGTGAATTTTCCATAATTCTTTGCACAAAACTAAATCTTTGTATAGGAAAGATTTTTTTTTTATTTTTTTTTTATTTGATTCATTTTTATTTTTTTACTCCCAAGAGCAAACTATCAAGGGGCAAGCGACCCATGGCGTTTTGGTAACATTCATAACGGCTGCAATCTACTGTATGTGAATCTAAAAGAAATCTGTGGAGCCGTTTTAGAGAAATACATTTTTTAGCCGTTTTTGGGAGTTTTTCGAGAATAAAGTTTGTTTGCCCAAAATAAATAAATAAGTTGTCCCGGGCTATGATATTATGATTTTGTGAACCTAATAGCCAAAGTTCATCAAAATCCACCGAGTGGTTTGCCCGCAAATCGATGCACATACAGACCGACAAACAGGCAGACATTTCGTGAAAACCACTTTTTTGGGTTCCTGGGACCATAAAACGTGTAGGCCGATCGGAATCGAAAACTTTAACGATCACAAAGCTTTCCTTATAATACGTATAAAAAGGAAAACAATAACAAATCAAACCATAAATTGAGTTGCCTATTAGCAAAAGCAATCCTGTCCACCCAGGTCGATTTTTCAGAAACCGCAAAAAACTGCTGTGCCGCAACGCCATGAGGTATAACATTACAGTTTTTAAAGTTAATTTTAACAGTATTAGAATTGCTTTTGCGTCTCAATATCTGATTCATCGGATAGAGTATTGAAAAATAAAAAAAATGGCGCGAATATCTCAAAACTGAAAAAAATGGAGAGGATTGCTTTTGCTAATAGGCAACTCAATTAATATACAGTCGTACGCATTCATAAAAAAATACAACAGTTCATATATTAATTAAATGTATTAAGTAACATTTATAAAAAGAGGATAAAAAATGAAGGTAAAGACAGAAAACAGAAGTGACTTACCTGAGTAAGTATGTAAAGGCGAGTGTTTGATAGGCCGAGAAGAAGATCAGCGCCGCGAAATCACAGCTGCATGCAGATGGTGTTTATTTTGAAACTCCATTTCTCACACGACCACCAAACAGCTGATGGATTGGACAGGACAAAGCCACCGACACCCTCGGTTAATCTACGAGATTGGATATCTACACTACGCCAACCTAATATATGGGCCATGTGTTGATGCTGACAGACTAATTCCGCAATTCCATAAAACCATTAAGGGTACCTCCTGTTGAGAATTAGTCTTTGAATTTCCCGCCACTCCGCGTGGCTGCAGTCAGAGAAAGGCGGGTTACGCGGGAATAAACCTACAATATGGTACATTAGATTTGTGATGGCGTCATGCATCCTACTCAAGTTATATCTTTTTGAATTATTATTTTAAAATGATTTCAATACATTGTGCTAATTCATGTATTACAATTGAATTGGTGTATGTTTCATACTCAACAACACTTCCCATCATCACTTGAAAAGTCTTCTTCTTCTTCCTCTTCCCTCTTAGTGACGCGTGCGCCCGGACCCGTTTCTTGTACAGACGCTAATGCTTTGAGCTCGGCTATTGTTTTTCCTTTTGCACCGTCGAGTTGTTCAATTCTTTCTTCGAGCCTCGAGGGTTGTTCTCGGTCTGCTGATGGGTCTTCTACCTTGTGGCCTTGTCTCCGTCAACCTCCGGGGGTTTCTACTCTCATCCAACCTTTGCCAACCATTGCAGCTGCTTCTCTATTCTTCTCTCAAATGCTGGAATCCACTCGCAGGTCTTGTCTGTTCATCGGTCATTTCAGATTCGGTTCTAGTTTAGGTACTTTATCATCGCTTGGAAAGTTTAAGTATAGAATACTGCACGGCACTGGCATTGGTGTATGGTGGTACTTTCAGCTTTCCTTCCTACGACCCCATGGATTTTCTGACATTATTGTTATTGTTTCCCCAAGGCTTTTCTTACCGTTGTTGGCAAACAGGTTCACTTTCTCGATGTCAACCTACACCAGCTACAAGCGATAATGGACACGATTAGATAACCTTATCATTTACAAAAAGCGTCACGAAGGATGAGAATGGACAACAACAAAAAAAATATACTTTTTGATGATGCGGATGTTTACGTAGACTACAAATTGGGAGGAAAAAATATGTTTCATGAGGAAAATGCTTGGTAATAATAGGTAGAGACTGCTGCAAATGCGGAAAAACAATCCAAGGAGGAATTGACCGGTCGACTTGTCGTACCGCGCGAAGTTTAATGTCAAGACAGCCGCGTAGCCTTGACTGTCAAACCTGCAATGCATGCATATGGCCAGAATGGGTTGTTAGCCGCAATGTGCCGGGAAAAGGGGGCGGGAGAGCGGGAATAATATAGCAAAACACACTTTCAGCTAAGGAGGCCAGGGGCGTAAAGTTGGGGGGGGGCACGGTCCAACTTGCCCCCCCCTCAGCTCCTTTTGGGGGGGCAAAGCCCCCCCCAGCCTCGAGCATTGTAGGACGTGGTTCATACGTCATGGTCCCCTTTGCGTAAAATCTACAGCTATACTTTACAACTATTAAAATGCGTAAAACCCTACTATTTTTCTCTTGTATTTTCAATTTCTCCTTAAATCCTGCCTGATGACGTCATAAGGTCTACTTTTTTTGCCCCCGCCATCACTCTAAAACTTTTCGCCTCTGCTATGGAAACATCGTTTGATGGCAAGGAATACTTCGCGGCACCGCCTTGCATTGGAAGATAGCGGTACCGTTCAGTATTAATTATCGTATTACTTTAAAATATGCACATAGTTAGGAAAAGTCATGAAAAGCCAAACCGATAAGTGAATAGTAGCTCATGCAACAGAGTTTTGAAATTCAAAAAAGTGTCTATTGGACACTGCGGCCGGCACAGTGTTAAGTATCAGACAGACCTGTCTTAATAATGAAAAGACCAATAACCTGTCCAGCCATCGTGATGGAGACACCCTTCCTAAAGAATTCTACATCCATATCTCAGCTTGGAGGTAAGCGTACACTGAAGAACCAAAAGAAAGATGTATTGAGGGACTCTGGGGAACAATAGACTCCGGTAGTAGTCTTAGGTTTCTTCGTAAGCTTAACATGGGCATCGTAAATCTATTCCAATTAACATCGTTGAGTACAAATTACGCGCATCATCTAATTAATGGTCTACGGGTGCTGCCTCTACATTCAAGGCTCATAGCGCATGAAGAACGATACTTACCTCAGACTACCGACATACGCAGCAATACCTTATTCTCTTCCGTGTATTTATGTGTCTCATCAAGCAGAAAGTAAAATGTTATTTTTCAAATTGTTCGGACTTCGTCGCCTTTGGTGATATGTATCTTAACTACTAGGGTTCGGCCTTTGATAGCAAAAGCTAATGCTTTGGGCGCATCGGCTACCGAATCTCAGACTCATATGATATTTAATCACAAAATTGGTGTTAGTAGGTCCTCGTGACGCAGCCCGGAGTGTTTGTAGTAGAAATAAATAATTACAGTATCAAATGTAAGAATAATTTTCAAATACAAGGTTAGCATGAAAACAAGACTTTATAGTCTTATTGTTCGCCTTTTGTTTTGTTTACAATAAAGTCGCATTTTCATTTCATTTCATTTCATACAAAGCGGTATGGGTGCCAAGTCAAAAATAAGAGGAAAAAAACATTAACTAGAGCATAAGAGTGATATAGTATAGTTGTACAGACAGTAGATATAAAATTCATAACGAGGTGAAAATTCATAGAATACTATTAACATAGCCTACATAAATTACGATTTAAGCGTAACATACGATGTACATTTATTTTATTTTACTTCATCTTTTGTAAAAGGGGGGCCCAGCATGGGACTTGTCCTATGGGCTTCCCTTCCAAATGTAATTAGGCTATATTGTAATTTGTACACTTGAAGAAAAATACAAGTTATTATTTATTATTTATTTATATGATATAAAATACAAAATACAATAAAATATAGCTTTTGCTGAGCTGTGATTCTTCCTCGACCAAAAACGTTTTTCTTATGTCGCCTTGCTCCTCATCCCACTAGTGGCTTGCCGGCTTTAGCCTTATGTTCTTCAGCCGAAGAGGTTGCTTTCCCAAGCAAGGTTATGGCTTAAAGGGATTTTTTTTTTTTTTTAAAGAAATTATGCTTACCACGCCATTTGGTTACTATGCTAATAGAAAAATAGAAGAGCCTGTACGGGTCCACTCCCACCCATCATTTTTTAAATCAACTCCCCCTGATTCCTGCAGTCAAAAGATATAAATGAAAAATGATAAGTGTAGGTCGTTGCAGCTGTCAGCAGGGGGTCTGGTACGCTTCTCTTGCAGTTCGCAGCTGACGACAGACGCCCAAACAACTCAGCACTGCTTATCAAAATATGACCATCCTGCGTGATTGACGGCTGCAGCTAATGACTCCTCTGGTTCTCTGTTAGTCCAGCAGGAATTTTTGAGTTCAGTGAACCGTTTAGTATGCCATTTATGAGCGTTGAACTGTGAGGAGGGAGGAATATGGAATCTCAAGGTTGCCGATGGAGTGTCACCATCAGGCTAGAAAGATGGATATCCAGAGCTCTGGCAATCAGCGATTCCGCAGTTGAGAGTGGTTCTCGCCATAAGCAAAGCAGGTGGTTTCCAGATTAAGCTGAAAATTTGTCCTGGCGTAAATTGTCATGAATATTCAGTTATAAAATTACTATTGAACTTAGTGCAGATATTAGTAAATTGGTGCATAATTTAATTTCAGATGGGTATTCCGTTTTATTTTTATTTTTATGCATCTCTCTAATTTCAGTTGTTCGGTCTCAAAGAAGAAGAAGAATTTTTCACGGGGGTTTTCACATGGAAAATTTAAATTGTTTCTTCCACCGATTTTTTATAGATTAATTAAAAGCCGAGCGATTTATTAAATAAAACTAATTAATGCCTGAAATGTATAGTCCAGTGATTCCCTCCCCCCCCCCCCCATAAAGCTACGCGCTGTACACTATTTTCACTATCATTTATTCTGCCATACTTCAACATGTTGAATTTAATTTATTTCACTGAGCTTGGCCCCAATAACACAATATTATCTAGTCCATGTAAAAAGGGTACTACTTATTCATAATTTTTTATTCCCCCATACTTCAACATGTTGAATTAAATTTATTTCACTGAGCTTTTCCCCAACCACACAATATTATCTAGTCCATGTAAAAAGGCTCCAACCATGTATGTGGAGCTTGCGTACAGGACCTTTTATTGCTCTTAGGTGGTGGGGGATTTAAGCCGATGACAATGTTAAGCTGAGTGTCATAATCATAGTGCTTTGGTGCGGCGAGACGCAAACTAGGCACGAAACACGTGAGTACCTTACTTATCGGTGCTTATGTCGTACCTGAGCATTGCGAGAAACCGAAGAGATCGGTTTTCGTGGCTTAGCGGCCAATGTCACTGCAATTCTGCAACTGTTCACTGAGCGCTGGGTTCGAATCCGATAAGAGTTCATGGAAATGTAGGCTAGTGATACCGACTCTGGCTTTCCCCCGGAAGGCTGTTGGTTCGAGTCCCACACATACTACATTTTCTGGCCATGCTTCGGAGGGCATGTAAAGCAGGCGATCCCGGGCCTTCTTAATTGAGTGTAAGAGGGGGCTTTATAGCCGTAACTCCGTTAGGTTAGCTAAGTACCTACAAGGTACTAGGTTCCTGTAGGTAACTAGAACAAAAAGTCATTATATCAGGAAATAGTGGCAGTGACTCCGACTTTCACCCGAAAGGTTGTTGGTTCGAGTCCCACACTTATTACATTTTCCAGCCATGCTTCGGAGGACATGTAAAGAAGGTGGCCCCAGGTCTTCCTGGTTGAGTGTAAGAGATGGCTTTCTATTTCAACTCCGATAGGTTGGCTTAGTATTGAAACAAAAGTCAATCTTTATTTATTTTTTACTTATTTTAATTGTGCCACCACGCTGTACATATCCTATAGTTTGGCCTAGCGTTACAATATTTTTAATTCCGCTAAAACACTGAAGTGAAATAGCTAACTCCGCCATCACAGTAGACTATATATTGCAAAGCCTTCACCTCTTGCATTTTGACGACAGTTTACTTTGATCTCAAAAGCTACCCCGCAATTCTTTGGTCCCCTGTTGTTTTTATTAATTAGAAATTAAAATTGTAGAAAGAATGAAACGCAACTGATCCACAATAAAATATATTAATATATAATTTATAAATGTATAATACGATATATATTAATATATTTTATTGTGGATCAGTTGCGTCTCATTCATCTACAATTTTAAGTATGATAAAGTTCCACGAAGTCACTTTGGAGAATCTCACTATGATTCGTAATGCTGGCCTCAGTTGGCCTAAACGCCTTTTTATTCTAATTTATAAGGCTATAAGATAGGGACGTCATTTGGGGTCGTTGGGGACTGTAAGACCAGGTTAACTTAGTTTGCTACCACTGTACTATACTTAAAAAGAGTGATAGACGTGTATTTAACTGAAAACCTTGTGTTTTTAATGAGTATTTCGTACCATCTTTGTTGTGGCTGTGACACGAGAAATTAATTAATTTAGTCGAAAATACCCAGATTTCCTTCGTTTACAAAATATTTGAAAATCTCTGTATTAAGAATTATTTACCCGTGGCCGTTTATGTGTGTAGACAAAGACTGAGCCTATGCCCTAACCTACAGTACCTGTACTTGCAGGATATATTGTATATATATATATATATATATATGGCATAAAGTGCGGTTGTGTGACTTAAAATGACTCATCATGCGTGTTTGGCATGAAGGCCAATGCCAAGGATGTTCGGGATGGACTAAGACTATTTAATTAGGTAGCCCGTGGTCGCAATGGTCAAAAACGTGTTTTAGAAGAGCCGGAAAGGTAGAGCATAAAATGCAATCGATTTTATTGCACTGAACTTCGATGTGATAGTGGTAGCCAGTGGCGTAGCCAGAATTTTTTTTTTTTTTTGGGGGGGTCCAGTGTTCATGCAACATGAATACATGAAGTTTGCCCGTTTACGAATTGCGATAGGTTTTCAAATGAGGTGGTGTTTCATTTGGCGCTCCCCTCATGGACTTACACATCTTTTAATTAGGGGCATGATCTCAATTTCCCCACCCGAAGTGTCGGGGGCCTGAAGGGGGCCCGGGGGTCCCCCCCGTGGAAGGTATTTTTGAAGACGAAAAAAACAGGCCTGAAATTGTGGAGTTTTACACATTTTGATGTATATACGTCTTGTAACCTATTCTAATAACGTTTAGGTTTTACAGCCGAAGAGTAGTAGACCTACTTCAAGAAAGGGGGGCCCGGGGGTCTCCCCCGAGGGAATTATTTCGAAAAATAATAGGCCCGAAATAGTGGAATTTACGCACTTTGAAAGCAGTTATGCTCATATTTTACATATGAAGAATATTACAGATAACAAGGTCTCCCCCGGGGAAGGTTTTTGAAAAAATAGGCCTGAAATAGTTTGTCGGCAAAAAAAAACTGAATTTTCAGACGATAACATTATTAACAAAACTGGAAACAGGGGGACCGGGGTCTTCCCGGGGAGTTTTTTTTTAAAGAAACTTTTTCTGTTTTGTAAATTTTGGGGGGGTCCGGACTCCCCCCCCCCTTGGCTACGCCACTGATGGTAGCTTGTTCGTACTTGTGCGAGTCTCTAAACACCATGCGATCGGAAACCTGTCGTAACTCAACACAGGTATTACCTACAGATACGGCTGACGAAATTATTCGCGGAAACATTAATTGAATTGTTTGCATGCCAATAATATTTTTATTAAAAAAAAGTAAAGGATGCACGCGGGACAGCTTGGCGGAACGTGAATGAACTCTGTTCCTGTGCCAAGTCCTGCGTTTTTCATCGCTCATCCCTTTCCGAATCCTGTCCAGCAGTTAAAACGTCAGTCTAGTCCCGCAGTCCTGTAACTTAATTAAATCAATTAAAATCATAACGTCTTAGCAAGGTAGGTCTATTTCGCGCCTTTATTCGAAATATTTCCCCCCGACCACCCTGTTTGGAGTTTTATGAATGTGTCTTCGTTTATGGTGTTGAAAAATATTGCTGTTAAAAAATGCATGTAAAACTAACTAGAACCTATAGTTTTTAAAAAATCTGTTTTGAGTAGTTTTGGTCAGTCTTAACTCGTAAAAGGTAGACTAGACCTACTGCTTTCAAAACGCATTGAATCTCTAGACATTCATGTTGGCCTAACTTTAAGGATTTTAAAATATTACACATAGCCAACAAAGGAAAATTGCTGGATAATCTGGAAACCATTGAAATAAAAGAAGCTGTTAATAGGAATAAGCCCCTATTAAATGATATATAACGTTTATCAGCTATTCTCCTTTGTTGGACTTGGCAGCAGCAGGATCGTATATGTAATGTATTTTTATTTATATTTATAACGTGACTTAATTTTTATAACTTGCAATTACTTGTTTTTATTTTAAGTATTATCTGCTCACTTGAGAATGACAATCTGTCGAAACCGGTCATAACGATATTTTTATGCTTTTATGTGATATTTTACAAAGTTAACTCTCATTATAATGAGTCTCTAGAAAGAATGCTGTGGACGCCCTTGAATAGGAAGCGTACAAAAAATATCTCAAGACAAATTACACGCATTCCTAAGTCAGTGTTGGGCTGGCTTCTTGGCTTTGATACCCACTTTTTGACGTTTCCCTGTGCGAAAAATAATTGATATTTCTCGAGTCTATATAGGCACACCTCCATAATGACGCATTAGCCGCTAATTCCTATGTTTCATTCTAATTTTGCAGTCTCTGACCATCGAAAGCTCTGACGCATACATGTGAATGGACCAATTGAAAATAAAGCTTTAATTAATTCCTATAAGCTTAGCATTGAATCTGAGTAACACAAGGAAATTGTGCACTGCTGTCTAGACTTATTATTAATTTGTGGGTAGAGGGATATTTATGCATTAATGGGCATGGAAAAATGGGTTTAGTCTCTATTTGAATTTCACGTCGGTACTGTTGGTTTCTCTACCTATAGTGTGCGCTCGATTCGACTATTTTCATTCTTAGATCTTCTTCAACAAGTATGTATAGCCTAATTTAATAGGATTAATTGTTCAATGACTTTGGGGAGGGTTTGACGTTGATAACGCTACACTGACACGATTTTTGTTTTCTTATTTATACGTAGTATAAGGAAAGCTTTGTGATGGTCAAAATTTTCGATTCCGAGATTTCAACGGATTTATACGTTTTGAGGTCCCAGCAACCCAAATAAGTGTTTTTTACGAAATGTCTGTCTGTCTGTCGGTCTGTCGGTGTGTCTGTTCGTCGATTTGTGGGCAAACTACACAGTGGATTTTTATGGAATTCGGCATGTTGGTTTGTAAAAATCATACCTCGGGACCATTTTAGGGAGATTCATCTACCCATTGAGATGGCGACCAATGTTCGACTTTCGGAAAATTTCTTCTCAACTTTTCATTTCATGACCCCCTGAGCCTAAAACCACCCTCCGTCCAAAATGTTATATATATATGTATATATATATATGTATGTATATATATATATATGTATATCGATTTTAGGAAACACTCTAACTTCCGTAAATATTATCCGATTTGGATGAAACTTGGCACAAAAATTGATCATACAAATGCATTGATCGAGTTCGTTAACCAGCTAGATCCGAAAAAACTTATATAATTCATATCTCAGTCAATATTGGTCGCAGAGGAATGAATTAAAATCTGACTGAAAGATCGTATTATTATCTACGATAATGGTAATCTACACCTTTTACGACAAATTAACGATTTCAAGATGACGTCCAGTCAAAGTCAAAATAATTTAATAAGTAAAAGTTCATAGTCGTCATAGTTTGGAACAAAAGAGTGTTTTATGTGTTGATGTTGTGATCGGGAAAATAATGAAGTTTTTTTTATTTTCTATTACATATAGCGTCAGGGGCGTAAAGTTGAGCGGGGGGGGGGAGGCACAGTCCAACTTGCCCCCCCCCCCCAGCTCCTTTTGGCTTCCCCCCCCCCCCCCGCTTCGAGCATTGTAAGACGTGGTTCTTACTTCATAGTCCCCTTTGCAGCAATATGAATATAAGCATTCATTTTTTAGCTTTGCAAAATCTACAGCTATACTTTACAACTATTAAAAAATGCGTAAACTCTACAATTTTTCTATTATATTATCAATTTTTTCTTCAATCCTGCCTGATGACGTCATAAGGTCTACTTAGTTTTGCCCCCGCCATCATTCTAAAACTTTACGCCTCTGGGTAGCGTAGAGGAAAAGCAGGGTCTGCGGAATCTCCCTACACCTGATCGGCCATAGCCGAAAGGAATTTTTTTTTATTTTGGGCCAACTCAATTTAGGGGGGTTTTATTCTCAAAAAACTCTAAAAAAACGTATAAAAAAATTATTTATCCAAAACGGCTCCATCGATTTCTTTTAAATTTACATATATTGTAGTCGTTATTAATGTTAATAAAATGCGGGTGGTCGCTTGCCCCTTGATAGTTTGCTTCGGGGGGTAAAAAAATAAAAATAACTCAATTTTCATGAAAAATGACTAAAAAATCATTTTTCTGCGAAACCTTACTATCGATGATTTCTACCTTCAGGCATGTTTTAGGTGTTGAAAAGAGTAACGAAACCGGACAAGTTGCTTTCCCAAAAAGAATTGGTTTAGGGCAAAAAAATGTTTTTTGAAAAAATGATAGAAAAATCACGCTCAAATGCATTTCGTGCCCTGCCATTATTGGTGTGTGGTAATGTGTTGGTCTGACCGGTCTAGAATATGCAATGCCATCGATTAATTCAGTGCTTTGGGATAGGTGATATCCTAGGCGATTGCCAAAGGGGGTCCTTGGGTTCCGGACCCCCCCCCCCTTCCCAAATGGTTACAGCGTACACTAAATAGAATGGAGTTTTCAAGATTTTTAAATTTTATTGAGGTTACCTCAACTCCACTGACGTCAGGTGGACACCCCCCCCCCCCCCCCGAGATATCCGAAATTAAACCATATGAAAATTATTTTCCATGAAATTACTTATTTTCTCTATCTACTAATTGATAAATTGGAAAGCATTTTCAAGTAAACTCGGACCGGTTCTTTTATTTTGGGCTAATTCGATTTTGGGGGTGTTATTCGCAAAAATTCCAAAAAAACGTCTAAAACAATTATTTCTCAAAAATGGCTCCAACGATTTCTTTTAAATTCACATATATTGTAGTCGTTGTTAATGTTAACAAAACGCGGTGGGTCACTTGCCCCTTGATTGTTTGCTGCTGGAGATATAAAAATAAAAATAACTCAATTTTCATGTATCATCAAATATTTCTGCGGAACCTTTCTATCGATGAATTCTACCTTCAGGTATGTTTTAGGTGTTAAATAAAGTCTTAAAGTACTAAAACCGAACAGTTTGCATTCCCAAAAAAAAGATTTGGTTTTGTGAAAAAAATTATTTTTTGAAGGCTAGCCAGAAATGTTTGCAGCGTACTAGGTAGATTGGAGTTTTAAGGAGTTTTAAATAGTTTTGAGATTACCTCACCTTCAGTTACGTCAGATGGATGTAGAGTTAGATGTAGCCCATGAATTTATATTTTCTAAATGAATTAAATTAGTAAAAGAACGTGCCTACGCAAGCTCTGATTGCAATCAACTAAATAATAATTTAGACACGTGGCCTCTGCTGCCACTTGAATTGACAACTGGATGACTCTGACACGTGAAAATGCACGTGCGCAAGGTTGACGCCCCCTGCAATGATGAATCATTGTAATTAGGTATTGAGTTCACTACCTTGCCTATAATGATCACTTGCTTTTTGTTATTCAAGTGAAAGGTTATCAATACAATTAGCAATATTAAATTACAATAGATGATTATGTTTTACCGTTTTTATTAATTTCGGATTAAAAAATTGATTGGAATTTTATATTTAGCAACCTTCAAGTTGAAAGGAATTATTATTTTTTATGAACATGATCTAATTCAAGAGTTAAAATATCCCTTTTGGCTCTGGCCGATCAGATGTAGGAAGATTCCATACATGCGGCTTCGGTGGCAAGGTGGTAGCGTGCTTGAACTTCTGCGAGTCTCTACAAACCTTGCGATCGGAGACGTGTCGTAACTGAACACAAGTACCTATTGCGTTACATATTGAGGTAATTGAAGAGGTTTATTGAATACATTCATTAATTGTTGGTAACCGTTAAAAAAAATATATCAATATAATATCCAAAAATTATGCTCTCTATTGACTACATTCTTTTCCCGACCACAACACCAACACACAAAACACTCTTGTGTTCCAAATTTCGAACAACAATAACGACTGTGAAATTCTACTTTAGTATCACATTATTTTGACTTTGACTTGAAATCTTTGATTTGTCATAAAAAGTGTTGATTACCATTATCGTAGATAATTATCCGGGCTTTCAGTCACATTTTATTTCATTCCTCTACGACCCATATTAACTGAGATATGAATTGCATAAGGTTTTAATCGGCCGCCATCTTGGAACAAAGTAGCGGATCTTGCTGGTTAACGAACTCAATGAAGAAATTTGTGCGATCAATTTTTGTGCCAAGTTTTCATCAAAATGGGATAATGTCTACAGAGGTTACCTACAGTGTTTCCTAAAATCAATATACATATCTTGCATATATACTGTACATACAATATATATAAATGTAACATTTCGAACAGTGGGTGGTTTTAGACTAACTGTAGGCGGCAATTCCACCGGAGGATTTACTTCATTTGTGATTATGTCATTGACGTTTGTTTTGTTTTAAGGAGACTATTATGTAGATACTTAACTTATCTATTATAAATTAAGTTGTAATATGGTAGAGCCCGTCTGCTACCATATTAACCATTAATTTATAATAGATCAGTTAAGTATCTACATAATAGTCTCCTGAAATCAAAACAAACGTCAATGACATAATCACAAATGAAGTAAATCCGCCGGTGGAATAGTCGCCTTAGAAGGTCATGAAATGAAAAGTTGTGAAAATTGTTTCCGTGAGTCGAACATTGGTCGCCGTCTCAATAGGTAGATGAATCTCCCTAATAAAATGCGCAGAAATATAAATTCATACTTGCGGGATATGGGATCTCGAGGAGTGCTCGAGCATAATTTCTTAGTTGAGCCCTCCTTTTAGACCAAGGGTTCCCAACCTTTTTTGTCAGTAGACCATTACATTATTTTATGATATTTTTATGATTTGTGCCTACAATCACATGCTAATATTTGATTAAATGTTTAGGACTGGTATCGGACGGATTGCATATTATATAGTAGTTCAGTTCCAGGACTTACTGTATTTTACTTCCAATTTCCAATACCTTAGCTGATTTATTCTCTTATTTCTTACTTTGGTCCGTGCACCACTGATATATGTCTGTGGACCACAGTTTCGGAACCCCTGTTTTAGACTATAAGAGTTTTGCTAAATTTGACCTCTCCTTTGACAGATAAGCGTGGTCTGTGGGTGTGAATTATCGAAAACGGATACGTTCACTGCACCGCTGCTCCATTTCTTTGCTTGTTTGGAACATCTCCAGTCAAGTAGTGAAAACAGTTCACCGCACTTATCAGACAACTTCCGTCCTTCCATTAGAACAAAATGGTGAGCCACTTTTCATTTTTTTTTTTTTTTAGGTTTTATAATAAGTTTGTAGGTAGATTGATTGAAAGTAGGTAGTTGAACGAATGTCAGATACCGTGCAGAATGTTTCGTACAACGCAAGCATGATGGGAAGACGACTGCATATGGACGTCGACGAGCCGCTGGAAGAACGACTTTAAAAAAAAAAGTTTGGTGGAGATGGGGAAGCGTCATGTATAACCGAGAGGATCGGAGGAGAGTTGTTGTCGAGCAAAAGCTTATCAAGAGCTGTAGGACAGGGAGAAGAATAGATTTTACTATGCATTAAAATACAATAGTTTTTCAAAATGTTTCAAGTAGCCTACAGGAGCCCTTCCATTTATCCTGGGGGCACCTCTTCGAATATGTTTGACTTTTGCTGAAGGCTTAACCGAGATGATCGGTGGAAAGTTGTTGTCGAGCAAAAGCTCATCAAGGGCTGTAGAACGGGAAGAAGAATAAATTTCACTAGGCGGAGCGGAGTGCTTGCCATTGCGGAGGGACGAAGAGCAACTGCTGCATGTGGCTGAGATGCGAATGTTGCGGTACTGTCTGGGTTACAAATTGACAGACAGGAGGAGAAACGAGGACATCCGGGCGGAGATGCAAGTAGCACCGATCACCAGCAAAGTCAGGGAACGAAGACTGGCATGGTGGGGCCATACGCTAAGGAGAGAAGATGGACACCTGCTACAACGTGTGAGGGACTACACGGTGGAGGGCCCTATAGGATGACCGAGGATGTCCCTTGGAACGAAAGTGAGGGAGGACCTAAGGACCCTCGGTCTCTCGCCGGATGATACCCAAAACCGAAACACCTGGGAGATTAAGATCCGTGCCGCCGCCCCGTAGGAGGGATAAGGCGCCGCTAAAGTAAGGATGCATTAATATAGGTTTTTAAAATTTTTCAATTAACCTACAGGAGTCCTTCCTTCCTTTATCCTTGGGGCGCCTCTTCGAATATTTTTGACTTTTGCTGAAGATTTAACCGAGATGACCGGGGAGAGTTTTGACGAGCAAAAGCTCATCAAGGGCTGTAGAACGGGAAGAAGAATAAATTTTACTATGCATTAAAATAGGTTTTCAAAATTTTTCAAGTAGCCTACAGGAGTCTGTAGGTGTCTACAAATGTTACCCTTTGTTACAGTATTCCACAAAGACGTTGGTTTGCTTATCACTGCTTATTATTGCTCTTAGCATTAGCACAAGTGAAGGCAGTCCACTATTTTGGGACCTATTATTTTCATCAGCTAGAAGAGGTATGTATTTTTAGTTTATTTTCGGTAAGTTCGTATAGTCCACGCAAAATGAGAAAAGTATGGACATGGAATGTTTAGATCCTGTGCAACACTGTAAAAATATTCTTTGCACCATTTTGTGTTACCTTGTTGCATTGGATACAAGGCATAACAAAAATTGTGCAAAGAATATTTTTACAGTGTTGTACAGGATCAAAACATTCCATGTCCATACTTTTCTCATTTTGCGTGGACTATAACATTATACTGCGGCACTTTTAGTTATCAGTGAGTATATTGGACTTAATATTTTACCAAAAAGGCATGTTTTGAGTAACAAGAGAAATTACTGTTGTCAAATTTCTAAATATTCTTTAAGTTTACTACTATACAGAATATTATTATTACATTGGCGTGATTTCGATCATGAGATTTCTATAAGGGCCGTTAAACTTTTTCTTACGGTCAGCACATGTAGAGCATTGGTACTTAGGCGCCCATTCCGCCGACCGGCTAGGGCTATTTACAAAAACGGTGACGTGGTAGCAGACATTCAAGACTTAGGTGGCGTTTCCACCGACCTCGCATTGCTGAATGCAAATGACATTGACGGAAATGTTTGTTTTTCTTTTTATGGAAATCTATTGAAATGTTTGTAATTAACATATCCCATGACGCCATTTTTTAATTTTAGTTTGTTTGTTTGTGATTTTACTGTATGGTCATTGATCAATTTTAACTATGGCATAGAGGAAAATAAACATTTCCGTCAATTCTGCAATGCGAGGTCGATGGAAACCCCGCCTAAGTCTTGAATGTCTGCTACCACGTCACTGTTTTTGTAAATAGCCCTAGCCGGTCGGTGGAATGGGCGCCTTACGAGCGTCTCATGGACTAATGGATTTTTTTTTTCAGGCCGCCAGCACAATAGTTACGAGGGTGGCCGCCAGTCGCGCCAAGGCTCGCAATCTGAGTATGGAAATTTGTGCAGGCTTATGACTCCAACGGATTTTACAGCAGGAGGCAGCTATCAACCAGCTAATTGTCCGCCCTGATGGATTCTAAGCCTATCCACATGTTTTGACTGAAGATATTTTTTAATATTTATGTGTCATATATTAGTTTGTACTCGTATCAGTGGTAAAACTGGTTGACTTATAGAGTTTGAAGTCAATAAGTTTCAACCTCAATTAATATTAGGCATGTCCAATGTCTATTGACGATTTGGAGCTGGTTTCCCCCAAGCAAAAAAAAAGGGGGGGGGGCTAGTGTTTTTATAGTTTATATAGGAACAGTAATGTGTTTTTTTGTAAACAGTTTTTTTTCTTTAGCAATCTTGTTTGAAGGCTATTAACATGGCTTGTTGCGTTTCAAGTGAGTGATAATTGCCCAATACACTAAGTTTTTATGTGATGTGTATAAAAGCAACGATAACAGCCACAGTGGGAAACTAGCCTAGGCTATTTGTATTTATTTAATTTTATAGGCGGTTGAACCCTAGACTAACTTAATTATTTTTACAAACGTGAGTTAATTTCTTGCAGCTGCCAAATTA
Source organism: Psococerastis gibbosa (assembly GCA_963971405.1). Classification (NCBI taxonomy): domain Eukaryota; kingdom Metazoa; phylum Arthropoda; class Insecta; order Psocodea; family Psocidae; genus Psococerastis; species Psococerastis gibbosa. The sequence continues at coordinate 21,666,612 of OZ020491.1, read as the reverse complement.
AAAAATTAAATTGCAAATACCGTACGATAACTATTGTCTTACTATATTAGCCTTGATTACACACTCCAATATTTATTCGATCGAGGAAATATTTGGAGCCGAAATTAGAGGATATAGAAAAATTGGACTTGGCGGGATTCGAACCTACGATCTACGCCTAACCGGGGCGTCGTCTTAACCGCTGGACCACAAGCCCCGACAATAAAACTTGATCTATATCCTCTACTTATATGCTGTTATTGACATGATTCGTAATGTTAGACAGGTTAGCACAACTATCTAACCGAACAAGTGTGTGAGGTTACTTAGTTGCATAAAGGCAATGCTTTATTCATTATATTGCAGGATTATATTACTAGTAGTAATTATTAGGGCTCTATATTAGACAGGTATTGTCATCCGCCATGTTGTATCCATTATGAGTCTGGTGTATAAGCCAAGCATTGGGTGTTTACCTATTTATTTTTAGAAATTTACCGTTGTTTATTTATTATTATTTAAAAAACGTTCTACCAATTAGGAAAGTAGTTCATAAGAAAATACTAAAACGTATATATTCGTTTTTTCAATATTTTACTTTTCTTAAAATACTTACCATATAGGAAATTTGGGATACAACATGGCGGATGACAATACCCGGGTATATAGTGCCTTAGTAATTATATACCATATTATTATTCTACAAAATAATAAAAAATATTTTGGATACTATTTGAATCTGAATTTAGGTACCTATTACACTTTCGATTGGATCGACGAGTGTGCAATAGGTGGGGATTTTAGGGTGTGAAAGTACTGTATGCTCTATTTTTTTTTCTTCAATAAAATAAAAGTAAATTCGTGTCGGGGTGGTACTACCCGTGGTACAGGAGTTTTCAGGTTGCATCAACAGCCTCCTGTTTAACCTATCGACAGTCAGGGAAGACTGCCGGGACCGCCGGCTTTACATGCCCTCCGAAGCATGGTAGTCAGAAGATAAATAATTGTACCACTAGAAAATTTTGGCATTCGGGTGGGACTCGAACCAGTCACCTTCTGGATGATAGTCCGAGTCGTTACCTCTACGCCATTCTGACTACTATACAATAAAATAATAATAAGTAGGTACTATAATATTCCATGTACAGTCTAGTGCCTGGAGTTTTGATCCTATCCGGTGTAGTACTGTAGTACTGTCGATAGGTTAAACAGGAGGCTGTTGATGCAACCTGAAAACCGCTGTACCACGGGTAGTACCACCCCGACACGAATTTACTTTATCCTATCCGGTTCCTATTTATTTTGAATACAAAATAAGTACCTATATTATTGTAGGATCCACAACAGTTCAGTTCAGTTCGTAGAATGTTGTGCGTTTTATAAGGCGACATCGTCAATAGTTTGGTGCAGTATGGTAATATTGTAGGATTTTGAAAAAACAATTTAAGAATACATAAACCAAACAATATAAAATTTTATTTTGTATATGAATAACTGTATCAACACACTGTATCTAGCCTACTTCATTTCAGTTACCTATAGGTATCTAAGCTTTCCGTTTTCATTATGGATCTAACTATATTACTTTTAATAAAAATTGTAAATTAAAAAAAAAACAATAAATCTAGCCTATATTAATGGGATTTTCAGACTTTTGGGGTCAATAGATCATATATCCGATTGTTGCTCATTTCTCCTCCATTATTTTATCGTAGTCTCTTTGATTCTCCACCATCCTCAAAAACACTTTGTATTTCTTCTCATGATATCTGCAAAAAATTGGTAAAATGTCACCAAAAAATATGCTATATGCTATAGTTTACTTTAGGCTATTATTCCACTTGTCAGTTTTTCTCCAATTGTAATAATATCATTGACGAAAATATCATCAATGTTGCATTTATATTTTTACACCACATTCCACTTGTTTTCAATAATTGACCATTTTTGTTAGGTATCAATTTTTTCCAATTCTGTAAGTTTGTCCGCCGTCTGTCTTGTAATTTTATAATCTACAAGAAATTTTATGATTTAAATCACAAACTTATTGATTCGTTCCAAGAAATTAATTTAAATTATTTATCATCTCCAGACGACGCCATTGTTTAATTTTGGTTTGTTAATGTTTGCAAAGCGTGATTTTACGCTATGATCATTGATCAATTTTAACATGCGAAAGTTAAAATGGGCAATGTTATAGAGTAACTTAAAACAAAAATCTCGTCAATTATTGATGCACAAATGACGGAATATTGACAAGTGGAATAGCCGGCTTAGTGTATGTACGGTACCATTATTGTATGTATGAACTTAATTAGTTTATTTATTTACAATTCTGCTCCCTGTACTGTACTATGCAACATAGCCTACTAGGTCTATCGGCTTATGCTTGTAGGATACAGCGTGTACTACAGTACATAGGATACCCCGCCATTCTGATGCTGCAAAGCAAGCCAAAAAATTGCCTTTCGCCAAGTGGAAACTCCATTGTTCATTAGGCGGCTATTCCACTTGCCAATATTCCGTCATTTGTGCATCAAAAATTGATGAGATATTTGTTTCAAGGAGACTATTATGTGCAGATACTTAACATATATTTTATAAATTAAGTTATAATAGTGGAATAACCGCTTAACCGCGATCCATTATTTACCAATGAGGTTCATTTGTGACGTCATTTTGTAGATGGCAGCACCAGTTGCCATGATATCAAAGCGTTGATTTTTCTATAAGCCTCAATACTATTTTAAAATGATTTTTAATTACGTATTATTTTAAAGTGACATTTTTCTATAAATCATTGAGCATATATACATATATATATATATATTAAATTATATGCAGCGAAATAAGGTCCAGGCATAGTAAAAATATTATACAAAATATTAAAAGAATTAATTAGATGCTAAGAGCTTAGTTTTCGCATGCAAACGGCGGCCATTTTGAATTATATGGATATCGGTTTGTCGTCAGCGAACCTAGTGACCAAGACTGTCCCTACAGAACCTCATTATGAAGTGTCTCGATTGGATTGGTCGTGAACTTATAAGAAACCTACCTTACAACCTCTGGTACAGGCTTAATCACCTCCGCTGGGCCGCCCATGGCTTGCACAGCAGCCTCTACAGTGGGGAATGTTTCGGCAGCTACAGCGCCGAGCATTGCGGCGCCCAGGAGGACACTCTCCGGCTCACTAGGCAGAAGAACTGGCAGACCCAGAACATCGGCATGGGTTTGGACGAAGACTGGGTTCTTGCTTAGACCTCCACACAGAAGAATGGACTGAAGCTTGTCGTGACCACTGGTTCGTAGGGCCTCCAAAATGTGACGAGTTCCATACTGAAAAACAATTCGATTGAATCAATTTTAACAGCACTGTTAAAAATGATTATTACAGAAGATAAGTAAGATTATCAACGTCACTAAGCGGCAGGTGCCATTGGAGCAAATGGGTTGGCGATTGGTTGCAACCAGCGGCTCGGGGTTTCAAATTTTGGGAAGGCTGCAGTTATTGTTAAACGCTGGTCTTATACCAAAATAATATGAACACAAACAATTGTTAAAAATAAGTAAAATAAGTAGGTACCGCTAATTTGGTAATTTGCCGTCGTACAGCCTGATCTGATTTTTTTTTTTTTTTTTGGCTTAAGGGTATTCAGCCATTACCAAATCCATTTGACAAAAGACTGCTATCGGGAGCTCACTGGACAACGAGGTTGCCCAGGGCCCGTCTGAAACAGCTTGCCCAACGTCCTACCACTTTTGTCCGATACTCTCCAGGAAGCTGACCACCTCCGTCAACACCTCTCTGTCCAAGTCCTGGAGCACATCCATATATGTGAATGGCGGAAACTTCCCCTGGTCCTGCAACCTGCTAATAAGCTCTGTCCTCTCCCGGCTGTAGAGGGGGCACTCAAAAGTGATGTGGTCCGGAGTACCCTCTTGATCCACACACTCACAGAGAGGAGACTCTCGGACACCGATCCGTGCCAGATGGCATGGGAAGGAGGCGTGACCTAGCCGCATTGATTGGTTAGAGCTGAAAACAATCTAGTATTTTTGAAAACAAGTCTGGTGGCTTCTAGGCCGCAGCGTGTCGAGGAGAAATCCGTGCATGTGCATCTGCAAGAGGCCAGTGACAATTCAGCGACAGTAATCTGCTGAACGCTGAAGTTGACTTGCTTTTTGGTTCTTGAACCAAAGCATTTGCTTCAATGACAAATTTCTCATCAAATCGCCGGCGTTCAAGTCGCATGTGCATACTGAGCCCAATAGAGGACACCATGGGTCAAAAGGTCTTCTTCTTCTTCTTCAGTCAACGCCCGTCCTTGGCTGGTAGGAGGCCATCTGACACCGTGCCGCATAGTAGAGCTGGGTCATTCCCTCCTGTGCCGTAGTTCTTCAGTGTTATACCTTTATGCCATTGCAGCTGAATAGATAATCAAAAGATCCAGTGGTATGCACTCTAAGTAGCCTATACCAATTCATATGGAATGCAAAACAATTTAAAAATGCGGTTTAAAATTGCTTCTGGTTAACCTACAGTAGGCTACCACAAATCGTAAACTTTCCTACCCAATTGCTAGTCTTTATGCGAGTGGGCTTACCGCAAGCGCTTGTATTGTGGCTAAATATTTTACAGCAAGGTCATCCTCGTCCGATGAGAGAGATAATCCAGAAATCTGAAATAAAAATGAACCGTAGCCTAATTAAATAAATAAACAATTACTTTTTGTTCTATTACGAAGCCAACCTAGTGGAGTTAGGGCTATAAAGCACTCGCTTACACTCAACTAGGATATAGGCACCGTCTGTTTTACATGCCCTCAAAGGCATGGCCCGAATGTTTTTCGAAACAACAACCTTTCGGGTGAAAGTGGGAGTCTGTGCCACTACTCTACTTGTCTTGTCCTGACTTCTTAGAGCGCACGTGGTCTACTACGTGAATGCGCTCGTAGGACTGCCTACCAAGTATCAGAGTCCGTACCCTGCAGCCTGATCGAGGCGATTATAATACCGGTATTTATTTAATCCCCTGGTAGTAAAAATGTAAACAAGATAATTTTAAATTGGAAAGTGCTATTCAAAATTTGTTTGTTTACAGTTATAATCCTAGGGTATTTATTTAACCCCGGTATCCTCGTTATCAGGCTTCTGATCTAGGTACCTACATACCCTATTTCATTTTGTCACTTTGTAACAGTTTTCTGCATGGCTATTAATTATGTTTAGATGATAGCCTACCATGCCCAGAAGAGAAGGATCTGCTACTGGAGAGCGGTTGCCATGGAAATCAGGCCAAATATGGAGTTTTTCTGTGAGCATCGCTACGTATTTAAGATTCCGCCGTTCAGATAATGTAGATAGAATTTCGTTAAGATGCTGATGGAGGTGTCTAAAAATGAGACAAGTAGGAAAAAAAATTAGCCAAAATTCTTAGCCTTTGGTGGATCTGCTCTCTTTTATATAGAGATCCATAGAGAAATGACGTCAAATCCCAATTTTATAATTGCTTAGGGCGTAGGCGCGTTTGGTTCTGATTGGGTGAGCGCCAGCATTTTCCTGTACGAAAGAGGTCCGTTATGGGGAGAGCCGAGTGGCCACGATTCCGCAAAACATCAATGCATTTAGCATTTGACCACCTCTTCTTCTTCTTCTTCAAGTTACAGCCGAGTGCGGCTGGTTGACAGCAACTTGTGGCATCGATGCCTCCACTCCCCTGGCACGCCCTCTTCAGCTCCACTTTTGCCACTTCATCCTCCATCGCTGGCTGTAGATATTCTTTTCTCAGGCACCCTAAGTCCTAAACCCTGCTGAATACGCTTCGCTATTATTTTCCATCTTGTACATGTCTCATCTAAACTGCCCTGACAGTGGTACATGTATACTTTTAATTTTCCTGATATAGGCAAGGCCATAGCAAGAATTTTTTTCGGGAGGGGTCCTTCTGACGTCATAGGAGATGACGTAACCTCATTATATTTAAAACTCCATTCTATCTAGTGTACACTGCAAATATTTCGGGATGGGTCCGGACCCCCTCGACCCCCCCCCCTCTGGTTACGGCCTTACATACAGGTACTTACACGTCTTTGTCCAAATTTGCCCTGACACCAGCTACAGCCGGGTGAGTGTCAACGACGAAATCAATAAGTTTCCCAGTGGCGCTCTGTCCTCCCTCACTTAGCCACATCTCCGGCACTTGGGCGCTATAGTAGGGGCCCCAAACTCCCGGGACCAGGTGAGGTTTGTTTGCCACTGCCATATGGCATGTTGAAGTCCCGCAAATCAAACCTGCGATACAATAATGGATACTTATCGACGTGCAAATCCATTTAAACAAGTAATTATTCTTTTAATAAACTTTAATGGTTATATACACCCAAATGATAGGCTAATAGTCTAATGACAGTTAAAAATTTGAAAGCTTACTCCATTATATTTTAATTCAAATGGTCAACAAATCAAACTGCTATTTTATCGTAAAATGTATGAAATAAAATAGCCAAAAGTTGATACGATATGCCTCTCTCCATAAGTTAATCATAGGCTCTATATTTGGGAATTAACAACTCAATCAGAGAAAAGCATTTTGCCACATTGCTTTTGTTGTATTTTTATACGCTGGTTGTCCATTATGCGGTACCTAATAATGTCGTGAAGGACTCTTTTATTAACCTAGGCCTACCTATAGCTATGGTGACCCCACGGATTTCGGAAATTATATTGTTTCCATATGAGTTTCGGGCCATTGACAAATTGACATACGTCCTTCGCCGGCTACAAGCCATAATGGACAAGCTGTGACAAGCTTACTATTGGCGGAGTGTAACAGGTGGAAGCATAGCTAAACCAAGTACATCCAGATACGAGTCTATGCGGTACCTACCTAAACGTGTATCGAAATCGGTTGAAATTCCTGGAGCAGAACAACCCAGAAGTCCGAGGCCCCCGGCATGGGCATCTATAATTGAGGCCCCCACTGGCGTACCAGGGTGTAGGCCTAACTGGGCTGCGGCCTCTGGAAGAAGCCCTGCTCCGCATGGAGCCCCAGGACAACTCACACGGCTCCCTGGAAAAGTTAACAACAATTTAGACATAAATAATTAGATTACTCGTGACTTCGTGGTATTTCATTTTAATAAACAAAAAATAACAAAAACTTAGAGTTTTAGAAAAACTTGTTATAACAACCCGAATTAGTAAAACCCAAATAATCGTTAAGAAATTAACTTTGTCTAAGAAACCCACTTGTGTTAGTATAAAACCCTGAGCGCTTTCGGCAAGAACTGCCGCATCGACAGAGGGAAACCCGCACTAGCACAGTTACACCTTATCTGCGATTTGAGACTTGCTCAACTCGAGGAGAAGATGCAAATGTGACTAGGGAGAGGAAACCTTGGTTTATATAGGACTGGGAGCGGGAGGAGGAGGGGGTGGGAGGGGGCGTGGCTGGTTACCTATTCCTAACCTACTAGCTAGATCTATTAGAGGGGATGATTGTGTGAATGATTGTCGTTTGTTAATTTTTCCTTATTGTGTAAAGCTCATTTGATTTCAACATTTTCAAAAAAAATTAAAGTGTAACTTTTCTTTATTTTGTGTAGGGCTGTCCAATTGTGAGGATTGAATGTGTGATTTTCCGAGTTAAGGTGTTTCGCGAATGTGCTGTTGGTGTTGGTGTCTCCTATACCTGTTATATGTTCTCTGACCCTAGTTTTAAAGCTTCTGCCTGTTTGGCCTATGTAAATTTCGTTACAATTTAGACGATAAACTCAATTGCCTTTTTCCTTTTCTGGTTTGGTTTTGCAGTTCATGAGTTTATTGGCTAAATTGTTGCGGTTGTACGGGGCTGGTGTTTTGACTGTTGTAGAAGAAATGAGGTTACTTATTTTTTTCCGTGATTTTTTCTATGTATTGTATCCTGAAATATGATTTATTGGTTTCCGGGTTTAAGCTCTCTGGGGGGTAAATTAGTTTGAGGTTGTGTTTGATTTTGTGATGTCGTAGGATTCTGTCTATTAGATTGAGATTGAAATTGTTATTTTGGGCAATTTGTTTTATTGTATTTAATTCATTACTATATATAGGGCCTATAGTTGGTTTCATTCATGGGGATGTTAAGGAGTCGAAAAATCATACCATGGAATGCTGAAGTCTAGGGTACTATTATTTTTGGTGATGGTGAGGTCTAAAAAGTTCAGGGAGTTGTTTTCTTCTGCTTCCATGGTAAATTGGATTTTTGGGTAAATTGTGTTGATAGAACTTATGAAATTGTCTAGTTGTCTGTTACTTCCTGTCCAAATGCAGAAGATATCATCCACATACCTTGTCCGGAAAGATATACATTTAACTAGGGGATTTTTATTGAGCAGAAGTTTGTGTTCGAAGTTATCCTTAGAAATTTCAGCAAGAAGGGGAGAAAGGGAAGAACCCATAGGTAGGCCTATTTTTTGTTGGTAGTAGTCGGATTCGAAACGGAAATAGTTTTGATGAGTGCATGTGTCTAACAGAAGGAGGGTCTCTGAAATAAGGCTGTTCGATGTATTATTGTGATAAAGTGACTGGGCAACTAATTTACGTACTTCGGGTACGGGAATAATAGTAAACAGATTTTTGACATCGAAAGAGACGAGTTTGGCATTGTTGGATAAGGAAAGGTGCTTAAGGCGGGAAACCAACTCGAATGAGTTTTTGACGCTGTGGCGGGGTGTGAAGTTTGATAGCTCGCGAATGTGTTTGTTGAGAAAACTAGCTACTTTGCTGGCTGGGGCACTGTTATACGAAACTACTGGGCGGATAGGTTGATTGGGTTTATGAAGTTTAACCAGACCAAAAAATGAAGGAGCTACGGGGTTCATGTTGGTAAATTTATAGGCTATATCTTGAGGTATCGTATTAGAACTTTGTTTAATGGCTTTTTTTGTTGCTTTTTGGAATTAGTTTGTGGGGTCTACTTTAAGTTTTACGAATGTGGATTCGTCAGAAATGAGGTCTAAGACTTTAGAAACATAATCTTGGGTAGGTAAAATGACAATAGAATTTCCTTTATCCGCCTTGGTGAGTGTAAGGTTATCTTGGGCTAGTTTCTTTTTTATAGATTTAGTGTTATCGTTTTTGTGTGTAAGTTTGACGTTTTTCAGAATATCTGCTGGTATGTGTTTTTCATTATTGTGGTTTTTTAGGCTAAATTCAGTGTCTGACATTAAGTTGGTTAACGTGTTTTTGTTTAGACCTATATCGGGGAAATACTTGAGGCCCTTGTTGAGAAGTTCCACTTCTTTTGTGTTGAAAATCGTGTTAGATAAGTTGACGGTACGAGGATAGAATTTATGTGTTGTGATGGGTAGTGTAGTGAGTGTCTGCGCTGAAGGCGTGAGGCCTTGCCTACTCCAGTCTGCATCGATCGATGAAGGGGGTTAGACCGGGAACTCACGTGCGTCTCGCGCATCTGATGTTTCGTGTGATGTATTCAATTGGATTTGTTATTTTGGTTTTGACTCTGTTCTTTTATTTTTTTATTTAGTGTTGTGCGTTTTTTGTAAGTGATGCCACCAATTTTTGTGTATATTTGATCTTGGAAGGTGGTCCATTCAAAAAAGTGAAGTTTGAAAGATAATTCTGAATGTAAAACTTTAAGGTAAAGGCTTATGCTGTCTCTGATTTTGAACCATTTTTTGATTTCTTCTGCTAGCCAGACTTTCTGAGTGATTCTAAGTGCTTTATTGGATTGTGTGGAAAAGGTTGCTGTTTTAATTTGGATGTATTTAGGAGTGATTCTAAGTCTTTTGCAATCTTGGTTAAATTTGAGGTTAAGTGAAGCAATGGCGAATTTTTCTTTAAGTTTCCTATAGATTTTGAGTTGTTCAGCAAGACTAGCTGTTTTAACATAAATAATTAGATTACTCGTGACTTCGTGGTATTTCATTTTAATAAACATAAAATAACAAAAACTTTTTTGTTTATTAAAATGTTGTTTGTTTTTTTAATTGTAAAATTTTAATTGTAAATTTTCATTCGGGAAACCCCTTAACACACATTCAATCCTCACAATTGGACAGCCCTACACAAAATAAAGAAAAGTTACACTTTAAATTTTTTGAAAATGTTGAAATCAAATGAGCTTTACACAATAAGGAAAAATTAACAAACGACAATCATTCACACAATCATCCCCTCTAATAGATCTAGCTAGTAGGTTAGGAATAGGTAACCAGCCACGCCCCCTCCCACCCCCTCCTCCTCCCGCTCCCAGTCCTATATAAACCAAGGTTTCCTCTCCCTAGTCACATTTGCATCTTCTCCTCGAGTTGAGCAAGTCTCAAATCGCAGATAAGGTGTAACTGTTCTAGTGGGTTTCCCTCTGTAGATGGCAGTTCTTGCCGAAAGCGCTCAGGGTTTTATAGTAACACAAGTGGGTTTCTTAGACAAAGTTAATTTCTTAACGATTATTTGGGTTTTACTAATTCGGGTTGTTATAACAACGACCCCAGTTGCATCCACAAGGTCATACGCCCAGGGGGGGGGGGCAAATTGGCTTCAACATTTCAAGGGGAACCTTTTGTGTAAATAAATTTTAATGGTTAGCCTATACTATTTAGTAGCGATAACGTCTTGCACATTCAATAGCTCATTTGCAGGCTGTAAACAATAAAGGGCGGATTTTAGGGGGGTCAGGAGGTCTCGACCCCCCCCCCCCCCCAAATGAAATGAACTTACACTAGATAAAAATGGGTTTACAGTGGGAATTAGAAATAAATAATGTTTTTTAATGTTATAATCCACTGAATCTGTCCGCTAACCCCCCCCCCCCCTAAATTATATAAATTGTATTCAATATTGTAATAATTATTTATGTATTTACCTATTTTCGCGGCATCGTTATCCAAAAGCTCCTCCAAATTCGTTAACTCAAAGTAAGATCTATCCCAGCCTTCATGATGATCAGGTCCGGCGACATATGTCCATTTACACACAACAGAACATAATGATCTGGAAATAGTAAAGAAACCATTCGTATTGCCATTGTTGAGCTGTACCTGTCTAGGTAGATACCTGCTACTAATTCAGTCGTTAATTAAGTTGAAAATATGTATGCTTTGTTAGCTTTGGAGTTAAATGATAAATCTACCGCAAGCTCGAATCAAAAAAATCGAAAAAAAAAGATTGCAACAAAACATGACATTGTTTCGAAAGGTTGCATGAGGCCTAGTGGAAAAGAAGCCTGGAATTGAGACGTGTTTATGGTATGTTTGAGGTGCCAGTGCGGGGTGAGGTGTCTGAGCGGGGACTGGCTTTTACATAGAATATATATGTATACCTATGGCTGCTTCATGCGATATCACGTTTCATTCAGGAACAACTCTGATCAGGGGTCAGTGATGTATTTTGAAATTTTTGAGGGATTAGAGTAGAAAGCGATTTATTTTTTTGCCCTTTTCTTTCAATATATAAATGAAAGCTTTGTGATGGTCGTCGAAAAGTTTGATTTCCAGATTTCAACAAAATTGTGCGTTTTGAAGTACTAGTACTTGAAGGACGAAATGCATGTCGGTAGGTTTATGTAGGTGAGTATAGGCATTCGCTTTCGACCAATTATATTTTTTTGAATTTCTGGGGCCCCTCGCCACACCTCCTATATGACCAGCCATTGTAAAAAGGTGCTACGTAAAAAAAAGTAGGTGCAAAAAAGTATTGGCGCGTTGGAATGTCCCATCTCTCCAATACAGAACTCTAAGTCGGTTCCGCAATTTGCGACCATACTACTCGCATACTCGATGGACTTCCGCGTCTAAAATTGCATTTAAATAACGGCGTAAACAAAAATTCATGTTGTTTTGGCTAACTTCATTATAAAGGCAGAGCTTTATATTCTTATTGCTGCAACCTACATTGTTGTACAGTATACCCACCGAGTTTCATCACCAGTTGCTCTCCAAGTGAGATAATCGGGGAGGTCAAAAAAATATTTAGCCCTGGACCAGGTGGACGGCAGATTTTCGCGCAGCCACATCAGTTTGGGCGTTTGCATTTCCAGGGATATGGCTCCTCCCACGTATCGCAGCACGCGGTGGTTTGTACTGTTGATTATTTTGGCTTGCTCTGCGGCTCGGTGGTCCATCCACAAGATGATATTTCTTTCATCTCTGCCTAAAATTTGTTTTCACACTTTCAATTATACGAGCGACTAGTAAGCGACTTCGGTGGCAAGGTGGTAGCGTGCTTGCAACTCGCAACTCGACACAAGTACCTATTAGGTGACTTAGTGAGGCCATTGAAGAGGTTATTCGGATACATTCATTAAATTATTTGTATGCGATTTAACCTTTTTTAATAATAAAAATAGCCCTGGAATTTAAGACCATTATTTAGAGCAAATTCTAATATGCTTCCTATAACGTTATAGAATACTTTATGTCCGATATTCTTCACTTCAAATGTTTTATTCGACGAGCAACTTCCTAAACTATAAGAGTGCTCCATAATTTATTTCGAGGAATTTTTTTGTTACATTACTCAAATGTACTTTTTTCATATTTTTTATCTTGACGTCATGGTAACGCTCCTTTAGGATAACAATTCTAATTTTAACTGTGTTATTTCTCGCTCCAATTGACTTCACAGCTAAAATGGCTAAAAACCTACTATTTTGTGTAAAATTCGAACCCCCTACACTGGAGGCTATTCCAGACCTCTTGGTTTTCCATTTCCAAATTTTATGGCTTTACTTAGTTCTTTGAATCTAAAATTTAACTTACCAGATGGGCTTATAGTAAGAGGCTTATTTTTGGAGTCAATGGCCACAAGCGAACAAGTAGCATCAAAACCGATGCCCTTGACTTCATCTGGGGTCACTGATTGAGATACACGCTGAAACCAATATAGGCTATGAGTCGTCGAGTTTATTCTTTAACAAAATACAATACAAACTAAAATATAAGTCTTAATATAATCCCCCTGATTAAACACTATTATTGTTCCAATATTTGATCCATTAAATATGGGTCGAAGAAAAATTGGAACATGTAATAGCCTATATAATATACCAAAATACAGATTCAAATCGTATATACTGTATGCTCAAAATAAACATAAAATAATACAAATATTCCTTCTGTCGAATAAATAATAGAATGTATAATATAATATAATATGTAAATTTATTATTCTAATGTTGCCTTAAAATATTATATTATTGTAGCCTAAATTCTTAAATTAAATCTTAAATTATATCTTAATTATTTTTCAACCCACAGCCTATACTAGCCGGTGCATAGTTGCACTACATGCAATAGAAGACATCAATAATTGATTAATTATTAGGTATCAGTTCAGTAGTCAGAATGGCGTAGAGGTAACGACTCGGACTATCATCCAGAAGGTGACTGGTTCGAGTCCCACCCGAATGTCAAAATTTTTTAGTGGTACAATTATTTATCTTCTGACTACCATGCTTTGGAGGGCATGTAAAGCCGGCGGTCCCGGCAGTCTTCCCTGACTGTCGATAGGTTAAACAGGAGGCTGTTGATGCAACCTGAAAACTCCTGTACCACGGGTAGTACCACCCCGACACGAATTTACTTTACTTTATCATTTCAGTTCGGTACAGTATGCAGTCAATGACATCACTATGTTGCTTTTCAGTAATGGAGCCATACTAATTAAGCATCGTACAATAGTTCGGAGGGTCAACTATAGTGTGTCGCACGCCTACTGTACTACAATACGGTCTAGTACTGGACTATTATAGGAGATCCTTTTTGACTGGTGCACCTCTTTTTAGTTTAGTAGGTACGCATTCTGTATTTTCACTTGAAAGAGCGTATTTACTTCTCTAACACGTATAGTATCTATTGTATATGCATAACTGGGTATCTTTATTATACTGTACGTTACTATAAGTTCATCTGACCGGCCGCCATACCAAGTTGAATCCAGCGGACCAGAGCAGGTTCAAAGCTGCAGATAACTTGGTAGTGTGCACAGTGCCGGTAGGGAAACATGGTCTGGTCACCTCCGAACTAATCGTGTGACTTCACTGTGTTTCCCAAGTGGTTCGGAATCCACTATATTCAGAAGGTCCACTGTCCTATGGGCTGGCATAGGACAGTCAAGTCGGGATCGCTTTTCTTCTTCTTCTTAAGGTTACAATCTTAGCGATTGGTTGGCAGCAACTCCCTGCATATCGTCCTCCAGTTTACTCGGTCCTCGATCTTCCTCTTCAGTTCTTGATATGATATTGCTCCTGCGTCTTCTTTTACTTGATCGCTCAATGGGCCCAAATATGAGGCCTAAGTCATTATTAACCCGACGAACATTACTACTACACACTAAGTGAACTGTTCGTGGCCTGGGACTGTGTCCAGCCATACTACTACTAGCACGTGGTGCAGCCAATCGTTACAAAGTAGAAACACTCAAAATCTTACATTAGTGCAAATAAACAATAGTATATACCGCCACCTAAACCAAACGCTCTATGGGCCCAAATGAGGCCTAAGTCGTTATTAACCCGACGAACACTACTACTACTACTACTACTACTACTACTACTACTACTACTACTACTACTACTAAGTTCATCTGTATACCTTGACAACTTTACAAATAGCATTCCAAATATCGTCTGAACTTTGTTCGAAGTAGTCCGTGCGCTCATTCCATGTTGCTATGGGGTGCGCCTCAGACGCTACCACTTTCCCGTCTTTTTGGACAAGCGCGGCTCTTACACTGCCCGTGCCTACATCTACGCCCAGGAAGTAATCCATTCTGAAATAGAATGAGGAAATCGGTGGTAAAGACTGCATCTGTCGAGCTTGTAGCATGCGTCTAGCAATTTGTCACTGAGTAAGAAGATGGACAAAAAATGTAATGCTACATCCCAGGGTCGGCTCCTGCTAAGACTCAACAATCTTTTTATAATGTACGGCACTGACTGTATTGAATATACTATAGGTATTGTAGTTATTTCAAATATAATATCGTAGGCTAGGATTTATTCGAACCACCCCATGCTTGTGTGTGTGAGTGAGTGAGTCCTTATTTAGTTTTAAGGTACCTAATAGTAATTGGAGAGAAATGTACCGTAAATTGTAATCTTACTGAGTTTATTTCTGACCTCTAGTTGAGTGTAAGAGAGTGCTTTATGGCCCTAACTCCACTAGGGTGGTTTCAGCCAAAAATAAAGTCATTATTTATTTATTTATTGTAAAACTACCCGTGAAAATGTTAAATGGGCCATTATCGAACGATTTAAATAAGGAATTTTTGTTGTTTATATTGCTAAGCCACCTAGCGGAGTTAGGGCTATAAAGCCCTATCTTACACTCTACTAGGAAGGCCCGGGACCGCCAACTTTACATGCCCTCCGAAGCAAATGTAGCCAGTGTGGGACTCGAACCAACAACCTTTCGGGTGAAAGTCAGAGTCCGTACCACTACGCTACATGTCTTGACTTGATTTAATGCTCGACAATGAATATTTCTTGTAAATTTCAACTTGGTACCACCAAAAACTAGTAGGGATGGGGTTGTCCGAATTGCTCTTAAAAGGATCCCGCGTAATTTAAGCTATTCAGAAACAGAAGCCCAAAAATGTTTTATTTTTACCAAGTCAAACTTCACAGATAATATTCGTTGCACGGCGTGACGCCAGGATTCATAGCTCCTGCAGCCTGATCGAGGCGATTATAATACCGGTATTTATTTAATCCCCTGGTAATAAAAATGTAAACAAGATAATTTTATAATGGAAAGTGCTATTCAAAATTTGTTTGTTTACAGTTATAATCCTAGGGTATTTATTTAACCCCAGTATTATAATCGCCTCGATCAGGCTGCAGCTGTCCAAACCTTTGGATATTCACACGTCGGCTCTGTAGTCATATGGATTCATTGTACCGGTAACCCAGTTCGTCTCCAGTCTCTACTATCTTATCTAAAAATATCTTTTCTCGGTTTCCGTGGTAATCTCGGGTTTTGGGCAGGGGCGGATTTGGCTTTGTGCGGATATTGGCACTGCCCTTGCCGCGGACATTAATAACTATCGGATGTATACTTTCATATCCTTAACTAGGTAAAATGTTAAAATAATAATATACTGTATATATTTTTTTTACATAAAATGCACACAAAAAATATTTAATGTGCGCGCGGACGCGGACACTTCACGCGCGTACATTTAGACACTTGCCTCAGTTGCATAGTGGTAAATCCGACACTGGCTTTGGGTCTCGCTAAGGTGTAACTGCCTGAGGGTAGTTCCTCAACAAGGATGTTTAAGGGCTATCCTAAAATCGTATGTTAATTAATCAATTAATAAGTCTGTTGAGTAGTCTATATAGTTTAGCAATCGTATATAGAATTTTCCACGAGGAAATGACTTTTGACTTGTATATTACAACTTTTTCCTGTGTGGTACCAAACGATATTTGAAAGAAGCGTGTTACGAAATGGTTCAGTGTTGTACTGTTGCTCATCAACTGTAACTGTCATTTGTAATTGAAAAAAAGATATTGAAATAAAAATATATAAATAAATGAAATGTCTAAAACCACAATTTTTCATCACTTCCTATACCTATATACCTAAAGTTTTTTCCCGCCAAAAAATTTAAGAAGATAACCAAAGGGGCAGCTAAAACTATTGCCATGCTGGCTGCATCTGTCGATTTTATTGCGTCTAGCAATTTTTTATTCAGTAAGAAGATGGACAAAAAATTTTAATGCTCTATCCCAGTGTCGGCTACAGAAATATTTTAAAAATATGCCGTATAGGCTGCATTAATTATTGATATTGTAAAATTACTAGTTAAACTGTTAAATAGACCCTTATTGCATGATTTAGTAATATACACGAGAGTAGAAACGGAAATAACCGTTTAGGGAGCTATTTGATCGTAAAAAGGAATATGTGCCGCAATGTACTTACTGACGTGTGTTCAGTCCGGAGGTAGGAAGTTGACTCCTGTCCCAAGGTCATAATTAGAGAACAGATCTGGTCGCCAGGGTCGGAACCTATACAGTTTTGTATGGAGCATGAACAAATAAGTTAAGAGCGAATTCAAGCTACCGGTACTCGTTTTTTGTACAAAGTTTAATTGCACAGAATTGAGAGCTATACTTTACATTTTTGTGTCCGAGGTTAAGACTCATTAAAGTTTTTGGACCCATGGACGGATACAGGGGGGTAGTTGCCCCCCCCCCCCCCAACTTTAGTAATTCATCCCGGATTCTACTGATTCATCATGCAACTGAGGCCGTGAAAGCCTTTGTAAATATATAGCCTATTTATGTGCGCGTGGCCATAACCTGCGAGTACGGTATGTTCTTGCCACACCTATTCCTAAAGCTGGTGGCGCCTACGTCGGTTTAGTCAATGATTCGAAAATGGTAGAATTTATACTAAAAAAGAATAAAATAATGGGAAAAACTTAATAATGTCGTTGAATGAACTGAACAAACAATACATTTTTGTTGAAGAAAATGGGCTAGTCAGTCTGTCGCCGAAACATTTAATTGTCGAGACATTTTAACTGCAGCTGGCATTTCTCTTCTAAATGTGGTTCTTGAAATTTATTGCTGTCTAATTTGCCGTCAGCATGACAACTAAGAATTTTTTTGAAAACAGTTCTTTTTTATGCTGCTTTATCCCAGTACGATACTAGTATAATGTAACTGCAAAAGCTTTCACGGCCGGAGTATGATGAACCAGTAAAATTCGGACTGATGGGCGATATGAAAATGAACTTCCAAACGTTCCGCCAACATCTGCGGTCGACATCTTCAGTGGCGCTGCGTAGACTTCGAAGGTTGCACATCGGTGGCTCCGTAGCTCTCGCTAAGATGTCGACCGCAGATGTTGACGAAACGTTTGGAAGTTCACTTTCATATCGACCACGGCCCATCAGCCCGGATTCTACTGGTTCACTATATTACAAATATATATTATTATATACTACAATATACAGTTACAGGCAAGGATAACAATCCAGGAACAGAGGAATAGGACTAATTTAGGCCTATGGAGTATGAACTAAATGTTTTCTACAATTTGAGAGTTGTTTGCAAAAAGCGGCAAAGAGCTAGAAAAAAGTCCGCTGATGCATACGAGCTCGTAGCTTCTCGCGTGAAAGTAAGGTTCTGACTAAAATGGATTAAACTAATATTTGTAATTATTATTTTTTATTTAAAAGACACTAACAACAACATTAACAACAAATAAATTAATAAATTAGACCAAATTACAAGGGATTAGTTATCAGAAAAAATCTCATTGTAAGGTGTTTTAGAAAATATTTTTGTAGCGAATTTCAGCATGAGTTTTGAATAAGACTTCTCAAGCGGGGGTTGAATTTTCCGGAAAACTTCTTTCCACTGGTCATTTAAAAGGTTGTTCATCGTATCTCCTATAAAAAAAGCATAAAATAAAAGTCTCATCAAAGTTAATTAAAATTAACGCATGCACGGCCAGCAAGGGTTTAAATTTATGTTAGACAGTTTTGTTCATTACTTAACAAACCTGCAAAATGCCCCTCTCTTAGAGTCAACTAGGAAGGCATGGGACCGCTTGCTTTGCATGGTCTCTGAATCATGGCTAGAAAATGTAGCAAGTGTGAGACTCGAACCAACAGCTTTTCTGGTGAAAGATAGTATCCTTACCTCTACACTACCTAGGTACTCGTATATGGAGATATATCGATTATTATGGTGAAATGGGGAATAATAATCTCAAAAAGCTCATTACATTGAATTTCATAACAAATCTGAATTAAATTGAAACACTGCACCGGCCCTAGCACGTGGAAACACAGTTGGGCTGGTTAATTCCTCGTAAAAATTTTAATGTAATATAGCTTAATTTAATTTTAGTGGTACAATTTATCATTTTATGTATACTTTGTATTGTTGCAAAATTGGAATAAATATATATTTGATTTGAATGAAGAGGCAGCCTCCTCAGAACTAGCGTTTTATTTAAGAGAGATGGGGCATTTATCTCCTCAATGGCTTTGCTCCTTCATACTTTCGGTCCTTGTTTTCAGCCTCTGTCAAACCGTCACTACAATACTCGAAGGGACGATCTTCTCGTTATACCTACTCATTTAACCCAAACCTTTCATGCCTCCTTCCTCGTCTCGTCAGTTCTCCTATGGAACTCTCTCCCCACCCACATAAAAGAATCTCCCTCTCGTCCAATTTTCAAAGTTCGCTATCGGGTGCATCTAATTAGGCTAATACACTAGATTCGCCAAGATCTGACATGGTTTCGCTCTCCATGTGTGAATGAATGTGTGAACGAGTTTTATAATTTTTTGGGTATTTGCAATTGTTTTTGTATTTATAGCTTTGTAACACTAATTAACTAGCCCCCTAGTTGAGTGTAAGAAAGGGCCCGAAGGCCCTAACTCCGCTAGGGGAGCCTAGTGCAATAAAGAAACTATTACTATTTGAGAGCGCAAAATGTTTTTTTTTTAATTAATTAATTAATTAACATTTATTATTTATTATATACGCTATTGTATTGAAAATAGGTGCAATATAGACTTATCTTATCTTAATCCTGAGGCTACCTGGAACTGGTGCTGGCCTGAGAAATTTAAAATATATTTTTGGGGGAAGTGATTGCCCCACCACTCCTATATAGAACTCTAGAGCCCCCCATAAGTAAAGACAGATCTGGTTAGGTCTTCTGTTTGTTCTGAATCAGAAATGATCTGATATTTTTGAAAGCTCCACGATTGCTATTTCGTGAGATATTTGTTGTTAACACTCATAAGGCATTGCCCCTTCGATTGTTCCAAAGTAATGTTATGCCGGTAGGCTATTTTGCGCGGGAAAAGGAATCTTTTAACTTTTAACTGAGTTTGTTGAACATACCAAGAAGTTTGTTTCCACTGAAGAGATTTTCGAAGTGGACCTTCATGAGTTTCGGCTGAATCTTGGCTTCCAGGCTTTTTAGTTTCATGTAGTCGACTCCTCCACGAACGTCTTGTTCCCCATATAGTTTCCATGTTACATCAAGGTCATCTACCGGAAAATTAATATCATTTAAGGGCAAACCGGTGTTGCCAATATTCCATTTCTGTGCAAACTTTGATTTCTCATGAAATATGCAACGCAGAACAATGAAAAAATGCTGAATGGAATTAATAATCTTTTCTCCTAATTTTGATATATAGTATGTTGCAATCATCAATACCGATTGGCTATAGTTAGTGAACTTGATACGCAAAAAATAACGGTCACTCAGGAGTTCAAGCTGAAGGAGTTCATCAACTGTGGCGAATTGGGGTTAGGTAAGGCCACATACTATACATCAAAATTAGGAGAAAAAATTCTTCTTTCCATTCAGCATTTTTTCATTGTTCTGCGATTCCATATTTAATGAGAAACTGAAGTTTGAACAGAAAATGGAATATCGGCGACTCCGGTTTGCCCTTAACTTTTATTTCTATTGTCGGTGGGCCCCCAATGGAGCCTGGCTGGGGGCAAATCGGGCCTGGGTATATTCTAGTGTATAAGTAAGAAAGAAAGAAATTTCTTTTATTTTCCATATGGGCGAATTTCTCCTACAATTTTATTAACCCATGTATATAGTGTAAATTATCATTTCTATAATTTGAAAATTGGTGTTTAATTATTACCCGCAACAAACAAGACTATTTTTTAAATACTGTGTATCTGTTTTGTGTGTCTGCATGAGAAAATATTTTTGTAACTTAGGCGGGGTTTCCACATACGTCAATGGTCAATGATAAATGTGGTATTGACGTTTTAGCAGACATTAAAGACATACTAAAAATGTTTGCTACCTGTTTTGGACCATAGGAACTAGGACCCGACAACGACAGAATGACATTTTTGACACTAGTCAAAACCGAATAAGCTCGGTGTTCCACTGTTGCAAGTTTTTGAATAACACAGTGTTCCAAATGTCATCCTACTGTGCTCGGGTATAGTACGTAGCCACCAAAGTCACAGCTTCATTTTGAAATTTTAAAAAGTGCGGAATATACATAAATAGCTCAGAATAAATGTGTGAAGCCTTCCATTATTATTTATCCACTTAAGGAATTTTTAAATGGACCTCTTCCGTTAAAGAATGTACTTCCGTTCAACCAATCAGATTATGTCCTAATATTCAAAAATCAGAACTATAGTGTGTTCTTTCTTTTGGTAAATGTACGTCTACATCCGGAATTTTGGATTTCTATGCAAAACTAGTTCATTACTTCGCCCCTGCAGTCCATGTGTCCTATATTACGTAACAACAATATTGTATCGCTTACGTTAGCATATACAATACAGAGCAGTGATATAGCTGTTCCCTACCCATTGATATCGAGACCTTTCCGTCGAGGTTATATGATCGATCCTTTTGAGTAAAATATACGTCCTGCCTTTTGACTATATATAAAAACAGAAGTTGTGCTCAAATAGAGTGATGTTGCTTTCTCCGTCGCCTTTAATAGGCTACAGCAGGACCTTTCCGTCGAGGTTATATGATCGATGCTTTTGAGTAAAATATAAGTCCTGCCTTTTGACTACATATAAAAACAGAAGTTGTGCTCACATAGAGTGATGTTGCTTTGTCCGTCGCCTTTAATAGGCAACAGCATGACCTTTCCGTCGAGGTTATATGATCGATGCTTTTGAGTAAAATATAAGTCCTGCCTTTTGACTACATATAAAAACAGAAGTTGTGCTCACATAGAGTGATGTTGCTTTGTCCGTCGCCTTTAATAGGCAACAGCATGACCTTTCCGTCGAGGTTATATGATCGATGCTTTTGAGTAAAATATAAGTCCTGCCTTTTGACTACATATAAAAACAGAAGTTGTGCTCACATAGAGTGATGTTGCTTTGTCCGTCGCCTTTAATAGGCAACAGCATGACCTTTCCGTCGAGGTTATATGATCGATGCTTTTGAGTAAAATATAAGTCCTGCCTTTTGACTACATATAAAAACAGAAGTTGTGCTCACATAGAGTGATGTTGCTTTGTCCGTCGCCTTTAATAGGCAACAGCATGACCTTTCCGTCGAGATGATATGATCGATGCTTTTGAGTAAAATATAAGTCCTGCCTTTTGACTATATATAAAAACAGAAGTTGTGCTCACATAGAGTGATGTTGCTTTGTCCGTCTCCTTTGATAGGCAGCAGCATGACCTTGCCGTTGACACTGTAGTGACCGATGATGGAATATGAGGGTAAAGTTAGATGGAACTCCATGGTGCGCTTGATAGGATCGGCCCTGCAACGGAGATAAAAGTCGTTACGAAAAGTCACAAGGAAGAAACAATTTTACCAGCCTTAGCAGTTCTTCATCTTTTAGGGTGGTTCCCACGTAGTATGGAAAGATTATCGGGGGAGGGGGTTTTACAAACAAGTTATTGAATGTATCCAATTAACCTCTTCAATCACCTCACTAAGTCACCTAATAGGTACTTGTGTCGAGTTGCGACACGTCTCCGACCGCAAGGTGTGATGATACTCGCACAAGTACAAGCACTCTACCACCTTGCCACCGAATTCGCGACCGCACAATCACACGATCATGTACTAAAATTCAGTTTCGAGTGCGTAGTTTTCTTCTTTAAAAAAATTCGCGACGCCCCCCTCCCCCACGAAATAATTGCAGCGTACACTAAATGGAATGGAGTTTTAAATATATTGAGGCTATCTCACCTTTGGTGACTTCAGATGGATCCCCCCCCCCCAATTCTGACTACGGCCGTGTCTTGGTGGTTCCTCCCTCAAATAGGTATAGCTAAACGACTTGTGTGATCCAAAGGAAAATATATTTTCCTATTCCTATAGCTGCAAACTTCCTGAAAAGTTGGAATCTGTGAAGTTTGCCAAAATCTAGAGACAAGTCGAAACAAAGTAGTTTTACTGGAAAGTGAAGCTGGATTATAATAGAAAATAGCTTAACTAAAAGCGATTTATTTACATTAAAATGATTGCATTATTACTCGTATATAAGTCATGAACCCATAAGATTTTAAGATATCTAGACCTAAAGGTTAAAAATTATTTTTACATTACCTAATAAATTCCCCTAATAGTTCATTCGCTGATGGCGAATTGATTGTTAGTTCAATGCAAAGACACCATATAAATACAAGACATCGTCTATCGCATAACATATATACTCAACCTGCATTGAAAACTATTTACGAGCATGCTCCAAATTTTATAGCTTGCAAATTATTTAATGCGTTACCAACTGGCCTCAAATCTATAAGAAATCCAAACAAGCAATACTATAAATTAATGAAAGAATACGTAGCGGGCTGTGATGACTTAACATTAAAAATGCTACTATTCCAATAATTATATTAGGCTATATTTGCACTGCTAAGATGTTTAAATAGTATTTTAACCTATATGTACCGTACTTACTGTTGCTGTTATTTTATTATGTTAAATGGTATTTTAACCTATATGTACTTACTGTTGCTGTTATTTTAATTTGTTAATTTATATATAGTATTCTTAAATTGTTCAACTCCATTTTGTATTTTTAAACTAACATTTCTTAAATATTTTATACTGGACCAGCATCTGTAAATATTTAATTTTATATTCTAAAATGTACATTTACATTGACTACGGCTCAATCAGAGCCTTAATTATAATATTGATCGTTTTTTATATTTCTATTTTGACCGTAAGTAATTGTAATTGTTCTCTAATAAGCCTTTAAAATTTAGTGTATTCTTGAAATTACCCCAGTGATACAAGTCTCTTTGAGTACTTAGTACTGGGGTAGACATTGTAAACTGTACAAGAAAAACTGTAATATACTATTTACTTACTTACTTACTTCTTACATCAGACATAATAGAGACATGATTAGTTTTATTCGGCCGTTTTTTTTTAACTTACTTTGCGCGGTAAATCTTGGCTTGTGCCAAACCTCGATGCGTGGAGTTGGATAAAACTAAAGACATTCCTATTTCTGTCCGTTGGATGCTCAGTTGAGGAACTGCCATTGGATCAACGGGTTTGATGTCAAACTCCGGAATACCTAGTAAATAAATAATGTATTAATAGGCTATGTGTATTCGGAGGCCAGTTATTAAAGCAACTTTGGAGTAATTTTTGGGCCCCTCATTGAAATAATGAAACGGAACCATCCAGGCCTGCAACCACTGGGGGGGGGGGGGCTGTCCAAATTTATTGGCTTTACACGATATATAATTGAACATTCCAGACGTGTGAAATTTCACTACAATACAATAGGACAGCAGCCCCCCCCCGGAATAAAATCCTGGTTACGAGCCTGAATCGACCCTCAACTAGCCGTACAGAAACCGAAGTACAAGACAGCATCACCAAGTTAACGTTTTATTCCAGGCGTTAAATGTGCAAATAAACTAATTTTAAAATAGCACTTCGCATTCTAAAAGTATTTTGTTTACATTTTAACCCGGGGAATAAGTTATAGTTTGGTATCCACTTTATTACGCTATTATTATATTACTGCTGCAGCCTGGTCATGGCGATTATACGTGTAATACCGGTATTTATTGAATCCCCTGGTATTAAAATTTAAACGAACAAATAATGAATAGCACTTTCCATTAACAAAATAATATCTTGTTTACAATTTTAATACCAGGGGATTAAATAAATACCGGTATTATAATCGCCATGATCAGGCTGCTGCAGGAATTTTGAATAGCACTTTCCATTATAAAATTATCTTGTTTAGATATTTAATACCAGGGTATTATTTAAACCCCGGTATTATAATCGCTATGATCAGCCTGCTGGTTGAAATATCACCCCAGCTGTTACCACTCCTTGTACGGTACGGTGTTTGAATAATGAATACTGGTGGTTACTGGTGAACAGGTAGGCTTGTATATGTATAGATGGTATAGAAGAAGAGTTAAATTTGACTAACCCACCTTTTTCCATTGCTAGGAAAAGTTTTTGGCCGGAACTGATTAAACATTTCTCTAATTCTGGATCTTTTGCTTTGCATATTGTCGTGTAATCACCTGAAAAAATATTAATTTACTAATTAGAGCCTGGTTACGGTACCTGCGTA
Source organism: Psococerastis gibbosa (assembly GCA_963971405.1). NCBI lineage: Eukaryota > Metazoa > Arthropoda > Insecta > Psocodea > Psocidae > Psococerastis > Psococerastis gibbosa. Next base: position 21,641,571 of record OZ020491.1, on the reverse strand, counting down.
ATTTTAATTCAGCTGAGGGAGAAGGAGACCCCAACAAGATGCTTATATGCTCAAGAGCGGATCCAATGGAAAAATTTAGGGGGGGGGTCAGAAGTTGTATGCAAGTTTAAAAGGTAATTTGTTGGTTGCAAAGTTGAGTTTTATTCAATTAAATTTTTTTACTACCTTAGGAATTTACTTATGTAGGGGGGGTCACGGGGCCATGACCCCCCCCCCCCTCACGTAGCTTGTTGTAGGTGTCCAGCTTTCGCTCCCATAGAGGAGAATCAAATCAAATCAAATATATATATTTATTATAATTTTTTCCAACAAGAGAAGTATACATAAAATGGCAAAATTAATATTAACTTTAAATACGCTAAAATACTTAAATCATATTACATTCAATACTTTACAAGGAATGATAACCAGCCCAACTGTCGAATCGGCTCCAAGATGGCTTGTGGGAATCTGGTATTAGTCTTCCGTTCGACTTCTCAGTTCTCATATATAAAAACCTCAACAACTTGTATTATTATAGCTAGGCCTACCTATCTAAAATATATATATATATATATAAATATATATTTTTGTGTCGTGTGGTCTGGGACTATGCCAAAAGATACTACTATAGCAGTGCCGGGTTTGGCCTTGTGGGCAGAAAAACCTTTACACGAATATTCCACTATCATTTATAAAATAGAGACACAGGATGCAAAATAGAACAGAATAGAGTAAGGCGATTAATCATTAATGCCACGGCACGCTCCAATTTCCCACCAAATATTTCGAGATTATTTATTTGCTTTAGTTGTTTTTTTTTAAATCGACTTATGTATTTTTCGGCTTGTTGTGGGAGCCCTTTTCTTGTGGGGGCCCTCCCGGCCCCCGTATAGTTAAACCCGGCACTGACTACTAGGCCGACTCCATAAAATTTATGTAGGTATACTCACTTAACTTGGAATCAGCTACATTCGATAAGGTGCCCATTCCATTGACCGGCTAGGGCTATTTCCAAAAACGGTGACGTGGTAGCAGACATTCAAGACTTAGGTGGCGTTTCCACCGACCTCGCATTGCAGAATTGACGGAAATGTTTATTTTCCTCTATGCCATAGTTAAAATTGATCAATGATCATACAGTAAAATCACAAACAAACTAAAATTAAAAAATGGCGTCATGGGATATGTTAAGTACAAACATTTTAATAGATTTCTATAAAAAGAAAAATTCTAATTTCCGTCAATGTCATTTGCAATCTGCAATGCGAGGTCGGTGGAAACGCTACCTAAGTCTTCCAATGTCTGCTACCACGTCACCGTTTTTGGAAATAGCCCTAGCCTGTCAATGGAATGGGCGCCTAATCATTAATGCCACGGCACGCTCCAATTTCCCGCGCCAAATATTTCGACAAGATTATTTATTTGCCTTAGTTTTTTGTTTTTTTTTAAATCGACTTTTTCATTTTTCGGCTTGTTGAGGGAGCCCTTTTCATAGTTAAACCCGACACTGACTACTAGGCCTACTCCATAAAATTTATGTAGGTATACTCACTTAACTTAGAATCAGCTACATTCGATAAGGTGAGCACCACCACAACTCCCGCTATGAGTACTTTTAGGCACATTTTTCGGATTTCGCACTCCATTGCGGGTGACAAACTAGTTTATGAGAGCGCGGCGGAAGAGTTAAGTCTCTTATAGAAAACGGTCCATAAGGCTTTCAAGATCATGGTCTCAGCGGGAACTACAGGGCGGCCTTGCTCGGATCCGGAGGAACAGCTTATATTTAATTTGTTATACGGTACCAATAAAAAAGATGCGGTTGTCCCAGAGTTGCCAATATCCCGTTCTCACCCGGAAAGTACCGTTTGTGAGCAGTTTGCCTGGTGAAAAATAGCTTGTTATTTTTAGAGAAGAGAAAACCTATAATAGTTGCACATGCTCGGATCCGGAGGAACAGCTTATATATAATTTGTTATACGGTACGAATAAAAAAGATGCGGTTGTCCCAGGGTTGCCAATATCCCGTTCTCACCCGGAAAGTACCGTTTGTGAGCAGTTTGCCTGGTGAAAAATAGCTTGTTATTTTTAGAGAAGAGAAAACCTATAATAGTTGCACATGCTCGGATCCGGAGGAACAGCTTATATTTAATTTGTTATACGGTACCAATAAAAAAGATGCGGTTGTCCCAGGGTTGCCAATATCCCGTTCTCACCCGGAAAGTACCGTTTGTGAGCAATTTGCCTGGTAAAAAATTCTTGTAATTATCCAAACCTAGTATAGTTGCACATGCTCGCGGATCCCATAAACATATGTACTGTATATGCTGGGTTGGTCCAGGGTTGCTAATATCGCGTTTTTTTTTTGTAGCAGTAAACTCCAATTGCAGACTCGATTTATGGTTCATCATTCTTTATAGCAACCGGATTTCACGGAATCCATGTAATTATTGGAACAATTTATCTGATGAAAAATTGTTTTCAAGAGTGTACGGTACAGCCCGTAGGAAATTGGCAGACCGAAATTTAATACTTTTTATTTCTTATTTAATTAACTAAGCATGTTATTAAAGATTTGGCTCATCAAAGTTGTATAAGACTACTTCATGCATCATATTATAAGATATTTTTAATTTTCGAAATTGTAGTTTTTTCATAAACGTGCAAATATTTTATAAACAATAACTTTTCAAGTATAATCGATTTTATAAAAAAACTACAATTTCAAAAACGAAAAATTCCTTATTATATGATGCATGAAGTAGTCTTCTACAACTTTGAAGAGCCAAATCTTTAATAACATGCTTAGTTAATTAAATAAAAAATAAAAATAATTAAATTTTGGGCTGCCACTTTCCTACGGGCTTACACTCTTAATGCCCAGGGTTAGCAATGTGGAGAAAAACCTTTTAGTTGCACAAACTCAAATTTCTCAGGAAATATCGATTGTAGATCATTATTATTAGTAAAGACTTTATTGCTCTATTGCTCAGCCAAACAAGCGGAGTTAGGGCTATAAAGCCCTCTAAATGCTAATTTTGTTCGTAGCCTGTCTTCTTAAGGCCATAGAAAATGCAGTAACTGTGGGAAACGACCTTGGGGGGAAAGTCCGTACCACTATTTGCTCTACAATGGCAGAGCTACACGTCAGAGCTATCATTAATTGGAAGGAGGACCTAAATAGATGAAACGCCTCTCCACATTTTGATACACAGTATATATGTGGCTGGCATCACAAATGCAGAATATATAGTGTAGTGGTATACACTCTGAATTTCACCAGAAAGATTAATGGTTCGAGTACCACGCACTTGCTACATTTTCAGACCATGCTTCAGAGGACATGTAAAGCAGGAGGTCCCGAGTCTTCATTGAATGTCCCATCTCTCCTATATAGAACTCAACCCCAGGCTAAATACAAGTACATAGTCTGTTCCTAAACTCACTCACCTTGGTCGTTAGGATGAGCTTACATGTCTTATAACCAATGGTGCTTCCTGCTTCCTATCATCAGTTAATCAACATAGAGGTAAAAAGTTTCTAATGCAGTTCCTGTACTGAAAATCCAGGCTCGTTGGGAAACCTTTTAGACTCATTAAGTAGCCTACAACAACTCATTCAAGATTCGTTGAGCTCTAAAAAAAAACATGGCCACAATATAGGCTATAATAACCTTAAGTAACTTTGCCGGTGTTTTTATCTTAAATTGAAAGCGAAAGATGTGAATTCGAATGCCGTTATGTTTCCTTTTTTGATTGGTAAAATCACTGACTGCGGCAAACCGTGGATGCATAATGCGTTACACTACGTCATTTACGATATATATATATATATACGATACATATAATAATATAGCGGAAGGAAAAATGCGAAAACCATGATTATGTACAGTCGAATGATATTTTTTGTTATAGCTCGTTGCCCAACTGTGACGTCATGAGTTTAAACACCAGCCATAATTAACTATTTTGTTCAATTCTAATTAAGCTATTACTATATACAGTACCGTATATATAAGTTGGAAGGCTACCACATACATTTCGCTTTCTCTCTGACCTCAATTTCACTGATATGCATAATATTGAAGGAAAATAGTGCCAGTAGTAAAATTATTATAAATTTTGGTTAACTGCACATTTGTGATTATGCAGTTATAACTAATTTGAACTAAAAGAAGGTGTGTATGCTTATGATATGATAGAAGTGAAACTTACCAATTAATTGGAGGGCCCGGCGGAAGAGGGCGTTAAGTCGTATTTTCAAAACCACCTAGATTTTATAGTGGAAGAAGGTGTTATACATAATAAGGTACTCCACCCCATACTATATATTTGAAGAGACCGAGAGAATAAGGCAGTTGTTGGCTTATAAAAGTAAAACCACCAAATTATGATTTTTTAGAAATTTTTTTTTGTATTTTTCCCTAAACCAAACTATATATCAAGGGAAAAGTGACCTAGATTCTAACTTTTAACCGCACAGATAACGACTACACAATATATTATGATACCATAATATAGGCCTTTGTGAATATTAAAAAAAAAAAATAGGTTAAGCCGTTGTTGTGAAATAATTTTTAGCTTTAGAGTCTTGGCGCATATGCCACAAGCGTGGCCTCGCGCCCTTAAATTAATAAAAAAAAAATAGCTTTTTTTGCCGCGGGGGGGGGGGGTGGTAAAATCCCCCAAAATTGAGTAAACCCAAAACAGAAAAGAACGTCCCGAGATATACCGTCATTGATGCAGCACATCCCCGTTCTTAACTTACGGAGAAAAGTAGGCCTACACTACAAATTGTTAGTTTTCGCGATGAGGGGCAATTCTGTTTTATAGTCTTTTGTAAAATTATTAAAATTGACCTGCCTGTGTAGCCCATCATGGACGGATAGTTGCCCCCCCCCCCCCCCAAAAAAAAAATATTGTTAATATATTGAAAGTTATGATTTATTACGCTCTGCTTTAATTGATACTACTTACGTTTTTCCTATATTGACCCACAACTCCCTCCCCCCAAAAAAAAAAAATTCTTGTTCGGCAGGCGGCAGCCGCATGGTTTGGAGAAGCACGTACCTTCGAAGCAGCAAACATCAAAATATTGACTGTTTATTTTTGGATTAAATTAACAACAACATTTAAATCTGTATTGAATATGTCTATTCCTCACATTTAGCCCAATTTTGGAAGCAAAATCAATAAAAATATTATGGCGTAAGTAAATTTGTAATTGCCTAACGTTTTCATAAGGCCTAAACACAGGTAGTGCGGAGGAAGAAGCTGTAATTACAATTTTGACCATCTTGCTTTTACAATATACAGCAGTAGGCTTCAAAGCAAAACATGTAATTTTTTTAGCGTTTATTTACGTTTCTAATTTGATTACTTTCCATTGTTTGTATGTTCTGCAGCCCGATCGTGGCGATTTGGGATTATTATAATACATATAGTCTAATATATTCAAGTCTTTTAAACAAATGAGTCCAAAATTTGCGGGAAACTCAAATTGATAAATTAATATTTTTGTTGAGTTTTCAATTTTTTCTCCCTTAGATGTTGACACATGAATTAAAATTCTTATTATATTTCAAAATTGTACCTGTATATTTTAATGTTCATAAGTATTTCCTTCAGTTATTAAACAATACAACCTTTCTCTTGTATTAAATAAAATAAATAAATAAATAAGGACTTTTTATTGTTTCTATTACTAAGGCGGGGTTTCCACATACGTCAATAGTCAATAGTAAATGTGGTTTTGACGTGGTAGCAGACATTAAAAACATACTAAAAATGTCTGCTACCACGTCAAAACCACATTTACTTTTAACTATTGACGTATGTGGAAACCCCGCCTAAGCCAACCTGGCGGAGTTAGGGCTATAAAGCCCTCTCTTACACTCAACTAGGACCGCCTGCTTTACATGTCCTCCGAAGCATGGCCAGAAAATGTAGCCAGTGTGAGACCCGAACCAACAACCTTTCGGGTGAAAGTCAGAGTCCGTACCACTACGCTACATGTCCTGATATCTAATAATTTATTAATTTGAATTTCCCGCGCATATTTTAACGCCGTCACGTGACACGTTACTACTACGGTATTAACAATTATTCCCCCGTATGACAATAATACAAAATCGCCATGATCAGGCTGCTGGAAGGAGGAATTAATTAATTAAATCTATATATATATTTAATATTGATTTCGTCAAATTGGCTCGATCTTCCTTTGTTTAAATATTTTGAAATCTTAATACATACCGGTACATATAGCGCCAAGATGCTAAATCCGCCCCTGTTTCCACTTGTTCGTTGCAGGGACGGCGGCAGCACACGGAATAGTAGACTGGCACAAAAAGCCTCGAAATGGGACCATTTTTTCATGGAATCCAATGAAAAGAAACCGAAAGTGAATGGGGGCCCGTCGACTGCATTCAAAATTGTACAGAACAGGACCGACACCAGTAAACGACCAGTCGTATCGCCCCGTGCGGAGCCACTTCAACATTCCCTCAAGTATGTAGGTAGGCTAAGAAGTTCTTAAAACATTATAATATTGGCCCTCGAATTTATTTATCATTTCTACAGCCTTTTTGCATTGGCGTATATATGAGGGCCCTGAGGGGGGGGAGGCTTAGCCCTCCCCCCAGGGCCACCCGTAGCCCCCCGCAGGATTTCTGGTGACAACGACGTTATGGAAGCCAAAGGCAAACTATCCACAATAACGAAAGGGAAATCCTTGGTATGCTTAGGCCTATTTTTCATTAAAGACGTCTTGAAAAAAAAAATCAACAAATTGACCAAATTTCACAAAAAAAAAAAATATTGCTCAAAATTCTTAAAATCTAAGCTGTGTACTGTTTGCAAAATGCGTAAAACCATCACACTATTATGGGCTTATTTTTTTTTATTTTTTTTTTTTTTTTCCTGCAGGGTATGACATGTGCATAGGATACTTATACGTGGAATTTGAATGAGTATAGGCTCCAATTTTAGCCAAAACCTTCCGGCCCCCTCCGAGAAAAATTTCTTGTAGAAGATCAAAGTCTTGGGGTCCTAAAGTCCCCCCCCCCAGAAATTTTGGGAATTTACGCCAATGCCTTTTTGTGTCTTGATTCAAATTCTGACATAGGCTAAAGTTAAATACTATAACAGTCTCTTCTAGAAGTGGAGGAGCGTGCATGTAAGGCGAGCAATGCCGCATTACACTCAACAAATCCTTAGAATGTATTAAAAGCTTCGTTGAAATCTATAGGAAGCCGCGAGTAAAAAAGATTGTATGAGCATGATATTGTCAACGCAGTCTAAGTAAATTAAGAATTTCGTCACGTTAGAATTCATGCTATTTCTTTATTGTTTTCAAATTTTTTTACTATTTAAGAAGATAGACCATGTTAGGCCTATATAAAATGATGCGTGTTTTCTTTCTTTTTTAACTTAAATATTTGTAGCATATACTCGCAATTATCCCACGCTCCGCCACTGTCTTCTAAAGCTCTTCAAACGACTTGACCTCCCTCAATATATAATCGTAAAATTGTCTTCTTTAAAGGCCAGACTAATATAGGACAAGTTTTGTTTGGTATAGTCTTGTCTAATTTCGCCGCTCGATATACTAAATATAAAGTCACATTCGAAAATCTTTCATATATGAAATATATAAACAACCCCCCCCCCCCGTTTTCCCTCATACGCCCTCCTTTATTATCTTCTTTTTCCCCCTTACGTTTTATATTCCATACCGCATAAGTTATATTGTATTGCTATGTATACTGCTATTACCTATGGTTTCACATGAAAAAAAGACTTTATAGTCTTGTTCGCCAAATTGTATTGTATAGCAATAAAAGTCGTTATTCATTCATTCCTATTTTCTAAAATCTAAAATGGGTCCACTGAAATACAAATTTGAAAAATGGCATAATGACGACTTTCCGGACCAGGGCCTTAACGCCTATAATTATTTTAGCAGGAGAAACACTGGAATGGGAATAGCCACTTACCAAGTGGCGTAAATAACTTCTGCTGCACCTCCCCCCTCCCCCCCCCCCAAAGACCTTCAATGTGCTCTACCTTGTCCAATTATTTCATCATTTCTATGACTCTATGAGTTATATATATATTATAGACGTGTAGAGTCGTTTGTGCCACCTACGCCCAAAACGGAATTTAAAAAAAAAAAAAAACGTTTTTATATATAGGGCCACTTGAATACAATAAACTTTCTCTAGAACTTCGTGGCGCACCTACACGCAAAATATTTCAAAATAAGGTGAAACATGCAATACTACAAAAAGACCCAGCACATTGGAACTTCTAGTAACATGCCTCTCAACATACCTCATACCATCTGTATACCAACTGGGTCTGTACTTATACATATTACCACTTTAAATTTTTAGTTCTTATATTGTTATCGGCACCTTGCCTCCACGTGCAAAATGGCTGCACAATGGCAAGGGACCCAAAGAAGAAAAATGTATTGTCTAAATTTATGTAACTGAATTTATTTTGGGAATTACACTATTATTATTATTATTATTATAGTCATAGTGGTATTATAGTCAACATGGATAACAAATTGAAATTGAATATTTTTTTTAAGTACCGGTACGTTGAGTTCTAATTTGTTTTATTATTTTTGGGAGCCGAAGTGCGCCCCCAGTAATGCCGCGCCCCACTTCGTACCGCGGGGGTTGCAAGGACGCGGGGGTGTTATTTACGCCACTAGACACTTGGAACTATAACATATTTAGCGCAGCACTGAATTGAAGGACGGGACTGTTGCTGCGCATAGTATTATTGCTTTCCAATGTATACGTGTAGTATAAGGAAAGCTTTGTGATGGTCCAAATTTTCAATTCCGAGTTTTCAACGGATTTACACGTTTTGAGGTCCCAGGAACCCAAAAAAGTGGTTCTTACGAAACGTCTGTCGCTCTGTCTGTCTGTCTGTATGTCTGTATGTCTCCGTATGTCTGTCTGTCTGTCTGTCTGTGCGTCGATTTCCGGGCAAACTACTCGGTCGATTTTGATGAAATTTATCATGTAGGTTTACAAAAATCATACCTCGGGACCATTTTTTTAATTTGAGGCTAGCTCAATTTGAGGGGTTTTATTCTCAAAAAACTCCAAAAAAAAGTCTAAAAAAATGATTTCACAAAAACGGCTCTCCCCCCCCCCCCCCCCCCCCCGAGATATCGGAAATTTAACCATAGGAAAAATATTTACCATGAAATTATATTCATTTTCTACATCTAGGCCTACTAATTTTGATAAATTGGAAAGCATGTTCGAGTAAACTCGGACCGGTTCTTTATTTTCTTTTACCGGTGCCCAATAATGTACTATTATATTATTTTAATTTATCATGTACATTGTAGAGGAAAAAAGCATTAGAAACTTACTTAATAAGTTGTAAATTACATAATCACAAAAGTGCAGGAAATCGTTTGCACAGCAAAGGATTAGGTTAGGTACATAATTACAGGGAAGGGGAAAAAAGGTGCCTCAAACCATTTCAAATAAAACGGAAATGAGTCCGAAATTGATTTATTAATTTTTTAATCATTAATTTGTTAAACGATAAGATTTGGAATTGTGGTGGAAACACTAGTGGATAGGCTATTTTATCTAGGCCTAAATCCATTTAGCTGAATACCTTAGCCGAAGTAAGGTCTAAAATCCATTTTTATCACGGGCTCATGGCTGCGATTCCTATATTTATCTATCCGGCAAGGCCATGGCCACAGGGGGGGGGGGGGGCAGGGGGCAGTGACGTATCTGGGGTGGAATGCGCCTAGGGCAAGCTTTAAATTTGCGCCCCTCTCCTCCGTCCGATAAAATTTTGCCAATATGTTTTTCATATTCATTTTCTTATATATTCTTATTCAAACAAAAAAAAAAAAAAAACCAAAATTTAGGTCTATGAGGCGCCAATAAGTTTAAACATTGGTAAAAACACATTTCTTTTGGAATTTCCCGGGTTTTTTACTATTATAGAATTATAATAGGCCCTAATTACATTTGAATGATATTTTATATTAATTAATTAATACACTTTTTATGATAACAGCCTGCCAATTTGGCCCCCATGGCAGAACGGCGCCCAGGGCAAATGCCCTACTTGCCCCACCTCAGTTACGCCACTGCCAGGGGGTCCGGTGACGTCAGATGGACCCCGCGAAATGCCTTGAGGTAAAATCCATTTAAAATAAAATACAAACGGCATGCATTATAATTAGTATTAACAATAACAGTTGTTCTGGACCTATCGCGGGCCACGGCCTATCGGGTCCACAGTATTTTTTGTCTCTCAAATGTACATATAGTATGATTATGTTATATTGATTGATTGATATTATATTGATTGATTGATTTCTATTTTAAATGGGGTTTATTCAAAATGTCCCATCGGCCATCTCCAGCGTGTTACGGTGTACTCAAGGGCAACGCCAGGGAGGGGCAGGGGCCACTGCCCCCCCCCCCCCCTAAGAGACTGCATTGGGAGCCCTGTCCCCACCTATCAGAGTTTTACCGGTGGTACGGCAAAACATGCACGTAGTGTGGTCTGAGAACAAGTTACCTATAAAAATTAAACAAGCGTGAGAAGTGTGCGTGAAACTAACTAAAACTATTAAAACGCGAAATGACTTATTAAGGGGGGTGGGGACCTACTTACTGCCCCCCCCCCCCTAACAGAAATCCTGGCGTAGCCCTTGGGTGTAGGCTACTTGAAATGTAATCCTGACGATTTTATTACAGGAAATATCACAATCGAAATAAAAGTGATCCACGACATGGGGACGATGTAAATAGATATGGCCAGGTGACGCGAAAAAGTAGCTCTGAAACGCAGACAGAGTTGCGCCCAACGAGTAGCACTGAATCACAGACCGAGCTGAGTATGGCCAGGGGCGACGGCTCAGACCAATGCAGATGGAAGCTTCTAGGAACCAATAGTGCCGAACTCCGACGGAGGATACGTAAGTCTCAGGTTACTCTACCGTCATTAAGTGCTACGAAGCCTTCGGCGGGGGGCCCCATTAGCGACATACTTTTGGCGGCAAAGACCGACCAGCTCAGTCACTCAACGATTCCGCGGTAGTTTCCTCGTGTAAATGGGTGGTTGACGTTCCCGCCATAAGCTCAATAATAATGTAAAAATACAGCTATTTAGATTGTCACAAATTCGTTAAATTTGTTTTTCTTTTTATTTATTGTTGGATCCTCGTACAACGCGGAATCGCTTCCTACCTTTACCAATTGCCCCTACGTTTCACCGTTATCGGATATACTTAGCTTATGGCTAGGCGTCATCTATTATTTTTATTTACATTGGTACGAGATGAAGTTCAGATGAACAGCTTGTCAGATGACTAGAAGAGATAGGATTTTTTTAATTAGTTGGGGCATAGGAGTTCTGGGCGGAGTGCAGGCCACTGAGGAAAGACGAAGAGCAACTGCTGCATGTGGGCTCTCCCTCGGGTATTTAAGCTGACGGATAGGACGAGAAAAGAAGATACTCGAGCAGAGACACAGGTAGCCCCTCGCCAAAACGTTCAGCAACGGAGGTAAGCACGGTGGGGCAATACGAAGAGCAGAGAAGATGGACACCCGCTCCACGATAAAGGTTGTCCCTAAAAACAAAAGTGAGCAGGACCCTTGGTTTGTCACCAGAAGATGCTTGACTTACGTGACTTAGGTAGGCGCATCCAGCCCGGGGGGGACTTACTCAGGGCCTGAGTCAAATGGGTACAGTAGCAGAGTTGCTGCTGACTGTTAAGAAATGGAAGCTATAATACCTTGGTCATGTGATGAGGAACGAAAAACATCGCTTTCTGCATGAAAAAATTCAAGGGAAGATAGAAAGACTGAGTGCTCCCGGCAGAAGGCCATCCTGGTTGAATGTGGTTTGGCAAGAGCACGACTTCCCTTTTCAGAGGAGCAGTCTCTAATCCATCAAACATTGATAGAAGAGGAATATTCGCTGTTACTTTACTTTTACCGCGCCTTATCCTCATGGTTGGTCGGCGGCACGACAGCAGCGTTTCCACAGACTCCTATTCTGTGCGTCCTCGGTGGAGAGCCCCATACCCTTAATGTACTGCAATGATAATGTTTCAGGCCGAGCTTTGCCTATAGTCATTGTGATGGTGGCGGTTGTGGTGGGAACCCGTGGGATATGCACACAGTTGGCGCAGCCCCTTGCTGAAGAACGAAGTTGGTGGTTCGGCAGCGATCCGACTGGGGCAACAACCTTTAGACGATTGCTTCAGAGACTGATTAATACATTGGCATTCTGACCGCTGCTGACCAATCGCAACAATCCATTTTCTTCCATAAATTACGAAGTAATATATGAGCTAGCTGAACATGGCGGCACACATGCTAATACATTTTTCTCTTGAATATATTAGAATAGATTGTACATAACAAGGTTGGCTTTTGAGACGACTCAAATGCTAAATCCAGTTCAGGGCCGACGATTTGGCGCTCTTTTTTAAATACAAAGACAGAGTGATTGTTTTTAGCTTGTAACCCAGTGGTGACGTTGAGATTTTATAGCCACTGAGAGTACCTCGTTTTATGTAGTAGAGTCAACTGCTTCTCGAAAACAAGCGTTATTTATTTATTTAAGAACTTCTTTTTTATAGAGCCAGGCCTACGTATAGTCCCCCATAGGACCCTCGTCCAATGCGAATGACCCCATTATTACTGACATTATTTGTATTGTTTCCGTATGCATTTTTGGCCATTGGCAAACTGGTATACTTCCTAGATGTCAACCTACACCGGCTACACGCGATAATGGACAAGCTGAGACAAGCTTACCATATTACCATACCAATGAAACAGGCGGAAGCATGACTTAACCAAAAATAATTAGATTACTCGTGACTTCTTGGTAATAAACAAAAAATAACAAAAACTTTTTAGAAACACTTTTTATAACAACCCGAATTAGGAAAACCCAAATAATCGTTAAGAAATTAACTTTGTCTAAGAAACCCACTTGTGTTAGTATAAAACCTTGAGCGCTTTCGGCAAGAACTGCCATCTACAGAAGGAAACCCACTAGCAGTTACACCTTATCTGCGATTTAAGACTTGCTCAACGCGAGAAGTTGCCAATGACAAAGTTAATTTTTTGGGTGTTACTAATTCGGGCTGTTATAACAAGTTTTTGTTATTTTTTGACTTTACCAAGTACAGTCCGAAAACAAGCGTTATAGATACTCTGATTTCTAAGAAACAGCGTTTCATAGCTTTTCACGCAGTCGGTCGAATTCCAATACTTCGGTCCGGTCCCACACCACACTTAGAAATGCTTTCATGAGGAATAATAGCGCACCGCCATGCTTAGGAAAATGGGATTGCCGCCTTTCTGCATAACAATAAACATGGTAGAGTTCTGAAGTGTTACAGAGCAAGGAGGCACTGTGCCTGTCCAGAACTTTTCTAGGCGTGGCGAGAGCGGCTCAATGAGCAAACAGCCGTTTAATTACGAAGGATTTCAAGGCTGAATTCAGATGATGAAGCAGTACAATCCGGATCAACATCTTCAGTGGTACGTAGGCTTTCAGATCAACCACAGCCCATGAGACCGGATCCTACTTTCTTCATCATAATAGAGCAGTGTTTCCCGGGGTTTGAGAAGATTCGTCAGGAATACATGGAAAAATGAAGTAGGGGTATTTACTGTGTTGGTAGAAAAGGGAAAAAGGTAAAATGGGCAAATAGAGAAACAACTCAACGTGAGTAGAAATAGAAAAGACCTTACTTAACTTATCTCCAAAGTTTCTTTGCCTATTAAATGAAAACATCTGATGAAGTCCACCTCTTGACACATGTGGTTCTGAGGGGAAATTGGGAACTCAGCGATACAGACAGAGCAGTAGAAAATTAAATTAAACCAAAATAAATCAACTTCATTTTTTATTAGTCTCACATCTGAATGACATGAATACAGAGATCTCATTCACTCTAAAAACACAAATTCAATATGTACCTAAACGGAAAATTATCATAAATAATACGATTTATATTAGTTTGTAAGCCCTAGTTTATTCCGAAATTAAAGCAGTTGCAGTCGTGTTACCGTAAAGGCCTGTTTTGAGTTTGGGCTGATTAGATCGCAGGTTACATCTTATGATAGAAGTCGCACAGCATTACAAATCTTCATCGTCATCGGGGAGGGCTGTTGCCTTTGCATCCTGTAAAAAAAAGAAAAAAAAAATAAGATCTCTATGTTGGGGCACGTAAAGCTAAGGCGGAGTTTCCACCGACCTCTCATAGCAGAATGCAGACATTGACGTGGTAGCAGACATTCAAGACTTAGGCGGGTATTCCATCAATCTCTCATAGCAGAATGAAAATGACATTGACGGAAATTTGAATTTTTCTTTTTATAGAAATCTATTAAAATATTTGTACTTAACATATTCCATGACACCATTTTTTAATTTTAGTTTGTTTGTGATTTTACTGTATGATCATTGATCAATTTAAACTATGGCAGAGTAAAACAAAAATTTCCGCCAAGGTCATTTGCATTCTACAATGAGAGGTCGGTGGAATACCCGCCTAAGTCTTGAATGTCTGCTACCACGTCAGTGTCTTTGCATTCTGCAATGAGAGGTCTGTGGAAACCCCGCCTAACAGCACGTGCGCGAGGAAACGACTGGAAAAAGAAACAGAAGGAGCATGAAGAAGAGGAATAACAAGGAAGAGGTACAGAAACCAGACAGAATAAGATCTTTCCACCGACCGGCTAGGGCTAAATACAAATACGGTGACGTGGTAGCAGACATTCAAGACATAGGCGGGGTTTCCACCGACCTCGCATTGCAGAATGCAAATGACATTGACGGAAATGTTTGTTTTACTCCCATAGTTAAAATTGATCGATGATCATATAGTAAAATCACAAACTAACTAAAATTAAAAAATGGCGTCATGGGATATGTTAATTACAAACATTTCAATAGATTTCCATAAAAAGAAAAACAAACATTTCCGTCAATGTCATTTGCATTCTGCAATGCGAGGACGGTGGAATCCCCAACTAAGTTTTGAATGTCTGTCACCACGTCACCGTATTTGTATTTAGCCCTTGCCGGTCGGTGGAAGCCGCGCCTCAGCAAGGACAGAGTACGTACCTCAAGGTCTTTCTCAATCTGTTGTTGCCACTGGGGATCCATGGTGATCTCAGGGGGTAATAGAGCAGGCATTGCGACGAATTCAAGGTTTGCGTCACCAATCAGCTTCCTCGCCAGCCACAGAAACGGCTTTTCGAAATTATAGTTACTTTTTGCACTGATGTCGTAGTATTGCAGATTCTTCTTCCTGTAAACAAGAACAACACAATAAGGCACTTCTTTCATGAATTTTTGCTTTTTGTCAGTCTTTTGTATCCGAACTTTGGTCCAATGCAGATCACATCAGTTTCCATTTAAGGACAGACTTAACCAGCACATAAAACTTCTATATGCATGATTTTCTACTGAAGATCAAAATAGACTGTAATAGACAATAAGACTGAAGTTTTGTTTTCATGCTCACCCTAAAAAAGATAGTTTTTTTTTTTTAAATCTTGGCAAATTACATTATAGACACATGATTTGTTTTAATTACTACCTGGTCACAACGACTGGAATTGAAAAATTTGGAGTAAACGCTTTAAAAGGTTATGTTTCGAGAGGAGTATAAGTGGTTGTACACTTAGCTAATGGAACAAATGGCGAAGGTTATGAACACCTTCATCTATAGCTCCAGCCTTAATCTTGCATAAAATAGTTGTTTTTATGAATTCCACTTACGTCCGGTTCCGCCATAGCTTGGAAAGTATCTGTATAAGGATTCCATTGTATTTATTTTCCAACGTCTGCTTTATGCAACCCCGTCAGATTGAGTCTGCTTATTAACTTGAGACACCCTAGGGGCAGACTCCTACACCTCACGGAGAAGGGGAGTTGACTGACAGGGTGGACCTCCTGATTATAGTGGATTTCGAACCACTTGGGGAACACCGTGAAGTCGCACGATTAATTCAAAGGTGATTAGGACCCGACACGCAATTAGACTGGTATCAGCGCGTTATCATGCCCCACCATGTTCCCCTGCCGACGCTGTGCACACTACCAAGTTTTCTGCAGTTTTGAACGGGCTCTGTTCTGGTGGATTCAACTTAGCATGGCCGTTGGCTGATGTAAGGACGGCACCGTCATCTTCCAATATATAGCAATGCCGTGCAATATTATTTTCTCACCAAGACTTTTCAAGTGAGGATGAGAACCGCCCTGAATTGCTATAGCAAACAGAAAATACATACCGGTGAAATACTATACTTCTTGCTTTGACTTTCCTATCCTTGATGTCGACTTTGTTCCCACAAAGTACCATTGGAATATTTTCACACACTCGAACCAAATCCCTGTGCCAGTTGGGGACATTTTTGTAGGTTACACGTGAAGTTACGTCGAACATGATTATGGCGCACTGCCCCTGAATGTAGTACCTGAAATTACGTAACTTAAACGGTTAGATAAACGAAATGACCAGTGACTACCAGTGAGTCAGTGACTACTGTAACTCGGTGAAGCGGTAGAATCCGGGATAGGTCAATCTGAAAGCGTACTTCCAAACGATTCGTCAACATCTTCAGTGGCACTGCGTATCTTGTATCTCGGAACTGAATCTGTTGATGAATTCAGCTCACCGTTTAGCCAAGGATGTGACTTAAATGAACTCATGAGGGGTGGGGTGTGGCACTAGGACGAGACTCAGACATTTAGCTCAAATACTCCTGGGAACTTACCCATCTCGAAGGCCGCCAAATTTTTCCTGCCCAGCAGTATCCCACACGTTAAACTGAATGGCGCCTCGGTTAGTGTGAAAAACCAGGGGGTGGACTTCAACTCCCAAAGTAGCCACGTATTTCTTTTCGAATTCACCAGTCAAATGGCGCTTTACGAAAGTGGTTTTGCCCGTACCACCATCACCGACGAGCACACATTTAAATGTTGGCATATTTTGGTCACCCATGTTGCTGGCTTTCTAATTATCTGAAATGATATATATTGCTTCGTTTAACCAGTAGTAGCTACATTTTGAATCAGGCGAGTCCATATATTCAGAGGAATCATGAGTTATAAACAAAATACTGTAACTGTGAGTGTAGACATTCGGCTACAATTCAACACTGCATAAACATCTATCACTTTTGCACTTGTTTCCATAAACATTTAAACATTGAGAACTGTCAATTAGACTAACGTTATGGTGCATTAAGATTTAGGACGCAAACGATAAACTTATTTCTATGCCCAAACTGAAAGACGGATTAGCTATACGATTCACATATACAAAAATGGTATTCATTGACTATGCATAAGGCCCTGAACTACGCAGCGTACGTTGTTTACGAGGTTAATATTAATAAAAGTCACAACTACAAAATCAAGTGATGTAATGCAAAAAGTTCTATGATCGCAACAAGATTGCATCATAATAAAATGAGCCCAGGACTGCTCAAGACAGCAGATATTCCCTTCAAGGCATTATATACGTAAACTTAAGCCGGGCTATCAGAAGGAGCAGGCAATTTCCTTATATTCTTAGGATATTGGGTGGTCTGTCTGAGAGGCTACGAAGTCACGCATTCCACAGCTGCTATTACTAATTGGCGCCAAGCTCTTCATTGCGAATGTCAGCATTTAAGATTTACTATAATTTATTTATTGAATCGTGAATTTACGAAGAGTGGATAATATTGTACGATTAGTCCAATTTCGGGGCTAACTTCCCGGTATTTTAAATTATTTTTTTTTGTTCACAGGAAAATGATCAAATGAAGCCGACTTCTTGAAATTTATAATGGCAACATACTTACAGATCGTCGCTCGAAATCACTCAACCAATTGATAATATTATGAATAACGTTTTAGCAATACAATTAATTACAAGCAACACAGGATGCAAAAGATTTTAATGGATTTCTCTTACCTAAAAATAATTATGTACGGCTCAAAATGGCGTTCTCGCAAAGGACAACAAAAATATACACCGAGCTCCAGCAGTATTGCCAACCCTCGTTTCCCGCCATAAATATAAACTTCTCTCGTTTTTTTGATTTTTGCAAATATTTCAAGTAAAAAAACAAAATTACATCACAGGGCACTTGAATATGCATTTCTTCATTATTTTTAAATTGGAATCAACGCTTTAAAGAATGAGAATTTAAGAGAAAACAAGATTTCAAAGGCTTTTTCTCATTTTGATTCGTAAATGTGAGGCACAGGCGAAATTAATTAAATGATACCTGAACTTTTTAATTAAAGTAAGGAGATACTGTATTGCGTATCTATTAAATTTTAGAGCATTAATATTAAAATTAGTCATTAATTTGTTATAATAAAATGATTTTAAAAGCATAATTTTTATATATTTTTAAATTTTAATTCGTGAGTGGTTGGCCAAGCTGACTGTTGTTTTTCTGTTTTCATGAATGAAGAAAGTAGTTCTGTGTCATAAATAAAAATTTCTACGTTATAAAATTAAATGCTATGTACTTATAATATTTAACTCGTAGTATACATATTCAATTGGTGACTAGTAACTGACATTGTAAAAAAACCTTAACAAGTAGGTTAATTTTTGTTACGCAGACGCACTGTGGTCAACGGCACTGCAGAGTGCAAATCGATTTTCGGTGGATCCTTGTTTCATGTACTTAGTTCTAGTGTAATTTTCTTTTATTTTATTAATAGTCTGTGAATGAAACCTATTTGTTTTGTGGTTTACGTGAATACCGCGTAGATAACACCAATATGACCAAGGACAGGTTAGCTGCGCTTCAAGCGGTAAGTAATGCAATTGAGATCATTCTTTCGGCCATTCGAGGCACCCTCCCATAATTTCATTGATTTTAGCTGCATACACATGGTTAAATGTACATTTAACATTGGAATATCCCTTTGGAGGGCCATCAGTTCCATAGTTTACAATCAGCACAAGACATTTGCCGGAAATTTTGTTTGGTTTCAACAAGTGATTAAACTGACACAATGCTTGGCATAAAGATTTGACTTATAATTTAAAGTATGCTGTAGTATTTGCAAAAATGCTTTATCTATGAGACTTCTATGATGATATGCGGCGATAAGAAAATTTCATTGTCATCGTACAGTACTTTGCCTTATGCAAAGACGTGCCTTATTATAACTATGACTTCATGCTATTGCTCATAATAATATCAAATAACGCTAATTGGTGCCCATATACAGTTCTTACGCACTATACTGATTTATAATATATTATCTACATAATCATTTTTAAAGCAAAAATTTAGCTGCCTAACTCAACTCTTAACTAGGCCTATTACCTTATTTTTTTTACATTCGTCTGACCTTTCAGAATGTGAAATATACTTGACGATAGTTATTATCTATGCTTACTGAAGGAAGCAATTATTTCCATTTGGAGATAATTGCCAGAAGCCTCCTTACTACGGTGTACCAAAGCAGTTTTAACATTTTCAGCCTTTGCTAGAAAGGGTGACAAACAAGTTATTAGAATAGATTTGATAACCATGTGGCTGGATGCCTTTTATATTCAAGCTCTAAATCTCATGATCTAATTCCTAAACGTTTCTTTGCACTGACCCTACGTAAAGCCAAATTGGAAAAGCCGTTGAATTATGGCAACGATCCGAACACTGGCCCAAAAAGTATTAGGGGTCGATTCTTATACTGGTCAGATTTTCTACAGTTGTATTATAATTATCGTATTATACCCAATTTTTGGTAATATCGGTCTCATGACATTGTTATCTTTCCGTGCCTTTTCACCGTTAGTGATCAGGAGTTGTCATAGATCAACTCCCATTCAGGGATAAAATTGTCTAGCTCAGGTAGGAATTGGCTGTGTTAACAGTTAATCCAGTATCGTAAGTTTATATTGAGGCGGGGTTTCCACATACGTCAATGGTCAATGGTAAATGTGGTATTGACGTTTTAGCAGACATTAAAGACATACATGTCATAGTGTATACGTCATAGACATACATGTCAAAGACATAAATGTCTGCTACCACGTCAAAATCATATTTACCATTGACCATTGACGGATGTGGAAACCCCACCTAAGCAGCTGTTGATGCAACCTGCAAATGCAACTACCCTTAACGTATAAAGTCACGGTCTGGAGACTGTCTTTGTTGAGGTACATCAACAGTACCTAATGCTTGACTTCCGTCTTCCTTGCAATTAGTCGCAGCAATCACCTGTAACACTACTCTCGAGGCCATTCCCTTCATAGTTCTTAGTTGGATGGAAACAGAAAGGTTAAGATTCATTTGTGTACTGTGGACTCGACGAAGGTTTGAAGAAGTGAGGAGCAAACTTTCAAAACGTCACAAATCCATGAAAATTAAAAATTCATTTTATAATCGATTTTCCATCTTGAGGATGAGTTGAATCAGGATTGCTAATCAAAACAAAAACTAAAAAATTTTAACCCAGTCTTCTGAAGGGTTAAAAATATTATATTCCCGTTATAATAAAGCCAAAATAATTATGTTTTTCGCGTTTCCTAAACATTTTACGAAAATGGATTAGTGCCGTTGTGAAAGTTTGCTCCTCAAGTAATCATCTGAATGACAAAAAGGGGAATTAAAAGTTTTTGTTTATTGGTTTCTTATTGTTTTCTCACGGTCTACCTCTACATTATAATGGCATGACTGTATATTGGACTGTCTTAAAAATTCAGAACCTTTTCGATCCTTTCCGGTAGCTAATGATCGTAGCAAAACACATGGCTTGTTGTTGCGTCTCGGAACAGTCATTGGCAAAGGTAAGGGACCGAAAAAGCAGCTTTATAAGTCAAGAGTTTAACTAGGTGAAAGGGGAAGCCATAGAGACATGTGAAACTTTTGGGCCATTCAAGCCTCACCACTCTTATTATGGATGACGTTACGTGGTATAGTCCACGCAAAATGAGAAAAATATGGACATGGAATGTTTTGATCCTGTGCAACACTATAAAAATATTCCTTGCACCATTTTGTGGCACCTTGTTGCATTGGATGCAAGGCATAACAAAAATTGTGGAAAGAATATTTTTACAGTGTTGCACAGGATGAAAACATTCCATGTCCATACTTTTCTCATTTTGCGTGGACTATACCAATTGAAGGTCCATCTTTCAATATTAGTCATTGTGTTACAGTCAATCAGAAAACCTCACAAGGCAACATGTCGGTTCGGTTCTGCTATTGGCTTGACGACAGTTACCCAAGGAGTCTTCCAATAATATTAAAACTGTTACTTATTTATAGGGCATTCGAAAGCAAGCCGTGTTGTTCCTATCACTATGTTCTCTAAGCTGTATTCCTGTGCTTTGGATAAATTAAAAATCTCTTTCACCAGGTAATGATTCTGAAATTTTGAGTTTTTTTTTACGGAATGTGAACAAAACACCTACTGTCTATATTATGGGTGTCATGGGCCCATGATGTCTTACAAATAATAGTAAAACTTGAGAGGATGAAAGCACATAAAACTCTTTTATTGCAGGTTATAAAAATAAATATGGTAATCAAACTCTGGCCGCACCATTAAGGACGTGATGCGCTCTCCGAGGTTCTGTTGCACTTATTTTATTGAGTAAAAAATGTAATTTTGAAATTGCATTTTAACTTTTGGCTTTTTAGTTATTTTGATTATATAATATCTCAATTTCTATTTAGAAAGGCAACAGAATTGAAGACGTTAGTTCAAATGAATCACCGACGACATTAACGATAGTATAAGTGTGTCTAAAATACATTGCAATAGTTATTTCCTCAAAAAATTCATAATTACATTTACTGCTTATACGTTCAATATGCTAATGCATATGGGCAGCTTACAATTGGAAAAATTTAATTATGTAACCTAACAGTAAGTAATGAAGTAAGTACTGTATGTGTGTAAGTTAATTCTGAAAATCTGTACTTAAGATGTGATTGACATGTGCAGTCCATCTAAATCTAAATAAGCGACTTCGGTGGCAAAGTGGTAGCGTGCTTGTACTTGTACGAGTCTCTCTATACACCTTGCGATCGGAGACGTCGTAACTCAACACAAGTATCTATTAGGTTACTTAGTGAGGCGATTGGAGAGTTTAATCGGATACATTCATTAAATTGTTTGTATGCGGTTAACCCTTTTATATAAAAAAAATCCTCTACTTAAATCAAAGTTAATTTAATGTCAGTGTAATATATTATATTATAAAATACTGCAATATAACCCTCCACCCGTCCTCATGCCTAGACCCTCTCTTCTAGGGTGGCATGACGTGGATATTTTGTCGCTTAAAGTTCCAAAATTCTCATTGTTCCTTTTTACCGGCATATTCTGGTAGAAAAACCAGCCCAAGCGGTTCGGCAAAAGCGAGGCTTCCAAGATTATGGTTGTTTGTTTGTTTTTATTAAAGGGCATACGAACAATTGTAATGTATCCGATTTATCTTTTCAGTCGGCTCTTGTAGGGGAGTATCCCTGTTGACATACGTAGGGCCGTCTCCGATCAAATCGTTGGTAGAGACTTCACTAGAAGAGGCATACAAAGAAGAAGAACACCTATACTGTATGTCGTGGAACATCTTCTTCTTCCCGCTTATTGCCGCGTGCGCTGCGTGGGGGGAGGGGTCGCCCCAGACCCATTTCCCGAACTCGCCCCGGTCGGACGCTTGAGCTCGGCCATTGTTTTCCCTCTTGCTCCGGCGAGTTGTTCAATCCTTTCCTCGAGGGTTGGCCTCGGTCTGCCGTTGGGTCTTCTGTGGCCTTGTTTCCGCCAACCTCCGGGTGGTCCTGTTCTGGTCCATCTTTTGGACGTGGCCGAACCATTGCAGCGGCTTGTTCTCCATTCTTCTCTCTATGGACTTGTCTGATGCGAAATATCGAGGTTTCCTATTCTTTATTTAGTTCCACATCTAATGCAGCTCCGGATTGGTAATAAAGTTGGCGAAAAGACAGAGCTGTAATTATAGTGAATTTCTGAAACTTCTAATCTGGAAGACCATGAAAGGTTGGAAGACCGTGAAAGGCTGGAAAGCTCCGTAGTATTAAAGAGGTGGAATTCATCCGTAATTATTGGTCTCGACGACGTGGGGGCAAAGAAGTGGGAGGCGGTAGGGAGGGCGGGCGGCGGGGGGGGGGGGGTGTTCTGTGACCGACCCCCTGCCTATCTAATTGTCTGGGAGGCTAATAAAGCCCAGGGGGTAACATGACCTGCTTTATTTCATGACGGCACTCCGTTTTATATTTGCAGTGTCGGCATGTCATTTTCTTGATCTTCCTGCTATAAAATAGTACAGTATTAGGCTAATATTTTATTTCTTATTCTCAATGTAATTATAATTGTAATTATAAACTACAGCATATCTGACCTCAGCTCCGTAGGGAACATGGACGCTGTACTCAGGCTCCAAAAGAGGGGAGTCCCCTACATGCTAAAACTGGGACCCCGTGACAGTTGTCGCTCTAACTTCAAAACATTAAAAATCATGACTGCCCCAAGTCTGTACATACTGCATTTCGATGCATTTCATATGTTTTAAAGCCTGAGGTGTGGGGGTAATTTATACAAAACGGGGACACCCACACCTACAACACGAGGCAACGGGGAGACCTTGTAAGGCGCTTATTCCACCAACGTCAATAGTGATAGTAAATGTAGTATTGACGGAAATTTGAATTTTACTCTATGCCATAATTAAAATGGATCAATGATCATAGAGTAAAATCACGCGCTGCAAACTATAACAAACTAAAATGGCGTCATGGAATATGTAAAAAGTACAAACATTTTAATAGATTGTTTATAAAACAGTTTTCATCCATTAAACAGATCGGTGAAGGTCGATCTTACTTCGGATCTCCTACTATTATTAGGTTTTATTAAAAATAATAAGTCTACGAAGAAAACAAATACAAACAAAATTTAAAAAAACAAATGCAAACAAATTTCACAAATTCGGCGCATACGTGTCATTAGTAGAAAAGTAATCAATAGTTGAAAAAACATGTGGAATGTAGTGTATCAATGAAAAATTGAAATTTCCGTCAATACCATATTTACTATTGACGTATGTGGAATAAGCGCCTTAGGCCAGCGCCAAGCACAGCCAAGTGTGAGCGACTGGATCCTATACTGAAAGGTTTCGCCTGCCTCAGAAAACTCCCGATTGAACTGAGAGCGGCGAGAAATGCTACTAACTTCCCTAAATTGCTTAGAGACCATCTCTTAGAAAAAGCTTCCTACACTATCACTGAGGCACTAGAGCAATGACAATGACAAAACTACCTGATTTTGACGAGATTTTGACGATTTTACTTTATACTTTCTTGTCAATTACTTGTTGATTACTTGTATAATTTAACAGAAATATATTTATTTATTTAATATTGATTGTCCTGCGAAAACGTCAGGGAAGACGGAAATCGAAATGAAAAGTAAATATATAATCTCACTGACTTTACCACAAGTATGTGAGTACCCTATGAATAGATTTTCTTACTGGAGTTGCAATAAATTAATTTTACAGATTGTTTTGCCAAAAGATATGTTATGCATACGTTTCTTTTTCTGGGCTGTAGAGGTACCAACATGACAAAACTAAATGCTTTGGGGCGTATTAGATTGATTACCGTATTTGAATGGTCTAAATAATACTCATCCACAGCTATAGAAATATGAAAATATTTTTTTGAAGACTTCGTAAAAAAAACTTTCTGCTGACGCAGACAAAATAAAATCATTGTAATGCACTCTCTTGTTTTTTAGAGTAATAATATTACAGCGAAAATTCAAATTAACACGAAAATTAAAAAAAAAAACTTTTACTTTCTATGAAGTCTTAAGAGGACTATACTAAAAGTTTTTGGGTGTGGATTGAGAAAGTAATTAATTTCGTACAAATAAAAAAGAACTCTGCCGTTAGCTTTCAAAATAGTTCGAACATTTTACATTAAAAATTAAGGCATCAATGTTAACCAATAAAATAAGGCACAAATCATTCATTCATTCATTCATTCAACTTCGAATGACTTGCTGAATTAGCGACTCTGGTTGAAAAAGTCTTTTTATAACGACGCAATGATTTGATGGGTTTGTCTTATAAGCGCTTCCCCATTTCTACAACGTCATAGATCCCCATCTGACCCCCCTTCCACCCCCACACTTGTTTTCCTTTGTAGAAAAGCTCCTTTTGGGCCATCCCACTGTCAAACGCTGACACTGCGACAGTCATTCATTCGCTTGTGACGTCAGCCGAGACCGTCCCAACATTACTATTATTATCATCATTTACTGGCTCCCGGAAAATATTTCTTCCATTTATCGGGGATTCAAATAATAAAACCTCTCGAATGTCGTCAAAGTCAAGAGTTCTATGTAGGAGAGAGGGGACATTTGTTGCCGCCAAGGATTTATTTTGAATTTCTGGTGTCACGCCTACTTTGACTATTATTAATTATTACTATTATTATTAATATTACTATTATCGCTTGCAAACATAAAAATTGGGCGTGTGTACTTATGTACGCGCGTGAGAAGTTATACTTCTTTGGCATCATTAAAAAATAATTTTTAATAGCATTAAAAATATTAAATAACCGCCATTTTGTATCCTATAATTCCTATATGGTAAGAATTTTAAGGCGGCAATTCCACCGACCTCGTTTTGCACTGTGAGCGTGAAATTGACGTGGTAGCAGACATTAAAGACTGTCTAAAAATGTCAGCTACCACGTCTATGTCACGCTCACGGTGCAAAACGAGGTCGGTGGAATTGCCGCCTGAGAAAGTAAAATATTGAAAAAAACTAGAACACGGATACAAAATGATGGATGACAATAATTAATTTATATCAAGAAATAATACGTACGGATAGTTAACCTCAATTATATTGGAGCATTTGAAAAAGTATATAAGTACAATTTTTTTCACTAATATTTACGAATAGTAAATAATATCAATCAAAATATTCAATTTAAATCACTACTGAATATAAATTATTTGCACAAATATAATTCTCACTTGTATGAAAGTAAAACACGTGTTGTAAATGGAGAAACTAGAAACATGTTGATAAATACTATAAATATGAAAAAAGTATTGTCATCCGCCTAAAACATGGATACAAAATGGCGGATGACAATACCTGTCCAGAAAACAGTGATCAGAGGTGACTAATATCGAGGTTCTATTTCTATTTTGTTGGCAGCTTCTGTGAACTTTTGGTGTTACAGATGCGCGCGCATCCTCAAAATTCACTCTCATCATTTTTTCATAACGCGGCTAAAGAAGTATAACTTCAAAAATCCCGCCGTGGGTACAAGGCGTGGTCTGATTGTTCAAATGAAGACAAATCCCAAACCAAAAATATAAAACAACAAAATTTATTTTAAAATGATTTGTTATTAAATTTATAATGTTCTAATTTTTGTGTATCATAGAAGTAGTAATATATAGGGAAGAGCCGTACCCAATACGCCTAAGAGCCGCATGTTGCTCGGGAGCCTTACATTGCCGACCCATGTCATAGGCCTAGAGGGTACCCTTACAGGTTAAAGAACTGCGGAACCTATATTTCTATCTATTCTACCTATCCAATTTGTTCTAAAACTAGGGCTTACTTATGCATACGTAGTGCAATCCAAGCTTAGACGGGGTTTCCACATACGTCAATGGTCAATGAGAAATATGGGTTTGACGTGGTAGCAGAATTTTTAGTATGTCTTTAATGTCTTCTAAAACGTCAATTTCACATTTCTCATTGACGATTGACGTATGTGGAAACCCTGCCTTATGAGTATACATAAGGGTTAACCAACCTAGTCTAGTATCCAGTGGGATATCGCCTGCCACACGGGTGACAACATCCCGTGGCTGGAGACCATTATCAATATGGCTGCTAGTGTAGCCTGCACTAGATAAGTACGCAATTTTGCGGGGAAAATAGCCTGCATAAGCTAAGTACAGAGTTTTTAACCGGGTCAAGGTATCCGTTCTGCTATGCTGCAATGTGTAAGACTTCGATATTTTTTGCGTTGGTACTTATCTCTGATAGTGGGCTTATGGTTAACGGGTGCCTCGTAAGGCATATTATGGTTCCCGCCGCTCCAGTTAATGTATTTCTATGGGTGACAATGGTTCGAACGGACGGCGTGATGTTAGCATTACTTTGTAAATAATGGTTTAATTTTCTGTTTTCTGTTGTTTAGGCGCAGAGCGATGACGAGGACGCAGGAGCGGATGACGTCCCGGTCAGCATGGAGGGCCGGGACGGTGGCTTCATGGACGAGTTTTTCTCAGAGGTAAGTTTGTAATGAGGTTCATATGTGACGTCATTTTGTAGATGGCAGCACCAGTTGCAATGATATCAAAGCGTTGATTTTTCCATAAGCCTCAATACTATTTTAAAATTATTTTTAATTACGTATTATTTTAAAGTGATATTTTTCTATAAATCATGGAGAATATATATATATTAAATTATATGTAGCGAAATAAGGTCCAGGCATAGTAAAAATATTATAAAAAATGTTAACAGAATTAATTAGATGCTAAGAGCTTAGTTTTCACAAGCAAACGGCGGCCAGTTTGAATAATATGGAAATCGGTTTGTCGTGAGCGAATCTAGCGACCAAAACTGTCCCTACAGAACCTCATTGTGTAGTATTGAGTCCTGGGTTCAAATCGCAGCTGGTACCTGAGTTGTTTGACTCTTTCCTCGAGGGTTGTCCCACTTGTCCCCGATCTGCCGATTGGTCTTCTACCTCGGCCGATTGGCTTTGCTTCCGCAAACCTGGTCATGTTCTCAACCATCATTTGGACGTGGCCACACCATTGAAGCTGCTTGTTCTCCATTCTTTTTAAAAAAAACTAGGGCCTGCCTGTCCAAAATAACCGTTATCTGGCAGGCCCTTTTTGCTTACATTTTTATAATAATAAATTTAATAGTTGAGGCAATAATGACCCTATATTCGCCCTATGAGACTTGCTCTTAATGAAATGATCCATCTAGAAGCTAAGGGCATTGTTGGAACGATTCCAGAATGGTCTAAAACATTTTTTTTTTTAAAATTAAATTTAGAAAATTATTTTAAGAACTACATACATATTGCCATTACATTTTGAGACGGTTCAACAATATAATCGTTTGCCGCTCTATGTTTTTGAAATGAAATGACCTGCAACGCTCAAGTTTTCTCTGAAGGTCTATGTGTAGCGACTGCATTAATGGAATGGACAAAGGCGCAAGGTAAATTGATTAAAAGAAGTGAGAGAGTGCAATAAATAATATGATTAGAGGAAAAATGATTGAAGTAAAAGCCTTTTATCTATTAGGCAGCGTGCATTATAAATCAATTTTCCGCCAAATTGAGCAAATGGGTAAATTAATTCCTTGACGTTTAGCCTTACTGTATTTTAATTGAGCTTTCCGCTACACATAACTTAGTATTTCCTAGTTAATTAAATTGCATTCCGTCTTGAAATTAACACTTATCACTTGTATTTCGCGTATTGGTTTTAAATAAAACAGCATGTTTAACATGTCAGAGACAGAATAAGGATTCTTATATGCTCTCTGGACTCATGCTGGAGTCATGTTTTCGCCTGTTTCATGGTAAGCTTGTCTGAGCTTGTCCATTATCGCTTGTAGCTGGAGTAGGTTGACATCGATGATAATAATAATAATAATTCGTTTATTTCACAAGATTATTGACATAACAACATACTGTAGGCCCCCTTAACCTAATGGTGTGCGGGGTACCTACCCACTCTAGATGACAAAATTTAATAATAAGACCCAAGCACAATCGCAATAACTAAGCACAACAATAACATATAGCCTACTTATATCCAAATCGAGGACGTATTTACCAGTTTGCCAATGGCCAAAAATTCATCACTACCAGCCAATATGCCACAGACGTGCCAAAAACAATATCTTATCGGATTTGCGATTCGAACCAATAACCTTTCGACCTCAGGTTTAGGCGCTGTTCACTACGTAGTAGCAACTAGGCTATGTTCTGCCCTCACCCCATAAAATTTTCCATCTAAATTAAATAAACGGGTCTGTGTAATGTAATTTCCTACCACGGTCAGTTTTTTTTTTTTTTTTTGCTTCCGCTCACTTCTCTAATTAACCCTTTTTCGCTCAACCGGGCTAAAACGCTTTGCTCATCATTCTGCGATGTATTAAAGACTCAATTTTTATTCTCGACATAAATTTATGAATCGAAATTTTTGGCAGTAAGCTCTCGTTTTAAAAGTCACCAGTTTCAGTTGACTTTTTTTTTTTTTTTAGAAATACTTCAATATCTATTTTTTATTCCCATTTTCTGGCCCATCTTATTTCGATAAAAAACAATCAAAAAATTAAAAATAGATTTACTCCCTGAAGGGGTACAAAAAAGTTAGACGAAGAAGTTAAATTGCGTCTTCTTCTTTAGTTTCAATCTAGCGATTGGTTTGCAGCAAATATTTCCACCTTCTTCTCCACTCCTCCCTGTCTTGGGCCGTTCTCTTGAGTTCAAAGTAGGTTCCGCATCTCATGTCTTTCTTGAGGTCTTCTGCGTACGCCTTCCTTGGTCGCCCTCTTGCATTGGTGTCCTCGATTGTGCCTTCTATTATGGTGCTTGGGAGTCCTTCTTGTCTGATCAGGTGACCCATCCATTTTGCTCTTCTCACCGAAATGGAGGTAATTAGGGATCTTTTATCAGTTGTCCTTTGAAGTACCTCTTCGTTCGTTATGTGGTCTCTCCAAGATATTTTTAACATTCTCCTATTATAATTTAAATTATAATTATAAATTGCGTATAATAGCTAATAGCCTAAAGCCCTAGACAATACTAAATGTTGCATTGTGATAAGCTGATATGTTGGTACTGGGACGTACTAAACTGTGGGTGCTATCATAAGTCCCATGACGAGCTATAGTGACGTAACTAGTTTGGCACTTCATTAAAACCATAGGTCCCACTACGGTCTGGTTAGTCATATTGTGTGTTCTCACTATCAGACCACTCAACCCACACTGGTTAGGCGCCCATTCCACCGACCGGCTAGGGCTACTTACAAAAACGGTGACGTGGTAGCAGACATTCAAGACTTAGTCGGGGTTTCCATGGACCTCGCATTGCAGAATGCAAATGACATTGACGGAAATGTTTGTTTTCCTCTATGCCATTGTTAAAATTGATCAATGATCATACAGTAAAATCACAAACTAACTAAAATTAAAAAATGGCGTCATGGGATATGTTAATTACAAACATTTTAATAGATTTCCATAAAAAGAAAAATTCTAATTTCCGTCAATGTCATTTGCATTCTGCAATGCGAGATCGGTGGAAACGCCACCTAAGTCTTGAATGTCTGCTACCACGTCACCGTTTTTGTAAATAGCCCTAGCCGGTCGGTGGAATGGGCGCCTTATTACTGTATGCACTCTTCATCTATTCTGGGAATCAGGACGTTATTACCACGCCAACAGAAGCAAACTGAATTTCTGTTGAAAAGTAGGGAACATATTGAAGAGCCTAGGAAGTGTAATTGAAAAAAATAGGGCAAATCTTTGGCAAAATCTCCCAATTAACAAAGCAATTTGATGTTGCCATGCAAAAATTGAATTATCTTAATATTTTTAAAATTGTTTTAAATAATAATAAAGAACCGGTCCCAGTTTACTCGAACATGCTTTCCAATTTATCAAAATTAGTAGATAGAGAAAATGAGTAATGTCATGGTAAATAATTTTCCTATAGTTAAATTTCCGATATCTTTGGAGGGGGGGGGGGGGGGTCCTGCGACCTCAAAACGTGTAATTCCGTTGAAATCTCGGAATCGAAAATTTGGACCGTCACGAAGCTTTCCTTATAACTACGAATAAATTGGAAAGCAACAATCTTAATGCATTATCTGTTATCGTATCGCTTTTATCAGGAGTAGCAAAAGGGTTATTTATATTTAAACCATGGTTTGACATGTATTTTTTTTTTTGCTTCCTTGGTTGAAATGTTTGATTTCGAGATTTCAGTAGATTCACCCGTTTTGTGGTCACATGAACCAAAATCAGTGGTTTTTACAAAGTGTCTGTCGGTCTGTTCATCGATTTATGGGCAAACTACTTGGTGGATTTCGATAACATTTGGCATGCAGGTTATATGTATATCTCGGGACCATTTCTTTTATTTTGGGCTAACTCAAAAATGAACGGGTTCGCTCGAACCGGTTGTTTTTAGCTATAATAAGCTAGACGTAGATGGGCAATAGCGTCTTAACTTTAAATAATACAAAAAGAAAGAAAACGGTTGAAGTGAAGGGGCGCGGTATTCCGTGTCATAAAATCTTCGATTGCAAAAAACGTTAAAAATGAAATTACGTTTTTATTGCCTAGGTCGGCACTATATAAAGAAATCTTTCTATCTGCTACGATAGAAAGAAATACGAAAGAAATGAAACTAATTAACCGGGTACTACTGTCGGAAAGTCTGGTCATTTTCACTCATTTGTAGAGTGAAAAAGCGGCAACTTTATACACCCGCCGGGGGGGGGGGGTACGTGACGTAGAACTCGGGTTTTGCACTTGCAGTCGTCGATAGGAGCTGAGGGTGGAAACGGGGAGGGGGGGGGGGCTCGGGGGTCCCCATATGCTGCACGTCACAGATGCATAAATCCCCTTCTCCCCTCCCTTGTTACACATCTTTGGATTCCATTTCTGGTTTCTGCTTCTCTTAATTTGCTCGTTAGCATCAGACTTTGCTGCTGTTGATATGCGGACAATCATCTGCAGAGGGTTGTCGGTTTAACATTTTTAAATTAGTAACTCTGTGTTTTACTAATTAGAAGTAAGCATCTCTTATTTTTTGGAAGGTATAACGCCGTGGCGCGTCAAGTCATTGAAGGCCTGGGGACGGGAATGGTATTTCCCCTACTGGTAATTTTAAGGTACCCATTAGGGTGGAGTAGTGTGCATGTGGAAATTGTGGAAGGGTTGGAAAGACCCAGAAGCGGCGGAAAATGTTTCGTCGGGAGAACGGTAGAAATGTTTCGTCGGGAGAACGGTAGATCGAATCCTGAAGGGAATGGTATTTCCCCTACTGGTAATTTTAAGGTTTTAAGGTACCCATTAGGGTGGAGTAGTGTGCATGTGGAAATTGTGGAAGGGTTGGAAAGACCCAGACGCAGTGGAAAATGTTTCATCGGGAGAACGGTGGTTCGAATCCTGAAGGGAATGGGATTTACTCCTCAATAATTCAGAGAAGAATACAAAGGCAATTGGTGAATCATCCAGAAACCATCAGTCCTTCTTAGGACTTAGCCTGATGATGGAAATAGCACCCACTCCCGAAAGATCACCCCCTTCCCCTGACAACGGACTCCGCCCTAACTGTTCGATGACAGCGAGGCCCCTGAAACTAATGATGATTGCTAACACAACAGACAATGTAGGTCCAATTAACTAATCATTGCTAATAAGGCATAGATTTCCAAATATTTTGTAAACAAACTAGGCTTTGGCATTTTTGACTAAATTAATTAATTCTTTGTTTCAAAGATAAAAAAAATAGTTTTATTAAAAATTCCGAAAATTTTAAGCTTTCCAAAATAGCAGACTATTTACCAATCTCATTTACGACTGTTTTATAAAATCTGTTTCTTGCACTTTATCGTGTTTCTCTAGACTAGTCTAGAGTAATAATTAAATAATTCTTATGCGAAACTGCAAATCTACTACGAACACTTGTATTTTTATAAATTTTTTATAAAATCTATTTCTTATCTTTGCGGCCGCGAATCGAGGTTTTTATTTATTTATTTTATTTCAGTCAGAAATTACTAGGCCTGGTTTGTTTAACCTTCCGTTGAACCGCTTACGGGCCAATGTGGTAGAACATGTAAATTGAGCTTTCTTTGATGAATTTCCACAATATAAAGAAGTACGGGGAATTTAAATTAGATAGACTGAATAAAATATTAATGCTTACAGTATATTCCAAAAAAAAATCAAATAAACTCGCGAAAACAAAAGATGTAATCGAACTTTTGCACCTGTCCCCTCTGTATCCAATCCTAGCTACGTCCATGGACAATAGTAATGATTGCACTTTCCATTCATGTATGAGGAAGGCGAATAATGCGATTAAGTTGTTAGCTAAAAAAAAAATACGCAGATATCAGTTGACAGTCAAATTTATTTCTTCCGTGCAATATAAGTAATGCCAACAATTTGTTTCCAGTGAGTTATACACCCTTGACTGAAAAAAGGTCAAAATGGTTAGAAAAGGTTTGGGGTATTTGTCACCCAACAACTTTGCCCCTGATTACGCTTGTCGTGTTCCCCCCTCCTACCTGCAGATAAAAACAAACTTGGCTTTGTTACTATGTTGCTCTGTTTTTACCTCCTCTTTTTTTGAGAAGCTGCTTCTGTTTGTTTTTCTGACGGGTCAGGTAGTTTGTTCGCTGGCAGATTTTGATTGAGTGGTATTGGCTCTTTTATTGATACTTCTTCAACTTTTATATGGTTTTTGGGGATTAATTTAGGTTGAATATTTCTGTTGCGTGTACCTAGTGTTTAAATGTTTGACCCGCTTTTTCTGTAATTTTGAGGCTAGGGTCCTGTCTGAAATGCATAGGTACTTACTGATGTTAATAATTACTGATAAGTAATAAATAGCAAAAACAGAATAGAATAAATTACCCAGGGAATGATGAAACCAATTTAAATATGATATTATTAAAACTAACCCGCTCCAAAGCAGACGAACCTTTTGTTAACAGAACCCCGAAAAATCGGCTACGTATAGCATATTATATTATATACTATTTGAGGAGCATGAACGCAAAAGGCGATTTGTCCCAAAACAATTTTTTTGAGTTGGTGCTGGCATCACTGGAATCGTCGCATTGACTGATACAAAAATTTCATAAAAATTCTAATTAGATTCCTATATTATCAAACAATATTTATTAACATATTATATCCCATAATTTAGAAGCATTATGATTTTAAACGTTTTTTGTCTCTCCTGCATTTACAGTTTCAAGTGACAACCGCCTTTTGCACACATGCTCCTTATTTATATGCTAATGATTTTTACTTATGTTGTTTATAAATAAATAATGGCTTTTTTACTTCCCTCTCTTGCACTCAACTAGGGAAGTCAGTGTCCGCAACACATAAGCACAGTCAATAATAATGACATTATCAGTAATGTCATTACTATTCATTAATGATGGAGTTGTGATCAAGAAAATCCGGATCCACATCATTATTTTTCGTCATTCCTACTTTGTCTTCCTTACACGATCATTATTACTGTCACCTTGATAAGGAATAATGCCATTATTACTGACCGTGTTGGGGGTGCTATATAATGATGATGATGCTGATCTTTATTGTGATTTAAATTTTTTTTCAGGTGGAGGAGATACGGGAAATGATAGATAAGATCCAGGCGAATGTGGACGAAGTGAAAAAGAAACATAGCTCCATTCTCTCCGCTCCGCAAACTGATGAAAGTAAGTAGATCTATTATGAACGCTTAATATGAGAAAAGTGACCAAAAAAATTTCCCAAGTGTTGTTTAGTTTGTGGAAACACAAAAGAAAATAAAGAAGGAAACCGTCTTTATTTTCCATATGGGCGAATTTTTGACCTTTCTGCCCGCCCTTACAATTAGCCCGTAATAAATCGTGCGATGGTGTACTATTACAAATTTAACCGAAAAAGAAATTTTTTCTTATTAATTTCTTTTGTAGGATTAAAATGTAAAACTAAAAAGCCATTTTCCACACTCACTACACATAAGAAAAAAAGGTAGTCCTGACAAGCTAAGATTTCTTAAAACTTCTTTCTTTTCTGATGGGGTTGGGCAGAGAATTCCAATGCCTCATTGCAGTTGTTCGGATTTGTGATTTGCAGCCATCTTGTCAGTAATGTTTGGGACGGTTATTGAGTGGCGTATACCCGGACAGATAAAATTAGTGGCCACTTGCACAGCATGTACAAACGCACTACTTCTTGTTGTAGTTTGTGACTTGCAGCTGCCTGATCATGGCGATTAAAATACCGGGGTTAATATAATACCATATCACGTGATGGTGTTAATTCAATTGTTTAAAATAAATTAACAGCAAATTTCAGAATTTTTTAAATTGTGATGTTGGAAATACTGAACAAGTGAACTGACGCGACGCTGCCGTTGAAAATATAAATAGCAAATATAAACACCCTAGAAATGAAAAAGTTTTAATTTTGAATTCATATATTAAGGATTATAAATAATTTGTCTAAATCTAGGTCAGAAAAAATGAAGAAAATATAGCCGAAGATCATTCAATTGTTTAAATAGACACAATTTGAATTATCAACTTATCGCTTATCAACTTACCAACATCAAAAATTAAAAAATTCTGAATTTTGCTGTTCATTTATTTAAAAAAATTGAATTAATACCATCGCTATAGGCATGGTATTATATTAACCCCGGTATTAAAATCGCCATGATCAGACTGCTGCAATTTGAATGCCCCATTGCTATGATCTGTAGTCTCAATAAGCTTGTACACGGTAGAGATTGCCAAAAACGTTCAGAACGCACTGGTCAGATGGTAGTCGACAAGACGTGTGAGACTGTTATTGGCCCGGCCCATAGCCAAAAATAAACCTACCAGTCCTAAGGATACTGTAATTGTAACCGGAAAAAAAAATAGAGATAAGTCTTGAAGTGTTGTGGCACAGTAAGCCATTAAAAGCTTAAGTGCAACCTTTGCGCTTATATTATATGAGTTGCCTATTTTCAAATGGGCCTATCTCCGTTTGTCCTTTTCAGAGGAGCTATAAAACCGATTCTCTCAATTCCTTATCCCCCTTATCCCATTAACTTGCAATTAATATGTGGGTGCCATGTTTGTTATTGTTGGCACGTGATCACAATGTTGGACGCTGATTGGCTGAGGTGGAGATGCCACGTTTTGATCTAAGGAAAGAATTGAGATAGATTTAAAAAAATAAGTATAACTTTAGGAGGAGCATTTAACATGGGAGAAATGTTTTTGATGCCAATGTGTTATGTCTAAGCAAGGAATCCAATAATAAAACTCAAATTCGGAAAAAAATTGAGGTTGAAATGGTTTGAAAATGGACACTTATATGAAGTCGCAAACAAAATAATGCATCACTTGACTATTTCGATACCCTGCTAACACTATTTCGTTCACCGCAGAGGTTTTTTTATGTCTTTTCCCTTCCCTGTTCTTAAATAAATCCCTGTCAGGTTACTGGGATCAATGTGCCAAGATCCAATAACACCTTCCCACTTCTGATTTTTTGAGAGGAGGCGCTCTTGGTTTGGAACTTGGGAGTCACTATTATTCCTGATACCTTCTATCCTTGTTAATTTATTTTACTCGACTACTTGTTACTGTCTATGCGGCATAATTAAAAGAGCTCTCCGTAGAATCCCGGGCGGTTGTCGATCTAAAAGCGTGCTTCCAAACCTTTCGTCAACAGTTGCGGTCGACTTCGTCAGTGGCAGAAAATCCGGGCAAATGGGTCGATCTGAAAGCATATTTCAAAATGTTTCGTCGACAGCTGCGGTTGGCATCTTCAGTGGCTTAGAATCCGGGTTAACAGGCTGTGGACTATTTAAAAACGTACATCCAAACGTTGGCATCTTCAGTGGTGTGGAAGATTGTGTGTCCGAAGCTCATTCCCTACTGACAAAACCTCAGGAAGTACGCGTTCAAATCGACCACGGCCTATTAGCCCGGATTTTCCTGCTCCATCGCGTGTGCCGTGGTAAGTTGGTTAAGACAGCGGTCCTTGGAGGTGGGATAGTTTCATCAGTTGGAGGAAGTTAGTCATCGTCATTGAGTCAGTCAATTGCATGTGAATTTGCCCTCTCACCCGCCAGGGAACTCATGCGGTCACGATCACATCTAATAACACGCACCGATTGTCGGCTCTCTGGCAGCGTTGTCCAGGCTTGCTGCTGTCGTCTGGGGTTCGAATCCCACGAGTCACGGATTTTTTTACTTTCCTATTTATACATACAGTGATGGTTGAAAATTTCAATTTCGGGTTTTCAGTAGATTTACATGGTTTGAGGTGCCAGGAACCCAAAAAAGTTTTTTTTTACGAAATGTCTATCTGTCTGTCGTGTTCGTCAATTTTTGGGCAAACTAATCTCGGTGGATTTTGATGAAATTCGCTATTTAGGATCACATAATTATGTAAATCATATCTCGGGATAATTTTATTTCATTTTGGGCTAACACTCAATTTCGGGGGGAGGGGGGGGGAGGATTGTTTACCCTCGAAAACTCCAATTAAACGACTAAATCAATCTGGTTTCTACATCTCTTCCTTCGTCTTCTTCGTGTTCCCTCTATTCTTTTTCTCTATAGCTATTTCCTCATGCACCTGCTAAAATTGAATGAGTAGCCCAATTGGGTATTCCTAACCGAAAAACAGGTAGTAATTTACTGAAGTTGATAGGGTTAAGGGCTTGTTTGGCAATGACATGTAAACAAAAAGTTAACGCATAACCGCTCCTCACCATGAAAACTCTTCAGACCTGAAAGTTGGTGGGCAATTGCACTGCTGGGAATATGGTACAAGTCATTACACTGCTTGGGATTAGGCGGTAACAGTTTTTTCTCCCCAAAATTTGCACCTGCAATATGCAGGGAAGGGAGGGAGTTGTGCCTGTGCTCGGCACCGATTGAGCAATCATTAACAGCCATCTTTCAAAATGCCAATATTCTCACCTATCAGCAGGCCGTAGCACGAAAACAAAAAGTAATTTTTATCCTAATATATCCTGAGGACATAGTGGTAAATCAAATTAACCTCACTTTCCTCTAATTAGAATAAATTTAAATACTATAGTGCTGTTAATAAATTGCTGTTCAATGTTAGTCGTTACACATTAAAAGATTGCGTTTTTGTTTACAAACGCCTGGGTTGCTTTTTAACTCCGGGTTAAAGTTGGCCTGGGACCATAAAAAGTCCTTCAAAAAGTTACATTACAAATTACATAACTCCGGGTTAGTTTATCCGTTTTTGTTGGTGCTGCGGCTTCAGTGAAGGAAATGTACCCATTAGAGGTAATAAGCTACTTGACAATTTTGAAAACATATTTTAATGCATAACTAGATTTATTTTAACCCTTTAAATTTAATTCCTTTTAATTTAAAAACGTTATTTAATTCCGGTATTATTTATTATTATTATGTTTTAAATAGGCGGACACAGGCTGAAGCCTTTTGAAAGTCATAAGTAACTTCACAAGTCTGTGAGTTTTGTTTTGTTGACGAACACTGCCATGTTCTCCAAGGTGATGCCCCTGACTTGCATGAGGGAAGGCAGCCCCCTGGCACTCGAGTCTCTCCCTCCAGAGAGCACTACACTTGCAGAGAAGGTGTTCTGCCGTTTCCTCCTCCAGTCCACACCGGCGACACTCCCTTCTTGCAGCCAATCCCATTCTCTCCAGGTGGGCACAGAATGGTCCGTGCCTGGTCAGGATTAGAGTACGGATGGTTCTCCGCCCAGGGACGGATCCAGCCCATTTTGGGGGGGGGGGGGTAGAAAACATGTGTGGGATCGATTAAATTCGAGCGTAATAAATTAATTTACAATAGATTTACCAAAATTGGGGGGGGGGAAGCTACCCCCCTCTGTATCCGTCCTTGTCTCCGCCCATGCCTAAGCAAGGGGGGGGGGGCATAGTACCGGTAGGGGAAGGAATATTTTTTTCCCATCAATTTAGGGTTGATGGTTAAAAAGCGGGGTGAGATTGAAGTGTGACGGCATTTGTGATGCCTCGGGTCCCTCACCTCATGACGTCGACGACGGTTGGACTGTGACGTCATTTTCATGT
Organism: Psococerastis gibbosa; assembly: GCA_963971405.1. NCBI lineage: Eukaryota > Metazoa > Arthropoda > Insecta > Psocodea > Psocidae > Psococerastis > Psococerastis gibbosa. The sequence goes on along the minus strand of OZ020491.1, from coordinate 21,602,654 downwards.
TACCCATGTCCGATGGCGTTTTGGCTCTTGCAATCAACAGTTGAAAACACATTTATGGCATTTTTATTTTTATTAATATTTACACTTCTTCCCACACACAAAAAACAATGTGGATTATTATTATTGTTAACCTTAAAACTACCTTATCAAGCTTATTTTATAGTTTATTGTTACAACTCTCAAACTGTCAAGTAGCCTATTGTAGCGTTGCCCAGCGAATTTAGTTTTCCTTAGACTCTCTGTGCTTTGGTTCTCTATCACTTGGGTCTGCCGGTCGGCTTGCGTCTATTATTGGTCTGATTCAAAATGGGAATTTTGCCACCCATCGAGAAATTTTTTTTGACAGTTTAATACCACTTATTACATCACCTTTCAATGAGTTATTCTATTTACTCCACAATTTCATGCAAACTTCTTCCATATCCGTCTAGCATACACCAAACTAATATAAATAAAACAAATAAATTAACTCCATAGCCATATAAATCAAAACCTGAGCATGGCCGAATGATGTGGTCAAGGTAAAAAAAAAAAAAAAAAAAAAAAAAAAAGGAAAACAAAGGGATTTTTGGGGGTTGCATTGGAGGTCAGAGCTATAAGTTGTCGTACACGAGCGGTATCGATCCACCAATCCATTCCAAGGTACCAGAATTGGATTTCGATTTTATCGGTTACCATTGTAGCTCACTGATGAACGTCCCACACTTTTCCATTACTATTTAAGAATGACTCCATGGACCTCTTATTAACCAGCGTCCCTGTTCTTTTCTTGCAGAAGTCAAACAAGAATTAGAAGACCTGATGGCTGATATTAAGAAGACCGCCAACAAAGTACGTGCCAAACTCAAAGTGATTGAACAAGGCATCGAGCAGGAGGAGCAAACGAATAAAGTGTCGGCAGATCTGCGAATTCGCAAGACCCAGCACTCAACTCTGTCGAGGAAGTTTGTCGAAGTGATGACCGAATACAACCGGACACAGACAGATTACCGGGAGCGGTGTAAGGGTAGAATACGGCGGCAATTGGAAATCAGTAAGTTATCTTGTGACTATAGACGTAGATTTAGCCGAACTTATCACTAGAAACTGTAGAAAACTTGACCGAGTAAAACCGACTGGACAGATTACCGTAAGGGTAGAATACGGTGACAATTGGAAATCAGTAAGTTATCTTGTGACTATAGACGTAGATTTTGTCAGACTTATCACTAGAAACTGTAGCGGAAGTCTTGACCGGGTAAAACCGACCGGACGGGTTACTGGGAGCGGCGTAAGGGTAGAGTACGGCGGCAATTGGAAATCAGTAAGTTATCTTGTGACTATAGACGTAGATTTAGCCAGACTTATCACTAGAAACTGTAGAGAACTTGACCGAGTAAAACCGACTGGACAGATTACTGGGAGCGGCATAAGGGTAGAATACGGTGGCAATTGGAAATCAGTAAGTTATCTTGTGACTATAGACGTAGATTTAGCCGAACTTATCACTAGAAACTGTAGAAAACTTGACCGAGTAAAACCGACTGGACAGATTACCGTAAGGGTAGAATACGGTGACAATTGGAAATCAGTAAGTTATCTTGTGACTATAGACGTAGATTCAGTCAGACTTATCACTAGAAACTGTAGCGGAAGTCTTGACCGGGTAAAACCGACCGGACGGATTACTGGGAGCGGCGTAAGGGTAGAATACGGTGACAATTCGAAATCAGTAAGTTATCTTGTGACTATAGACGTAGATTTAGCCAGACTTATCACTAGAAACTGTAGAGAACTTGACCGAGTAAAACCGACTGGACAGATTACTGGGAGCGGCGTGAGGGTAGAATACGGCGGCAATTGGAAATCAGTAAGTTATCTTGTGACTATAGACGTAGATTTAGCCGAACTTATCACTAGAAACTGTAGAAAACTTGACCGAGTAAAACCGACTGGACAGATTACCGTAAGGGTAGAATACGGTGACAATTGGAAATCAGTAAGTTATCTTGTGACTATAGACGTAGATTCAGCCAGACTTATCACTAGAAACTGTAGCGGAAGTCTTGACCGGGTAAAACCGACCGGACAGATTACTGGGAGCGGCGTAAGGGTAGAGTACGGTGGAAATTGGAAATCAGTAAGTTATCTTGTGACTATAGACGTAGATTTAGCCAGACTTATCACTAGAAACTGTAGAGGAAGTCTTGACCGAGTAAAACCTACCGGAGAGATAACCGGGGGCGGCGTAAGGATAAGTAAGTTTATGTTGTGACGTGTGTTCCGGGCCTTAAGGTCACAATGCCCCGGCCTATATTTTGGCGTAGCATAACATTTATTTTAACTACACCAGCCGAGCTTTTTACTCAGTCTCCTTGTGCTAAATTATTTATTTAGTGAATTTCCCTTCCTTTTTTGGGGTTGAAAAGTTGAAAGCCTCGCCTTTTGAATAGAGATGAAGTTTGCAGATGATCGCAATTAATTAAAGCCGCATTAAAATGTCTGAATTTGGCAGGAACCACGCATTGAGAAATTCAAAAGGATTCTTTAGGAATGAACTCGGCAAAGAAAGCCATAGAAAAGAGTATTCAATAATCTTTATTAACCCCTTTACATTCTGTTGCTTCATCAGTCAAAGCTTCTTTACTCTAATCTTTGCCAAAGAGCAGCTAATGTTTCTAACCTATTCTATGTCTCGGGGTTTCAATAGTTTCTCCAACAAGTAAGTTCTAGATTCAATATTTTTAAGGGTGGGAATTTTTTTAGAGATTTATTCTAAATCCCAGATTTTCTGTGTTTTAAAGTAATGCATCTCGGGGCCAGATTTTTTCCTGAAACTGACGACTACTTAAGGTTAACATGATTAAAGTCCTTTTTATCTTGGTTGTTATTACTAGTTGCAGGAATATTTAGAGTCAAGTGCATGGACCCCCGTACTATCCATTTTTTGTACAAAAATTTCGCAGGATATCGATCGTTGAGCTATCATTTTATTTTATTATAAATAAAATTTGTGGGCAAACTACACGGTGGATTTGTATGAAATATGGTACATAGGTTCAAAAAAACATATCTCGTTACCAATTTCATGGCCTTCGATGGCATAGCAGTAGCTTGTTCGTACTTATGCGAGTTTCTACACACCATGCCATCGGAAACCTGTCGTATCTCAACACAGATATTAGTATTACCTACAGAGGCGGCTGAAGAGGTTGGTTATTCGGATACATTCATTGAATTACTTATTTTATTTTGTTTTATCCAACGCCCGAACGTGGTAGTTCAACCATTCGTCGCCGAGCTTCCCAGTAGCGATTCACCAAGTCATCGTTCGGGTAGGTGAGAGCCGTCCAGTCCCTCAGGTGGTCTTCGTCCATCCTTCCACCGTGACATAGTGGACATGTGTCATCGGCGGCAAGGCCAATGCGGTGTAGGTGGGCCTGAAGGTAGTCATGGCCGGTATTGAGGCGGAACCTAGCAACAGCTTCAGCTCTCTCAAGGTTCCTACAAATGGGTCCCACTGTAGCAAGATTCTCCCACTTTTTGCCAGTGCTTAGGGGCTTTGAAGTCATTGAATTACTTGTATGTGAATAATCTTTAAAACAAAAAAAAATCTCAATCTCAAAATGGGCTCCAAGTATTTTCTTTAAATTCACATACATAATTCTATTGTAGTTGTTATTAATGTAAACATAATCCAATAGGTCGCTTGCCTCTTGATAGTTTGATTCGGGGCATAAACATAAAGTAGGCTCAATTTTCATTGGGGTACTCCGATTTGCTCTGAACAAAAATTTGAATGATTTTCAGGAAAATCAGCCCAATTACAGCCAAAATTTTTCTTCTTCAACCCGCATTTTCTGCGTCTAATGAATCAATGTTGGAGAATTTTTGATGTAAAAAAAGAAAATCTTGGCTTTTCCGAAGCGTAATCCGTAAACCCTTCTCAATTCATGAAAGTTGGAGAAATTTTAAATCCGATTTATGGAAACCCAGCCTCGATATTCATGTGAAGAGAGAGGGCGAACGAAATCAATTGTGAAATCCGTGATTTCCGATACCTCTTCAACACCATGAGAAAAGTGGGAGCGCGCTCGATAACATCTAATACTGTACGGATTACAGTCGTCTTTGAACTGTAATAAGTTATTGGAGTTTAGAAGATGTACGAGGGAAGGCACAGAAAGAAGAGCAAGAAATTTAAACCTTGCGTCGTGATTGGTTGGTATGTTCTCTATTTTATTCATGAAAAATATTAATTTATGAGGGACTTCATCTGCGCAACGTTGAGGCTGGTCGAGGACATTCCCGAGCATGTTACCGTAAACCAACCTCTTGTGGTTGCTCACCAGAAGTTCTCTATTGAGCATAATTGGACCTAGGATCTAAGCCCCCCGAGAACATGATGGAAATGTTCTTTCTTGACCCCTTACCTTACCTGTCACTAAAAGCGATACAAAAAAACTTCTTACTTACTCTTTGGCGCTCTACGGCCCATGAAGGGTCTTGGCCTACTCTGCCACAGCCTGCGCGGTCCTGCACTTTCCTTCGCCAGTCAGTGCTTGGGGCGCCTTGTGTAGCCCTATTTTCTGGCATTCGTTTTGTTGGGGCGGTAATACCGGGAATGATGTAAGACATTGTAACTCATTTATTATAAAAATTAAAAACAAGAGAAAAACGTTTGTTTTCTGTTGCCGGGAATGTTTATTTTGTTGTTTATTTTGTTCACGACCACGTCCCCAATCATGGGACGTGGCGTGAACACGTTTCACGTGCCTTAGCCCCCCTTTTGGTGAATTTTTCTGCTTTGGCAGTAGTAAATAATAAGTAAGTAGGTAGTCCTTCTATCTTCCCTTGGATTATAACAGGCAGAAGGGGATATTTTTCGTTCCTCATCACATGACCGATGTATGTTATTTTCCGTTACTTATCGGTCAGCAACAATTCGACTTTTGGCCTCAAGACCTCGGCATTAAGGACACTCTCCAGGATATCCGCAGCATTCTTCTGTATATCCACATTGGTCTTGGTCAGGTTTATTAAGTTGGCATCTTGAATCATTTTTAATCTTTTCCGCTCTTTTCGCCTTTCGCTTTTCGCCACTACCTCATCACGAGTCTCAAAATAGAAATGAAAGCAACAGAAAATGGGACACATCCAGTTTCCATTTGTTCGGCCATTAGGGGAATTTTGATAGTTTCAAAGTCGCATTCCATAATGTCCCCGCAGAAACACCATTTGCTTAACTCAATTCTCCTTCCATGCTAGGCTGCCGAATTTTGGATCCACCCTCGTATAGTAGTATGTAAGGGTGACAAATTAGACAAAGACTTTGATTTGTGGTGAAATCAGATTATTAGTAGCATCTTGTACCTTACAAATTTAGCCTGGATAATGAGGTGTGCTTGAGATTTAATAACGTTATATAAATGTTTCGAAGTTTTAGGGAGTGACGTCTGAGATCAGAAATCAATGGTAACTATTTGTGAAATGAGATTATAAGTTGACGTTATATCCTTCTATCTAGCTAATACACTGGAGTGTATCGTGTGACATGCAATATTAAAGTATTAGGGAGACTACGGCAAAGTGGGAATAGTAGAAATCCAAAGAAGGAGACAATTGGATACCGCCCACTACTAATTATTAACAAATAATAATAACATTGTAATCCCTCATTGTTAAAATTAACTTTGTATAGTTTTACGAATAAAATTAAATTAAAAATTCACAACCGGTTTCGGCTCACGCCAGCGTCAAGTGCGATTGAAAACAGATAAAAGAAAAGGTATGCAAGCTAAAAATAAAAATAAAAGCCGAAACCGGTTGTGAATTTTTAATTTAATTTTATTCGTAAAACTATAGGGCCTACAAAGTTAATTTTAACAATGAGTGACAGCAAGTTTTCCAAAGTTACTAAGGAGACTATTATGTTTAAACATTGTAATAATAATAAATCGTCTTTATTCAACAGCGTAGTTCTTACACTAAACTGCACAGCCAATCACTCGGGAAATATCAATAGTGGGGCTATAAAAACGTTGGAAGAAATGTTCCTGTACATTTTTACACACAGTATGTGGTCGTCACTTACACCAACTCCTTTGACTTGACATCCTCTGTGTTATTTTTCTTTTCAAGTTCCATAACTGGTGGATAGGTGTACAGCGCAATGCAATGAAGCGGCATAAAATATTTTTGCTTTCCAATTTATACGTAGTATAAGGATAGCTTAAATAAATAAATAAATAAGGACTTTTTTGTTCTATTACTAAGCCAACCTAGCGGAGTTAGGGCTATAAAGCTCTCTCTTACACTCAACTAGGGAGACCCGGGACCGCCTGCTTTACATGCCCTCCGAAGCATGGCCAGAAAATGTAGACAGTGTGGAACTCGAACCAACAACCTTTCAGGTTAAAGTCAGAGTCCGTACCACTACTCTACATGTCTTGATGTCGAGCTTTGTGATGGTCGAAATTTTCGAATCCGAGATTTCAACGGATTTACACGTTTTGATGTCCCAGGAACCCAAAAAAGTGGTTTTTACGAAATGTCTGTCTGTCGCTCTGTCTGTCTGTCGGTTATAATCGATTTCCGGGCAAACTACTCGGTTGATTTTGATGAAATTTAGCATGTAGGTTCACAAAAATCATACCTGGGGACCATTTATTTTTATTTTGTGGGGGTTTTATTCTCAAGAAACTCTAAAAAAAATTATTATTTGAGGAGCTTGGTTACAAACGTGGCCAACTCCATTTTTTTAAAAAAATGGGGTTTTTATCCGACCTTGCAGAAAATTGCAATGTCCACCTGCACATTGTAACTTAAAGTAACAAAATCTGCCAGATTGCGCACAGAAGCGCTGAGAAGTCTAGGATTAGCTATAAACTTAATGCAATTTTCTACAGTAAATCCGCTCTCCTGAAAAATTCAACAACTTGGAGTTGGCCATGTGTGTAAACAGCCTCCTCATTTCTCATAAACGGCTCCAACGATTCATTTTAAATTCTCATATATTGTAGTAGTTATTAATGTTAATTAAATGCCCCTTGATAGTTTGCTTCTTGGGGTAAAAAAATGAAAATAACTAAATTTTAATGAAAAATGACAAAAAAATAATTTTTCTGCGAAACCATTCTATCGACGATTTCTACCTCCAGGCATGTTTTATGTGTTATATTGAGTACCGAAACCGGACAGGTTGCTTTCCCAAAAAACTATTTGGTTTTGTGCAAAAAATGTTTTTTGAAAAAATTATAGAAAATTAACGCCTAAATGCATTGTGTCCCCTGCCATTATTACTGTGTGGTACTGTGTTGGTCGGACCTATCTAGAATTTACCTCACTTCTGGTGACGTCAGGTGGACGGTTATTTTAGGGAGTTCATCTACCTATTGAGATGGCGACCAATGTTCGACTTTCGGAAAATTTCTACACAACTTTTAATTTCATGACCCCATGAGCCCAAAACCACCCTCCGTTCAAAATGTTATTTATATATGGTACAAGCGGGGCTTGGGACCACTTCGCCTTGCGTCTGTGGCGGGCGGCAGTCTAGAACAGTCCCCTGCACTTAGCTTATGGACATGGAAGTCTCCAACGGAACAACCCAACGATTATCAACTTAACAACAAGTAAAAGTTCATAGTCGTCATTGTTTGAAACACAAAAGTGTTTTGTGCGTTGATGTTGTGGTCGGGAAAACAATGAAGTAGTTTTTATTTTTTATTTTTTATTTTTTATTGCATACATAGTGTAGGTAGCGTAGAGAAAAGCAGTGTCTGCGGAATCTCCCTACACCTGATCAGCCTGAGCCGAAAGGGACTTTTTTAGTGTAAATGGGTGGCTCTCGCCATATGCCGAACACGTCAGTATAAAGCTATTTAAATTGCAGAGGACCCAAGGTCAGGTGCGCAGAACTTGCTGCGCCGAAGTTCTGTTGTCAACCCTGTCTGTTGAATTGTTCCTTTGTTTTTATTTGCCGCTGTTTTCTTCTTTTGTTTTGTGTTGGAACCCTACAACTCGTAAACGTTTCCTTTGACAATATGGGTATTGTACGTTTCACCGACATCGGCAATTTATTCTATTTAATTACCGTTAGTGAACACACATATCATGTTGAAATTTAAAAAAAAAACTCTACTTAGCTTGTGTAGGCTCACTAGCATCGCCATATTAAAATGTTCTGCACTTCTCAGATGAGTACTGCAGGCTGGATTAATTGTATTTCTGTATTGATTTTGTTTTGTTTGCTTTTAGCCGGGAGAACAACAACGAATGATGAGTTGGAAGATATGCTGGAGCAAGGGAATCCAGCGGTGTTTACACAAGGGGTAAGTTAACTTCATTAATTAACTTAATAACTTTGTAACTGTTAAAAACGCCCAGAAGACAAAACATTACAAGAGACACTGGAAACTTACCTCTCAGCCCTCTTCAAACCTTTAAACATAACAAATAAGTTCAATTTTCTTCATCCAATGTTTGGTGAGTTTTCCGTTTCTTAACTTCGATGACCAGATGATAGCGTACTTGCACTTGTGCGAATCTCTAGACGCCATTAGATCGTAGACGTGTCGTAACTCAACACGGGTACTAACCTACAGAGGCGACTGAAGAGGTTAATCATTCATTAAATTGCTTGCATATGATTAACCTTTTTTTTATTAATAAAAAAAGTGTCTTTGGTGGTTTAGTTATAGTACTGAAATAAAGTAAGCATGAAAATATAGTATCTATTGTAATATATCATACTGAATTTTCTACTTCAGTGCCGGAATCAGCGGTCGGACCTTCCATTGGTGAAATGTTGTGTGTTCCCAATCTTTCTTCTTGTATATATGGTATGGAGAGTCGAGCCGGATAATTTTTTTTTATATATTTTTTTTAAGGTTAAATCGCGTACAAATAATTTAATGAATGTATCCGATTAACCTCTTCAATCGCCTCACTAAGTCACCTAATAGGTACTTGTGTCTCCGACCGCAAGGTGTGTAGATACTCGCAGAAGTACAAGCACGCTACCACCTTGCCACCGAAGTCGCTTACATTTGCTTACATCAGAAATACTGTTAGTGATGGACTGAAGGCAGACAGTCGGTAGAACCCAGGCGGGCTGGATGTGCCTCCGAAGCTCATTCACTCAACAATCCCATAGTATATTCCTCGTGTAAGCGGGTGGTTCTGACCATAACCCTGCTTCTTCTTGAGTAGCAATCTAAGGATTGGCTTGCAGCGAATGTTTTATTTTTCTCCTCCACTCTTGTCTGTTTTGTGCGGTCCTTTTCAGTTCTTTGTAGGTGGCGCACCCTAGGTCCTTCATGACATCTTCTAGGTCTTCTGTCGGCCTCTTGAGTTGGTGCCTTCAACCATACCCTCAATTATGTTCTTGAGGAGCCCTTCGTGTCTCAGAATATGCCCAATCCATTTGCCTCTTCTTGTTGAAATGGTGGCCATAATAGCTCTTTTTTCGTTTATTCTATGGAGCACTTCTTCGTTGGTTATGTGGTCTCTCCATGGGATTTTCATGATTCTTCTGTACCACCTCAACTCAAAGGCTTCCAGCTTTTTTTTGTCATGTTCGTAAATGCACCATGTCTCACTTCCGTACAAGAGCACACTCCACACTAGAGTTTTGAGAAGTCTTTTCCTTACTTCCAAGTCGATGTTGTTAGTTTCGAATATCTTTGACTTTATGTTAAAAGCTAGTCTGGCTAAGTGTATTCGACTGGATATTTCCTGGGATGACTTTCCTTCTTGTGTTATTTTGCTGCCTAGGTATGGAAAGCATTTTACGCTATTTATTGCAGCACCATCGATAGTTACGTTTGCTTGAGCCCCCGCCTTGGTGATCACCATTTTGCTTACGTTTAACTTCATGTTATAGGTACTTAGTACGGCCTTCATTGTATTCAGCGCTTCGGTGAGTTCTTCTTCACTATCAGCAGTTAATGCTATATCGTCAGCAAAACGGATCATATCAATTTTTTCTCCTTGTATCCTTATACCTCTGATATCTTGGAGTGCCTCTCTCATTTATAACACATAACCCTAATACAGTCAAAATCAAGCTATGCCAAATAATGTATAATGTACCGCATACCTAGTTTTATTATTTAATTATTATTCTATAATTAATATTAACATCTTATAATACTAACCTAGCAACTATGACAGAACCCATCACGGGCCACATGGCCTATAGGGTTCATTTTCTAATATGTATATTTTGTATTGTATTCTTAATTTTGAATTGATTGATTGATTGATTTAGAGTCAAGTGCGCAGAAACCTACTGCGCCTGTTGAATGGGTCCTTTGGTCTCAATTGCTACTTTTTTTTTTTAAATGTTGGATCCTCATCTGCCATTCCCCTCTCCGTTTCACCGCTATTGGGCTTACTTTGCTAATGGTTTGGCACCATCTAGTCTATTTTATTATCGTTGGTAGAGCCCAAGCTCATCTGCGGGTAGCAATTGCCATCAGTAACGATTACTCCTGTTGGTGAGAACCGCCCTAAGGGCTATCGCTTGACAAGGATAAGGAATACTGTCGTGCCTTGGTCGATTAAGGTGCCGTTCAGTATTCCTTACATACACTTTTCAAGCGATGGTGGGATTTGGTCTTAATATCCAGAAGCACGTGTTGGCATCCTTTTAAAGAAAGAAATCACCATCGTGGCTAATAGGCTACGTAAAATAGGCTATAATTACGTCCCCTTCCGTGTAGGCTGCAAGTAACTAATTTTTAACTAATGGCCCAGAATAATAATCTCGCGTGCTGAAAATAATAACAGATTGTGGCGCCAAAGCAGGGAGCCGAGTGAGAGCGCTTTAGTGGGGGAGGTTGTGTAAAATTTCAGCGGTTAGGGGGGGGGGCAGGGGTTGGGACCGGAAGGTCATGCATTGCATATGTATGTGATGGAGATGCAGCCCCTTCCACCCCGTTCTGAACAGTCAGCCTAGGCATCTTTTAGATCGATAAACCTTGGTTTTATGTTTATGCTCGGTGCTTACACTAAAAAAATTGAGTTGAAGCCCTCTAATTTTTTACATGTGTCACATGGTTATGCAAAAGACGAGTACTGACTGTACTATTTATTTTAGGTTCGTTCCAACCATCGCTTGAAAAGTTGGGTGGGACTGGGCCTAAGGGTAGATAAACTTGGGGTAACGCATACGCTTAGGCTATAAAAGAATAAGACCAATTTCGCAAAAATCCATACTACACCCTGTAAATGCCGGTCACTTTCGGATCAGAGTTGATTTGCTAAATATGCTTCATATGATCCCTGCTACCTCCACTTAACGGATTATATAGGATTCGCGGGACACCCTGTATATCAATTTTTGTATGATTTCACTGTACTAGATTCACAGGAGATTCGATTTTTTACAACTTTACAATCTAAAAAGTCCGCTAAACTACGCAGAGAATTTCACCGTTAGCGCAGCAGCGTGATTAAGCAAATATTCGTATGTCTAGAGGGTCCCATTTAGATAGTTCTTATGTCAAAATGTTGAATTTATATATAATTACCTATCTTTTAATAGGAACCCAGGGGTGGAAATTGCCCATGGCACTTTGCCAATGAAGCATTTCCACCGGAAAATTGGTTTTTCGAGACGAATTTTTTAAAAGGTAATTTTTAAAATGAATTTGTTTGTCTGCGTATCTGCACGGGGAGAGGGAGCGATCCTTAATGGCGTTTCCCTGCGTCTTCATCTTGAAAAAAACGTCTTGAGCATTTTTCCATTGTTTCGTCCCCGGAAATTTTTTTATCTTAGGGCACGCTCGGCTTGAAGTGTCTTATTGCCAGCATTAGCGCAGCCAATAAGGGCACTGCCCTTATTATTACACTCTTTCTTACTCTCATATTTTTAGATGTTTTTTTTATCCTTTATTGCCAAAAGATACTATTGGATTTCTTGGTGTTTACTTAGCCAACTAAAACCGATTTTTTAACATGCGAGGGACCATAAGAGTTAATAATATATATATAATAGGATATAATGTATTAAGATGAAACGGAAGGTGGAGTCGTATGCAAGGTATACCCTATCTTCACCAGCAGCCCTATTATGGTGATTTGGGGTTAACGGAACACCAAGGTGTCACGTGACAGTGTTAAAATAAACCCCAAGGTGTTAGCCATATATTCGTATTGATTCAATTGTTTTAAACAAATGTGTGCTAAATGTGCGGGAAATTCAAAATTATAAATTGATCCTCGGCTATAATTTTGGGGAGTTTCCAATTTTTTTTTTTTTCCTTAGATGTAGACACATCAATACAAGTTCTTAATATATTCCAAAATTCTCCCTGTACATTTTAATGTTTATTAGTATTTCCTTCAACTATAAAACAATACAACCCTCCTCTTGTATATCAATAATTTATTAATTCTAATTGCCCGCACAATTTGTACTATTTTGTTTAAAACAATTGAATTGAATTATATCCTCTCGTTTAATTTAATTGAACACCTTGGGTTTTTTTTAACAAATGTATTCTTACACTTCCTCTGTGTAATCCATGTTAGCATAAATATCTCAACCCAAAAATCCTATTCCCATAATTCTGTGCTGCCGCTTTCCGGATGATTCGCTGGTTTCCGGATAACGCCTCATTTCAAACGAAAATGAGTGATTAAATGCAATATTGCCACCCAAAGTGCTCAAATATTTCAAATTGCCACAAAATATTTCTTATTAAAGATTCTTATTACAAACAAGTTTAATACTAATTTCCTGTTAATTCCGGATAATTTTCAGGGAAATTCCGGTCGTAAATGGCATTTGCGGAATGGCAGCGCGGGAACAATACCGGCTAGTTCAAATTACTTTCAAATGAGTAATGTCATATCCTATTTCTCTCCACACTCACCACACTCCCAAAATACAATGCAAAATCATAGTTACAGACATTTCAGTCTCCAGTTGTGAGCCGCTTTTTCCAAAATGGCTGCCTGTCACGCTATCTGTATTATTCGAAATGGTACTACATAGTGAAATCTCGTCATCTACAGTACTTCTAGTAAAGCACGAGGATTCTAATGCTAAACTGAGATGAGGATGAGTCACGCCATGCATAGTATATGGTCTGTATATGAGTCAGTTGCACATGGTTCCATTGTTATTGGCTGTTGTTTGGCCTATGTTTGGGAATGGCGTAGTGGTAACGATGCGGACTCTCATCCTGCAGCGACTGAGTTCGAATCTTATAGTGGCCTGATTTTTTATCCACAAAAGATTTTATTCTCCCCCCTTTTTTTATGTGTCTTTTAAAGTCTAGAGCTAAATCTGAAAACGTGGCGAATAAAAATTAATTATTTATATTCTAGATTATCATGGAGACACAGCAGGCAAAGCAAACTTTGGCAGATATCGAAGCGAGGCACGCCGACATCATTAAGCTCGAAAATTCCATTCGAGAACTGCACGATATGTTCATGGATATGGCCATGCTTGTAGAGAGTCAGGTAAGCTGTCTACTTCTCTTTGTCAAGACATGTAGCGTAGTGGTACGGACTCGGACATTCACCCGAAAGGTTGTTGGTTCGAGTCCCACACTGGCTACATTTTCTGGCCATGCTTCGGAGGGCATGTAAAGCAGGCGGTCCCGGGCCTTTCTGGTTGAGTGAAAGAGAGGGCTTAACAGTCCTAACTCCGCTAGTTTGGCTTTGTAATAGAAACAATCAAAAGTCCTTATAATTATCTCTCCAAATTATAGATTATAAAATAGTTCTAGACTAGAATATTTTTGTTTGCGTCATACAAAAGAGTACCATAATACCAAGGAATTGTTACATCCTGGAAAAATGGATATATAAATTGTAATAGGTTATGAATAAAAGTCCCAACCCGGAGCGAGGATGTTGCTACTAATTTAAAACCAATTATTATGTTACGTCAGTACTTTAAACTTGTATACGTATACACGTAACTGATTTCTAGCACAAATGTTGGGTGCTTTTCTGTGCGAATTACTTTGAAACAATAATAACCCCAAACTGTCTTATGTCTTTAAAACCTTCACAATGAGTTTATTTTTTCTTCAAGTTGTGGTCCTGAAATAAAACAAGATAGATTTGCAGTAGCGTTGCATAAACAATTTTATGGCCGCTTAACTCAAGGAAGTAGCCGGATTTTGATGTATAACCTAAAAAAAAGCTTGCAGTGACTGTGTAACGTCCAGTTGCAATGTTTTATTTCTCCAACATTTCAATAAATCATGTCCAATAGTTCAGACAGAGAGTAAGATTTTGATATTTCTGTTTTTTTTTAATGGCGTTTTATTTTTCAATTTTCAAACCCAGAATCTTTCCCTGTTTATGCTGCTGAGTTAAAACAAAACTTTCCTCGCAAAATTGCAATTTTCTATTATGTGGCTTTCTCTCCGCCATTTCAAACATGTTAGAAACTAAGAATTAAATTTCCCAGCCACGAAATAACTCAACCGTTTGTTTCATTCGGCGGTCGCTCCGTTGGGTCTTAATTGCTGTAATAATAAAATACGCATAAGTACGGGATGTAACAAAACTATGGTCGATTTTATAAGGAGATAAAATTGGCAGGTTTCTGGATTATTTACAGGCTAATTGAAGTTAATTATTTAACGATTGAAATTGTATTGGAAGGTAATAGAAGGGTCACGATCTATTTGAATATTCTCATCTCGGGACGGGGATTTCGAATTAGTATTCCTCTGCACACTAAGTTATTTAACATTGTTGGGTCTATTTTGAATGGCGCAGTGGCTAAGGGCGTAGATACGTAATTTAGTGGTGGCTACTTCAATTCTCTCACTCAATGGTGGTCAGATTTTCAGAGGAACCTAACCGTAGGCATTGGCCATCACATATGAAGAGTGCAGGAGAATGTCGGGCTTAGTCAGAAAACTAAATCATAGAAGGATTGTAATTTAACTTTAGAAACTCTCTGTGCATAATAACGCTTATTTATTGAAAATGTCGTCCAAGAAAATCTGGCTAAAGATGATATGGCACGAGATGTTGAGTTTTGATCTCAAACGTGCCATATTATCTAGCCAGCCCCCAACTTAATTTAATTATTAATTAATTATATTAATATATTAATTAATACGCCTATGTTTTTGGTAACTATTAGGATTTATGGCGCAGATTTCGGAATATTTTGTTGATAAGGAATCACCGTGTATTTTTACAAAATTAATTAATTTCTCGTTTCCTTCGAAAAAAAAATTTTTTTTGAGCATTTTTCAATTGATGACTCCCATAACTTTGCAGCTGTGGGACGAGAAATTAATTAATTTCGTCAAAAATCCACGGCAAATTCTTGTTTACAAAATATCTTCAAATCTCTTCCTTTAAGTGGCTCCTATGCCGGTAACCCTCGCACCGCTCTCTTTGAAAGGGTATTGCCAAGAGCTGTGTCAAGGTCAACGCTCTGTTTCGTGTTACATTTCTTGAGCCTTCAGTCCTTAGTTTCATTAATAACTAGTAAAAATGGAAATGTTCCTTTATAGAAGGCATTTGCTATGCTTACCACTGAGAATATACTGTATATACCCCAATAGATTAGATCTAGTTGTCATATATTTTTAAATAATTATGAGTAATAAGCACAAGCTTCTATAATTCTATGTACTTTGTGTATTTTCTTCTCTTTTCGACTAAATAATGACATTGCATGACTGTTTAGTTCCTTCTGGGATTTTTTAATAGTAAATCTAACAAAATTTCTTGCATGATTTAACCGGGATAGGAAAAGGGCACTGAGCATAGTCTCTAACATAATTTTCAAAACAATGGAAAGGATGTGGGTTCCTCCTAACTGGAATTATACCTGATGCTGGGCAAAAGTTTGCGCTTATTACTCCTGTAATGGACAACTTCCCTATAGAAATAAAAAACATATGGAAAAATTCCCTCCTCTGATTGGGGCGGGGGAATTAAATAGCGCCCATGATTAAGAGGCATATCGTATCACTTTGATTTATTTCATTCAGTTTACAAATAAATAACAGTAGGCTTGTTTGATTATTTGAAGAAGGCCCGATACACATGGAATGTTCTCGCTTTGTAAGGCTAGCAGAAGATTTCTGGACGATTTCGGAAGCTGGTGTGAAGCCGACCGCACAAAAGTGCATGGGTTTCCCCTAGACACGCCGGACCATAGAAATCTTCTTAGACTCTGTGGTTTTCCACCGACCATTAACCAAGCCCTATAACTACAATGGAAAAGATCGGCAAATCTCGACTGCGAGAATCGTCCGCGTGTACCGGGCCTTATAATGAAGTAAACTTTAAAATTATAAGCCTATATTGGACTCAACGTGGACTCAGGTGGGTGTAGTGTAAATTCAAAAATTATTTATGGCGGGAAAAAAATGCTCTACCAAGTCCACCAATTAACAATCAGAGCGAGGAATTTTCAGAAGTTAATCCTGGGCGCTATCATTAGAAATTGACAAGACAATCGTACAAGGAAATTCTATAGGAAAGTTATCCATTCTATGACATTGCGATCGATCCACATCAGACTATATTATCTTATCTATTAGGGCGAAATGATTGATCGCATAGAGTACCATGTGGAGCACGCTGTCGATTACGTACAGACAGCCACCCAAGATACGAAGAAAGCTTTAAAATATCAGAGCAAGGCCCGTCGGGTGAGTGAAATAATCATTCTAATGTATATTAATTTGTTTCTCTTTTTGTTTTTTTTCTCCTGCCCCCTCCCCCCCACCGTTCCTCGGTCCTTCCCCTCCTGGCGCTCTTTCTCTGCTAACACTTGACTAACTGTCTTACTGTCTCTCTATCGGGCCGATGTGCTTTGGTGCCTGCTTTGTGGTGTTTGTCTCTGTTTTTCCTCGATCCCGACGACATCTAGGGCGAGCTCATCGACCGTATTGAGCATCACGTCGAGATGGCGGAAGAGCACACGGAGAAGGCCAAGGAGGAGACGGGACAAGCTGTGGAGTACCAATCTAAGGCGAGAAGGGTAAGTCATCTCTGATTGTTTTTTGGTAATTTTTTTATTATTATTTTAAGGCACCGCCGGATCGCGTGACTCGCTATACTGTTATTATATTTAGAATTAAATCTCGCTAAATCGTAGAGCTGCTGTAGAGTAGAAGAAGCGTTCCTATACTCCTTGATGCATAATCTACCCCTTCTTCTTCAAGTCACAGCCGGATGGCTGGTTAGCAGCAACATGTGACTTCGATGCCTCGAATTATACATGGTTGCTGGTTCTTGGGATGCCACTTGGGCCTATAATGCGGTGGTTTCCCCTTGCCTTCCGCATCCTATGCCGTTGACCGTCACCTGTTGCCAGGATCCAGTTCGTCCGCCTTTAGGGAGCTTTTCGTCTCCCATGGACAAGAGGGTGCCCTAACTCCACGGAGTTAGGCGGGGGGTCTTTGACCGAACCTCACTCGGTGCCTGCCTGTGTTAGCCGTCATTGAATGTTGACGTTGACGTTTCCCGCCCCTCACCGCGAGGAGGTATAGGTCAGGAGTTTGCTGAGGGGCTAAAAGCTTAGACGATATAATACTTCTAGATGCACTGCATGAGAAAGTTGAAGCACCACCATTATGTTTATCTCTTGCCAGCGGATGACTTCACAGCCTGGATTACCTAGCAGCAGAGACTTTGTTGCTACGTAACCTGGTCACCCGAGTGCCTTGTTTGTTGGTTGAAAAAATAACGGACTGATCGTTAAAAGTTTCTAGTTGAATATTTGAATGTAAAATAAGTTTCACCAAAGTTAAAAAAAAATGTTCTCTCACTGCGACTAATTAATTAACTGAACAAAACTTGAAAATAATTAGTTCGCGACTCTAAAAACAGCTGCTTTTTTTGCGTTTTGCCAGTGTGTGACGTCATTTTATGTTGTTCCCTCGGAAATTCAAACATGGCGTGTCTATGGTATTGTATGGTCTAAGGTCTACCCCAAGCGACAAATTTTCTAATGCTAGGGATGTCAAAATACTTTCACCACACCTCCAGGTCTCCGCTACATAAGATGAGCACTGACTGGTACGTAGCATCTCAACCAAGGAAATCCAAAAATATAACCCTAGCTCCAAACTAACAATGATTTTCCAGTTATTAACATTGGCTCTGACAGGCTACCGACGTATTCTTTTAAAAGGGGAAAAGCCTTACAAGTGTAAAAAAATCAAATATGTGAAATATCGAAAGTAGAGCTATGAAAAAAATCACATCCATTCGATGAAATGCTGTCCACCAATTTCATAATGTGTCTGTTTCGAACACTGATTGGCCACAATTGAAGTGGTGCAAGTGACAAAAATAAACTTTCGAAATATTGAGGCTAAAGCTTAAAACTAAATTGTAATTGTACAGATATAACCTTTTTCGATTGCATTGTTATTATGACTAATAGAGATTTCCTGCTGGCTTTTAAGATTAAGAACAGCATGAGTACACTTAACTCCCAGTCGCAAACAAATATCACTTGCACAGCCAATCGATGACGGCCGCATATCATATATAAAAATGTAGAGGAGTGTTTTTTTCTAAGGCGCTTATTCCACTTGTCAGTTTTTCTTCATTTGTGCATTAAAAATTGATGAGATTTTTAATGCACAAATGAAGATAAACTGACAAGTGGAATAAGCGCCTAAGGAACGTTCTTTTTTTGATAGCTCTTCAATTTACTATATATTACCTGCAAAATTTGATTTTGTTCCAAAAACCAATATTGGGAGTGTCAAAACTCGTTTGTTTTTGTTTTATCTCAACCAGTCATACAGTCAGTCATACTCTTAAACTGGCCATTCACGAGGGATCCAAACGGACTCGCGCCAAGCCAAATGGCGCGTCCCGCTTCATTTGGCGTTAGCGCCATTTAGAGGGGTCATCACGACTGGTTCAGCGTAGTCGTGGTGACCCCTCGTGAATGGCCAGCTTTAAAATATTCAGTTGACTACCAACCTTCGTATAATGTCGAATATGCCCTTAACCGGTGATTCCTAGAGTAGTATTCGTAGATGACCTAAAATAGTATCTATTGACCTATAGTCACTGTTATGGAATGCGCAGGAAATTGACCGAAAAAGAAAAGAAAAAAAAATAGCGCACTTCTCACTTCTTCCACCTTTGGTGAAAATAACACCCATATTTTATTCTTCTATGTGTAAAGTAGCGCTTCTTCTTTCTCAATAGACCTCAGTGATAGCTGGACTATCAATATTTTCTGGAAAGTTTCATTTTGAAAATAATGTGATAATGATAATGGTATATAATGCTGACATTAAACTAACCGGTTGAATAAGCAACCGTTGTTGAATAGGCTTTATAACCGAATATAGAGTATTTAGAAAAATTTGGACATCCGGGACATAGAACGTGGGTTGGAATCCTGCCAAGTCCCAATTTTTCTAGATCCTTTACTTTCGTTATAACACGATACTTGTACACCGAGACATGTGGGTCGCTCTGGCGGAGCCTTAAACAGTATGAATTTGTTTTGTGTAGATATAAAGGAGGTTGAACTGGCTACAGTTTGGAACTTTTTAACAGCCTTCCGGTTGGGTATGAGTACTTATTTTTTTATGGGAGAGAGCACGTAATTTACTAACATTCCATTGGGTTGAGGAATTCTACATTTTCTTATCGGATTATTCCAGCTATCTATTCTGTGATCACTTAATTAATTATATATTTAATTAATAAAAACTAACCGACTAAAATAAGTTGGAAAGCTGGGGTAATGTTAGAACACGTTCATTCTTAAGGGTCAAACGCAATTCAATCTTAAATTTTCAAGTATTCCACCTGACCTAGGTTGGGAAAGCTGGGGAAATGTTAGAACACGTTCATTCTTAAGGGTCAAACGCAATTCAATCTTAAATTTTCAAGTATTCCACCTGACCTAGGTTGGGAAAGCTGGGGAAATGTTTTAACACGGTCATTCTTAAGGGTCAAACGCAATTCAATCTTACATTTACAAGTATTCCACTTGACCTAGGTTGGGAAAGCTGGGGAAATGTTTGAACACGTTCATTCTTAAGGGTCAAACGCAATTCAATCTTACATTTACAAGTATTCCACCTGACCTAGGTTGGGAAAGCTGGGGAAATGTTTTAACACGGTCATTCTTAAGGGTCAAACGCAATTCAATCTTACATTTACAAGTATTCCACTTGACCTAGGTTGGGAAAGCTGGGGAAATGTTTGAACACGTTCATTCTTAAGGGTCAAACGCAATTCAATCTTACATTTACAAGTATTCCACCTGACCTAGGTTGGGAAAGCTGGGGAAATGTTTGAACACGTTCATTCTTAAGGGTCAAACGCAATTCAATCTTACATTTACAAGTATTCCACCTGACCTAGGTTCTACCTCATGACAGTCTTGTCAGAGTTTCCTTGGTGACTTCGTGGAACTTAAAATCTTTTTGAAAGATAGTAACAATGATCCACAATAAAATAATTTATTAATGTGGCCGGTTTCGGATACAATCCTTTCAATGCCTAGCTAGATTCAATCCATTTCAGATGGTCTACATGGTAATATAGGACCATCATGGACACATTTTATTAATTGTATTGCGTTTTTTTATTAATACAAATACCTTATAACTTATACATAACTTCATTCCGCCTGATAATTCTTTAGAGCAGGGCTTCTCAATCTATGGTACGTGTTCCCCCAACTGCCAAGTGGTGGGCGGAATGTTTCCGGGCAGTATGAGAAAAAATTTGTTAAAAATAAATGAAAATAGTCAATGAACGAGGAATAGGTTATTATAATAATAATAAAATAAATATACCTATAAATACAGCGAGTTTAAGACCTAGGGCTCTCTCTCTTCCACCTAACTGTACATAACCACTAGTTTAACTAATATATATGTAGATAAAAAACATATATACATAAATACCCCCTATTCATAATAGCAGTCACACTGCCCTGTCTGGTGCTGCGCGGCGATTTCTATAAGGCCCGGTACACATGACGGACTATTCGCGCAGCCCCGATTTGCCGAAGTCTTTTCTATTGTATAGCCGGCTAGCAGAAGATTTCTCGACGTTTTCGGAAGCTAGCTTGAAGCAGACAGCATGAAAGCTCACGGTTTTCCCATGGACCCCAGTTCATTGAAGTCTTCTGAACTAGACTCGGTGGGCTTGCATCAACCATTCAACCTACAATGGAAAAAGCGTCGACAAATCGCGACTACGAGATTGTCCGTGTGTGCCCGGTGTTACGCTCTGTGTGGTGCGCAGAAACCAAAAGGTTGACAACCGCTGCTTTAAAGTGTATATGGCGTGAATAAGGTTACTATGAGTAAAAGGTTGAGGTCTGCAGCACCCTTCGGAACTCTTTGTTCGGGGCAATGATAAGAATTTGGCTTGTTTTGTTAGATAACAGTATAGCTTTTGATCTCTCTCTCATTTTCAAAGGGTTGAAATTTTATAAAGGTTATACATGTACTTTGTGTGATATGGTACCGACTTGCTACTTTCTCCGAGATAGACAAGGTATGTTAGTTGTTTTCGATGCTTTCTGTGCCCTTTTTTGTTATTGATTAATGAGCTCATATACTAGAATTATTTTATCTAATATTGTAGCTTTTAATTGCTTTTGTGGTCAACATAATATATCTCCTCTCACGATATGAATAATTTTTGTTTAAATAATTACACTCATCATTATTTCCTTAGTTATAAATTAAAATGTATTTAATTCTTATATTGTAGTTCTAGCCAGACTTAAAGTTTATCGTCTTTATACTGTTCTTCATTAGCATGTGATTTAAAAAACATTCGTATTATTTTGTTGAGTAATTTACTAATTGCTAACTAAGTTATGAATAGCTACCTCAACGCAGAAAACCTTACTAGTCAGTGCAGTAAATTATTGAGTATGAGCTCTAAATCAAGAACCTCCTCTCAGTGTACCTTTCATACTTCTTTAGTGGTTGATTATGGTAACTAAAGAATAAATAAATGTATATAAATAAGTGCGATGATTTAGATTATTGATACTACCCTCCATAAAATTGGAAATTTAAAGAAGTATTGGTTTAAAAAATAATCGGTTTCGATCTTTAGTCTGAGGGTCATGATAATTTAACTAAAATAATGATGAGATGCATATTTACGGTGAAGAAAGTTGCTTTATTTCTGATGCTTTGAGCTTCCGAGGTTTGATGTTTAGATGAATATTTACTGTGAACAAAGTCGCTTTATTTCTAATGCTTTGAGCTTCCCAGGGTCTGTTGCTAAATTCAGTAAAAACAAAAGTATTGACAATTACGCCTGTTTATAGTCACAAAGAAATGTTTTGCTTAAAAAATTCAATGCGAGAATCGCAGTTTAAAGCATGTTCCATTAGTTCCTGCTTTGCAAGATGTTTCTCCAAACTTTTTAAAAATATTTTGCATCCCAGGCATGCACTTCTTCTTTATACTTTTCCTCCTCTTTCGCCTTCAGGCAAATTTACATTTTGCATTTACAATGCCTACTTCTGTTTTCGTTTCAACTCATTATTAATATTTTATACTAATCCATTAAGGGCAAACAATGTAAATTTGCCGATAGTTTACTAAGAGCTGTGTTAAAATGCACGCAACTAGACTATGAATGGAAGCCTGGATGATAAGCGAGGAAATAATTAATGCATGTCCGTGTGAGAGACCCCAAATTGGTTGCTCCAATGTGCCTTTTTTCAGTTTAGTTGTGATCCATCTTATTTTTTGTGCCGTCCGTCCCATATTGACTTCCGATTAGGGCTCTATATTAGACAGGTATTGTCATCCGCCATGTTGTATCCATTTTAAGTCTGGTCTATAAGCAAAGCATTGGGTGTTTACCGATTTATTTTTAGAAATTTATCGTTATTTATATATTATTATTTTAAAAAAACGTTCTACCAATTAGGGAAGTGTTTAATAAAAAAAATATTATAAGGGGTTTTAGTTATTTTCAATCTTTTACTTTCTTACAATACTTACCATATAGGAATTATAGGATACAAAATGGCGGACGACAATACCCGGGTATATAGTGCCTTACTTCCAATTACATTAGTTGGTAGTAATTGAGCTATTTTAGACATTAAAGCATATATACTATACGCCCATTATAAATAAGAAAGCAACCATGGCCAGGGAATTAAGACTGAACTACTCATAAAAATAGTCCCTACCTGGGTATTTGGTATTGCCTGATTTCCTAGGCCCACCAAAGTATTCTATATGTACAAGGCAATGAGGTAGCCTGTAGAGACACTGTGGTTTCAAATGGGTAAGCCAGAAAAATTCACGTGTATACCCCATTTACTATCCTTCTATTCTTCAACTCCCATCTTACTTTGACTTTTGTAGCCTATAAGGTGTCGTTGAGTACTCCTCTTCGTCCCCCCACTTTTTGCCACTTTATTCTACTTCCTGTCCCGGCTTTGGCGCACGTCATGGCTCCGGATTCATGGGTACCCGAAGAATGACGCAGGCGAAGAGCGGAGGGCCACTTGAGGAGGATGCTGGCATCCTCCTCATGTTAATTTCTTTATTAGGCTTGTATCAGCTGCCCTATTATGGTGATTCGGGATTAACGCAACACCGGGGTTTATATTTTAATACCGCATTAACATGGTATCACGTGACGGTGTTAAAATAAACCCCTATGTGCAATTGTTTTTTAAACAAAAGATTGCAAAATGTGGTGGAAATTCAAAGTGATAAAGTGATTAGATGTATACACACACATTAATTAAAATTCTTTATATATTCCAAAATTCTACCTGTTCATTTTAATGTTTATTAGTATTTCCTTCAATTTTGAAACAATGCAACCATTGTCTTCTATTTTTAATTTGAATTTCCCGCGCATTTGCACTCTTGTTTAAAATCAATTGAATGAATAGCTAACACCTTGGGGTTTATTTTACCAACGTCAAGTGACACCTTACTAATGCGATATTAAAAAATAAACCCCAGTGTCACTTTTATACCAAATCTCCATAATATAATCCAGTAGTGGTTCTGTTTCTGCTTCTGTAATCTCCTTGCGTTCATTCAGTTCGTTTGGTGGTGGAGGGACTCGTAATTAACTTTGGTAGGGCACCGTCGAAAAACGTTTCTCGCTATGGTGGGTGTTTTTCGCTCGGTGTAATCTCATGCATTGCACTTTTCACCCCATCGGCCACTGCCCTCTACGATACATCTCAATAATTGTATTTACTTGCGTTATGAGGCTATACGAAAATGCCCCCTGAAGAATCTGTGCGCCCTGGAGGTTCGTTCCTTGAACCCCTGTAATCTCATGTATCCCAATGCCCCTTTTACGATAAGTTTCCATTTTACTTACTTGCTTTATGAGGCTGTACTGACAAAGCAGAGGTGTCATGTACCTTTTGCATGCAGCCCAGTGGAGAGGTTTCACCAAATGCAGAGCCCGCTGAGGGCTTAGAAGAGAGCAGTGTGACTCCTCTGAATGGTACCCGTAATAAGAAGGTATGCTTGTAACATAAATAAGTAGAAAAACAGCTGATCAGCCTGAATGTGTACATTGAGAGGAGTTTTCAGTGTTATCGCATTGTACGATCAATTTTTTTTTTCTTGAAAGGTGTAGAAGTTACAATGGCCCCCCCTAGGTGTTATATAATATAAAAAAAAACATTGTCTGTATTTACTATTTGTACGAATATTGAGCTTTTCGGTCCACTTTTAAAATTAATGAATGTTCATATCGACTATGATCAAGTACGCATGACAGAAAATTAAAATATAACCGTTGGAGTTGGAGCAGCCCAAAAAATTTCAATCCCTCCGAAGGATAATTTTTTGCTTATTTATTGTGAAATATTAATTTTTTTTTTTTCATTTACCCCGTCTGTTAGGCCATCTATTTCCATTTTTTTTTTTAATTTTTAAATTATAATGTTCATTATAATATAATTTACAGAATGGGTTTGAAGGTCAGATTTGTGTAAGAAAAAATATATTATATTATTAGTTTTTTCACTTGGGATTTGGGTATTGGCGCACCCATCAAAGTGTCTACCCAAAAGCCTAATAGTCATTAAAATTAGCTTCGACAATAGAGGCTTCATGTCTCCTATACCTTTTCATTATGAATGTCACATTTTATTCACTCGCGGACCAATGCGTACCCGAAGTCAACAGTCGCGGTTTTGATGACAATACTCGAATTGTAGTGGCTTGGACCGAAAAATAGTATGTACATTGAACCTAACTATGTGGGAGTACAATGTTATAAAATGGTTCGATAAACCTGGAGATAATGCGCAAAATCCAGAAAAATTACGCCCACAGATCTGAAAAAAGTCATCTCTGTCAAGTCACTGAAGATAAAATTGTAAGGCGCTTATTCCACCGACGTCAATAGTTCACTATTGACGTGTTTGACGTGGTAGCAGACAATTTTTACACTGTCTTTAATGTCTGCTACCACGTCAAACACGTCAATAGTGAACTATTGACGTCGGTGGAATAAGCGCCTTAGGCAATGTAACCTGTTAACGGAATGACATACTATTGCGATGTATGCCTGCGAACTTTGAAAGTAGAGGGGCTAATAAATAAATAAATATTGACTTTTTGTTCTGTTACTGAGCCAACCTCGCTAATGACAATGGGCAGAAAATCTGCTCGGTATCTGGCCTGCAAACTTACTATTACTAATCGCAACCGTTGAATTTTGAAACATTGCACCCCATTAATTGTCATTGAGATGTTAACCGTTACTAATGACTCTAGTGAACGGCCGCCTTACCAAGTTGAATCCAGCGGACCAGAGCAGGTTCAAAGATGCAGATAACTTGGTCGTGTGCACAGTGCCGGTAGGGAAACATGGTAGGACTTGTCCTGGTCACCTCCGAACTAATTGTGTGACTTCACTGTGTTTCCCAAGTGGTTCGGAATCTACTATAATCAGGAGGTCCCTTGTCCTATGGGCCCACACCTTGGCCTGGGACTGTGTCCAACCATACTACTACTACGATCTGACTCTACTGAAAGCATGAATATACTCGTAAGTGAGTTTCCCAACTGAATGTTTTTTTTTTTTAATTTTTCTTAAAATATTTCCTCAGAGGAGAAGTTTCGCTTCAAATTTTTATTCATTGCAATTTGCAAGCGTTGAAATGCTGCCAAATTTCTATGAGCTTAGTACTTATTTACATCTTTCATTTCCTGTAACTGAGCAATCACAGTCATAATGGACTGTAATGTAATAGCTTGTAAATCTTTACTTTAATCAAAGCCGGGTTAATTTAGTTAAACTATTTATAACTTCAAAACGGCTGGACTTATTTTTATTGTTTTTATTTTTTTAACTTTTTAAAAAAAACTCTTAAAATCCCCAAAATTCAGGTGGACCATAGTCGCTCATTTTAATCTGTTAACATATACATAATCAGCAACTGTTAACAATTAAATTTGTGCCTAATTGGCACAGCAGTCAGCGACAGTATTGCCAACGTAAACCGGTAAACATTCATTAATTATTCTTAATTTTTTCTTCTACTCAAGTACATTTGTAGGCAAATTTGAGCAGCTGTTGATATCAGGCCCTGTTGTATGATTCCAGAGGATGATGTCTGGTATTGAGAAAGTTGGATGTTTGAAATTTTATAAATGGTTTTATAAGAAATATGCCTAATACATTGTAATCTTCTATTAAGGTTAAATTTTAAATTGGGATCTATTCTTCCTTTTTGACAAAACAGTCAAGGCTGTGCCCAGGTTTTGATTTCGAGGGGGGGGTCCAACAAGAATTTTCACGTAATTTATTAATGGATAAATTCTTCAAACCATGCAGGTTTACATACAAAAATGTATTTCGGGGGGGGGGGGGTCCGGACCCCATGGACCACCCCCCTGGGCACGGCCATGCAAACAGTAGCCCCTACATTCCCATGATAGAACAACATAACCTGGCCTGGGCAGCACTGAGAGACATTTTTTTTTTTTTTTTTAAAGGTTAATCGCATACAAACTATTTAATGAATGTATCCGATTAGCCTCTTCAGTCGCCTCAATGAGTAAATTAATACTTGTGCTGAGTTACGACGCGACTCCGATCGCATGGCGCGCAGAGACTCGCACAAGTACAAGCACGCTACCACCTTGCCATCGAAGCCAATTAGGGCGAGTTATGCATACACAGTTGCAATAAACGAATTGAAACTGTGTTGCTGAACGGTATATGACTCTGCGCCACGGAAAAGCACAATTGTGAAAAAATTGATCGTAAAATGTCTACCAACTACGCGGAGTTGGGGGAAATAAGTTTCCATTGTTCACCTCGCAGCTTGCTAGCATGAATTACAACTCTTCAACTTTCCCGATCTCTTTCATGCATGGTTGACTGCTGTTTCATTACTTTCCTATTTATACGTTAGCATAAGGAAAGCTTTGTGTTGTTCGAAATTTTCGGTTTCGCGATTTCAGTGGATTTACATCCGTGTTTTAAGGTAGCAGGAACCCAAAGAAGTGATTTTTACGAAATGTCTGTCTGTCTTTCTGTTCGTCGACGTAGGCAAACTACTCGGTGGCTTTTGATTAAACTTGGCATGTAAGTTTTGAAAAATCATATCTTGGGACAAATTTTTTTGTTGCTTGGCTAACTCAATTTGGGGGGTTGTACCCTCAAAAAACTAAAAACAAATGGCTAAAAATGTTTTTCTCAAAAACGGCTCAAACTATTTTCTTTAAATTCACATACAGTATATTGTAGTCGTTATTTATGTCAACAAAACGCAATAGTTCGCTCGCCCTAGTTTGGTTCTGGGGTTAATAAATGAAGACTCAATTTCCATGAAAAATTATTTAAAAATGATTTTTCTGCTGTAGCGTTCTATCAACGCTTTCTGACTCCAGGTATGTTTTAGGTGTTAAATAGAGTAACAAAATCGAACAGGTTGCTTTCCTAAACAAAGATTTGGTTTTGTAAAAAAAAGTTTTTTTTTTTTTAAGAAATGCCCCATTACCTACATTGCATACCCTGCTATTATTACTATGTTTTGTATTGGTCAGCCTGTTCTAGGCTATTCAATCGTCCCATCGATCAATTCCGTGCTTTGGGACAGGGAATATCGCTGTGCCCGAAATTTAACCATAGGAAAATTATATACAATAGGGGTCTTCACAGTGTTCGTGTTATTGAGTTAGATGTGCTATTCAAGTTAACACACAATCGTGAGTGGACCTCGGGAGTGAGTTATGCTATATCGACAGAGTAAACAACGTGGTAGTAGTCACACGTTCGTGGCACGGGCTTAAAGAAAGTGGCAGAACTCTATTCTAGTGCCACATTTCTTTATATTTTTTGTTACGGTAATTTCTTGTGATAATAGATTATACAAATAAATTTAAATACTACAAAATTGTAAACGTGTGTTTCAAATCAATCGACCAAAACAAATGTGGCGGCGGTCAAACCTGAGCTATAGCAAGGTAAATAACACGTTAACCAACTTGGAAGTGGGTAACCCACTTTCCGGATAATTATCCGAGTTCCGGATAAAACTAACGTGTTCCGGATAATTTTCCGTTAACAGTTTTAATCGGATAATTTCCGTATATTATTAAATATTTGAATTTGTTCCATATTTTTATTATTTCTCTTTCATTACGCCTAAGACGTCATAATAGGCCTACTGAGGAAAATCAAAATATTTTCTTTGGCCAGGCGCGGATCTACGGTTCCTCAAAATGCGTAAAACCCCTACCATTTCAGTTGTATTTTTCCAAAATTGTCTCCCCGGGGAGACCCCCGGGCCCCCATTGTGCCCAATTGTATTAATTACCTACAATATAGAACCCTTATTGCTCTGAAAATGCATAAAACCCCAATATTTCAGCCCTGTTAAAAAAAAAAATTGTATTTAATCTTAGCCCCCTCCTTGGTCTAATTCTAGATCCGCGCCTGTCCTTGGCTAATAATAATGTCGAGAATTCTAATAATTATAATAATATAATTTATTTTAGGTGGCTATTCCATTTGTCAACATTCCGTCATTTGTGCATCAATTATTGAAGAGCAACTGACGGATTATTGACATTATTATTGAATAACCACCTAAACCAAATATTTATATACATAAATATCTATGCGGTTTTTTTTAAATCCCAAAAATTAGATTTCGGATATTTCCGGATAATTTTTACAAAATGTCCGGATGGAATTGTTTTTGCCGAGTGGCAGCCCTGAGTGGGTTTAGGATAGCACGCTGGTTAGCTGGTTATCGGGTGTGGTAACTTAGCTTGATATAACACACTTAACTAGGTATAACTCGATAACGCGAACACTGTGAAGACCCTAATACTATAGAATTACTCGTGTTATCTATCGTATCTCGGTACCTATACTAATTGATAAATAGGAAAGCATGTTCGGACCGGTTCTTTTACTTTTTGTTTTTAATTTTTAATATTTGTGACTACTCCATAAATGGCGCAAATTAAAGATTTCCGCTTTATTTGTAAGCCAAACAATATCTTGATGGCAACAGACTTCTAGGTCGCGTCCATTTTTCAATCTGCTTGAAAATCGTAATTATTTTTCCTTTAGCTTTTTTTTGTCTGAAATCTGAGACTATACACACTAGAACTTTGTTGATCCGTAGCCTAATACCCACCATTTGCTATTAGCTGCTTGTTTTTCTTCTAAATTTTACCCTACGGTCCTGGCTTTCATGCGCATTTAATTTATTGTTTTGGTTATGGTTGTTATATGTGTGTAGGAGGGGGGGGGGGGTCCATGAAGGAAAAATATTGGGTGTGACACGGCAACCCATCGAGGGTTAAAACCTCTGCCAAATATATTAATTTATTTATTTAATAAAAAAGGTTAACTACCTACAAACAATTACAGAATGTATTCAGTTGCCCCACTAAGTAACGTAATAACCTAATAGGTACTTGTGTCGAGGGCTGTGCCCTGCAGCATATTATATACTGTGTAACTGTAACTTAACTTTTATGGAAATATAAAATTTATTGTATTGTACGTCAATTGGCATGCTGTGGTGAGCAATATGCCTGGCTGTGGTGTTTTCTCCTGCCGGTGACGGTAACTTACCCATAAGGGTTGGTTGAAGCCGGGTCTGACGGATTTTGTTTTATTTATCATGAGCCTCGAACTTTGACCCTTCGGGTCGGTTTTGTCACTTCTACCAACTAGTTTACGCCGGGGCATCAATTTTGTTGGTTCGAGTCCCACACTGGCTACATTTTCTGGCTACGCTTCGGAGGGCATGTAAAGCAGGCGGTCCCGGGCGTTCCTAGCTAACTCCGCTAAGTTGGCTTATTAATAGAAACAACAAAAAGTCCTTATTTGTTATTGTTTAAGGGCTGAATTAAATTCAATCTCGAAAACTCTTCGTGGACCCCCCCGACCACCCGATTAGGGTCAGCTTACCACATTATGAAAGGGACTGGTGTAGCGAAACAGTAGAATCCGTGTCGGCGTACTTCCAAACGTTTCGTTAACATCTGCGGTCGACATCTTCAGTGCAACTCCGTAGACTTCTGCTGAACCTCCGAGATACCGTCTTAAAAGTCTACGCAGTTCCACTGAAGATGTCGACCGCAGATGTTGACGAAATGTTAGGAATTGTTCTTTCAGAACCAGCACGGTCTATCATCCCGGATTCTACTGCTTCGTCACGTAACTGAAAGTCTTAGTAATTATATTGAACTGGTGTAGGTTACTATGTCGGCGATCGACGTACTATTAAGCACAACGTGGGCTTCTATGATTGAATCTTGGAAGCTTGGTTGCAACTACACAGTGCCACTGAAAGTGTTGAGAGCAGATATTGACGAAACTTTTTAAATCATCTTTCAGATTGACCAAGCCCATTTTATTGTATCTACGTGTAGCTCCGGCCCCGGAACCCTTTGTACTTACATTATTCACACTGAAATATATTTTAAAAAATCAATACACTGCCGTTACTTTTTGGATAATAATGTAGCTCTTAGTTGAGTGAGTCTTAGCATCAAATGCTTGATATATGCTTGCTGAGTTTTAGTTTAGAAGATTCATTTTTCTCTTGATTTGCATCCATAAATCACTGTTGGCTCAGCTCTTTGGTTCAATTTTTTTGACTTTTTGTTTGGTTGCTTATTATGTTCACAGAAAAAGATATTCATCATCGTCTGCTTGACAGTTACACTCGCGATACTGATCATAGTTTTGGTTGCTACATTAAGTTGATCATCAACACCAATTGAAGATATGGAAGACTCGCCGTTTAAGTAAAGGTAGGCTAAGTTTAATAATGTAGCCTAGTCAACTCTGTTTAAATTGTGCCGACTTTGTAGTCATATTATCAGTATTTTATACCTTTCGTTCATATCAAGGGCCTTTCCGACTGAGGCCTTTTACTTTTGTGGGCGCAGTCCGCCCAGATAGACTTTGACAGCTCTAACAATTTTCCTTCATCCATTACGGTCCTCAGCCACAGGCTGTCGTGTGGAGGATGACGGAGGTCCCTCCGGAACTAATCGGCCCATCTTCGTCTTGGTCGCACTCTAAGTCTTCTTCCCCCTGGGATGACCCCAGGGCAAAAGAGTTCCCTGCGCAGAAAAGATTGGTTTTCGCTTATCCCGGCTCAAAATATATAATATAATATATAAAACTTCGTAATTGTATTACAACCGACCGAGAAAGTAATAACTTAACCATCAAGTAATGTTTTTTTTTCATACTTTGTGTTATAAATGGGATTTCTATTTATTATTTATATATGTTTAAACACATTTAATGCAGCCGTATTGGTATAACTGGTGTGGGATTGAAGCAGTCCATACATTTCTAAACAGAGTTGGCGCAGACTACATTCCAAAAACGTATAATGTTCGTCCACAATATGGATAACATTTTTTTCTTATTAATTGTGAAATTTTGAATGTTAAATGTATCAGTCACAATATGTGTGGGGGTTCCGTCCCTCAATTTATTTATCATAAGCGGTGTTAATGTCCCAATATAAGTAGCCCAGATTTTAATAACAAACGAATATTTTGTTGTTTTTGAAAATTATATGAACTGTCTCTTCTTTGTCAATAAACCAAAACTTAGTGTTTTAGAAAAACTTGTTATAACTATAACCAGAATTAGTAAAACCCAAATAATCGCTAAAAAATTAACTTTGTCTAAGAAACCCACTGGTGTTATTATAGAACCCTGAGCGCCCTCGGCAAGAACTGTCATCTGCATAGGGAAACCCACTAGCACAGTTACACCAGTCATTTAAAAAGAATCTTTCACTTGTGTATATTTATTTGTTGTTTCCATTCATATTTTATGTAGCGTATCATGTTTTCTAATTATTTCTATTTAATAGTAACTTGTGTTTACTTTTCCCGCGCCTTATCCCCTGCGGGGACTCGTATCTGTACTTGGTTCGGTCATGCCTTCGCATGTTTCATTGTGTTAATGGAAAGCTTATCTCAGCTTGTCCATTATCGCTTGTAGTCGGTGTAGGTTGACATCGAGAACGTATACCAGTTCGCCAATGGCCAACAATTCATTCGGAAACAATCAAATAATGTCCGAAATCCATGGGGTCGTTGGCATTGGACAAGGGACCTATTGGCCATGAAAAGTCCTTCAAAAATTACTACTAAGCAGTTTGCTAATTAGGATATCGATATGCTGTTTTGCACCTACGCTAAAACTATTTTTTATATTTTGGGAAGGTTTCAAAGCAGTCTTTTTACTTCAAATCGCAGTCAAAACGTCTTCTATTTACTATTGAACGAATAGGAATAGCCCAAGTAAGACTTAAGTTTGTATCCCTATTTGCATTTTACTATTCTGCTCGCCTTCTCTGGAGTTAACGAAAGCCTTAACTTTGAGGAACATGATCGGAATACCTGCTAACCTTTTCCTCGCTGTAAACGTTGAGGTGAAATTTGCCCTTCAATCAATTCCAAGGCTCTGATAGTTCTTTTTTGTACAATTCCTATGATCTATCTATTGATTTCTTAGGAAACTCCCAACTTGGTTTTTTAGTCGACTCTTGCCCATTTTAATGTTGGCTGAAAAGCAGAAAAGTTTATAATTATTGAACGTTTTTCCTAACGCCTGCTTTCAACATTTCTGCTTTAAACAACCCTGTCAGCCCGGCGGGGAGAGTGGAGGCACCCTAAGGGCAGGCTCCTTCACCTCGGGGAGAAGGGGAGTTAAAATTCTTCTTATATTTCCAAATTCTACCTGTACATTTTAATGTTTATTGGTATTTCCTTAAATTATAAAACAATGCACCCATTATATTGTATTCCAATAAATTATTAATTTGAATTTCCCGCGCATATTTGACACCGTCATGTGACACCTTATATTGCGGTATTACAAAATAAACCCCGGTATTATGCTAATCGCCATAGTAGGGCTGTTGGAAGATTTATTTTTATGTTGCTATTTACTTATTCTTATCTTGTTTTGATAGTAAAAATAGAATGTTATTTATTCATTTACTTATTTTGCATATTCGTTTTGTCTTTTGGATGGGAGAAACAAGAATATACAGACTAAAACAATGTTTATCTTTTTGCGTAACAGCTATTAAAGAAGAGACTTAAACATGTGTCAAATATCTGCTGCAAATTTAAAACATTAACACCGTTTTCTTACCAATAATTTAATGCAATATTACAACATACTGACCGTTAGCCAATTCACAAGCGAAATAACTATAGTTGTGAAGTGATTTACTTCTGGGTCCTTTTTGATTATTGACATCAATCGGCAGTGTTAACTGTGAGCCGAATATTTTTAATTTTAAGTCAAGAAGCAAATGGTGTCACTATCGCGCTTAGAATGTAAACGTCTGTCAAAATTGAAATATCCGCAGTTACTGTATGTACCTACACTGCTTAGCTGCTTACCATACCTTATTACTCAACTCAACAAGACATGTAGATTAGTGGTACGGACTCTGACTTTCACCCGAAAAGGCTGTTGGTTCGAGTCCCACATTATCTACATTTTCTGGCCATGCTTCGGAGGGCATGTAAAGCAGGCAGTCCCGGGCCTTTCTAGTTGAGTGTAAGAGAGTGCTTTATAGCCCTAACTCGGCTAGGTTGGATTAGTAATAGAACAAAAAGTCCTTATTTATTTTTTATTATTTATTTATAACTGAACTTTGGAAGACTGGGTAAAGTGCAAATTATCAGCAATTGAATAGATAATCGATGGCGAAGTCCGTCATGTGAATCTGTGAGATGTTCCAGTTCCAATAGTTATCATAATATTCATCAAAAGCCGTGGTTATTTGTTTTGCAGTTTTTAAACTCTTAATAAATTTGTGATTAAATTATAAATGATTAGTCTTAATTAAATTTTAACCACTAATAGAGACGTTATTGCTATTATTTTCTTACTCGTCAATTTTTTCATATTGCTGTTTTTTTTTTCCTCTATGTCTTTGAGTGATTTTAAAGGATTCAACTTCTCGAAATTGTTGTTGCTGTAGCACAAGCAGTAAATGGTGATATTTCTTCATATTGTGGATTGTGCTTAAACAATTGATCTGATGAGCTTACGTATTGTATGTTGTTTTAAGAACTGATTGATGAAAGATGTGATATTTTATTGTATAGTAATGAATTACTATTTAGTTTCGTTATCACATTATCTAGAGGACATCTTAGCCCGAAAAGGTCTCCCGTAGGCCTACAATGGCGTTTATAGAATATCTTACCCGGGAATAAAATTAAATTGTTCTAATTAAACCACAAGTTATTTTTCCAACGCCATGGTAGGCCTGCTGTTATAGTTATAGTATTCAGTTTATTTTTTATTATACCTATACATACCTAAATATTTGAAGTTTCTATTAGGAAATGTTAACATACATTTTGTTATACTGTTCGAAAGTTTATTGCGGTAAAGATAAAAGAGGAAAACATTTTATTGTCGGAATAAGTTGCCAAACCCTAGAGTGTTAAAGGGAAGCTGACTAATATCTGTTGGTGTATATTTTTTATTTAATACACAGGGTCTGTCTGGAAAGTAATGTCAGTGATTTTTTTTTTTTTTTACGGAGACTGAACAACTGATGTGACCACTACAACGATCGGTAGCCAGCTGACGCTTGTTGGGACTTGTAGGCAGATCCCTCCACCAAAATCTGAGCCAGTAAAGCGAGCGCTTTTGTGTACAGTCTCCGTAAAAAAAATTCACTGACATTACTTTCCGGACAGACCCTGTAATATGTATTCAAATATTTGTAGTAGAAGACTATTTCATGCCTGGGAATATTTTTTTTGCAGTGATTTTCCGTTCAACTGATTGTAGGTAGAGATTTACCGAATTATCGAATTCATTAAAAAATTATAACCTCTAAAATTAAAAATCCCTTATAATATGGTGAATTAAATAGCCCACATGGAAAATAAAGACAATTTTCTTTCTTTCTTTCTTTCTGCAACTTGAATATACCAAATCCTTACAGCTTACGTATTAAGTTAAATATAAAATAGAAACTAGCAGATTAGCCAATATCTACTTTCGTTCGTCTTCCTCTTAGGCGGGGTTTCCACATACGTCAATGGTCAGTGGTAAATGTGGTATTGACGTTTTAGCAGACTTTAAAGACATAC
Source organism: Psococerastis gibbosa (assembly GCA_963971405.1). NCBI lineage: Eukaryota > Metazoa > Arthropoda > Insecta > Psocodea > Psocidae > Psococerastis > Psococerastis gibbosa. Next base: position 21,567,075 of record OZ020491.1, on the reverse strand, counting down.
TAAAAATGTCTGCTACCACGTCAAAACCATATTTACCATGGAAACCCGGCCTCATTGATTATTATATTCGGTTGGTGACTTGGTGCTAAAATATTAGAATGATTTTAATATTTTTTTTTCCAATTTATTCAATGGTATTTTTGTAAGAACAGCCGCAATAATACTAGCGCCATTACAATATGATAGTCTTAAGGCTAGTCTCAAGTTTACTAATGTGTGGGGGGGGGGGAATTTTATTGTTATTTTATTATTTTTATTTCTTCACATAAACTCCCAGGCGATCCAAAATAGAACGAGCCGGTCTAATATGCCATTTAGTATTAACTTATTCTTGGGGTAAAAAATGTAAGCAAAACTATTTTGAATAGCCCGTTCCGTTCTAAAATTATCTTGCTTACATTTTTTTTAATCCCAGTTTAAGATTAAAAATAATTGCCATAGTAGCCCCGCAGGACATTGCGATAATATGCTTTGAGAACCGCGAAAATGCTTAAATTAAAGTTTACTAAAAAAAAGTCTAACTTGGCAATCCATCACAGGGCCTTAAACCCATTTTTTTCTGAGGTATAAGAGTAAACTAAATTTTGATAACTAACATATGAAGACGTCAGGGGAAAACCCGGAATGGTGCACTTTTGGTCGAAATTGAGATAATGGTCGCATTCTGTTCAGTTTTTAATGTAGTTTTAGGTGACCTAACAAAACCGAAGAAAAGCAAGTAAGGTTCTGCACAAATGGGGTGGGTAGTATACAGTATACAAGAGTATACATGGGAAGAAACGGCTACTTTCAACTTTAAAATTCGATTTCAGAAAAATCAACTTTTTCCCCTGTAGTCTTCAATTGTTTTTGATTTGAATTAATATTAAAATTTATATTGTATTATTCATTTTTGCTTGAAACTAGCGGGCTTCGTGGACATAATATCGCGTGTCATGTGGGCTACTTGGCTAGAAGTTCAGGCGCTAGCTAATTTCCAACTTTGATCGCATTCATCACTCATTATAGAAGATGAAAATGATTATGACCGCGCGGTTTGCCGAAGTCTTTCTATGAATTAGCCAATATTAGTTATTCTCTGTTCTACGCCGCAAACTGCATGACTTCAAAATGGACTCACTCATTTCTCCCTCTGTAGATTAAACATGGCCATTAGTTCATATATCTTGATACCATTTTACATTTTATCGCTCCAACGCACACTATCGATACTCGTCCTCCAGATTAAATTTTTATGTTAGAAACTATCAAATAACTTACCATTATGTTAAATCTCCAGTTCATATTTTTGTGAGCAATGTTATGTTCCTTGCAGGACATTGCAAAAAAAATATAACTCTTTATTTAAAAAAAAAAAATATTAAAATGAATGTTCCAACTTGGTTTGGTTTGATTTAAAGGGACGGTCTCATTTTCAAACTTATAGCCAGGTTATTTTAGTAAAATTGTTGATTATTGTAGGAGCGTGTTTTGTAGGTAACTATTTCTTGGCTTTTCAACGATAAATGGGTCCCCTCCTTTTTTAAAACCGAATTTATAGATATTGAGGTATAAAAATATAAGTGGCTGCACTATAAACAGATAGACATTTTATTGGTGTCATCCATTCTTAGTGACCTCGTCAGTTATGAAGAAGCTACCTTTCAAAACACACTATGCCCGAGATTATTACATTATTTTGACAGTTGATAAGCATTAAAAATTGTTAATTGTTTTTTAAATAATCTAAATGTGTAGACAAAACTCGTTAGAGGCGTTAATACTTTACGCTTTCATGTTCACCGCGTTAGAACTAGCTGTAATTAATAATACATAATTGTGTACAGTGATAGGATGCATTTTTGTTATGTTTAATTGCCTTTCTAGTTATTTTTCAGGGTATGTTTCGCATTATTAAGTTGCTGCGTTTAGGTGAGTTATCAACTTTTTGAAACCTTTAAATGTTTCCAGAAATATTTATCACAATTATTGGCCTAAGCTGTATTATTAAGGGTATTCAAAATGTTGAAGTTATCAAGTTAAAAGTGTTTCAAAGTTACCACACATCGTGATTGGACCTCTGGGTGGGTTAGGCTTCGGACTATACGGGCCCTGAAAACGTCGCGATTCTAACGCCAACGTCGGACGAAAAATATTTCCGACTATACGGACGCTGAAAACGCCGTGTTTTGAAACGTCAACGCTACGCAATTCTCGACTATACGAGTGTTGCTTACGTCGCGCTGGAGGCGAAATGGGGGGAATTTAACAGGTCAGTTGTGAATTAAAACGCTATGGCCCGATGCGACGTTGAAATCGCCCATATAGTCCTGTTCGGCGCTGGTTACGTTGCGTACCTAACGCCGGTTTACGCGCCTGGTTGCGTTGGTGACGCTGACTCCGAGTTTACCGTCCTCACGCGACGTTTTCAGCGCTCGTATGGAAGTTCCATAGCCGCGGTCAACGAGCGTTGAAGCGACGTTTTCAGCGCCCATATAGTCCTAGCCTTATTATGCTACATCGACATGACATTCAACTACCAATTGCAGCGCCGCTTTAACCAACCCCGAAGTGCGTTCAGCTAACACGCTGGTTGGCTTAGTGTTCCGTTTCCACAAGTGTTAACTTAACAAACTTAACTAGGGATAACTATTTAACACCAACATTTTGAATACCCTTATTATAGTTATGATTGTTCCGTTGAAAAACTGGAGTGCCCTCTTAGTTCTATGACTTGCCCGGTCTTACTGCGATTTTCCCCTATTCATTGGGCTGAGCGAAAGCATTTACCTTTATGTTGAGTTTCGGTTCTCGGCCACCTAATGGACTACGCTAAATTAAGTCGGTAACAAATCGCTCTTTGCAAAAAATGGGAGTTTTGTCCAAATCCATTGTTTCAACGAAGCAGTTATAATATTAAACGTGAAAATATCGTAGCTTCAGCCAAATCTGGTTATTAAGAGGATATGAACCAAAAAAATTTAACAGCACTCCAAAATTTGACCGTTCTTATTTGTAAAATAATTTACTACGCAGTTTACTGAAGATTTAATCTATTCAAGTTGTATTGTACAAATACAATAGGAGACTATTTAATGTATCGTATTATTAGGTAATTTTTGGTGTTATGAATTCAAGTAAGTTACTTGGGACTAAAATATCTAATGTAAAATTCATTAAAATAGCAACACTAAAAATAATAAAAATACTTACGCATGAGAGTTCTCTAAAACTTGAATAGACTAGAACTTATAAAATTTGCTTGGCAAATTCATTAATAATAAAAATGGTTTAATATCTGCGTTCCGTATCCTCTTAAAGCTGCAAATACACAGTCCATCTTGGTTGTACAATTTAGTCTGCCAGTCGTCAGATAACCCGGTCGGTAAGTTTTCTATCTTATTAGAAAACCTGCAGGCTTACTGTGGTGATTATTCTTAATCTTAACCTGGGATTAAAAATATAAACATGATAATTTTATATTACAATGGAAAGTGCTATTCAAACTTTTTTTATTTACATATTTTTAACTCTAGAATTGAGTTAATAATAATAAACGGCACAATCGGCCCATTGGAGTGGCAGATTTGGTCTGCCGCATGCAGACTTGTTGATGTTCCGAACCTACTTGTAGCCCTCTGTTGCCATGACAACACGAATTTTTGTGTTTGCTTACATTTTATTCAATACAATGGTGGAGAAACAAGTACTGCGGACTTACTATACTTATTCTGGGGGTTTAAAAATGTAAACAAAACAATTTTGAATAGCTCTTTACATTCTAAAATGATCTTGTTTACATTTTTAAAGTACCTACAATGACTCGGTTAACAACAATGCGTTTCGCTTATTGTTATATGAACAATAATAACATAAGAAGATATAATTAAAACAAAACAATATTAATTTGGTATGATCGTGTGTGTCGGTACATCTGACTGAAATCGGGCAGGCCAAGTTGTCTAAGTTAGTTGTACAACCAAGTCGGATCGTGAATTTATGCTTTTAAGAACCAACAACTGATTTATAAACTTTTCACATTCGATGTTTGTGTGTAAAAAAGGCTATCAAACGTTTCCATCGAACCTCTGTGTGTTTTCAATTGAAATTGGATTGTTTGATATCCTATTAAGGGGTAGTTCCCACGATCGCCTAAAAAGTCTCGGAACGGATATTGGGCAGGACCGCCATGCTTTGGGCTATTGTGGTGTCGCTCAGGATTCCTTGCCGATACTTTTCACGCGATGGTGTGACACAGCCTTAGCATCAAATTTATGTTACTAAAGTCAGGAGGCAACAATATGTTAGTCAGGTTGTATATGCAGTGAAACCTAACCCCACTCCTTTTATGTTTAGTTTGCATGTTATAGTTTGTATAATTTATTTAGAGCCAATAGCACGTAAATTGTACTTTGGTTTCTTGTTCTTCACCCCTATACCTGGCACTTCTATTGCTTATTCAATCAATTCAGTATTTTGGGATAGGGAAAATCGAGAAAACCCTAAGACAATTATCTACCAAAGAACTACTCATAATATCTCGGTGCCTATACTTGCCAACGGCCATACCATGTTGAATCCATTAGAGCAGAGCATGTTTCAAACTGCGGCAAACTTGGTAGTGTGCACAGCGTTGGCAGGGGAACATGGTGGGACATGATAACGCGCTGAGACTATACCAGTCAGTCTACGTGCGTGTCGTGTCCTGGTCACCTCCTTAATCGTGAGACTTTACCATGTTCCCCAATAATCAGGAGGTCTACCCCCTGTCAACTCCCCGTTCCCCGAGGTGAGAGTCTGCCCTTAGGGTGCCCCAAGTTAACAAACAGCCTCACTCCCCCCGCCAGGCTGACAGGGTTGCTAAAAGCAGAAATGCTGAAAGCAAGCGTTGGAAACAACAACATCTCGGTACCCATACTTGTTGATAAATAAGAAACATGTACCGGGTCACTCGCACCGGTTCTTTATTTGATTTTATACTCAAATTATTAAACCTAATATTTATGTGGTAGTTTACTATTTTAGGCACCGTACACACGAACTATTCTGCCAGTCACGATTTGCCGACGTCTTTTCCAATGTAGCCATAGGGCTAGCTGACGATTCCTTGTCGTTTTTTCTACGATTTCACCAGCTGGCGTAAAGCCGACCGCACAAAACTGCACAGTTTTCCCCCACGTCTCGAACACGCATCTACTTCACAAAGCTTTCGGAAAAGTGTTCAGAAATGTTGTTGTTTGTGGTTTCCAACGCCTGCTTTCAGCATTTCTGCTTTAAACAATCCTGTCAGCCTGGCGGGGGGAGTGAGTCTGTTTGTTAACTTGAGGCACCCTAAGGGCAGACTCTTTCACCTTGGGGGAAAGGGGAGTTGACTTACAGGGTGGACCTCCTGATTATAGTGGATTTCGAACAACTTGGGGAACATGGTAAAGTCACACAATTAAATCGGAGGTGACCAGGACTCGACACGCACATAGTATCGCTGGTGTAGTCTCAGCGCGTTATCATGTTCCACCATGTTCCCATGCCAACGCTGTGCACACTACCAAGTTTGCCGCAGTTCAAAACATGCTCTGCTCTCATGGATTCAACATGGTAAGGTCGTCGGCACGTTGAGAAATTAAACTTTCCTATGCACCAACTATCGCCCGCCCATTTGTTCCCATGATAAATTTCTCAGTGTCTCAAGCCCGAGTGTACGGGGCAATATACTACTGTATACACGTATTAAGTTTACCAAATTTTTAATTGTAGGGATAAAAATTATCAGAGAAACCGTTACTGCCGGGCTTAGGGATGATCAAGGAGTTTCCAAAGTGTAGTGGTAGCAGTAGTAGTAGGAGGGTACAATAGGAATTTTATTTTTGAATGGAATAAATTATGAGACACAGTTGTCAATTTGATGATTATTATAATAGCTTCAATCCGTGTTCAGAGTGTACAGCCCGTAGGAAAGTGGCAGCCCGATATTTAAATACTTTTTTTATTTTTTATTTAAATAACTAAGCATGTTATTAAAGATTTGGCTCATAAAAGTTGTAGAAGACTACTTCATGCATCATATAATAAGGTATTATTAGTTTTCGAAATTGTAGTTTTTTTTATAAAATCGATTATACGTGAAAAGTTATTGTTTATTAAACATTTTCAGGTTTATGAAAAAACTACAATTTCGAAAATTAACAATATCTTATAATATGATGCATGAAGTTGTCTCCTTCAACTTAAATGAGCCAAATCTTTAATAACTTGCTTAGTTAATAAAATAAAAAATGAAAAGTACCTACCTATTAAATTTCGGGCTGCCAATTTCCTACGGGCTGTACACTCTTGTACTGATGATCTTTTTATTGATACTATTTACTGTATATTAAAAAGTGACGAAATAAAAATTCTACTGTACCTAAAGTAGTGAAAGCATACACATAAAACGCAAAAACAGCACGAGTTGTCGTATGCTCTCTTACATATGATACACTCAATTGGATGGGGAGCTGTTGAAGAATAACATCGGAAAATTACCGTTTAAAATTGATGCCATCTTCTTATTGTGTTCATTGTAAGTATTAAAAAAAGGGGGAAAAAAACGTGGCACGACAACAGCCCAATAAGGGTCTGAGCACAGGTAGAGGATACTCTCTCACGACCACTGCTCTATTTGGGATTTTTTTGTCAGCAACATGCCACTTATTCATTGTAAGCACATACGGTATAAAATATTTAATAAAGGCAATTCAAAAACTACAGGGACACTCACTAACTGCGGTAAAGTTAGGGGAGATGGAGTTTTCTTTCTCCTTGACTCAGCCGGCCACCTTACCAAGTTGAATCCAGCGGACCAGAACAGGTTCAAAGATGCAGATAACTTGGTAGAGTGCACAGTGCTGGTAGGGAAACATGGTAGGACTTGTCCTGGTCACCTCCGAACTAATCGTGTGACTTCACTGTGTTCCCAAGTGGTTTGGAATCCACTATAATCAGGAGGTCCCCTGTCCTATGGGCCCACACCGTGGCCTGGGACTGTGTCCAACCATACTACTACTTCTCCTTGACTTTCCTTAATTCCATTCTTCTACTTCTTCTTCCCCCTTAATGCAGCGTGGGGGGGGGGGGGTCGCCCGGACCCATTTCCTGAACTCGCTCCGGTCGGACGTTAACGCCTTGAGCTCGGCCATTGTTTTCCCTCTTGCTCCGGCGACTTGTTCAATCCCTTCCTCAAGGGTTGTCCTCGGTCTGCCGTAGGGTCTTCTTCCTTGTGGCCTTGCTTCCGCCAACCTCCGGTTGGTCCTATTCTCGTCCATTCTTTGGACGTGACGGAACCATTGAACTTGCTTGTTCCCCATTCTTCTCTCAATGGAATCCACTTGCTGGTCTTGTCTGATGCGGTCATTTCGGATTTGGTCCCACCATCCGTCTTAGGCACTTCATCAAAGTCGCGTTTATTTTACTCCGGTCGCTTGTTGTAGGTGTCCAACATTCGCTCCCATACAGGAGGTTGGACTCTGGTCTTTGTCTTCCGTTCGACTTCTCTCTTGCCGAACCATTTCAGCTGCTTGTTCTCCATTCTTCTCTCTATTGAACCCACTTGCTGGTCTTGTCTGATGCGGTCATTTCGGATTTGGTCCCACCATCCGTCTTAGGCACTTCATCTGAGTCGCGTTTATTTTACTCCGGTCGCTTGTTGTAGGTGTCCAACTTTCGCTCCCATACAGGAGGTTGGACTCTGGTCTTTGTCTTCCGTTCGACTTCTCTCTTGCCGAACCATTGCAGCTGCTTGTTCTCCATTCTTCTCTCTACGGAATCCACCCACATGCAGGTCTTGTCTGATGCGGTCATTTCAGATTCCGTCCCACCTTGTTCGACCAGCAATCTCTTTAATTCCATCCCATTCTAAATTAACAATGAAGGGACGGCTGCCCTCTTCCCCTTCCCACGGACGACGCCCATGTATCATTCGTGACCTAATATCTGATTATCTTACACGAGACTTTTCATCCCCAGAAATCTTTTCAATGAAAATTTTCACTTGGGAAGGCAGATTTAATTGCTTACAAATCAGTAAGAAGACTCGTGTTGTGTCGCCCCCGACCATCTAATCCTCATTTTGAACGCTGTAACCAATTATTTTGTCGAGAAAACGGTCCTGCTAATGTGTTTTTCACCATGCAATCCATCTTTTTAGTTTCCTTTTGAATCGAGAACATCTCCCATGTCTGTGCTCATTAAAATCACGTTAGGGTAGGTTCTATCCGTACAATAATCGGTTTACGTCTTTTATCTCAAACTTTACAGACTTTTCCATTGTTTGTTATGTGGAAAAATATGAAATAAAAGTGGTTGACAATATTTTTCTCGTTTTCATGGGAAAAGTCTGAGACTTGAATTTAACATAAGCAACTTCTGTAATATTTTTTTTATTGAAGGGTGCATATAAAAAATATAAGTAATAATGGTTTCTTACAATGAGTAGGTACTAATAATTTCGCAACAAAACAATTTTAACTATATATACTGTACGTTAACTTGCGAATCATCAAAAGGCAAATCTTTCTGGGTAATTTTAATATAACCAATTCAATGGTTGTATACGACATAAACTCTTTTGTTGTCTGGTAGCCTATTGTCAATATTGAGTTAAACCCCGTTTTGGGCACCGTGGTTGACCATGCTGCAACCTTGCCACAAGAAATCGATTCAGAAAAATGCAATTGCTTTTAAAATTAACTTTAAAGTATTATATACAGGGGCGTAAAGTTGGCGGGGGCACGGTCCGTCTTGCCCCCCCCCCCCAGCCTCGGACATTGTAAGACGTGGTTCATTTGGCCCAGCGGGCCCCTTTACGGTAATATGAATATAAGCATCCCTTTGTTAGCTTTGTAAAATCTACAGCTATACTTCACTACTATGAAAATGCGTAAAACCCTACTATTTTGCTCTTATATTTACAATTTTTCCTTATCTTGCCTGACGACGTCATAAGGTCTACTCAGTTTTGCCCCCGCCATCATTCTAAAACTTTACGCCTCTGATTATATACTCCACTAAAGCGGTGCTTACCACTGTTAGAAACCACACCCCATCCAGGGGTGGTTCTGGTGTTGGGGTAGAATATAGTTTGTAAACATATAATTGTCGCTCTGGCAGATAGCAAGAGTTACATAATAAAACTTAATAATAGTTTTGTAAACAGCGGAGTATTCTTCTTATATTTCGCGACTAATGGGAAAAAGAAGCAATATTTGGCCACCCCTGGCTTCTAACGATACTTGGTATCAAGTAATGATTTAGTGGAGTATAGCAGTTCCTACGAAAATGAGTGTCTTCTCATTCTCATCCTCACTCAAGGGATTAGAGAAAATAGTTTTTGTCGTTTAGGTCACTATTCCTCTTGTCATTATTCCGTCATTTGTGCATCAATAATTAATGAGATTTTTGTTTAAAGGAGACTATTATGTAGATACTTATCTATTATAAATTAAGTTATAATATGGTAGAGGCTTATTATTGATGCATAAATGACGGAATGTTGACAAGTGGAATAGCCTTATAATCTTGTATACTGTATTATACAATATAATGTACAACATTTCTTTTGCTCGTTTAGCTGTTTCTCACATTTGTTGTGTTTTGATTTGCAGAAGAAAATTATGATAATGATTTGCGTGATAATCCTCGTGTTGATTCTCATCGGCATCGTGTCATCTTACATTCCTGGCCTCTCATAAGCTCCATAATGCCCTTAGCCTGTGGCAACGTAAGTATTATATAGCTACGCGCTGAGTTAGATCATACGTCACAGCCGAAAAATTACAGTAAGTTGCTGTGCAAGTATTACGCGATCAACACTCCTTGGCGTTTAGGGTCGTGAAGGGTCTTGGTCTCCTTAGAAGCTTAGAGGCTTAAAAGCAATTGTTTGGTCTGTGCCCTAATATTTATATTAAGAGAGGTGGAGGGAGAAGGCATCCTGATCTCTGAATGGGTTGTTATCATAGAAATACATTAACTGAAAGCGCCGGGAGCCATAATATGCCTTACGAGGCACCCGTTAACTATAGGCCAACTATCAGAGATAAGTACCAACCCAAAAAATATCGAAGTCTTACACATTGCAGCATAGCAGAACGGATACCTGGACCCGGTCAAAAACTCTGTACTTAGCTTGTGCAGGCTATTTTCCCCGCCAAATTGCGTACTTATCTTGTGCAGGCTACACTAGCAGCCATATTGATAACGGTCTCCAGCCACGGGATGGTTGCTATCCACTGAATCTTGCAGCCGTAGCACGAGGTACCAATTTAACTTCTTGCTGGGGTTAAAAATGTAAACAAGACAGTCTGGGAAATAGCACTTAGAATTTTGCTAAGCTTATTTTATGAACATGACATGTAGAGTAGTGGTACGGACTCTGACCTTCACCGACTTTCACCCGAAAGGTTGTTGGTTCGAGTCCCCCACTACCTACATTTTCTTCGGATGGCATGTAAAGCAGGCGGTCCCTTCCTACTTGAGTGTAAGAGAGGGCTTTATAGCCCTAACTCCGCTAGGTTGGCTTAGTAATAGAACAAAAAAGTCTTTATTTATTTTACATTGTTAACCCCGGTAATATGTTTAATGAAAAAGATGTACAAAGCAAGCATGACAGTAAGATGACTGGTGGGACATCCTCTAAAACGCTGGAAGGATGAGTTGGAAGTCCGTAGATGGTGGAGCGTGGTACAAAACCGAGATGACTAGAGGAGTGTTGTCGAGCAGGCCAATGCTCATCAAGGGCTGTAGAGCCAGAAGAAGAAGAAGAATATGTTTAATTGGTACCTCGTGATACGTCTGTTGGTCGCTGATTGGCTTGCTGCTAACTTAACTTAATTTCTGATTGCTGACGTCATTCTCTTTGTTTTTTATGGGATGGGTACCACATTTTATTAAATTGTAATAGTTTTTCTTTTCTGTTGAATTTCTTCGTGTGCCTATACATTTTTATGGCCTCTCTGTGCAGCCGGGGAAAGCAGGGCCATACGGTACTATGAGGCAGCTGCTTCCGGATGCCGCCAACTTCACCACGGGAGATGCCTTTCAAAAATTTTACTATTATACCGAACAAATTGTGTGACTCCTGAGAGCTTGTAGCATACCTACAGTATATCGTACTACACTACAATAGCACGCAATTAGTGATGCTGTTGTCATTAGAATAGAATATCGTGTCAGCTATGTTGTTTTACATGTTCTGCAATGTGAAGGCCACACTATTCATTTCCAGATGGCCTAAGGCGCCTAGGTAGTCGTGTTTTGCTGGACCAGTGTGTGTTGTTTTTCAATATCGGACTTCAGTCGTAGTCAGTGCTTCAATTAGTTAAGAGAACGTGTACGAATTCACCCGTACCGGTTCTTTGGATATCGCAGCATGTGGGAAAGGTGGTTTTTATTTCCTTATTGAAAAATTATTTAATGTTTTTTTTTTGTTTGTATTGTGCTCAGTGACAGATTTTTCGGCTGTGCATTTTGTGGAGGCCTTTTCAGGGGGGGGGGGATTTCCCATTGCTGCCTCGCCTTGCAGAAATCCACCTCACGGCCCTGGGGGAATGTACTATATGGCCTGTTTGCGTTCGAATTACGCATTAGCGTTTGTGTGGGCAGCAAACTTTCAACCACGGTCCATCAGTCGGGATTCAATACTTCCTCATAGTAAAGTAATTGGTAGTCAATTCCAAGAGTTAATACGCGTTAGGTGGTAGTTCAAAACTACGACACTTCACACTTCTCATCTGATTGTGAAATTTTTGATTTTGTCTACATCCACAATCGTCTATAAGTTCGTTATTTTATCGGCAACAAAATAATTTCCATAAAATAATATTTTCTTTGTTTTCAGGGTTTTATTTGGTGCCGACTCTACAACACGTTCTTGGCATCGCTGCTGGGCGCCTCGGTCAATTCCTCTTTCGATATACTGTATGTGTACAATTGTTAACATTTTCTTTACAACGGAAATTGTGTTTTTCCCCCCATTCGTTAACGTCACAACGTTAGCCTATTTTCTTCGTAGACAGACTCCTATAGAATTCCCTTGAAGGCCTTACATTGACGTGTAGATGTATGTGGCGTAAAATTTCCTTAAGTGTACTATACACAGATTATATGCAGTTGTCAAACTCCTATTGTAAATAATTTATTTATTTTTTATTTAATGTAAACTTTGGGGTTTGGCTAGGAATCCCATATAGGCTATAGCGATTTTGACAGTTTCACTCGTTCAGTAGTTGTGTTATGTTTTTGTGTAGTTTTTTTAATAAAAAAAACATTGTTCGGAACAATCGACTCGACTGACGTAGACATGTGCTAATCAGTTTGTTTTTGTTGTTAGTTAGAATTTGTTCCTCGAGTATGCCTTGTATTCTTGTAATGTCTTATCTATTAAGGGAGCTACTCTCGGACGGCCCGATCCATTTAGATAAGCGATAAATATCTTTGATTATCATTATCATTGTTAAAAAAAAAAAAAATGGCAGATTTACAATTTGTCTGAATCAGTTATATAGTTATTTTAATTTTTAGCCTGGCTTGCTGGATCGAACCGACCTTGAATAATACCCTTGAAGGGTATCGCACACTGTTTTATTACCTACTCACCGGAATTGGGTCAAGATACATTTGCTAACTAATGTAGCAAATATAAGACATAGCGATTTGATGAAACTTCTTTGTATAACAATCATTTTTGTTTATTTATTTCTTGAAGCGATTTAACTAAATAGCCATATAATCCATTCAAAGGGATACACGGTAACGATTAAGGGCTCTATGCGAGTACGGGTTTTCATCCAATAATAGAGTAAAATACAAATTACTCGTTTTTGTACAAGAATTTTTGTATAAATTTGGTGTTGAGGTGTGAAGACATTTTTTTTAGTTTCTTTATTAGTCACTAGTGTGCGAGTACCTAACGTTTTCTTTTAAATCAAATTTCAATGGCTTGATTAACTTTGAGTCTACAACTCGACCACAATGCGAAAGACACTTGGCAAGGCTTATTTTTTTAATACACCAAGTAATTAGGCCTTCTTATCTTGCACATTATAAGTACCTGTCATTAAGGGGAGGAATTTTACTACTAATGTAATGATTTTTCTTCTGAATGTGACGAATATATCTTTTCTGCATTAAAAAAATAAGTCTCTCGGTCGAGTAGTGCATGCCATTTCTCCAAATCGACTAGTAATGGAAGGTTAATATAAAAATAATTGTAAGCGCCCTTCTTAAAAATACGTGTGTAAACATATTTAGGCTCCAACTAAAATTGGCATTATTGGCCATTAATGTTTAAAGCAATGGATATTTACAATTGAAAATATAACGATTACGTTGTTTTATATTAATTTGAGAATATTAATACGGTTCATTCATAAGTACTGTTTAGTAACATACATACATCTTGCGGGCCATAACGGCATACATCGTATGTCGTCCAACCGTTAAATAATGGCGTGCATCTCTTCCGTTACTTCTGGGAATTCAAAATTTTTATTTTCTATTCAATATAGCAAATTACTTGATATTTAAAGATAATTTTTCTCATTACTGTCTAAAAGCATACACATAACGTGAAGAAATCAGTTAATTTAAACTTCGATATATTCATTCCAAACGTTATATAAGAAGTCCTGTGAAATTGTTTAAAAAGTTGTTGTTTGTTAAAATTTGAGAAACGTGTGTGCATGTTGTGTGTAGAACTAACTTCTTTTTGTACTTACTTAGTTGCAGTGTTGTTAATTGTATCATTGCGTGACTGATTACGGGAAGAGGATTGGCGCAGAGGCAGCTTGTAAAACATATTGTATTTTATTAACCCCGTCATATCTACATTTTCATCGTCTTAACACGCGTTTATCGCCTTGTCTTATCTGTTTTTATGGTGACTGTGGTTTTACGGATAAATTAGGAAATTGTTGGTTTTAGTACAACATTGTTGCGGTGAGGGCGTTGTTTAATTCAACCTGCCAGCGGTGGCGCTGTTTTAATAATTCCTGAAGGTTGGGCTAAGCATATTGGCCGCGAAAATATGTCATATGGTAAAGCGTAGGGCGCCATAAAAAATTCCACTGGGCACACCTTATTGTCTTGGCTGACTAAAACAGGATCGCTATATTGTAAAAAGGGTTCAGGAAGGTTCGATAAATCACTGAAACTGATCTAAATACTTTTTCTTGCTTAATTTTAGAATAATCCTACCTGGTGCCTTTGACAGCAGGTAAGATTTATATCAATTTAGGCGAGATGAAAGCATTTTGATTGGTTTTAGTGATTTATCGAAATCTCAGCCTAGCTATAGCTATAGGCCTAGCTAGGCAATACAGTGCTCCCAGTAGATTTTTTATAACGTCCTCTCCGATATCGTTTCGCGCCAAATATGCCTAGACCTGTCTAATCGCCTTCAACTCCGTAAAACCACAGACATTAAATCCTTGAAAGTTGGGCCGTAGATCACTGTGAGTAGTGTGCGATTCTGGCTGTATATTTTTTTTACTGGCATGTGACCTCTACAGTGAATTCCATGCTGTACTCAGTCCTGTTCGCTGTGTACTAACCCCCAGTGGGGGGTTTAAATTTATTAACTGCAGCCAGAATTGCAGCTAACTGCCGAAATCATGGTGGTTTAAAAGAAAGGCACGACAGACCATAAACGTAGAATTAAAGAGTTGCTAAATGGGACCAGCAGCGGGTACGCTTTTTTACTATTTAGAAGTTATCTTCCAATACTCGACTGATTGTTTTCTTTATAAAGATAAATGTACAGCCCTTCTTCAAAACTAATTAGGTCGTCTCTGCTCCAATCATGGCGAGTTCCATTTATGCTGCTAGCCCGCAGTGTGGCATATTTTATTATATTATCCCTATCTGTTTCCTCTCTTGTCTTGTAAGTGATCAAACATTTATTGCAACCTTTTTTTTTCTGCGGAAGTGGGAAAATTGCTACCCAAGCACCTGTGGCTTTGCTTGCCCTCTTTCATCACTGCCATGGCCAATTTATGTGCGGCAAGAAAAGCGTTCGTTCCTTAAGGGCGGTGGGGGAGGATGGTGTGTGGTAGGAAAGTTGATGGGGTAAGAGAAGAGTCAGGAGTGAGACGAAGCAGTACGGCAACTAAGAAAGGCACAGTATGCCGTATTGAAATCCTTAAATTTACTGTTTTCTTGTCACTCTTTGCCAAATCCAATTGCATTGATACCTTATTCCAACCAACTCGATAAATAGTAGAAGGTGATAGAACTTTTCACATTTCTCTCGGATATTCTAATGAATTAAAATTAACATTGATTTCATAATTATAATCATAATTAATATACAGTAAGTATAGCCTTTTATTGTGAAATTTATATTTAAATTTTACCTGGCGTATCAGCTGCTCGTTCTATGCACCTATTTTTTTTAATGCTCTATAAATCGTTTTTAAAGCGCTGTATGAGGAGATTCTGAGCACTTTTGTGTCATTTTAATTCATTGTCATCATATTTTTTATCGAACTTTTTCAGGCTCAAGGAAATATCAACTTTTGAGACGCATTTTTTTTAAGGTTCTTTTCTATTTTAAGCGGGTCCTACGCGTATGAGCCACTAATAAATATAATTAGGGAAAATGAAGCGTAACTTTAATGACAACTGTAATAAAAGTGGAATATTAAGGATCAATTCAAAGTCGGCGCGGTAAAGTGAGGTTAACAGTCCAATTACATTTCTCATACCAATGTCCAATGACCGAAAAGAACGCTTTAGAACGTCAGCATCCATTCTTGTCGGCCGTTTGGTATTTGCCAGTTATCTGTGTTACCCTACTATTACACTTTATCGTACTGGCTTTGAACACGCTCTGAATGAATTAACTGAGTCAACCTGCAGGCGTACTGTGGCGTTAAAAATTAATTTATGCTGGGGTTAAAAATACTGCTTTGTTTGTATTTTTAACCCCAGAATAGGTTATTCTTTAAACGCCATAGTACATTTTTCCCACATTGCAAGCGAAAAATAATAATTTAGTTAGATTAATTTTAGGCCTAATTTTGCTCAGAATTACTCATCTAAAATTGACATTAATTAGGCCTAATAAAACGCCTACTGCCAGTTATACAACATTGTTAAATTCATGGGCAATACTAATGGCGCTGTGGATTTACTTGTATTTAATTTTAAAATTGACCACCGGACAGAAATACTTACTAGCTTATTAAACAGTTACAAAGGCGAGTCTAAGGGAGGAGGGCGGCGATCTTACAGTATGTATTGAAATGTCGCACGTTTTGAAAGTTCAATTCTATCTAGTGTAAAGTCAAAAAATTTTGAAGGGGGTTGCAGCCAGGAGGGGTTAAGGGCCTGGTTCCAGCTAAATAAATGTCATCTCTCGTCTCTTCAAACAAAATTTCTAAAATATTATTATGAATGGTTGCGTTGATTAACAGCTCAGTAGGATAAATTTGGTCCTTATTGGGCCTGATATTTGGACTGATATAAACGAGCAATATAAAATAAAATGAAGCATGAAAAAGAAGAAGACCTATTCTTAAAAATAATTGTTTTTCCCCGTTGTGTTACTGTTTTTTTCCTCCCTATGATCCGCCTGTGAAAACTAAGCGATGTATTGCGGTAATTCCGTTCGTTGTGGTCCCTCTCTTTATGTTAATACTTCCCAATACCCCTTTGCTAATACCGTGAATGTTTTATATGTTGGCATAATATTTTTATGCCAAATTACGTGAAAATACTATGTAGAACCTTCGGTTGAAAGTTTATTCTTATAGCATTTCTAACCTACCATTTTCAAAAATAGTCAAAATACAAATGTGTTAAAGAATATATTGGAGAATGCTATTTTTTGTTCTAATATAATAATGTATTGTAATTATGTAGTTGTACAACTAGTTAACCATGGCCCTGGGTTGAAATAATTATGAAAAATATTAATTACATTTTTGTCAGTTCTACGTACCTGTACGTTATTACGAGTGGTACGTTGACTAGTTAGTTGAGAATTGAAGGTTTCCAATTCAAATACATACTAAGCAATAAATCCAAACCTGTGACATTACAAAATCAATTTGTAAACCTTTTGAAATACACTGAAAGAGTATTCAAGTGATGTTGGGTACATCAATAATAAATAGTCGAACATCTTGAATTTTTTAAAACCAAATTCAGCAGTATTTATTTTTACTCCTAGGTTGGTTGGCTTTCCGTAATTCCGATTTTCTGCGAAACATGGATTTTACTACCTACCTATCAATACATTGGGCCTGATTAACTTAGTTGAGTTTAATAGAAAATTGTATTTGTAGAAAGCATTACCGAGATGCAATGATAATTGGTCATTTGTACCGCATTGTGAGTTAAATTATTAATATTTTGCTTTTGAGAATTATTGAATTGTTAAAAGAGCTATTGTTGGCTTGATCTATCGCTGGATTGATGGCTTGTTACATTTATCATTTTTAAAGCTCAGTAAAAAGGCATATTATTAATTGTTTATATTATGAAGCATGTCTCAGGTTTGACGATATAAATTTGGCTAACGATTGCTTCCTAACGAAGTAGCAACGCGAATAATTATGGTGTGATCACATACTAACACTTCTAACAGAAAAATCCGGCCTGATTTTGATAACTAATTCTTAAATTAAAGTTGGCGATCTATGTTAAAAACAAATCATAGAATAATTATTACCTAACGATGCAGTTTAGCGGTCGGCATATCATGTGGAAACATGGTTTCTTGTTGGAATCTCAAGCTTGCAGCAATTTGTCAAAGTGAACAATTTCAATAATGTGCATCCTGCTACTGCTATGATAGATGACCTCAATAACCGTATGCACGATAGAAACTGCCAATTGAACCTGTCTGAATATGAAAGGGTCAGGACTGTTAGGAGTTTGCAAGTAGAGTAGATTAGTGGTACGGACTCTTGACTTTCACCCGAAAGGTTGTTGATTCGAGTCCCACACTTGCTACATTTTCTGGCCATGCTTCGCTTGACTGCATTAGGAGTAATGTAATTTGGAAATGACGCCACTAAAACTAATGTGGCAAATGAACATAAAATAATTACTGCTCTTGTATCAAAATAATAGGCCCTAGACAGTGGAGTCAATTGTGAAGGCGAATTAATCTCCTTTATTATGTTCAGTTAATAGTAGGTGCGGTTGAAGCCAGTTGCTGAGCCTCCTTTTAAACTGAGCATAAGAGGTACCGACAAGATTTCGCCGGACTCCTTATTTAAATAGTAATTATTGAAAAAAAAAATCAATTTAAACTGTTTTCTGGCACATAAGAGTGATCATTCTCGCGAGCTATACAAAAAAATGTGTAAATAATAATCCAAAGGATTCTTTTGAAGTGATTTAAAAAAAGCCAATGAGTTAGAGGTGGTTTTGAAAGATTTTTTATGTGACTCGTTACAGAAACGAGCTTCCTTGTATGTTATCGTGAGTGTTCATAGCTTATAATATATATTATATCCTCTTGTGTGATTTCGTTGTCCGCAACAAGATTTAAAAAACACATTGATGTAGTCTTTTTTACATTAATGTCAATAAACACTGTGATACCAGGTTTTGGTTGTGTTGGAAGTTCTCAGTTTGTATGATATTCAGTTAGTTGACGTTAAGTTCGTGTGCTCCTGCTAAAACAAAAAATAGGTCGTTGATTTCATATTGTGATATAGCCTAACATTACTATACTTTTGATCTTGTTGTGGATAATACCTAAGTTATGTGGTATGTTGAAAATAGACAATACGTCAGTATACAGTGCGTATGTTGGCATTTGTAATAGAATGAAGTGGGATGTTGTCTGCGGCCGCATTAATACCAATTTCATATCACAGACAAAATGTACTGTACAGTTTATTCTAAAGTAGGATAAATAATTATGGGATCGGAGATAGGGTATCGTATAATAAATCGGAAACCTATGCAATGTTTTCTGGGGAGCTTGGAGGACTTATTAGGGAATCGGACACCCCCAACACGCTTTTTTTTTTTGACAGAGTCAAAATTTCCCATGAAATTCGATCATATAAAGCCATAAATGAGTGGTAGTATAAGAAATACTCCTGCACATTTTCATGCATCGTATGACGAATTTACTTCATTTGTGATTTGTTATTTTTTGTTTGTTTTGTTTTGATGAGACTATTATGTATATACTTAACTGGTCACTGCGACCACAGTCATAGCCAGTGCCGGGTTTGGCCTTGTGGGGGCCCTTTCTCGGGCAGAAAAGTCTTGCGCCCTTACATGAATTCCACTATCATTTATAAAATAGAGACACATGATGCAAAATAGAATAGAGTAAGGCGAATCATTAATGCCACAGCACGTTGCAATTTCCAGCTGAATATTTTTATTTTATTTATTTATACCTAGGTAGATTACTAGGTAGTTTATTTATTAGGCTAGTTTTGTTCTTTTTTTAATCTATTGTGATTTTGTATTTTGCGGCTTTTTGTGGGGGCTATGGTCCCATAGACAAACCCGGAACTGGTCAAATGACTCATGATGCAATTGCACTCCTGCCATATCGCTGCATACATTATTTGCTGTGCCAGTTAAATATTCCGCATGCGTGTTGTACCTGGTAAATAGTGCAGTATAGCCTCTGAGGGAACCAAAGGATTTTGTATGGCTTACCTCCTCTTTAAAATCCTTTTCGGCTTATCATTCATAAATTAAACTTGCCGGCTAGATTAGTATTTTATGGAAATTCAGCGGCTGCCCACAACATTGCACAGAAGTACAGAAATTGTGGCCAGTGAAGGGAATTTTACAGATTCTTGAATGAATTGGCATGGTTACCATTACTATTGGTTTTAGGCGGCTATTCCACTTGTCATATTTTCTTCATTTGTGCATTAAAAAATGGTGAGATTTTTGTTTTAAGGAGACTATTATGTAGATACTTAACTTGTCTATTATAAATTAAGTTATAATATGATTTATTATTGATGTCTGCTACCATATTATAACTTAATT
This sequence comes from Psococerastis gibbosa, assembly GCA_963971405.1. NCBI lineage: Eukaryota > Metazoa > Arthropoda > Insecta > Psocodea > Psocidae > Psococerastis > Psococerastis gibbosa. Next base: position 21,547,086 of record OZ020491.1, on the reverse strand, counting down.
TATAATAGATAAGTTAAGTATCTACATAATAGTCTCCTTAAAACAAAAATCTCACCATTTTTTAATGCACAAATGAAGAAAATATAACAAGTGGAATACATGCCTTAGAAACAATGGATAGAAAGTGAATGAGCCTACTTTTAGAATAGTGTAAAATATTGAAGACCTGCTTTTTATGCTTTGTTAAATGAGACGTTATAAATCTGATTTTTTTGTCTCGAGATGAATGTGGTCCCTTCTACTGGCCGTTATGAAACCAAACCGTTAACTAATTTTCAGACTGTGGGAAAGTTCTGCATTGTAGTTACTTCCTTGTTGCAATTCTTTTGTAAGAGAAGTGTGGAATTCACGTTTGAACAACTTATAGGTGGAGTCATTTAGCAATAACTAAGTTTGAGATGAAATCGTGCACATACTTAGACCTAGGTTCTAAAAACTTATGATTGGCTGTAATGTAGAACATAATGTTTTAATATCGCGTTAAAGTGGATGGATTGGATGGCTTGATTTATACTTTCCCACAGCTTTCGTTTGTTGTAGCGGCGAAGTATCTCCATAGAATAAGCAATGGTCAATTAGGTAGGTGCGGTGTCTGGTGCACAAGCTATACAATACTGCAGATGCCGCCATTGTCCCATTTATGTTGTTAAATATGAAAGTACCCTTGATGTGCATGGGCGTGTCCAGAATTCCCCTTATAATGACATCTTCGGCCGGTAATTTAATCCATTAATTTTTGGCTACATCACAGCCCTTTCAGTGCATATCGTAACTCATTGGCCTATATAATATATGCTTGAATTGCGGGCTATCTTATCGCGTCTGAATGGTAAATTCACTATTTGAGCGCCGGTAAAGCCATATTCTACACAGCTGTACTGCTGGGAGATCGGCCACCTGAGTAAATCGATTGGTGCACAAAGGCAGATTTTTCACTGTTGACATTCTGGTGGAAAACCGTTCACCAGCAGAAGCTCTGTAGAGAAAAATCTGCTGAAGTAGACTGTGCCTTTGTACAAAAACCCATCTGCTCTATTGACAGACCTACATCCCAGCTGCTCCGTAGAATCTGCTTTTGTGCACCAGGCCATTATCACTGGTAATTTTTATGTACTGTCGCGATTCAGCTCTAGTAGTACGGGTAGTCACTGCAATGCTTAATAAATTACCCACGACGTATTCTCATTCTGATACATAATATGTATATTATAGGCCTGGAGTATTTTCTGATTTTCTTCATAATAACAAAAAACTATATACATATGGTCTTCTTCTTCAAGTTACAGCCGGATGGCTTGTTGGCAGCATATTGGTAGGCAGGCATAATTTCATTTTATTTTGGATGCGCCTATAAGCACACAGTCTTGCAATAAATAAATTACTATCAAATAGAACGTGGAAAATTAGTTAATTAAGTTACCAATTGAAGTGTATATTTATAGCAAGACTTTCTATGATGCAACACGATCTCGTTTTTAGAGAAGACGCCTAGCTATTATTATAGAATAAAAATGTCTGCTCTTGTTTACTGTAAAGTGAGTAATTATATTGTAGGCCAGTTAGACAAGATAGCCAGTTCAATTCTCTTAATATACATCAATGTATTTTCGCTCTTTCGATCAATATAATGGTTCGATTTTCAATATGGACTTTTTGTATGCACATGTTGATAATATTTAATTAGCTGCAGCCCGATCATGGCGATTTGGTATTATTATAATACCGGGGTTGATACATAGAAATACATTAACTGGAGCGGCGGGAGCCATAATATGCATTACGAGACACCCGTTAACCATAAGCCAACTACCAGAGATAAGTACCAACGCAAAAAATATCGAAGTCTTACACATTGCAGCATAGCAGAACAGATACCTGAACCCGGTCAAAAACTTGTACTTCGCTTGTGCAGGCTACACTTATCACTGGGTCTCCCCGCCAAATTGCGTAGGTACTTATCTTGTGCAGGCTACACTAGCAGCCATATTGATAATGGTCTCCAGCCACGGGATGGGTTGATATAATACAATGTCACGTGACGGTATTAATTCAATTGTTTAAAATAAATGAGTGCAAAATGCGTGGGAAATTCAAATTCATAAATTAATATTTTTGTGGAGTTTTCAATATTTGTTCCCTTTAGATTTTTTTTAATCACACCATAGCATAATTAGGCTTCCGCCATCAGCTTTCTTGTAGCCCAATTCAACACATAATCTGGTGAACCTCTGCTACTGAGTACTCACGAGAGCCGGGTACGTCTTAAGGTGTTTTCCGTCCATCTCTTCCCGGGTATCGCATAAAGGGCGGAATGGCTCCGCTGCTACACCTATACGGTGAAGATGTTTTTGTAGTTAGGCCTTGTCATGGCCCGTAGTTAACCAAAGTTATTCCACTACCTACTGACTGCGTGGTATCTGTAAGGTTCTTTGGTGGCCTGTCTTTCTTCTGCACTAGTTTTTCCAGCGGCGTCGGTCCTGTGAGCTGTCCCGCACTTACCCTTAGATGTAGCCACATTAATTAAAATTCTTATTATATTTCCAAATTCTACCTGTGCATTTTAATGTTATTAGTGTTTCCTTCAACGATTAAGCAATGCTACAATTCTCTTGTAGGCTATGCTAATAATTTATTAATTTGAATTTCCCGCGCATTTTGCACTCATTCATTTAAAAAAATTGAATTAATGCCGTCATATGACATGGTATTATAATAATACCAAATCGCCATGATCGGGCTGTAGGTAGGTACCCATGGGTGTAGCCAGAGGTGCAGGGGCCTGAAGGTTTGACTAGTTAACACTTGCTGTACTTGTGCGAGTCTCTGCACATCATGCGATCGGTGACCTGTCGTAACGCAACACAGGTATTAGGTACCTGCAGAGGCGACTGAAGAGGTTATTCGGATACATTCATTGAATAATTGAAAAATATCTTCTTGAAAGATAAAAAAAAGACTAGATGAATTTACACAATGTAAAAAATAATCTAGGCAATAGAATTGTCCCTGACCAGCCAGAGCCAGATCGACCGTGTCAGATGGTGTTTGTTGTAAATCATTATGGATTCTACTGTTTAGTAATTTTGGGTACTTTGGTACTGAGAACTAGTATGTTGGAGCTTTCCTAATCACGATGAAGTTTTATTTCAAACTAATAAATAGGTAGGCCTACCTAGTTAATAAAACGAGTGTAGTGGAAAGTAGGCTTTATATGCTATTTATTGGTGGTAAAAATAAATTATTAAAGAATTCAAGATTTATTCATTTCATAATATTCTTCCTCCAGAAGAAAACAATTATTGATGGAGTAGAATGAAATAAGCAGTTAATTATTAATGTAATAATTTTATCGGTTCTGGTATTTAAAATTACCCGCGAAACAAACTGAAAATGATTAGATTTTTCATCTGCTTTCTAGTACCACGTCTAAAATGTGAAAGCAAACAAAACAGATTTGTAATTTTAATGGAACTCTTATTTTAAAATATTATGTTTCACGGTAATTCTAGCTGTGTGTTCTCCCTTGTTGCTGTCAAATATTATCAATTATTAATGTTCAAGGCATTTGTTTTCAGTAATTAATGATGCTTTAACCCTGAAATGTGACAGATGCAGTTATGCAGTGGCATCTTTAAATAGACAATTGTTGCATTTTTATGCGATATTCTCACTAAAAAAGCAATAAACTTATGTTTCGTACTGGCTGTGATGTTAGTTAATGTTGCTCGAATTGTGTAGTGCACCTTACTCCGTAGAAATAGTGAAAGCATGTATCTGTACCCTTGGATGACACCGGATCACAATCCACAATAATCAGTAAGTAGGCCTATATTAAAAAAATGGTTATTCCTTCTAGCCCATTGTCTCCTATTCTTGTTGTTGTTGTTGAAAACTTAGACGGTAAACTTGGAAGTTTTATAATACAAGAGTTAGTCATTCTTTGGTAGGTAGTCTATTACCACATTCGTTCGTTTCGTTATCACCTTCTTATTTAAGCGCAGTCACTTCCCTCAATATCTGAAATTTTCCACTTAATGCACTCATTATTATTATGTTTATTATATTGTATTCGGAAATTCCATATTGGTATAGTGTCTTTATTAGATATTAATATAATAATAATTCGAACCGCGTTATTTTTCGGGTGGCTCAAAGAACTGTAAACTTAGTGTTCTCCACTCTTAGCTTTTAGCAACAGTTTAGAAAAGAGAAAAGCTAATTACGGTATACTAGCTAATCTGTTGAACATGTTCGATTATAAAGATTACCGTACCGTATCTATATATATCTGTATATTTGTACCTTATGTTTAGCCATGGCATGTTGTCCTAGTTTAATGATATATTGTCATTAAAATTATTATCCGGTAATATAGACTAGTGTATGCATCTGAATTATGTTTTATATAGTATATATACGTTAAATATGTTCTGATCGGAGGTTTCGTTTAGTGCAATAGGTGAGCATTTGAGCGTTTCCTCTATAATCGAGAGGGGGTTCATGTGCCTCTACACACAGGCTTACGGTGGGACTAGATCGGAAGGCTCCTGTCACTCCAGTGCAAAGTCGTAGGGCTTGGTGATGAGCAACGTCTTGGCACATCAGTAAAGGTGTAGTAGCAGAGCTATAGATGATGGAGCCTTAGTCCAGTTTCGACACTTACTAATGCTTTGTACAGCATTAGGAGGGTATCACGATCTGCACCCCAGTGGTATAGTCCACGCAAAATGAGAAAAGTATGGACACGGAATATTTTGATCCTGTGCAACAATGTAAAAATATTCCTTGCACTATTTTGTGTTACCTTGCTGCCGATACATTTTCCCTATGCAGATATGATGAAAACTCTAGAAAAATTCTAGATAGGTCAGACCAACAAATTACCACACAGCAATAATGGCAGGGCACGTAATGCAGTTGACCGTGAATTTTCTATCATTTTTTCAAAATCATTTTTTTTTTGCACAAAACCAAATATTTTTTTGGGAAAGCAACCTGTCCGGTTTCGTTACTCAATTTAACACCTAAAACATGCCTGAAGGTAGAAATCATCGATGGAAAGGTTTCAGAGAAAAATGATTTTTTAGTCATTTTTCATTAAAATTTAAGTATTTTTATTTTTTTTACCCCCAGAAGCAAACTATCAAGTGGCAAGCGACCCCCCGCATTTTGTCAACATTAATAACGACTACAATATATGTGCATTTAAAAGAAATCGTTCGAGCCGTTTTGGAGAAAAATTTTTTTTTGACGTTTTTTATGAGTTTCTTGAAAATAAACCCCCCCCCCCAAATTGAGTTAGCCCAAAATAAAAATAAAAATAGGCCCGAGATATGATTTATGTGAACCTACATGCCGAATTTCATCAAAATCGACCGAGTAGTTTGCCCGGAAAGCGACGCACAGACAGACAGACAGACATTTCGTAAAAACCACTTTCTTGGGTTCCTGGGACCTCAAAACGTGCAAGTCCGTTGAAATCTCGGAATCGAAAATTTCGACCAACACAAAGCTTTCCTTATACTACGTATAAATTGGAAAGCAAAAAAGGTTAGTCGCATACAAACAATTTAATGATTGTATCCAATTGACCTCTTCAGTCGCCTCTGTAGGTTAGTACCCGCGTTGAGCTACGACACGTCTCCGATCGCATGGCTTGTAGAGACTTGCACAAGTACAAGCACGCTACCACCTTGCCATTGAAGTCGAAACCCTTCGTGGCTGTTACTGTTTGCGTCAAAACTTCTAAGCTTCTGAATTATAAATAAATAAGGACTTTTTTGTTCTATTACTAAGCCAACCTAGCGGAGTTAGGGCTATAAAGCCCTCTCTTACACTCAACTAGGAAGACCCGGGACCGCCTGCTTTACATGCCCTCTGAAGCATGGCCATAAAATGTAGGAAGTGTAGGACTCGAACCAACAACTTTTTGGGTGAAAATCAGGGTCCGTACCACTACTCTACATGTCCTGAATTCTGAATTAAATGTAAAAAAAAGTAGAGTAGGTACCGTATCTAGTATATTCAATTCAACCATATTTTCATTTGCAAGCTGCATGTCAAGCTATTTCCGTCAATGTCATTTTCAAAATTGAAGAAAAACTGACAAGTGGAATTGCTAGCCAACGTAGAAGTATGGTTATTCCTATTTCTGTTTTATACAAATCCGACCTTAGAAGGCACTTTCACCAATTAAAAGTAAAGGACTATTCTTCCAGAGCTCTGGTCTTTTTTGTGCATTGCATGCGGCCCGAGCATAGGTTCTAGGCTTTCGTTGATAGAAGAAGCACATTACTCACCCAGTCTTCCCTAGCACCGGGATGCAATATTATCATATAGCGTAGCCTACTCCAGAAGTAGGCATATTTGCGGCTCAATTAATTCTGATGTGCGCTCCACTAGTTCTCTCCTTATCAAATCCCTATTGTTTCAACGAAAAAACAAAATGATTCCAACAGGAATGTCGAAAAATAGGTACAAAACAAGTGTACGTTAGCCTATGTAAATATTTTTATTGTAATGTGGAAATGTAGATGAATGCGGCGCATAACTTGGACAGATCGGGTCCCTAATTCCGAGGCTGTTCTGAGACGCCAACAGTATCAGCCACTAAGGATGAGTTCCAAAAGTTAACATACTGTATACCAAAACAAAGATGAACATGTTTTTTACTTTATGACACCCTACGATCGAGTTTCCGACGTATCCGCATTGATGCTCTTTTTACATTTAATATAGAATACAGAATCTTTGTAGTTTTGTGTACAACATTCATGATATGATATTCAGTTAGTTGACGTTAAGTTCGTGTGCTCCTGCTAAAACAAAAAAATAGGTCCATTCGAACAAAACCGTCCTAAGTGTTTTCATTATAGCTGTATAGGGGAAATGCATTGGATGCAAGGTATAACAAAATGGTGCAATCGAAATTGTTACAGTGTCGCACAGTACCAAAACATTCCAAATCCATACTTTTCTCATTTTGCGTAGACTATTACTGATGCCGGCTTGAAGTATATTAAATACAACACCTTCTGAGGTCACAATCTCAACGACTGGCAGCAACTCTCTGCATATCATCCTCCAGCTGTTTCGGTCCTGCGCCTTCCTCTTCAGCTCTTGGTACGTTCGATCTCCTGTGTCCTTCTTCAGTTGATTCATGAATTTCTTCCTCGGCCTTCTTCTTCTATTGGCTCCTTTCACTGTGCCCTCATTGATGGTGCGTGCCAAGGTTCTAGAATTTTTTCTCATTGAGATTCAAGTTCCCCAGTTTCACTATAATAATAAAATTAGCTCATCTCTGCAAAACTGAGCTGGTCGTGAATTTAATTAAGCCACTAGCACTTCCTTATTAAATTCCTTATTCCTCACTCTGTTGATAGATAGCCTATATAAAAATAGTAATAATTGTTGCCGCAAAGCTTACCTCTAAGCCTGCATTGACAATGCATTGAGAAGTGGGGCGTGACCTAGGGCTTTACTTTATCTTGCAGTGCAACTTAATGTCTCCATAAATATGACTTTCATTAGGCAGGAAGGAACAGTAGTAATTCGTTACGTGTTCACTGATGTTTGTAGCTATGACAGATACTGACAGTGGTGATTTTGTACTAAATTCAACAAAATAAGGACAATTGAATTTGATGGTTAATAGTATTTGTCATCTTCCGCTATGGATGTGTTGAATTTACCTGAGATTTCTGAAGGTATCGATTTTTTATTTCTAATGAAGCGTTACTGTTTTGAGCCTTCTTGTTTTACATTGAAGATGTGTCTGAATAACCTTTAATTACCTTTAATTAATTAATTAATCTTACATAAATCGTACCTGCTCGCAGGGTATAGGAATTATCCTACAGAATTGCTCCCGATCAATTACAAGATAGTATCATGTAGCTTATTTCACATTCTAAAAGTTACTCATTTTTAAATCTTGATCAGCAACCACTAAGTATGAACACAATAGGTAAAATTATTCAGGGAACCATATACCCTAATAAGTAAATAACCCCTAATTACCACTAATTCATTTGAGCCGTTAAAAGGTTATGATGAGAGACAAGGTTTTATTGTCAACACGCTGCTTCATATGCTAATCATATTTTTTTAGGCTTTCATTTTAAAAAATTCGCGCTTACCTGAAACTTTTTTTAAAAAATTATTTATTGAGCGTATTGGGCAAGGAGGTTGCTGAGGACAGAGGCGTGATATGGTTGTAGAATTGCAATTGCGGGTGTCTCCACAAATGATGGTTTAGACAGGTTGTTGTTTTTGTCCGTCGAAATCTCAGAATCGAACATTTTGACCATCACAAACTTTCGTTACACTAGTACTACGCATAAATAGAAAATAAATAAGAAAGCAACACAACAAACCCATACAGTAGAATAGGTTTACGCATGGCAGCTAAATCCCCTATAAGCTATGCAGTGAAAACAATTAGTAGTCACTGGGCCACTTTAGCAAATTTATGGCCGCCGAGTTGGCTTCTTTTTACTATTTTCCCCTCAAAGAAGCAGTCTTAACTGTCTGATGAATTATGAAACTCATAAAATCATTGCTTAATGCTCCAGAGTCTAAATTTAGCGGTAGTTAACTGCCGTTTGTTTAATGGTGGGCTTGCTCGGTAGTCTCTTGCCATCCCACAGTTCGTTGGAACATTGTTCATATGTTAACCAATCAGAAGTTTTAAATAACACGAGTGTAATTAGTTACGTTATTAGGAAGCCGTTATCTCTGAAGAATTTATTGCTTTTGGCTTTTTATTGTGTGGATTAATGATGGATTTGGTGGGGAATTGTAAGTTCTGTAGTATTGTCTCATTTGTCTGTGTTATCTGTTAACTGGATTATTAGTTTGACGCGAATGCTTATTATGAGAGTTTCGATAAACAATTTTGCTCATAATGAGCGAGAGACAGTCCTACAGCTTTCCAGTTAATCCAGCCCTATTGACCCACATCAGTCGATGCATCATGTCAAGGATGAATTTGTCTCATGGTGTCTTCATTGTGGACAGTGCCGGATCACCGACTATCCACATTTGGCAACTGCCTATGGGCCCAGAGCTGCCTGAGAGCCAAATTAAAAAAAAAAAGTTAATTTATCATGTAATTTTTCAAAACTTTTCATAATACTTTGAAAAATGTACTTTTCATAATATTGTAAAAACCGAATTTTTGAAACAGAAGGTTTTCCCGCCAAAACCTTAATATCAATAATAAAAAAAATATATATATTTAAATAGAATATGATGTAGTTTGTTTTTAGTACTAGGCGGTTTTTCCACCGACGTCAATAGTGATAGTCATGGTGGTATTGACGTGATGGACGTTGTAGCAGACATTAAAGACAGTCTAAAAATGTCTGCTACCACTTCAATATCACCGACACAATCACTATTGACGTCGGTGGAATACCCGCCTTCTAAGTTGCAATGTTAATAACCTTACCTAGTAAGACTACAGATATAGAGGGGGAGGGGGCCCACCAATTTCATTGCCTTGGGGCCCAGAGTTGGTTAGTCCGGCCCTGATTGGGGAACGTTGTTACAGACTTACGGTTACCGGATGATAGAAGTAACTTCTACTTAGGGCCGTGCCCACCACACCTTGAAATGTTTATGTGAGAAATACTGCACGACACTCACACGCATCGGGACATAACGGTGCAGTCCAGTATTCCTTAGGTCCTGTTTAGAACAGACGGTTGCGGGAGCGGGTCTGGCGTAACCACAAGAAAAGCTTGCAGTTGGTTTAATTTACATAGAACGTAGTCTCTGTTTAAGACAAGTCTCACAAGGTTTATAAGAAAGAAACACTGCCTAATTTTTTTTCCATATATGCGATACATGAATGAATGTGTGAGAAAATGAACGTAGATGGTAGCGAATTTGAATTAGTGTGACTGTTATCGTGAATTGAAGGTATGACTGATATTCGGTGTGAATGTAGTTTATTATGTACATATATTTCAATTAAACTATCGTTGATATGCACTAGGTGTAAGAGAGGGCCCTAATCTAGCTGTGTCTTCATTTTTTTCAATATAGACTTTATTATTATTATTATTACTATTATTATTATTATTATTATTATTATATATTATTATTATATATATATATTATACGAGTACCCTCGATAAGTGGAAGCTTGAGCGTGATAATTATACTTATAACATTTTTTTTCCTTCAATATATGCACCTTGTCCGTGGTTACTCCAGGCTGATCATGGCGATTATAATACCGGGGTTTAAATAATCCCTGGTATTAAAAATGTAAACAAGATAATTTTATAATGGAAAGTGCCATTCAAAATTTTGTTGTTTACATTTTTAATTCCAGGGTATTATTTAAACCCCGGTATTATAATCGCCATGATCAGCCTGCAGGCTAAGGAAAAAAGTGAAAAGTGAAGTGATTATTATTATTTATTTAATTCTTCGGCGCAGGGGCCGAAGAAGAAGAAATTTATTATTATTGATTAACTTGGGGGCCCACAGGTTATTTGTATTATAAGGGTATAATTGTTAATTAATAAATATATTCCTTCGGCGCAGGGGAGTACCGGCCGAAGAAGAAGAAAAAAAAATTATATAATACTGACTAAAAAGTGACTCTTTTTTTAGGCAAAATGTCCGACGGTGTAGGAGCCGCGAGCTTCCTCCACTTGGGGGACATAGTCTCGCTGTTTGCCGAGGGCACCGTCACAGGCTTCCTGAGCACGTTGGGTCTGGTAGATGATCGCTGCGTCGTGTGCCCCGACAGTGGAGATCTCAACAACCCACCCAAGAAGTTCCGAGACTGCCTCTTCAAAATATGCCCTATGAACAGGTTAGTGATGAGTCTCTTCTAAGTTTTAAGTTAGTTAAGCTATAGTTAGTTATTATTTTTTGAAAGAGTTTTTTTTTTACTTCTAGTGGCCCATAGGTCCCTTGTCCAATGCCAATGACCCCATGGATTTCGGACAATACTTTCATTGCTTCCGTACGAATTTTTGACCATTGGCTAACTGGTACTCTTCCTCGATGTCAACCTACCATCGATAATGGACAAGCTGAGACAACTTACCATTGACCCAATGAAACAGGCCAAAGCATGACTTGACCAAGTACAGATACGAGTCTAAGTTAGCTGAAGTATGGGATCTTTTTCTTCTGCTTTATATGCCTCTTCTAGTGAAGATTGGCGATCATAATGGCAATTTGGACGTTGGAAACGGCTGATCTGAAACGGGAAGTCGTGCTCTTGAATGAATGAATGAATAAATAAACGACTTTATTGCTATACAAATGGCGAACAATAAGACTATAAAGTCTTTTTTTCATGTTAACCATAACTTAATAACAGTATACATAGTAAACTATCCAACTTATAACTACTTATAAAATATCTAACCTAACTTAAATTATCGTATATAGAATATAAAAGGGGGGAAAGAAGGTAAAAAAGGAGGGGGTATTGGAGGGGGGAAGGGGGGGCCCATTGTTTGTACTGCTACGAGGCCAGTTAACAGGGTCTATGTGTTATCGAAAATATGTGATTTTAATTGATTATGTGATCCAGCCGCCCTAATCTCAGTAGGTAGTAGGTTCCACAGTCTTCTCGTGTAAATAATTGTTGACTGTCCGTATCTGGCTGTCCTATGTATAGGTATAACCATTGTAGCAGGCTTTTCAACCAGTATGTTCTTCTTCTGCCGGGACCTTCCCTTGTATTATAACATGCCATTCTTCGTTCCTCATCAGTATCATAGATCGTGGCTTTGAGTCCCACAGGGTTCGGTGTTTTAATGATTCTCTATTGTCCTATAGATATAGTTAGGTGATCAATGACTTAACTTGACTTAGGTAGGCGCGTCCAGCCCGGGGGGACTTTTGGCCGCTGCCACTACACCACGCCATCTCGGACGATCTTCCGCCGCTAGCTTCCAGTCTTGGGTGCCGGTGGCATGCACATGTTCGAGCACTTGGTCTCTCCATCTGAGCCTTGGCCTACCGGGCCGCCTAGGGTGGTTGAAGGTGTCTTCAGAAAATCACCAACTAGGTGATGAAGGGATGGGATTATTGGAGGAAAAATGCTGACAGTAGTTGCTGCCCCGGGGTTCAGTCAGTGTTGATGTCTTCTTATATTACAGATATTCTGCTCAAAAACAGTTCTGGAAAGCGGCCAAAACAAGCGGAGGCGCCACTGACCCGGGTCTTCTCGCGCGGCTGCACCATGCCGCTGAAATTGAAAAGAAGCAAAACGATTCAGAAAATAAGAAGCTGATGGGATCCACCGTGCAGTACGGTACAGTGGTGCAACTGCTCCATCTGAAGTCCAACAAGTACCTGACGGTCAACAAGCGGCTGCCTGCGCTGCTGGAAAAGAATGCGATGCGCGTTTACCTGGATGCGAGTGGCAACGAGGGCTCGTGGTTCTACATTCTTCCGTTCTACAAGCTGAGAGCGTCAGGAGATAATGTGGTTCTTGGTGATAAGGTAAGGAAGCTTAGCAAGTTGTAATAAATATTGCTAGTAGCAATCCTGGCGGAAGCAGGGCCTGTTAGGCAGTAAAAATCCCGAGGTCAAATCGTCCGAATGTATATTCGACTGGAGTAGAAATGTCTCCGGCGCAAAAGATATAGAGGGTAGTACTATCCCTCTTTGCCGGGTGCGACTAAGGGGGATGCGTTTTGCCGGAATGGCACGACGCTGCCGCACTGTCCGGTGCGACCGATTAAAAATTGCTGATTTTAGTATTTTATACTCTTGATCCGATCAGTTTTACTCAAGTTATAGTGTCGCATATGTTGAAATGCTATCTTGCCTCACTCAACTGAATGTTTATTTATTTGTCCCGTGTCCGGTTACCCTTCCCTGCCGCAGCACTATCCGGTCGACAATCGACGGCACGCTGCCACCGGAACAGTGTGACCGGGCTCATTAGGCTCCATGCATTCATGCCATTACTTCATACCGGTCCCTTTTGGCGGCACGGTGATAAGGGAAAGTATGTCGCCGGCCTTACCCTCTGGATCTTTTGCGCCAGAGACATTTCTACTCCAGTCGAATATACCTCCGGACGGTTTAACCCCGGGATTTTTACTGCTTTGAATGTAATGAGGAGGAAAGAGAGAATACAGACTGGGACCTGCCCTGTTATACTGATTAGAGAAGAAAAATTTAAGGGTGGAAATAGCAGATGCTCTTTTTTATTTTTGTTGTAATATAATTGTTTTGTTACCTAAAAACCATTCGCCTTGTACGCTGGTCACTGTAATTTTCATTGTGCTGTGCTCAGTGAGGTTCAAGAGATGCCCCAGAATACGCAATTTTATTTAAATTCTGACGTGGAATTAATTTGTCTCATGGCTTCAGCTTCATGTTCATGATAGTCATTAAGAATATTTAGGCTTATATACATTCTGAAAGTCAACAGATCGCTTTCACGAGATTTCCTTTCCTCTTTAAGGTGATAATGAATCCAGTCAACGCCGGCCAGCAAGTTCTACATGTGGCTGCGAACCATGACCTTTCTGACAATGCTGGATGCAAGGAGGTAAACGTTCTCAACGCCAGCACATCGTGGAAAGTCACGTTATTCATGGAGCACAAGGAGAATTCGGACGACATCCTCAAAGGCGGTGACGTCGTGCGGCTCTTCCACGCTGAGCACGAGAAGTTCTTGACGATGGACGAGTACAAAAAGAAACAGCACGTATTCCTGAGGGCGACAGGGCGGACTTCGGCAACTGCGGCCACCAGCAGCAAGGCACTGTGGGAGGTCGAGGTGGTTCAACATGACCCGTGTCGAGGAGGCGCTGGCCATTGGAATTCCTTCTTCAGGTGGGTTTTTGACTGCAGGCTGCCTTTACGTGCCTTATAACAGAAATTAGAGGATATGGAAAAAACTTAAAAGTTCATTTAATGTCAGTGTTATATATACCATATAATACTACAATGTATTTTACATGCCTTACTAACTTAGTCCGTGGGGCTAAACCCACCCAGAACGGCATTTCCAACGCTCTCCGGTACCATGGACTCCGAGGTCTCTAAGGTCACAGACACTTCATGGTCCAGCCATCGTAACCTCAGTCTTCCCTCCCTTCTTCTGCCCTCCCTAAGGTGCCGCGGGTAGGGCTTTCCTTGCTGCTTGCCCGCTGACATACGTTATACATGTCTCAGCCATCTGTCACGAGCTTTCTTGATCTCGGTTACCCTCATACAGGGCATACAATCACTTCTGCGTTCTGTGCCACTCCCCTATTCTACAGACTGGACCATATGTTCTGCGAAGTATCTTGCTCTCCTACCGATTCAGTAGCATCTTATTTTTCCACCATTCTGCACCATGTCTCACAGCTATAGGTGACGAGAAGTCCGATAATAGCCCTGTATATTTTCTTCCAAAATGAACGTTCAAATATGTATATGAGCGGATCGACCACGGCCTATTAGCTCGCATCCCTTTGTCTCCTCACCAGACTCCGGCCAGGGAAGCCTACGTGATTATACTAATATACTAACACAACAACAAAACTAGCATAATTCAACTTTGGTTTCCATACAGTTATTTGTAGTTATTGAGTTATTTGTATAAAAGCCTAAACCGCACACGGACTAGTCCTGCGGTAAGTCACCCCTATAATTGTAAAAAAAAAACTTGTAAAAATATACAGCTTTTTGATTTGATTTTTTGATGTATATGTATATTTTAACCGAAAATTAGAGGATATAGAAAAACTGGGCTTGGCGGGATCGACGCCTAACCGACGTGGCGTCTTAACCGCTGGATCACAAGCCCGCAAAAGAACAGTTGATGCATATCCCGCCAAGCTTCGTTTTTCTATATCCTCTAGTTTCGGTTATTACGTGGAGGTTACCTCTTCAACCAAAGTTAATTTAATGTCAGTTTTATATATACTGTATAACACTGCAATATAATGTATATTTTTAATAATTTTTTGGTATAGTTAGGCCAGCATAAATTATTTCGTAGTTAGTAGATGTAATTTTATGTGTTGGCTAGGTATTGAGTTCTACCCTCGCACGACGCTGGCATGAGGGGGCTCTTCAGCTTTTATTTACTAAGGCACGGGTTCCACCGACCTCTCATTGCAGAATGCAAATGACATTGACGGAAATTTGAATTTTTCTTTTTATAGAAATCTATTAAAATGTTTGTACTTAACATATCCCATGACGCCATTTTTTAATTTTAGTTTGTGATTTTACTCTATGATCATTGATCAATATTAACTATGGCATAGAGTAAAATAAAGATTTCCGTCAATGTCATTTGCATTCTGCAATAAGAGGTCGGTGAAAACCCCGCCTTTGTTAATAATATCTGCTACCACGTCACCGTATGTGTATTTTGCCCTTAGAGGTCGGTGGAAACCGCGCCTTACGTAAAAATAACCAAGAAAATACTCGAATTATTATTATTACGTGATGGTGTTAACCTGGCGTCCTATATTTCTGAGCAAACCATTCCCTCTGAGAAATGCTCAATTTCTTCTGTTGCGACGCCTCTCTCAATTTAAAATTGTCGTGCTCTTGCCAAACCAATGCCTCAGGTATTTCAACCAGGATGTTCTGCCGGGAGCCCTCAGTCTTTCTATCTTCCCTTGGATTATAAAATGCAGAAGGCGATATGATATTTCTAGTTCCTCATCACACAGTATGCTAGTTTCCGTTTTTTAACCGTCAGGAGCAACACTGTTTCTTTATCCATTCGCCTCAGTACCTCAGCATCTCTCCAAGATAAGTTGTATGAGTACCTTAAAGTATCTAAACCTACCTTCTATGTTTTTAGATTTAAACATCTGGCGACGGGGCAGTACTTAGCTTCTGAGATCGACGAAGACGAAACGATAGATGTAATGCGGGCGAAGCTGCGAGACGGTGGTCCCGTGTATCACCTGGTGGCTGTGCCCAATTCCAACGAAATCGCCTCTCTCTTCGAACTAGACCCCACCACACTGACCAGAGGGGATTCCCTGGTTCCCCAATCATCATATGTTCGGCTGCACCATTTGTACACAAATACTTGGGTCCATTCCACTGCGATTCCGATAGATAAGGAGGAGGAAAAACCTGTTATGTCAAAGGTACGTCACATAGCAGCATGTAGCAGTAACGTTTCCCTTTACTACTTATTCATTTATTGAACAAGCCCTCCTGGGCGTTCGCGGTCATGTTGTCAACCCGGGCAGCTCAGTAGGACATGCACTACTGTCTGTTGAACGTCACTGTTGCGGTATTACTCCACGCCACATTTTTGAACGAAACCTTTTCCGCATTTTGGCTGGGAGTGAACTTTTCAAACAGTGGAAGGACGAATAGTTTCAAGTTATAAAATCACAAAACTTAACCGTGCCCGGATTACAATGCTTGAGATTGAGCAGTAATTGCACTCCTCCTTCGTGAAATAGTACCAGCCCCACCTTGCGAGTGCTTCGCAGTTATCCTGGATGCCCGTGCCGGCTGATTGTCGCTAATTGAAGCGTCCTTTCTGGTTTCTGGCCCACAGAGCTATTCTGATTCAGGCTGGAAAGCGGGAGCTAGGAGTGTAGTGTTTTTAACCTGTCCGTCGACCTTGTAAGGGCCGTTATCGTGCTTAACTGTTACCTTTATACTTATATATACTGTATATGTGTTGTACCTTTATAATGTTCTGTAGTATTAACTTTACAGGCAATGGGGCCTCCGTGTCCCACTCAACACTGGCCCTGTACAGTGTCGATTCAGAAATATAAAGGGCTTGCAGCGAAGGAGGTCCCGTCGGCAAACACCCAGTTTATCAGGCGGCGTTTCCATTAAACTAGTTTTGCACTCATTTGCAGAATGCACATGACGTTGATGTGGTAGCAGACATTAAAGACTTATTAATGACGTCTGCTACCACGTCAACGTCATGTGCATTCTGCAAATGAGTGCAAAACGAGCTCAATGGAAATCCCGCCTTAGCGATGTTCCTTAAGCCGTGTATCTCACAGACCATCTCATGCTTTCAGGTTGGCTGCGCTGCATTAAAAGAAGATAAAGAAGCATTCCAATTAATATCAGTGTCTCCTACAGAAGTCCGTGATTTAGACTTTGCCAACGATGCCTGCAAAGTCCTGGCCGCCAACTCTGTCAAGTTGTTGAAGGGAACGATAACACCAAATGAGCGTCGCGCCGTGACTACGCTACTTCAAGATGTTATTTACTTTATAGGCGGCCTTGAAAACGATCAAAACAAAATGGAAGCACTTGATCTGACGGTCGCGAGTCCGAATCGTGATCGGCAAAAATTGCTCAGAGAGCAGGATATTTTGAAACAGCTGTTCAAAATTTTGCAGGTATGATTGGAATTTAGTTCTTGTCTAATTAGAGAGGCTGTCCGGAAGTTTTGTCCCAGAAGGTAGAATCTGGTACACAGATGGACCCCTACTGGAAGGAGCCGCGGGAGCCGGAATATATTGCGCTGACCCAGCTCTCTCATTAGCAATACCATTGGGGAGGCATACGACAGTCTTTCAGTCGGAGGTATTTGCAATCATGAAAGCCATGGAGATCACATTGGAAAATGAAGTCTACCACATGGAAAAAATTGTGATTTTCTCCGACAGTCAAGCGGCTTTATTCGCAATCGCTAACCCAGTAACTCGATCTGCAACAGTACTGCAATGTAAGCAAACTCTGAGAAGGCTTAATCAATTGGGGCTTTCAGTTGACCTAATTTGGGTACCTGGGCATGAGGGCATCGAAGGCAACGAGGTAGCAGACTCACTAGCTAGAGAAGGCTCGGAAACAGCACCCGTTGGCCCTGAGCCTTTGCTGCCGATAGCGCTTTCCCTGATGAAGAGAAGGGCAAGTGAAGAGACAAGAAGGAAGTTCGCAACTTTCTGGCGTAAAAATGCCAAGGGTCTATCAAAACTTTTGATACAAAAACCTTGTCCTTCCTGGACTAAAAAACTGCTACAACTCAGCAGGAACAGTGTTAGATCAGTAATAGCAGCCTTAACAGGACACGGCCCTTTTAAGAAGCACTTACTGACTATTCACGCTGTCACAGCGGAAAATACATCTTGCAGGCACTGCGCAGAGGAGGAAGAGACCCCGTCACATCTGCTCTTCAGATGCCCAGCGCTGTGGAGGAAGCGTCTAGAGTACTTCGGAGCTCCGTATATAGAAGAGGAACAAGTGGAATTATTCCCCTCTGCCGTCGCTGACCTAATGCGACACAGTTCCGTATTCGAGAGATAAACTGTGTTGTAAAAATTAATTAGGGTGTTCGATGGGCCCTCATTTGTGGCCTACGTCTTTGGTCCCTTTGGGACACCTAATGAACACTAATAATAATAATAATAATAGAGAGGCTAGTAGCATTGGCCCTGCTATACATCCAGTCTTATGAGATGAAATACCTATAATAATTACATTCGTGTAATTTTCATAAATTCTACTATTTTCTGTCGTTAATGTGCGGGGTACCTACTAAATACATGTATTTATGTAGAAAAGTATTTATGTAGAAAAGCTACACATGTTTTTGAAAGCAGCTTATAGAAAAATGTTTATAAACATAGAAATATGTGGAGGACATGATGTGGAACTATGCAATTGTATATGATTTCTGATATATTCTGATACATATTTCTAAAAAAATTGTTGTGTATCGTGTGTAAGTTACATGTAAGTTAGTGTTTCGTAACGAATCAAAACAGAAGTTTTCTATATCCATTAAAACACATCTATATGCTATATTATCGACGAGCAAAGTTTTGACGTTTAAAGTACAGATCGACAGGTAACCACTGAAATATTGATAGATAATCTGACTTACTTACTTATTGCTAGGTTAAATACATTTTCTGATTATAAACTGCGCGCGGGCATGCGCCCTGTAGCATAAGCAATATTGTAAATATTCCCTTTTTTTATTAATCAATTAAGAATTATTGTGTTGATTGGTATATTGTATTTATATTTCTCACCATCTTTGTATTGTTCACAGGCGCCTTTTACGGAAAGCGGTGAGGGCGAAGCGCCTTTTCTTCGGATAGAAGACTTAGGTGACGCCCGCCACGCCCCGTACAAATACTTGTTCCGCCTCTGCTATAGGATCCTCCGTCTGAGTCAGCAGGACTATAGAAAGAACCAAGAGTACATTGCCAAGCATTTTGGGTTTATGCAGAAGCAGATCGGATATGATATTCTAGCAGAAGACACTATTACCGCTTTGCTGCACAATAACAGGAAGTTGCTAGAGAAGCATATAACTGCGGCTGAAATCGAAACCTTCGTTGGACTTGTTAGGAAGGTAAGGTTAATCGGCTTAGCATTTTCTTTACGCTGAGACTTGTGTAAGTTTTAATGAAGCTCATGTTCTGCGGCCCGATCATGGCGATTATAATACCGGGGTTATTATAATACCGTGGTATTAAAAATGTAAACAAGATAATTTTACAATGGAAAGTGCTATTCAAAATTTGTTTGTTTACAGTTTTAACCCCAGGAGTAAGTTAATACCAATTGCCATAATCGGCCCACAGAATCTTAAATATTGTAAATACTCTTATACTGATGATCAAATCAATTCAAATATATATTTATTCCAATTTTTCCAACAAGACAAACAGTATACTTAAAATGACAAAATAAAAATTAACTTTAAATACGCTAAAATACTTAAGTTATATTACATTCAATACTTTACAAGGAATTTTAACCAGCCCAACTGTGTTTCCACGTGCTAGGGCCGGTGCAGCATTTCAGTTTAACTCCGATTTGTTAAGACAGTGCGCAGGTATGTGTTACGTATGTAAAAGTGTATATGATAGAAAAGAGTTAATAGAAAAATAAGTTTTGTTCTTTAAGTTGAGTAAAAAAAAAATGTTGATGAAAATATATTTTTATTGTTCTACTTGGAATAGTAAGTTTTCTAAATCTGTTTTTTTCTCATGAAGCCATAAGTTTAGTAGGTGTTTAAAAGAAGTTTTCCTTGTACAACTTTTATGTCTGCGGGGATCAGTTTCTGGTCCTTTTATAGCGTAGCCAAAATTCAGGAATTTGAATTACTATTAAATTTCATGACCCCGCAAATTAAATCACAATTATGTAGAAATATATAGGCTACTCGGTTATTCTCACTACTGTACATTTGGAAGAAGATGTGAAGATGTCTGTAACAGTTTTTGCTTTCCAATTTATACGTAGTATCAGGAAAGCTTTGTGATGGTCGAAATTTTCGATTCCGAGATTTCAACGGATTTACACGTTTTCAGGTCCCAGGAACCCAAAAAAGTGGTTTTTACGAAATGTCTGTCTGTCTGTCTGTCTGTCTGTCTGTGCACGATTTCCGGGCAAACTACTCGGTCGATTTTGATGAAATTCGGCATGTAGGTTCACAAAAATCATACCTCGAGACCATTTCTTTTATTTGGGGCTAACTCAATTTGGGGGGGGGGGGGGGGTTTCATTCTCAAAAAACTCCAAAAAAACGTCAAAAAAAAAATTATTTCTCAAAAACGGCTCCAACGATTTCTTTTAAATTCACATATATTCTAGTCGTTCTTAATGTTGATAAAATGCGGGGGGTCGCTTACCCCTTGATAGTTTGCTTCTGGGGGTAAAAAAATAAAAATAACTTAATTTTAATGAAAAATGACTAAAAAATAATATTTCTGCGAAACTTTTCTATCGATGATTTCTACCTTCAGGCATGTTTTAGGTGTTAAGTTGAGTAACGAAACCGGACAGTTGGCTTTCCCAAAAACCTATTTGCTTTTGCGCAAAAAATTTTTTTTGAAAAAATGATAGAAACTTCACGCTGAAATGCATTGCCTGCCCTGCCATTATTACTGTGTTGTAATGTGTTTTAAATATATTGAGGTTACCTCACCTCCAGTGATGTCAGGTGGACACCCCCCGCCCCCCTCCCGAGATATCCGAAATTTAACCGTAGGAAAATTATTTACCATGAACTTATTCATTTTCTCTCCCTACTAATTGATAAATTGGAAAGCATGTTCGAGTAAACTCGGACCGGTTCTTTTACATTTAGCGGCATCGATACAATTAAATACAGTAGTATAATCGGTAATGAGGGGCTCCAAGGGTAGTCCCTTGCTGAGTCCTGTACGACCAGGAATGAAAGATAACGAGTTTCTTCGATTACATAAATGTGTTATATTATATGTTATTGCAAGTATCGGAAAAACAATGCATTTCATTAATGAATGGTCCAACAGTACATGTAATCACTAACGTATTTTTTTCCTTTAGAATATGGCAGAATGGGAGTCCCGGTTTTTGGATTACTTGTCAGACCTGTGCGTCTCCAACAGGAAGGCTATAGCTGTGACGCAAGAGCTTATCTGCAAATCTGTTCTAAGCCCGAAGAATGCTGACATTCTGGTGGTAACCAAAATGCTGAAGACTAAAATTGCGCTGGATCCGTTGGAAGGGGAGGGAGAATTAATTGAAATTCATGAGGACGCTTTGCTGACCACTTATGAGGAAGATGAAGAGGTAGGTACATTATATCCGAGAATCAGGGAAAATCTAGACAGATTGGGAATAGAACTCGCAATTTGTGCCTTTCCGGGCCATCGTTACCTCTACACTCTTTTTCCGGTATTCTCAGATTCAATTAAATTGCATTATATTAATGCCAACAACAAAATTTCAATTTGTGACAGTTAATTAATACCATAAGGCATTGGCCCGTTGGTTACCTATCTACCTTTATAAAAACGAAAAATAAATACATGTGAGTTTGTTTGTTTGTGGACACATTTTTCGGGTCACTATAACTCTTTACCCCATCCATCCAAATACTTCTAACCTTTTTCGAAAAAACCCTAAAAAAAACTTTCAAACCTCCCCGAAATTTTGTCGACTTACGCTTGATACAATGGGCAAATGAAGCTACCGGTAGGATTCAGTATTGGCCCAACGTTGTGGATAAATAAACCCACTATTTCGCGCCTATTTACGGGTATTCAAAAAAATTTGCCCGAGGGCGCCTGCCTTATGTAAATTCTGTGTTGTTTTACTTTCAAAATGAGTAAAACCACACTATTGGGCACCTATCTTATAAAAAAAACTCCCCTGGGGGAGCCCTCTGAACCACTTGCTTGAGTGGTTCAGAAAGTTTTGGTCTGTAAAATCTAAACTTTCTGCGGTTAAAATTCGTAAACACCCATTATTTCAGGCCTATTTCTTCAAAGCTAGGGCTATTCATAAGCGAATCGTGGGCGCTATAATTGGGAATTTACCCCCTATCATAGCAGATAGGAAATTTTATAGGAAAGTTGTCCATTATACCATGTCCATACTAGCCATAAAACATTAGTAGTTGGGGGCTTTAAGGCCGATCGGAGGGCAAACCGTTTATATTGTTGCTAAGACTGGTATAAGTATAGCAGTTTTAAAATTCTTTCTGATAAACCTCATTTTCATTTTTCAGGTGTATCTGTGCAAGGGAGAGCAAATCTTCTCTCTGAACGAACTGTCGCAAAATGCAAGAAATGGTGACCGAAGAAGTATGGCCATCCTAGAATATTACCGCCACCAGTTGGACCTGTTTTCGAATATGTGCCTAAATCGACAGTACCTGGCCCTTAACAATTTATCCCCGCAAATGGACATCGATTTGATCCTAAAATGCATGGCGGATGAAGCGGAACCCTATAAACTCAGAGCCTCTTTTTGCCGTTTAATGTTGCATTTACACGTTGACCGAGATCCCCAGGAACCTGTTACTCCCGTGAAATACGCCAGGTTATGGTCAGAAATCCCTAATAAGATGTCTATAAAAGACTATGATAGTGGAATACTTCCGGACAGCGCTAAACAAACCGTTCAAGCGAAATTTAAGTCTACTATTGATTTTGTTGAGGTTTACCTACTTAATGTTGTTGATAAGCTTTGGAGTTTCGCCGATAAAGACCAAAATAAGCTCACGTTTGAGGTTGTGAAGCTCGCAAGAGAGCTAATTTATTTCGGATTCTATAATTTCAGTGATCTACTTAGATTGACAAAGACTTTGTTAGCGATTCTTGACTGTGTAAGTGAGAATGATTTTGTGGACGGGAAGATTCCGGTTTCGGAGGTGGATTCTGAAGGAGGAGTGTTGCGAAGTATTGGTGATATGGGCGCGGTGATGTCTGGTTTGGCCTTGGGGGCTTCTGGTTTAGCCAGATCGAGTCCTGGGCATCAGACGCCGCAAGGGAAGAAGGAGTTTCCACTGGTGATGGACACGAAGCTTAAAATAATAGAAATTCTCCAGTTTATAATGGATGTTCGGCTTGACTACAGAATTAGCTGCTTGCTGAGCATATTTCGTAGCGAGTTTGATGAGAAAGGAGCTGGTAGTGAGAAGCATGCTGTGGATTTGGAAACTGTGGCTGCACAAGCTGAAGGTATGTTTATGTTACTATGCTAGGAGCAAACCGGACTCCCTTACTCAGAGTTTTTTTTTTTTTTTTTTTTTTTTTTTTTTCAAAAAGTTGAATTTCAGAGGAAATATCTATCCATTAATGAGCTATCAAAATAATAGTAATAATAATAATTAATTCGTTTATTCTTCGTAAATTTTACTGTTTTTGTTTAAGAGTGTACAGCCCGTAGGAAATTGGCAGCCCGAAATGTAATATTTTTTATTTAATTAACTAACATGTTATTAAAGATTTGGCTCATTATAGTTGTAGAAGACTACTTCATGCATCATATAATATGATATTTTTAATTTTCGAAATTGTAGTTTTTTCATTAACATGATAATATTTTATAAACAATAGCTTTTCAAGTATAATCGATTTTATAAAAAAAAATACGATTTCGAAAACTAAAAATACCTTATTATATGATGCATGAAGTAGTCTTCTAAAACTTAAATGAGCCAAATCTTTAATAACTTGCTTAGTTAATTAAATAAAAAATAAAAATTATTAAATTTCGGGCTACCAATTTCCTACGGGCTGTATACTCTTAATCATTGGTACTACCTATTAAAATAATCGCATCCATTTTTATGTATGATATGGGGCCGTCACTAAAAAGTAGTTGTTTTCGAACTCCTTCCTCCGCACCAACTGTTTTGTTTTTGTCACAAATCAATTTCAATAATCTAGGCCAATTGATGTGATGCTAGGAAAAGGCACAGTTACAAATAAATAAATATTCACTTTTTGTTCTACTACAAAGCCAACCTAGCGGAGTTACACTATTATACTTAGGCGGCAATTCCACCGGCAATTTTACTTCATTTGTGATTTGAGATTTTTTGTTTGTTTTGTTTTAAGGAGACTATTATGTAGATACTTAACTTGTCTATTATAAATTAAGTTATAATATGGTAGCAGGCATCATTAATAAGTCTCTACCATATTATAACTTAATTTATAATAGATAAGTTAAGTATCTACATAATAACTTAAAACAAAACAAACAAAAAATCTCAAATCACAAATGAAGTAAAATCGATATTTTATGCGATATTTGATTTTTTACACCTGTAAGGTTTTTCTCCCACAGTTTATCTCTTAATGACATTACTAGTAAACCAATAAATGAAGTTATCTTACTAGTTTTAAAAAATGAGTCTGGCGGGAAAAACGGTAAGATCGGAAACCTGTCGTAACTCAACACAGGTATTACCTAGAGGCGGCTGAGGAGGATATTCGGATACATTCATTGAATTGTTTGCATGCGAATAAGCTTTTTTTCAAAAATAATTAAAAAAAATAATAATAATAAAGATTACAGGCAGCAAATTCAGTTTTTATGATATTACCTTACGACCTCGTAACTCCTGAGGGATGGATTAATTAGCAAGTAAAAGTACCCCGTTAATTTCAAAAGCCTGAGAACGAAGATAGTTACGAAGTCTCTTGCCGTTCGTTATAACTCTTCGGCTGAGCGCTGCGGCAGAGCTTTGTTAGATTTGTTGAGATTTGTTATTTATTGCATGTGGCAGATGTAGTGACAACATTTTCCCTTAATTTAGGAGCATGTATGCATTAGGCGATTTTTCACTTGAAACTGTAAATGCAGGAGAGACCAAAAACATTATGGGATGCAATATTTTGATTATTCTTTGATAATATAGAGAACGCATTAGAATTTTTATTACATTTCTTGTAGCAGTCAATGCGATGATTCCAGTGATGCCACCAAATCAAAAATAATTTTTTGCCACAAATCGGATTTTGCATACATGTTCCTCAATTACTGGCACAAATTACGATAAATAATCAGCTCCAGTAGTCTGGGTGTGATACATGAGCCTCCTCAACTTATTCCTGCCTTCCCAATTTTCATCGTAAATTGTTTGATTGCCATATTTACAGACGCTCTGTACTGTTGAGCTTCTTATAGTTCACTTTTAGTTTACTGTTTTGTCTGTTGTTCGTTATGTATGTTATAGATTTTCTTTTGTTTGCCTTGTAGGTATTTTTGGCATAACTGAAGACATAGACAATTTGGATCTAGACGGAAAAGACGGTAAAACATTCCTAAGAGTACTCCTCCTACTCACAATGCATGATTACCCAGCTCTCGTGTCCGGTTCGCTGCATCTGTTATTCAGACACTTCAGTCAGCGGCAGGAGGTGCTGCAAGCGTTCAAACAGGTCCAACTTCTGGTATCCGACAGCGACGTTGAGTCCTACAAGCAGATCAAAGCCGATCTCGACGTATTGCGCCAGTCGGTCGAAAAATCGGAGCTCTGGGTGTACAAGTCGAAAACTGGAGAAGATGGCGGGAAGAAGAAGAAGTCTAAAGACGACGATGATGATGCGACTGAGAAATCAGACAAAACGGAGCCGAAAAAGAAGTCTTCATCGCTTAGCTCGGAAAAGTCCAGCTCCAATTTAGATCTAGATGTTGGACCTCCACTGCATCCTGAGCAAGCTGAGGAGTATAGGAAAATACAGGAGATTCTTTTGCGAATGAACAAGCTGTGTACGACAGAAGGGTCTTCTGCTAAGCCGAGAAAGCACGAACAGCGGCTGTTACGTAATGTCGGAGTGCACACTGTGGTTTTGGATCTGTTGCAAGTGCCATACGATGAAAATGAAGATGTACGAATGACGAAGATTATGCATTTGGCACATCAATTTCTGCAGAATTTCTGCTGGCGGAACCAGCAGAATCAGCTCTTGTTGCACAAACAACTGGATTTGTTTATGAATCCTGGCATACAAGACGCGCAGACGGTGTGTGCTATATTTCAGGACAATTCCATTCTGTGTAATGAAGTTTGCGAGAAGGTGATTCAGCATTTTATTCATTGCATCGAAACACATGGCAGACATGTTCAATATCTTCAGGTTAGTATTTTCTTTTACTTGATGGTTTTAGCGTGCGGTAATATTTATACAAACATATGCCGGCTTATGCTACCTACCGTTAATAGTCAAATATAAAGAGAGCTACATAGAATTGCTCCAGTAATAATGCAATTCTAGAAATAGGGCAAACTGTAATTTATTTTGAGCACATTATTTCTTTTTACTGACACTTGGCTGAGCCAAAAAGAACTTCGGGATGGTTAGTTCCCACTACGGCGGTCATTAATCAGGACATGTAGCGTAGTGGTACAGACTCCGACTTTCACCGTAAGGTTGTGGGTTCGAGTCTCACACTTGCTGCATTTTCTGGTCATGCTTCGGAGGGCATGTAAAGCAGGCGGGCCCGGGTCTTCCTAGTTGAGTGTAAGAGAGGGCTTTATAGCCCTAACTCCGCTAGGTTGGCTTAGTAATAGAACAAACAAAGTCAGTATTTATTTATTTATTTATTTAATTCGACACAAGGTCCCTATTAAAGTACTATTTCTTTTTATATAATTTTCAGTTTCTTCAAACTGTTGTCAAAGCTGAAGGACAATTCATTAGAAAATGTCAAGACATGGTTATGCAAGAGCTGATCAATGCTGGTGAAGATGTACTTGTCTTCTATAATGATAAGGTGAGATATTTATCTAGATTTTATGTTTTTAATTGAATTGCCTACCCGATGCCTGTTTGTATGAAAATACAATAGTGTGGTGCTGAGTGGGGTTGGCTATTCGTGTTGTTCAGCAAACTGATACCGGTAGAGCAGTAGCGCGGTAGTTGCTTCTTGGGGGAGCCTACTACAAAAACTCAATTGTAAGTTAACATCATCATGGTACCTTAAGGGTTACCCGTTAGTTGTAGTACATAGGCATGCCAGTTGGCTAGGTACTAATGTTTACGTAAGCTGACTGTTCAGTTTTTGGTGAAATCGGTATTTGCTTACTGGTAGAATAAACGAGGAGCATGTATGCAAAAGGCTATTTGTCAAATGTAACTGTAAATGCAGGAGAAACTTCTAAAAGCTAAATGCTTCTACATTATGGGATGTAATATTTTAATTAATATATTTTAATATATAATATAGGACATGCATTAGAAACATTATTACCTACTTTTTTGTAGCAGTCAATGTGACGATTTCAGTGATACCACCAACTCAAAGGGTATTTTTCTTTTGTGACATCGCCTTTTGCATACGTCATGCTCCTCAATTATAGCTCATGGATTCTGACCTAACGGCTACTTTCAGTTGGCTATAAAAATTTAATACTGTTTATAACTATTTGTTGCAGGCTTCTTTCAACCATTTCGTCGAACTTATGCGACAGGGAAGACATCGCATGGACGAAAGTAGCCCGTTGAAATACCACGTGGAATTGGTGAAACTTTTGGCGTGCTGTACCATGGGTAAAAACGTGTACACTGAGATTAAATGCCACAGCCTTCTGTCGTTGGATGATATCGTGGCTATGGTGTCACACCCGGACTGCATTCCTGAGGTACTTGGCAGTGTAATTTTTCAATTTAAAGTTGTTATTGTAGTTTTATCGTGTCCAATAGGGCTTTGGCGGAAAGGGAAACAATGTTCATACACTTTATTAATTTATATTTACAATTATACAATTTACAATGATAGTCGTCACACACTTCACACGCTTTCACTAACACCAATTAGCCACGAGACTAGGTACCACACCAATTGTTTTATGTAAAAATCAAATTCAATAATTGTGGCCCATCTGTGGTAGAAAGAGGTGCATATCATGCATCAAAATGCTCAGAAACATTTCTTTATTTCTTTTGTTTGTACTGTTCTTTTTGACAGCTTTACGATTGATATTTCTTGAGATTTTGATGTTTACACTTTTCCCTCCACGATTGCCTCTTTTCTTGTTTAACCAAGGATGGGAACAAGTCAACAGTTGCTCATTTCTCCCCACCTGCGTCAGCACCATGTCTCGAAGCCTTGACTTTTAACTAGTGTGTTGTTTTCATCTTAGAAGTGGTTAAACAAATAATAACAAAAACTTAGAGTTTTAGAAGAACTTGTTATAACAACCCGAATTAGTAAAACCCAAATAATCGTTAAGAAATTAAATTTGTCTAAGAAACCCACTTGTGTTAAAAATAAAACCCTGAGCGCTTTCGGCAGGAACTGCCATCTACAGTGGGAAACCCACTAGCACAGTTACATCTTATCTGCGATTGGAGACTTGCTCAACTCGAGGAGAAGATGCAAATGTTAACAAAGTTAGTTTCTTAACTATTATTTGGGTTTTACTAGGGCCGGCCGCCATACCATGTTGAATCCAGCGGAACAGAGCAGGTTCAAAGATGCAGATAACTTGGTCGTGTGCACAGTGCCGGTAGGGAAACATGGTAGGACTTGTCCTGGTCACCTCCGAACTAATCGTGTGACTTCACTGTGTTTCCCAAGTGGTTCTTCTTCTTCTTCTTCCGGCTCTACAGCCCTTGGTGGGCTTTGGCCTGCTCGACAACACTCCTCCATTCTTCTCGGTTTTGCACAACGCTCCACCATCTGGAGACTCCCAACTCGCGAAGGTCATTCTCTAACTCGTCCTTCCAGCGGTTTCTTGGCCGTCCTGGCAGTCGTCTTCCCGTCATGCTTGCTTTGTACATTTTTCGTGGCATGCGTTCTTCAGACATCCTTACAACGTGTCCCTGCCACCTTAATCGTTGTTTCTTATACGCCATTCTCCGTACTCGTAAAGGGGTCCATATATCCTCCTTATTATCTTTCTTTCGAGTACACGTAGTTTGTTGGCATCGTTTACAGTGAGATTCCAGGTTTCCGATCCGTATGTTGCAAATGGTCTTATAAGGGTTTTGTATATTCGTAGTTTTGTGGCTCTAGAGATAAGTCTTGACTTGAGCAATTTTAGGTTGGCAAAATATGCTCTATTGGCTGCTGTTATTCTTCCCAAGTGGTTCGGAATCCACTATAATCAGGAGGTCCACTGTCCTATGGGCCCACACCGTGGCCTGGGACGTGTGTCCAACCATTCTACTACTGGGTTTTACTAATTCGGGTTGTTATAACAAGTGTTTCTAAAACTAAAAGTTTTTGTATTTTTTGTTTATTAAAATGAAATACCACGAAGTTACGAGTAATCTAATTATTTCTGTTAGAAGTGGTTGAGTGCCGTGTATTGTCTTGGGTAGTCGGCGTTTATTATTTCGTGCCCACATGGCCCTCTGGTTTTCCATAGGTGACCGGCCATCATTCAGCAGCGCTTACGGAGGGCGTAGTTAATGGGCCCCTGTCTTCCAATGAATATCAGGATCTCTTTATCTACTGGGGTGCTAGGCGTCAAAAGATTCAGCTGTCAAGTACAGGATGGTTGGATAAGCCAAACTAAAAGTTGTTAACAATTTTTCGTTTGTTATTTTAGGTAAAAGAAGCCTACATGAACTTTCTAAACCACTGCTACATTGACACTGAGGTAGAAATGAAAGAAATGTACAACTCGTCGCATATGTGGACACTTTTCGAACAGTCGTTCCTCGTAGATATCGGGCTTGCTGCCTGCTCCGGCTCTGACCGCAAAGGCACTGATTCAGCTCTGGACAACTATGTGACGGGAGCGCTCATGACTGTCATTTCTGCATTCTTTGGTAGCCCGTTTTCGGATCAAAGTACTACTGTTCAGAGAAGGCAGCCTGTGTTTGGGAAGCTATTGCAGGTAGGCCAGTTTGAAAAAAAATACAATTTTGAAAGCTATTAAGTAAAATTACCCAGGGCATGGATGTGGAATGCAGTAGGACTTTTCAAATGTAAAAATATGAGATTTACACTATGTTTGAATAGACTCTTATTTCCAATGTTGACCAGCTGTGTGCCGTACCAAGTTTTAAAAAAATAATGAAAGAGCCAGCACGTTTCTGTGAGTCTCAGCCATCGCGCACTCAGTCTTAAAACTTACAATTAAGTGTATAATCCCACAGTAGCGAATATTTTAATTTTGTTTTTGCAGACAACTTATCGGCTTTCCCAATGCTCTTGGTTAACACCTGCACAACGATTCAATGTTGACAATTGCATCCGTACTTTGAGTGAAGTCGCCAAGTCAAGAAACATTGCCATTCCGTCTGCCCTGGAGAACCAGGTGTGTACATTAGGTTTTATATCATAGATTATTAATGTATTATTACCATTCCCCGTGGCGCCCTTCGATGCTAGTCGCGGACACCGAGGTCTGCTCAGGTCCATCTCGATGTCGACCAGTCGTAGCAGATGAAAGATGCTGCTAGGCCTGTGCAGGGAACTGAAAAGAATCGCGACCTAGTGGCAGACTCATCACCTCAGGGAGTTGACTGACAGGATGGACCTCCTGATTATAGTGGATTCCAAACCACTTGGGGAACATAGAAAGGCACACGATCAATTCGGAGGCGACCAGGACCCACACTTAGACTGCCTAAGCGGGTTATCATGTGCCACCATGTTACCCTGCCAACGCTATGCACACTACCAACTTTGCTGTAGTTTTTAATAGGCTCTGTTCCGGTGAATTCAACTTGTTAAGGCCGTTTGCGCTGTCCTGGATGTTGTCACTGCTCTGTTGATGGTTGGGGTTGTTGCATGACACTAAGTAACTAAGTACCAACGTCCTTAAGAACGGAACTGTTATGTCCTTGTTACCTACTTAACGGTGTGTTGTCTTCTTTCAGGTGAACGCCATGTTTGCAACAAAAACAGCCATGCTGACCAGACAGACGAGCAAGTGGCTTCAAGCTGCGAAGACCCCTAAAATAGAAAGAAGCCAATCTACACTGATGCGTATAGACAGAAGCATCATCGAAGGACTGCAAGATATTGTCTCGTTGCTTGAGGAGCAGTTGAAGCCTTTAGTCCAAGCTGAACTGTCTTTGCTTGTTGATATACTGTACCGTCCAGCGATTCTATTTACTAAAGGTAGGGTTGGTATGCAGCATCCGCGTATCTACTTTTACTTATTTTTTCCTCGCTTTTATCCATAGGTGGGGTCAGCGATACGGCAGGTTCCCTTCCACTCCTTGTGATTCTGTGCTTCGTCTGAAGTTACTCCTACAATCCTGAGGTCTTGGCGGACTTTCGCTTCTACCGTTACCCTGGGTCATCCTTGTCTAATTTTTCCCCTAGCTTCGATATGTTTTACTCGCTTTATCAGGTCGTTCGGCTGCCTTCTTTCGACGTGGCCCGATATGGCCCGTATGCGTATACACATTTGAAGGAACAAGTACCTACACAGGAATTTTCGTAAAAATTGTCACTTAAGCGCCTATAGCTTAAACTAATTTTTTTTCTCGGTAATATTACGTAGCGTAAGTTTTTTGTGGTATCAATGTATTAAATCTACTATGTAAAATTATCTCAATTTGAAGCATTTTTGTATAGGCACAGAAGCTCGTCAAAAGTCGGAGAATGGCGGTTTTATTCGAAGACTGATTTCACACACACAAAAGTTACTGGAGGAGAAGGAAGAGAAATTATGTGTGAAAGTCCTGAGAACTGTCAGAGAAATGATGGTAATTGATCCAGAGTATGGCGACAAAGGGGACCAGTTGAGGTCTGCACTTCTGATCCGTTATTTCGGAAGGCAAGGTAAATATTTTTAATGTTTCTGTTCCTAAGATCCAAAACTGAAGTGTATGGCTGTCCATGAATGGAGTGCTCTTATAAGAAGCTTTGGTCTCCCCATTAGAGTGCCGCAAACAGGAGCCGCGTTCCACCCTAATTCTGGAGGAAGAAAACAGCTGAGACCGCAGCGAATGAGGTGGTTGGATGACGTGGAGTAACATCTCAGTGGGACTTGGTAGAGATCTATGTAGGAGGGATGAGACATTCTCTCCCGCCATGGATATTTCTGGTGCCACTTCTTATACGACCAGTCCGAGCTTAGGTAAATGGCGCGTCGTCGTGCAACCAATCAAAGGACGCCTTGTAGCCACGAAAGGATTTGTTTATGTTTGGAAGTGCCCAAGGCCGAAGAAGACGTGGCAGGTGGAAGCAAAAATTCAAAAAAGATTATTTAATAAAGGCTTAGTTGGACTTACATTGCCTGCTGTGTTAATAGTCATTAGTGGCAGAGGCCTCACAGTCATCGAACAATTAGGATGGAGGCCATTGGCAGGCTCCTCCCTAATTGACTCAATGTCTCAAATGACCATTAACCCAGCAGGAAATATAAGTCCAACAAACCCTTGGTTAAATAATATTACAGCATTGCCATTAACCTTTACAAGTAGATTAAAAAAAAATTAACCTTGTCGGGGTGAATGTCCCATCTCTCCTGTATAGAACTCAAGGACATGCAAGGACCGTAACGTCGCAGGTGATGATGCTTTGTCAAGTTTTTTTGCTAGGTTTAAATACTAGTATTATCAAGACACTTCAGCTCGCGATTAAGCAGTATGAATGGAACAAAACAAGTCTTAATTTTTGTGCTAGATTGCAGCAATAACAGCGCTAAGTAGCAATTGGCACAATCAAATGCCGAGAGAAACTAGCGGACGTCATCGCGACTGGGTGGGTCGTCTTCCTACAGTGGGTTCCTAGCCACGTAGGTATCCAAGGCAATAATAAAGCCGATGCACCAGCCAAGTAGGGGGCAGAGCTAGACCAACATACTGCAACTCTGGCCCTGAATCGAACCAGAAACCAGATTGACACCACAGTCAACACCAAAACAAAAGGGCCTTGACGAAGTCTTGAATCGGAAAAACCTAGCCAGTACCAATGCCAAGAGATCTGAATTCTTTGTGCGCTTTCGTTTCAACACCGGCTACGCCACCTGCACCGGATTGGTCTCACCGTCGACGGCACCTGCCCGCTATACAGCATCGGAAGCATGGGCGAAGATTAGGAGGTGCCGTCAAATGGCCTACCAGCCAAGGACGGGCGTTGGCTGAAGAAGAAGAAGATCTACTAATGTTGATAAATTAGAAAGCATGTTCGAGTAAACTCGGACCGGTTCTTTTATTTGCATAGCGTAAGTAGCGCAGAGGAAAATCAGGGTCTCCCTACGAGCCGAAAGGGATTTTTCATTCGTATCTGATAAAATTTCGCCATCGGTTACTAGCCTAAACCTGAGACAGCAACATCTTCAGCCACTTGAATAAATACAGAAAAACTCACACCACTGATGTCAACTAATGGTTGAATTGCTGGTTCTTCCGTCCCTTTCTCTCTAGATAAAATAATATTTAAACGTAAATTTTACTGTTTTTGTTTAAGAGTGTACAGCCCGTAGGAAATTGGCAGCCCGAAATTTATTACTTTTTATTTTTTATTTAATTAACCAAGCATGTTATCAAAGATTTGCCTCATCAAAGTTGTAGAAGACTACTTCATGCATCATATGATAAGGCGGCTTTCCACCGGCCAATTTGCTGCACTAATTCACTTGTTTTGAGATTTTTTGTTTGTTTTGTTTTAAGGAGATTATTATGTAGATACTTAACTTATTTATTATAAATTAAGTTGTAATATGGTAGAGACTTATTAATGATGTCTGCTACCATATTATAACTTAATTTATAATAGTTAAGTATCTACATAATAGTCTCCTTAAAACAAAACGAACAAAAATCTCAAAACACAAGTGAATTAGTGAAGCAAATTGGCCGGTGGAATAGCCGCCCAAGATACTTTTAATTCTCGAAATTGTACTTTTTTTCAGAAACATGCAAATATTTCATAACCAATAACTTTTCACGTAAAATTTATAAAAACATTTTATAAAAAAACTACAATTTCGATAGCTAAAAATACCTTATTGTATGATGCATGAAGTAGTCTTCTACAACTTTGACGAGCCAAATATTTAATAACATGCTTAGTTAATTAAACAAAAATAAAAAGGATTAAATTTCGGACTGCCACTTTCCTACGGGCTGTACACTCTTAACCCACCCTACACACGACATGACAAATCGCTACAGGGAAGCTTGGCGTCGAATGGCGTCGAACAGCCACGGATGGGCGTTGGATAAAGTAAAGTAAGTAAGATCGTAGCTTACGGTATGTTTAATTAAAATTGTTATTTTTCCGCAGCTATGGACCCAGTGCAGGTACAATCATCTCAGCACATTCCCATCTCCCATGGGCCTGGCGCCAAAGTTCTCGCGAGGGCGGCCAGGACGTTGCACGAAGTTCAAAGCCATCTGGACCGCGAAGGCGCTTCTGACCTGGTCGTGGAGCTAGTCATCCGCTCCGTGCACTCACCCAGCATCTTCTCAGAAGCTGTCGAGCTCGGTATAGCGTTACTGGAGGGTGGCAACCCTGTCGTACAAAAGAGTATGCACACGAAACTACTTGGCGGCGATCTTAGTCAGTCGTTCTTCAAGGTTAGTTTGAGACGTTTAGATTTTAATAATTTAAGGTTTCATGTATAGTCCACGCAAAATGAGAAAAGTATGGACATGCAATGTTTTGATCCTGTGCAACACTGTAAAAATATTCCTTACCCAATTTTGTGTTACCTTGTTGCATTGGATGCATGGCATAACAAAAATTGTGCAAAGAATATTTTTACAGTGTTGCATAGAATCAACGCATTCCATGTCCATACTTTTCTCATTTTGCGTGGACTATACTATCATTTGGATTAGGTTTAACAAAACACGGTATATATTGTGTGGTGATCCTGTTTCAATTTCTAAGAAATGAAATGTGAAATTACTGGTTAGTTTAATATCGCGGCTTATTGATAACAATAATTGATAACAAAAAGTCTCTCAGTCCTGAATAATCAGCACTTTCTCAATTTTTTCTCTCCCTTTACTGGCGTAACAGAGGAGGTTCCTCCTTATGCAGGCATTTATAATTTTTACTTCTTTTTTAGGTATTCTTTGAAAAAATGAAAGATGCACAAGCTGAAATAAAAACCACGGTGTCGGTTAACACATCAGATATGACTGCAAACGCTAACATGGATAAGGATGCTGGGCGGGATACCGACAAGGTAAGTTGCTAGCTAGCAAATGAGAGAGCTTAACAGGAACTCCTTCTTCTTCTCTTCCAAGCATTTGAAACATTGTAAACCCTGTGTAAGCTACATAAGTGATAAATATAATCGCCATAGTAGGCCCACTGGGGCTGGGAATGTAAACGGGACAATATTGAGGGGCAAAGTGCCTAAAATGGTTCCGTTTACTTTTTAAGCCCCGGAGCGGGTTGGAGATAGTCACCATACTAGACCCACTATTTCTTTAGGTATTAACTTATTCCTAGAGTTATAAATGTTCTATTGTAAAATAATCTTGGTTACATTTTTAATCCCAGGTTAGGATTAAAAATAACCGCCGTAGTAGGCCCACTGGTACATGTATTGTGTCTAAGGAATATGTCCTGTTGTAATATGTTTTCCAAATAAACAAATAATAATAAATGAAATATTGTTGCAGGTGAGAAAGAAGCGAAACAAACAGAACGGCATTTTCGTCAGTGAAGCGCTTCATACGGAGCTAGGCACTGCAGCCCTTAGCACAAGTCAGGCCTACGCTGTTGCCAAACAGTTATCGGCCGGGGACGAGCCTTGTCTCGCACTTTCTGCGGGAGGCGCTCTCGAGGAAGCCCTATCCGAAAAACTGGAGAGGCAGCGCGATCGAGACGATGGCAATAAACTTTCGTCCAAAATTTTAGTCATTCAGCCCGTTTTACGCTTTCTTCAACTTCTGTGTGAAAACCATAATCCGGACTTGCAAAATCTTCTGCGAAATCAAAATAATAAGACGAATTATAATTTGGTCAGCGAGACGCTCATGTTTTTGGACTGTATTTGTGGATCGACTACGGGTGGCTTGGGTCTTCTTGGGTAAGCTTATAATGATTATTATTCATGGCGTTACTTAATACTTAATACTGCGGTCTTGCAATTTTTCGTACAATTGAACTAAAAAAACCAAGCAATTGTTACAATTTGTCTGTTCCCTATTTTTGTAATAATAATATATATAAAAGTCTTAATTGAAGAAAAAAATTATGTAGATACAGCGAGATTAGGGTCTATGGTCCCTTTCTTACACCTAACCATTGAATATATAACACTGTTATAGTGTTTATATTCAATGACCTAACTGTACATATCAACGATAGTTAAAGGTATAGTAGTCGCATTTACTCTAAGCCTCCCCCCCCCCTAATTGCTCGGATGGTCGGTTTCTTATATGCTGTATACATTCTAAACAAAGCAAAAACAGAAGAAACATTAGATGATAACTTCGCACAGTACTTACAGTACATGCTGGCCATGGTTTCATATACTTTGGTCAAAATGTCCCAAAAACACTGTTATAATGTTAGGGGTTCGAATTGACGTAAGCCTACTTGTAGTGACCCATTGAACCTTGCCCCTCATTGCTATTTCTCTGAAATTATTGATTGGTATTGCTTCCGCATGAATTTTTGGTCGTTGCCAAACTGATACACGTCCTCGATGTCAACCTACTTCGGCTACAAGCGATAATGGACAAGCTGAGACGAGCTTACCATTAACGCAATTAAACGGGTGAAAGCATGACTTAACCAAGTACAGATAAGAGTCAAGCATGCTTACTGCTTACTTATGAATAAGCAGAAAAATGAAAATTTATTTTATTCCTATAGGCGCCCATTCCACTGACCGGCTAGGACTATTTACAAAAACGGTGCGGTGGTAGCAGACATTCAAGACTTAGGTGGCGTTTTCACCGACCTCGCATTGCAGAATGCAAATGACATCGACGGAAATTAGAATTTTTCTTTTTATAGAAATCTATTAAAATGTTTGTACTTAACATATCCCATAGTTTGTTTGTTTGTGATTTTACTGTATGATCATTGATCAATTTTAACTATGGCATAGAGGAAAATAAACATTTCCGTCAATTCTGCAATGCGAGGTCGGTGGAAACCCCGCCTAAGTCTTAAATGTCTGCTACCACGTCACTGTTTTTGTAAATAGCCCTAGCCGGTCGGTGGAATGGGCGCCTAATTTCATTAACTGATTAATAACGCATTAATTGATTAAAACCAGAACTGTTTTATTATTTCCGTTGTTGCAGCTTGTACATCAACGAAAACAACGTGAGCCTCATCAACCAAACGCTGGAGACATTGACTGAATACTGCCAGGGCCCATGCCATGACAATCAGAACTGTATAGCGACGCACGAGAGCAATGGCCTGGACATAATTACCGCTCTCATTCTCAATGACATTAAGCCGCTGGACCTGGCGCGCATGGACCTGGTGTTGGAGCTGAAGAACAACGCGAGTAAGCTGCTGCTGGCGATCATGGAGTCACGAGGCGACGGCGAAAACGCCGAGCGGATTCTGTACAATATGAATCCTCAGCAGCTGGTCGACGTCGCATGTCGGGCGTTCCATCAGGAGGGACTGCATGATGATGATGACGATGCGGATTTTGATTTGGACCCGGACTCTGCTGCGTCCCCCAAAGAGGTACTATTTCAGTAAATGTATTACCTAATAGACTCATTTACTTTAGACCAAGTAGGAAAATTTTCGATGGTGTCCAAAGAATGGGAGAAGAAAGGATCACGCGGAGGCTGACCTAGGGCGGCAGTGGCCCTTCCAACACTCGAAGAAAGGTTTTCACAACTGGCCGAGAAAATGGGAACAACTAGTGCTGAGCTCAAGGTGATGGCAACCGACCTGGTGGAGTTTATGAAGTGGTCCCGAGTTGATGCTCACACGGCACTAAGAACAAAAATACTTACTTTAGCCAACGCTCGGAGGACATTCGAGACCGTATGACCCAGTTTGCACCAGAGCACCAGTTTGACTGCCTGCATAGCAACCAGTTATACGAAAAAATGTCGTGTTCTTTAAAATCTTATCTTTTTGCATTCCTTTAGTAAGATTTGAACCTTGTCAGTCCTAATTTTTTTTTTTTTTTAGGTTGGACACAATATTTACATTCTCTGTCATCAACTAGCACAACATAACAAGGAACTCGCTGCTCTATTAAAGCCCACTCGGCCTGGTATGGAAGAGAAGGCGTTTCAAGCTCTCAGCTACTATGCATCACATACCGCGCAAATTGAAATTGTTCGAGGCGACCGAACCTTAGAGCAAATCGTCTTTCCAATACCGGAAATGTGCGAGGTAAATAAACGGAAGAAGGAAATAGTTGGAAAATAATTGCATACTACTACAAATTTATGGGGAAAGAAAACACTTTGCCTTGTGTCAATAAGAGTACAAGCTAATAGTAATAGCTAGGCAGGCGTTTCCAAATATTTTTTAAACAAAGAAGGGCTGGGTATTTTTAATAGTTTTTCCGTGAACTTTACTAAGGGAAGTTTAGTCCCCAATAACTTTCATCAAACAACTTGTGCCTAAAATTAAAAATAACTTAGATTATGAAAGTCTTCTACAACTTGAATAGACTAAATCTGTGATAACTGGCTCAGTAAATTTAATAAAATATAAAAATTCAATAAAAACATCAGATTTTGGTGTGACGTTCTACGTTTCACATCCTCTTAAATTACGTATGTTTCCACCTACTGTAGATACATCATGGATTTTAAAAAAAAATGATAGCGTTACCCAACCTTCACCTTAGGAAGGCTAACGAAAGCAACTATGTAGTGGTGTGCATAGCATCACCGACAGTTTCAAACTATAGCGCATAAGCCACGAGTGTGTGGTGCTCATTTAATTTCTTCATAATGTTTTTATGGAACCAACCAACTTTGGAAGGAAATCTTTGCTATCGCTGTAGTATCACATATTCGTATCCCCGTTCATCGAGTTTTAGAATAAATCGCTGCTTTTGTTTGGTTCACATTAATTTTCAAGGCTGTACTCCGTCACGACCGGTGGATAACAAAACGCAACGAGATCATGAGAGCTCAATCAATGCTCATCAATTATTGTTATTAACATTTCGAATTGTCTTCTATTGCAGTACTTAACCCACGAGACAAAAATCCGAGTCTTCCATGGCGCAGAGCGAGATGACCAAGGCTCCAAAGTTCAAGATTTCTTCGAAAAGACTGACGATATGTTTAACGAAATGAAGTGGCAGAAAAAACTCCGACTCAATCCTGTTTTATTTTGGGTCAGCAGTTACATGTCGCTCTGGAGTTCGCTTCTCTTTAACTCTGCAGTCGCCATTAACATTATCGTAGCCTTCTTTTACCCCTTTACACAAAACCCATTCCCCAGCCTCACCAACATCTCTAACCTAATCTGGTCAACCACCATTTTTTCCGGCTTGTTTGTTATGTACGTACCTAGTAAATCAGGCATCCGGTCGTTCGTCGCAAGCACCATGATGCGGTTAATAATTTCTTTAGGCCCCGAGCCTACTCTATGGTTTTTAGCACTTCTTAATATCGGTTTAAAAATTGTCCATTTAGCGTCGATAGTCGGCAACCAGGGAACTGTTGCGAAACCTCTAGGTCAAGTTCTCACCGACTTTGAGCTTAACTATCACTTAGTTTATCTTATTTTCTGTGCCCTTGGTATATTTTGTCACCCAATGTTTTATTCTGTTTTACTTTTTGATGTTGTTTATCGTGAAGAAACTTTACTAAATGTTATCCGCTCAGTAACGAGAAACGGGCGTTCTATTTTGTTAACTGCTGTTTTAGCTTTAATTCTTGTTTATT
Source organism: Psococerastis gibbosa (assembly GCA_963971405.1). Classification (NCBI taxonomy): domain Eukaryota; kingdom Metazoa; phylum Arthropoda; class Insecta; order Psocodea; family Psocidae; genus Psococerastis; species Psococerastis gibbosa. The sequence goes on along the minus strand of OZ020491.1, from coordinate 21,507,145 downwards.
TGTTCTCGATTATTGGTTATATATTTTTCCCTAATGATTTTCTTGTGGAGGTAGATGGAGAGGAGTCCCCGGAGCGGGCTTGTGATTCTCTTATTATGTGTATAGTTACAACATTGAATCAGGGGCTGCGTAACGGCGGAGGAATAGGCGATATCTTGCGTGCGCCCAGTTCAAAAGAAGCCCTTTTTGCCGCCCGTGTAGTTTATGATCTTTTGTTCTTCTTTATTGTTATAATTATTACCCTCAATCTCATTTTTGGTGTCATCATCGATACTTTTGCTGATTTACGTAGTGAGAAGCAACAGAAAGAGCTCATATTGAAAAATACTTGTTTTATTTGTGGACTGAATCGGAGCGCCTTCGATAACAAGACGGTCAGCTTTGAGGAACATATCAAATGCGAGCACAACATGTGGCACTATCTGTACTTCGTAGTTTTAGTAAAGGTAAGCAAACAAAACAAGAGTGCCATAGATATAAAATAATTGAAAACCCTTACAAACCAGCTGCAAACAAAGCTGAGAGAGATAGGAGTGCAACCATAATAGTTGTGAGTGATAACTCACAACTATCACATGTAAGCGCTACAACTCAGTTCTGAATAGCTATGAAAGCGTTGGCCGGTTGAATAAAATTATTGCCCATTTTTCGATCTCAAGGAAATTTTCCTTATTTAACTCATTAATTATTTCCCTATATGCTTCGTCATCTTGATTCTAGACATGAAAATTACTATACTAATGACGAAAAATCAATCAGTTTACCGTGGCCCCAGGTGGTTCAGGACTGCGCAAATACTGACAAGAGTAGCCATATCTGCGTGAATGAATTCTTTGTGCTACTACTTGAGCCGTCCGTGCTCGTTGTGCCTGCCCCCCAATCGTATGTGCAGTACGTATTAATTGAAACAGACGGTTCTGTTGTTTACCTATGATTCATACAATCCACAGGTTAAAGACCCAACAGAATTTACGGGGCCTGAGAGTTACGTATACTACATGGTCAAAAACCATAATCTGGACTGGTTCCCACGGCTACGCGCCATGTCACTGGCCGTGCACGAGAGCGATGGTGAGCAGCTAGAGCTGCGCTCTCTACAGGGCAACCTGGAGGCCACACAAAGACTAATTTCTCATCTCTCCCAGCAACTGGCCGAACTTCGGGACCAAATGACTGAACAGCGAAAGCAGAAGCAGAGAATTGGACTACTTAACTCAACAACCGGATACTTGGCCGGACTGCAGCGAGAACCTACTATATAAGTATATTTACGTTGGGAGTATTCATTTTTTTCCGATTATTTTTTGAATTCCAACATTTTAACTGCCGACAACTTTTAAGAATGATAAAATAATAGACAGTGTCGCGATTACTTTATTGCAAACCTCCAAACAATAGAGCGAGGTCTAGACTTTGCTGAGCGATTGAAAAAAATTATTGTCCATTCAGAAAGTGTTATTTACTGGACGGGGCAGTCAAAGTGTAAACATAGTTTCTGTTTTACGCGATATATTCAATTAGGAGAATGAAACATTAAAAATGGTAGGAAATAAAAACCGGGTTAACCGCCAAAAGTTTTTATCACTTAAATACGATCCAAGTGACATAGCCAATGTCCTGAAAACGGCACCATGCGACAGTGGCAAAATTGTAGTTGCAGTTGGTAGATAGATGGCAAGTGTGCCACATGATGTCATGCATTATGGCATAGAAAAATCGTGATAACTCGAAATAATGATTTTGGCGGTTAACCCGGTTTTTATTTCCACACTTCAATTAATAAATTTAGTCGAATGTCCATGGTCATTTCTGGTTGGCAAGATATTTTGAAATCTCTCCCTTAATGGCAAAACCCAACACTAAGACATGATGCTTAATTTGCGGATTTTTTTTAATTGCCTAAAGAATCGTAATAACGTTAGATCTAGTGAGTTCTTGAGCTGGATTTTCCATGGCAAAGTTTTTAATTTGCTACCCTGTAATAGTTCATGGGTAAGCATTCACGAATGTGCCTGCCCTATGACGCTTATATTCCACTTACGTCAATAGTGCATAGCAAATGTGGTGTTGACGTGGTAGCAGACATTTTTAGACTGTCTTTAATTTTAATGTCTGCTACCACGTCAATACCACATTTACTATGCACTATTGACGTTGGTGGAATAAGCGCCTTTTTAAAATACGCTGCCTAGGAGTATCCGGCTTGAAACAGCAATAATAACTGGAGTTGGCTCAGGTTACTTTTCAGGATATTGTGATGTTGCAAATGGTTTTCTGAATTTTTTACTGTAACAATTTGTTTGAAGTTTTTAATCTATCAAATGAGAGTATTTTTACTAGTAAATTTAAGTTAAAAATCTAACTCTGCTTATGAAATGGAAAACTGAAAAATAGAAATTGATACACCGTCAACATTAAACTAATAAGAAATGGGACAACGTAACTTACTGTAATGACTTTAGCGTAGAATTATAACAGTGTTTCGGGAAAATGGCAATACTGGTATTAGTGGTATTTGAAAGGAATAAAACAAATGTGAATAATTCGTTGATTTATCAGTTAAAAATATGTTTAAAATGTTGTGTCTTAAAACTATATAAACAGATAATGAAATTGCTACAAGAATATAATTTGTGGCGCATAGAATTTATTAAAGCTTAGAAAACTAATAGTGTATTGGCCTCCTCTTTTTTTAATTTTTATCCAAGTTTACAGTCTTGTTACGAAGAAGCTGTTGTTTAATAAAATAGTTTTTAGTTTATTTAGAACCATAGTTTGTTAGAAAAACCAGCCTACAACTAGATTAATTTGAAAAAAACTTTGGATTCTGTGATTTTGAAATGTATTCGTTTGGGTATAGTCCATTTTACCTAAAGTAATAGGGAAAATGGTAATTTTAATTATCAGTGATGTTCGGAAGGAGGTTTCTTACTTATTGTATACTGTATAAGGTGCGGTTTTTGTTTCAGTTATTTTTATTCATTGTTATAATAATAATAGTAGTTATTTTGGTTATGGAGTATTTTAAAATTAAATGCATCGTCCAGCACCGTTTCACTTATTGAACTGCTTGTATTTAGTGTTATAAAAAAGTGTTTAGTTGATTTTAATTCAGGCTAACTTTTTATTGTCTGCATTCTATACAAAGTTGTTTTTATTATTATTTCATATTAAGGGACTGGCCCAATATCGTAAGTTAATAAGTCAGTTAAGGTAGCGTACTGGTTAGATAAACATACAATTATCTCTACGGAAATTAGTTATATACTTGTATACCTGTTAGTTTGCCAACCATACGATATTCGAACAGAGCCTTCGATTTTTATCTTGGATAATAGTTAGCATGTTTGGCGAATACAATTATGAAAAAACTGAGTAATAGTTGCACTGTGGATACATATAAATAAACTAGCTTAGTCCAGTGTTAGTACGAAGAAGTGCCGTTTTAGAGCGCTATAGACCCTCCAAATTTGTTCTTATTAGTTGTTCTATCTTTGTTTTTTAAATAGTATGGCTCCAAAAAAGACTGGTATTGTCGTCTGCCGTTTTGAATCCATCGTCAAGTTTGGTGTACAAGATAAGCATTTTTATTTTCAGATTTTTATCAATTGTAAAGTGTTTCTAACATTAGGGAAGTGCTTGATTGAAAATACTGAAATCTTCGTTATTTTTAATCTTTTAAAAACTTACGATGTAGGCGATATATATCAAAATGGCGGACACACAATAAACGGGCATTTAGAGCTTTATCAGTGTATGCATTGTATGAATCTCTGTTCGCATCATTCCATATACATCACTATTAAATTGACCGAAATTTAGCATTACTTTCTCACGTTATTAGGATACTTAGCTCATAACAGGACAATATAAGACAGTAAGAGTATGTATTATAATATGAAGCTATTGGTAAACAACAGTTGAACCATACGTCACAGTTTTTTTTAATGTTTTTCAATCCAAACATGAATGAAAATGAAAAATAATTTTTGAAATAGTAAAGAATACCTTTTTGTCACGGCTATGCCATTGAAAGAACTGTTTTCTTATAGAACTTCTCAAAACAAAACCTGGCAATACGAAAGTTCTGTCGCATATTATTTGCAAGATGAATGTTCACGTAACACTTGCACAGTATGTGCATCAGTGAACTTACCGTGAGAGCAAGTTGAGGCACAACGTTTTAATTATTTAAGCATTCAATTAAAAATTTGATATTTATTTGCAACTTTTTCTGCTTTGACGTCAGGTTCAACTTAGTTTGCCACTAATTACAGCACTGATAAATAGGAGCACATTAAACCTGATGCCCCGTCCTAACAAGCAATACTTAACAATACTTCGAAAATTATGAGATAGCCAAATTTAACATTCTCAGTTGTGAGTGTATATTTCAAGTTTCAGGAAGTGGGGATGCGCCCCAAGGACGGATACGGGGGGGGGGGAAGCTGCCCCCCCCCAAAATTTGGTAAATCTATTGTAAATTAAGTTATTACGCTCTAATTTAGTCGATCCTACATACGTTTTTCCTATTTTGACCCTCAGCTACCCCCCCCCCAAAAAAATGGGCTGGATCCGTCCCTGATGCGCCCCCATAATATTTTTAAAATATTTATGCATATTGTAGCATATTTTCATTGTTACTTCATTAACTATGTAATCAGTGCCATTATTCGATTGTGATGGTTTCACTTGCACATTCCTCATATTTCACATCATTGCATTTAGATGTTCCTTGATTTCTACTGTAATATTGATATATTCACTTATAGATTTGTTCTTGTTGAAAGTACACTTTGGTTTGTGACAGTATTTACTTTTTAAATTATTTATTTTAATTATTTTTAGTAATGATAATTACGAGACAATGGGAAGGGAAAAGCCTTATAAGTGAAAAATGAAATATCTCTTCAAATATCAATCGCTGAGTTTTCAAGAACATCATAACAGATTCTGATAATTTTGATACAGGATATATACACAGATTGGCCACAATATTCAATTTAATTTGTACAAAAAGCTATTAGTGTCTAAGTACCGAGGAAGGAGTTCAAGAACTATGGCCAATTGGTGTTTAAATAAGGTCACATGTCATAAGAAAGTGTAGAGGAGCATTTCTGCTAAGTTAACGGACATTTTTGACGGCTGTACCATCGATATTTCCGTGAAATTCGACATCGACATGTACAAATGAAACGCGTAGTGGGGGTACTTTGCTCTTATGACTGGTTTTGCAAATATGTTGTAAGTAAAGCTGGTATTTTTGAATAAACAAATTAATTCCTCGTTTCACAACCGCAAAGATAAAAAAATGGTCTTCGTAAAAATCGAAAAAATACAATAAGCTCTCTAAAAATAAGCTAATAGCTAAAAAGCTGATTTACAACTATTCAATAAAAACTGTTTATTGCACTTTATCGTGTTTTTCTATAACTGCAATAAATCAGGGGGGAAAATATCACATTAATATCACATTTTCTTCAGCAAGTCAGCTGCTTCTTTCTTAACCTAAAACAAAAATCAAAAGATTTTGTAACAGCCCAATGAAGAGTTTTCATTCTGTTAAAGTTAAATATAATAAGGCTTAAATTACAGTTATTACGTTATGCGTAAGTATATAGTATAAGTGTTCGCACGTCTGCATAGTTCAATTCTATCTAGCGTAAAGCCAAGCAATTGGGGGGGGGGGGGGGCGATTTTAGGAACAGGCAGCATTTGTTTCCATGATTGGTCAAGGAATTCATGTTCATGGCAAAGTCAGGACATGTAGCGTAGTGGTACAGACTTCAACTTTCCCTCGAAAGGATGTTGGTTCGAGTCCCATACTTGCTACATTTTTTGGCCATGCTTCAGAGGGCATCTAAAGCAGGCGGTGCCGAGTCTTCCTAGTTGAGTGTACGAGAGGGCTTTATAGCCCTAACTCCGCTAGGTTGCCTTAGTAATAGAACCAAAAAAGTCAATATTTATTTATTTATTGTTTGTTGGACTTCCAAAAACTCCTACCACACTTACATTTCTGTCTACTTGGGTTTTTCCATCACAGTCAGCAGCTCTTTGCAGCCAGTCCCGAGCCAATTCTTTCATGCCCAGCTTTTGATATGTTTTTGCCATATAAAGCAGATTTTTACTGGAAAGCACGAGAGAAATTATTAAATTATTATTCAATTTTTCAGGGAAGCATAGATTCTCCTTTTACAATTACGAAACATACAATATTATTAGAAAAAACATTTCCTACACTTTGGTCCCGACTCGGTGATGCACTTTAGACGATTTTTGGCGGCTATTCCACCGACGTCGTTTTTCATTGTGCATGTGCATGACGTGGTAGCAGACATCATTAATATGTCTCTGCCATATATGCCATAAGGAGACTATAATGTAGATACTTAACTTATCTATTATAAATTAAGTTATAATATGGTAGAGACTTATTAATGATGTCTGCTACCACGTCATGCACATACACAATGAAAAATGACGTCGGTGGAATAACCGCCTTTGGGAGACGGGAGTGCACAGACAAAGGCGTCAAGGTGGCAGAACACTGGGCCCACGGCTCTTATTCCACCGACGTCAATAGTGAACTATAAGCGCCTAAAAACCTTAATTAGTCTCATCCTCGGCGACGAAAAAGTCAATTCCTACCCTTTTCTCTACAAACATACTATAGGTTAGTAATTACATTTACGGCAAGGAACATTCCCTTCACATTTAGGTTATAATCAATATACATATAAAGCCCTGATTTAGCCAACTTTAAGCAAGTACGGTAACGAGCCCATTCAGAGGATCATGGGAACGATCTTCAATCAAATAGCCAAGTTTATAACTACCTATAGAAATTAGGGGCGACTTCTTCAGCTTTGCTAAAATATGTCAGCGCTTCTTCGAATGATGCATCTGGCACTTTCCCGAAAAGGGCAGATGCAATCTGTCTTTGATACCATGGCAAATCAGCAAGATTGTAAAAGTAGGCGCCCATGATATGGAGAGAAGTTGCGTCTTTCGGATTAAGCTCGATAGCTCTCTGTAACAGAAAACGTGACACTAGAAAAAACCGAAATTAGAGGATATGGAAAAAACTGGGCTTGACGGGATTCGAACCCACGATCTACGCCTAACCGGGGCATCGTTTTAACCGCTAATCCTCTAATTTCGGTTATAACGAGGAGGTTACCTCGTCAACCAAAGTTAATTTAATGTCAGTGTTATATATACCATATAATACTACAATACACTAGAAAAATAATGAAATTAAACCAAAAACCAGTTAGCTTATAGATATTATTAGGTTTAAAAGTTTAAAACCCAATAAGGAAAAAGTAATAACAATATGGGTACTAATTTTTTATTGCGATATTAGGCGGCTATTCCACCGGCGATTTTACTTCATATTTGATTTTGTCGTTGACGTTTGTTTTGTTTTAAGTAGACTATTATGTAGATACTTAACTTATCTATTATAAATTAAGTTATAATATGGTAGAGACTTGTTAAAGATGTCTGCTACCATATTATAGCTTAATTTATAATAGATAAGTATTTACATAATAGTCTCCTTAAAACAAAACAAACGTCAATGGCCAAATCGCCGGTGGAATAGCCGCCTTAAGAGACGATTGGAGAGGAAAACCCTTTTAAGTGTAAAAATTTAATTTGAAATATCAATCGAGAGTCATCAGAAATATCCGGACAAACGTAAGGAAATTTTTCTGAGCATTTTGATATATGATAGTAGCTCTTTCTAACATAAATTGACCTACATTTTTTGATTCGAATTAAAAAAAAAAAAACTATTGTTGTAACAGTGCCGAGGAAGGAGTTCATGAGGCGGTTATTCCACCGACCTCGTTTTTCATAATGCAAGTGCATGACGTGGTAGCAGACATCATTAATAAGTCTCTGCCATATTTTAAGGAGACTATAATGTAGATACTTAACTTATCTATTATAAATAGACTTATTAATGATGTCTGCTACCACATCATGCACTTGCATTATGAAAAACGACGCCTGAACTGTGGCCAATTGGTGTTAGTGAAGGCCACAATGTGTCACATATTGAAATGTAGAGGAGCATTTCTGCTAATTTAATGGATATTTTTGGCAGCTTGACGATCGATATTTCCTGTGAAAATGAACTGTACAAACAACGCGTAGTGGGGGCACTCCGCTTTGCTCTGAATTAGTGAAATTAATGGGGACTCGTGGAGTGGGGTGCCATACGCACGCAAAGAAATTCAATAAAATTTCCCGAATCAGCGCAACCTCCCTGTATATACAGTGCATGTCGTAAATATCTGTTGTAAAATTCGTTGGTTCAGGCAATTACCAAAATATGTTTCTTGACTTCAGGAAGAGACGAAACACGAGCTTTGACTCCCTCTAAACTGGCTTTGGCATCCATTATGATAACAAGCCACTTCTCAATAGCGGAATTCTCGTCATCCAGGGCGTAGGCTCTTTGTATGTAACCATCAGCTTCTAAAATGACCGCCAACCTTGCATTGCCACTCAAGTTCTCCTCTTCAGCCATATTATAAAGACTTTGGCTTAACCTCCACAGCACTTCAGCATTATCGGAGTCCTAAAATGATGAAAAGAGGCATAACTGTAAAACTGTTTGCTTTCGATTCCCATACCGTCACCAGCATGAAATCTAGCAACTGCAACAGCAAAAACTTTCCAAACTTCACTAAGTTCCACTTCGTTAAACTCACAGATGAAATTCGTCTTCAAATCTCTCTTTCACTCTCTTAATTAACGTGAGCGGATAACCAACATAAACTCTAAATTTTTTGTCATTGAAAAAACACACAGTACCTTGAATGGAACTAATACGTCGTAACTCTCCTTAAATTTTGACGAGGCAAATAATTCGTCGCTAGCTGATATTTGTTCCATGACGCTGCTGGTGGTATTCTTTTTTGTCACTGAACCTAAGGCGTAGACTACTGGTAGGGTAAGTGTGAGTCGCAATTTTGTGGTCACTGGCGCACATGCTCTCAATATCCCAGCTATCAAAGCTGCTCTAGTCCATAACTCATTCGTGTTACACTAAAAGAAATAGCCAGACATTATAATTAAACTATAAAAAGAATGGAATAAGTGATCGAAGTCGAGGCGTATAGAAGTCAAAGCGTATTGACACGGTCGATCCGGCTCTGGCTGGTCAGGGAATTTTTGTATTGTATTGTATAACTGATTTTTTTTTTTTAATTTTGAGATAACTGCACCATGGCCTTCTTCCTGGAGCACTTGTCTATTTTAGAGGCCAATCAGTATAACTGTAGCATAGGACTCAGTTCCTCAATGGAATGCATTTGAAAATCAGGTCATCAATGAAAAAGGTTGATGTTTCTTAACTATAAGTGCGTTTATCTCAAAATGAGTTTGACCGCAGTTATGTGCTTTGGCATCTATACGCCTCAGTTGCGTTATGAGTATTTGTCGAGCTCTGCAACAGAAATCTTCAGAGGACGACTCGGCGTAGCAGGAGTATTCCTATTCGTCGGGGCTATAACGACTTAGGCCTCATTTAAGCAGTGAGGGTTGTGTTCCTCCATTTATACCATGGAATAAGTTGGTTAATGTAAATTTGACTTGTACGTATGCGTGCATGGTGGATGTTCGTGAAATAGATTGGATTTTACTTATTTTTGCTTCTTACCCAAAGGCTTCTAACTGATGGACAAAACTTTGCTTTGTTTATAAAGCGCAGTCGATGAAACATCTTTCAGGCCTTTTGTCTCTAGTCAAAACAGAGACGTGAAAGTTACAAGCGGCACAATCTATACAATGACTGTCACTAGGCTAATCCACACTGTAGTACTATGGGTCGTAACACCGTTTTAATGGAATGATAAGACGTGTAGGGTAACGGTATTTAGCTTTAGATTATAATGCCCCAACACGATTCATTATTTTATTTAGGCTATTTTAATGTCATTAGTCTTTGCGTAGTCCTAGCCACAGAATAATATAATATATATGTCCTAACTTCACTGCGTTGTGTACAGGTTGTTTAAACGCTAATATATGTTCTAAAACTAAGATAACTTTAATATAAAAATAATAGTAAATCCAATTCTGACTTGTCCACAGTTTTGTTTTCAAACAACAACACAAAATCAAATCCCTTCGCCATTTTGAAAATCGTTCGATCTCGAATGTTAAATGTTGCGCGTTTATTCAAACGAGTATATTTTATTATAATTTATTTATAGTACCTCAAGACATTTATAAATAGCATTGGTTTTCATCTCAAGCTTTCATTTTAAATATAAAATGTGTATCTGTTGGAAAATTTGCTAATTTTTGTAGCTTACATACAAAATCTACTATAAAATATTTAAAATTGCCCGGTTTAAGCGGTTTCGCCAACCCCTATATATTTTATTTTTGTGATGTTGGCAAACAATAATAATGCTAGTAAAATTAAAAAGTTGTAACCAAAGTTGGTTTAGTCACAGGTGGGGGACGACTCCTTAATATTGAGTCGTCATCTGTGTGGATTATATTTAGAAAGTGCTGTGTTATTGTTAATCTTAATTCATTTTCAATGTAAATATAAGGTTTAAATCAAGCGTAATCATGGCAGGCATATTCGATATTGAAATTCACGATGGCCATGTCGAGCAGGCAGACTCCGATGATGACAACATTGAGGTTGAAGAAGAAGAGGCAAGCTAGTTTTTCATTTTTAACTTGAACCGTTAACAATCACTGTAAAGCATTATCAAGTAATAATTATTTTGAAATCTACATCGTTAGAAGATTAAAGGCTGTGAGTCTGTGACCCAAAGTATCTGCTGCCAATTGCTTTTATTTTTAACTTTGAATTAGTAGATGCGTATGAAAACATCCTGATTTTTAATTCTAATTATATTTTATTGTTTTAGGTTGAATACAATCCTGATCTTCCTGAGTAAGTATAATATCATTTCGTAATTTTGGGATCATGTACCGTAGTTCAGTAAGGTCATGAACTCAAAGTTGTTTTGCAAGGGCATTACCCCCCAATTATTTTGCAAGTATGGCTAAGGAATCTTGTATACCCAATGGCTGAGCTCTTTAATCACATGTCATGTATCTTTTAATTTGTTTTCATTAATAATTAGTCTGACATGGATTAAATATTGAATTGAATGTTCCATGTGTGTAGCATCAGTAACAACCTTCTTCATGAAGAAGGGGGGGGGGGAGGGGGCGTTAGGGCTACACCCACAAATGTCCCAATGGAGGACAGGGTAACAGAGGCATACTAAGGCCTGCTTTAGTGAGAAGTGGACGCATCGCATAGCACATAACTTCACACAAACAACACATCGTCGAAGTTAAATGTTAAGCATAATATAGAGCTTTCACTGAAATATAGGAACCTTAGCTGTGGACATGTGCATAAGTTCGATTAAATCGATTGGTTTCCGCTGGTTTATTTAAATTTGTTTAAACATTAAGTGGATATGCTACGACAATTGGACCCCAAAATTAAATTCTTTTCATTTTTTTATTTAATTAACTTAGCTAGTTATTAAAAATTTGGCTCATGTAAGTTGTAGAAGACTACTTCGTGCATCATATAATCGGGTATATTTACTTTTCGGTTTTGTAGTTCTTCAAAAAATCCCAGAATACGCGAAATTTTAGTCCTATCCTGTCTGTTCTGGTATTTATGGAAGAACTAAGGTACAAAAATTTAATATTTCCTATTATATGATGCACGAAGTGGTCTTCTACAACTTCCATGAGCCAAATCGTTAATGACTTGCTTTGTTAATTAAATAAAAAAAATAAAAAGTCAATATAAACAACAAATTTTGTGATGCTCATTGTCTACGTAGCATGTCCTCTTAAAATCTGATTTATTAGATCTAGTTTAAATTCCCCGCACGTTTTTATTGTGTAAATTTATCAAAGAAAACCCATTGTATCTATCCACCTATGTAAAAAAAAATAAGAAAAACTTATTATTATTATATTATTAAACCTGCAGTTAACTGGCGTTATATATATATTAAATAGTATCGCGAAGTAATAGTGGACGGCACTGCTATCTACCAATACATGACGGTGCTGTACAATATTTTTAACCTAGTGTTTTCAAGCGGTGATGTGTGTAGCGTTAATCTATTATATTCCTCGCAATGACTCGTATCTGTACTTGGTTAAGTCATGGTTTCGCCTGTTTCATTGTGTTAATGGTAAACTTGTCCCTTATCGCTTGTGGCCGGTTTTTTTTTTTTTTTTTTTTTTAGTAATTTTTCATGAAAATTGAACCTTTATTATTTTGCACCCTGAACCAAACTATCAAGGGGAAGTGACCTAGTGGGTTTTTTCACATTAATTAAGTGATAAAAAAAAGTTTGAGCCGTTTTTTAGAAATACGTTTTTAGCTGTTTCTAGTTTTTTGGGGGTAAACCTCCACATATGATACAATTTTTGTGATCCTACATGCCGGATAATATAAAAATAGCAGACATGCTAGTAGCTAGTAGTAGGATAGCAAAAAGTATGTTATACTTATGTAACTGTTGAGGAAAAAATGTGTAATAATAATAAATTACACATTATTGAGATTTATTTGGAATAATTTAATCTTACTCCCGGATAAGTTATTCTTTTTGGTCCCTGCTAGACCTGTTGGAGTTTGGACCGCTCAGCTTAGAATCATGAATTTTTTTTACACAGGCCCGAGGATAGTGAACACGTTCACCTAACCGAGCACATGACGAAGCAGGTGACAAAAGGGAAGACTGGCCCGAAAGATTTCGCTCTGCTGAAGACACTTGGAAAGGGCGGTTATGGAATTGTGTACCAGGTGAAAAAACTGACCGGCTTGGATGCAAACACGTATTTCGCTATGAAAATCCTGAAAAAAGGCGCCATTGTGAGGAATCAAAAAGACACGGCACACACCAAGGCTGAGAGGAATATTCTCGAAGCTGTTAAGGTAAGCTTTTTTTCTTAGTTTTTTTACAACCTTCAGATTTTCACTCTAGTAAATCAATAATAATGTTATTTAATCTCTGGGAACTTATTTTAGCAAACTTGTTTTTATCACCCGAATTTTCCAGGAAGTGCTAGAAGTGAGGGCTCGTTGGCATCAAGAATTGAGATGTATTCCAAGCGAGAGCCATTGCATTCTATTAAGTCCATACTAATCATAACAGGTTCGCCTTCGATATCTACTTTGGTCTTCTTCTTTATCTGCCTTGCTAGTACCTCCTTCAGGGTTTCAACGTACTCTCAATTCATACTACATGTCATTTTTGTACTTAGTGCTGGGGATTTATGCTTGGATTTTTATTGATTGTTCAGTTTATATGTATATACTTACTTAGTACAATCTCTGTCGTTCGATTTTTGTTAGAACTTGCCATATGAAAGGAGATCTTCTGATTTTAGTGGATTCCGAACCACTTGGCTTCAGCTTCTCTCATTTCTAATTAGACAGACTTGAATGAATAGGTGCGTAATGGGGCCCGAAACTTCCTTTGCGAAAGTCCTGAACGTTATCCACTACACTACGGGTTTTACTGGTAACTCAATAACCGCCTCACACAATTACCAAATCTCATCAGACCAGCAATCGTGACAAGCTTGATAGATAACTGGCAATATCTATCATGTACACGATCATTGCGGCCATCGAACAGAGCAGTATATTGGACGCACAATGTTCTCAGATTGGTCAGACTGCAGATTATTGCAAGTCAAGCACCGATAAGAATCACTGTGTTTCCACAAGCTATGGTCAATGCCTCGCCTCCTATATCTCAATCATCGTTTCAGAAGTGAAATTGCCTTTAAAGGGAAAAGCCAGGGAAAGTAGATTCTCACATAGCAAATAAGCAAAATCGTGTACCTAATTCTAAAGTTGAATACCTGATGTTTAATGATAAAGGATTTCATTTAACTGTTATAATTATGAATTTGAGTCAAGTTTGGTTGTTTACACGCCCTTGACATGCATTACTCTCGTCGTCTCTAATGGATTGTTCGAACACAGTCTGATAATGAGTCTGATATGGTTTTGGTTGGACAAGCATATCGATACCCTAATTAGAAAACCGCTTAACTCCAAAATGGTGAATTTTCAGGAGACACAATAAACTTACAAGCTTACGCAAGAAAGTAAATAATTTTCAATTCATGCTAATGTTTTTAACTAAGCATATGTCAAGGTGTCATAAAAATTGTGATTTTCTTTGTTTACTGCTGGAATCAATACTATTCCCGCGGCAAATCGAACACCTTGGGAGTTAGTTAGTTTTCTATTTCAACGATAGAGACTTTCATTTTAGGGAGATTCATTTACCTATTGAGATGGCGACCAATGTTCGACTTTCGGAAAATTTCTTCACAACTTTTCATTTCATGACCCCCTGAGCCTAAAACCACCCTCCGTTCAAAATGTTATATATATATGTATATCGATTTTAGGAAACACTGTAACTTCCGTAAATATTATCCGATTTGGATGAAACTTGGCACAAAAATTGATCATACAAATGCCTTGATCGACTTCGTTAACCAGCCAGATCCGCTATTTAATTATAAGATGGTGGCCGATTGAAAACTTATACAATTCATATCTCAGTCAATATTGGTGGCAGAGGAATGAATTAAAATCTGACTGAAAGATCGTATTATTATCTACGATAATGGTAATCTACACTTTTTACGACAAATTAACGATTTCAAGATGACGTCCAGTCAATGTAAAAATAATTTAATAAGTAAAAGTTCATAGTCGTCATAGTTTGGAACACAAGAGTTTTCTTTGTGTGTTGATGTTGTGATCGGGAAAATAATGAAGTTTTTTTATTATTTTCTATTACACATAGCGTCAGGGGCGTAAAGTTGAGTGGGGGGGGGGGGGGGGCACGGTCCAACTTGCCCCCCCAGCTCCTTTTGGCTTTACCACCCCCCCCCCCCCCGCTTCGAGCATTGTAAGACGTGGTTCTTACTTCATAGTCCCCTTTGCAGCAATATGAATATAAGCATTCGTTTTTAGCTTTGTAAAATCTACAGCTATACTTTACAACTATTAGAAAATGCGTAAAACTCTACAATTTTTCTATTATATTATCAATTTTTTCTTCAATCCTGCCTGATGACGTCATAAGGTCTACTTAGTTTTGCCCCCGCCATCATTCTAAAACTTTACACCTCTGAGTAGCGTGGAGGTAGGGTATCAATAAATAATTTAACCATAAGGGCAATGTCTTGTCTTCATAACAATTGCCTAACAGACTTGCGACCCAAAAGAAGAAAGATTTGTTCGAATATGCTAAGTATACGCATTTCAAAACACATGAAGCTTTTTTTATTGCACAATAATATTTATTGCTACTATTTATAACTGAGGAGAAGCTATCATTGTAGGTTACTCCTTATCTGCCATATATTATACAAACCAGTGTCGTTTAATTTTTGCTAAGCACTGTTATTAACATTATTATTCGATTGACCTGTACTGTCTCCTCACTAAGTAACCTAATAGGTACTTGTGTCCGATCGCTAGGTGTGTAGACTTACACAAGCAAAAGCACGCTTTGAGTTGAAGAGCTCATATAGTTGTAAAAAAAGATATCAACAAGAAAAAAATAAATCATATATTTATTTTTATAAATTTTAACTGAAAATATCGCAGTATTTTAGAACCAAAATATAAATAAAATTGGACCAGATTAATATTACATGAAATCATCTCCTTTGTAATTATGTATTATTCTGAGCACGTTATAATTAAGATAAATACATACAAAGATGACGAAAAAACATAAATTATGTCGCTACCGGTTTTGACTAATTGTCCATTTTAATTTTTATCTGCTCACTTGACGATGACGATTAGCCGAAACCGGTAGTGGCATAATTTTCTTGTTTTTCCGTAATATTTTTATAAAGTTATCTTTTATAACAGATTAATATTAGTGGTCGATTGAAATTTTACTAATAAATAATGTATAACAGGTGTTGATAAATGTGATTGGTTGATATACTGTATGCAGCCTTGAAGTTGAATGCGCGATAAGAATGTTCAAGTCAAAGCTTTACTAACCATGAATTCATATAATATGCAATTTAAATCCAAGACCCGGGCATGACCAAATCTTTAAAGGGAACCTTGGTGGGCAGTCAGCGAATTGTAATGACGTCTGAATTCAGCAGGGAAAAAGTAATAATTATAATAATAAAAACACGCGTATTTATCAAAAAAAACATTACAAAATCTCAGTTAAAGCAATGTTATATCCGTATAGGGTATCAAGAAAAAACTGAATCCGATGGGATGCCTTACGGGGGCATCGTGTCAACCACTACACTAAGGGGGTTGCCTCTTCAACCAAAAATATATGATGATAAATATCTCTCTCTTAAGGTTACAGTCTTAGCGATTGGTTGGCAGCAACTCCCTGCATATCGTCCTCCAGTTTACTCGGTCCTCGATCTTCCTCTTCAGTTCTTGATAAGATATTGCTCCTGCGTCTTCTTTTACTTGATCCATGAATTCCTTCTTCGGCCGTCCTCTTCGGTTATTTCCCTCTACTGTGCCCTCGATAATAGTGTGTACCAGATTTTCGTGCCTTAGCAGATGCCCCATCCATTTCGCTCTCCTGATTCCTATCTGGGCTACTAACTGTCTTTCTTCCCCGATAGCGTCTAGCACTCTTTCATTTGTCTCATGGTCCCTCCAGCTGATCCGTAGCATCCTTCTGTAACACCACATTTCGAAAGCTTCGAGTTTCTTTAGTTCCTTATCTGCTATAGTCCAGGTTTCACAGCCGTACAATAAAACACTCCACACACGTGTTTTTAGAAATTGCTTCCTGATGGTTAGTTTTATGTTATAGGATTCCAGAATCTTGGATTTTTTATTGAATGCCACCTTGGCTTGTTGGATACGGCTGTTTATTTCAATCGCTGAGCTATTGTCTTCTGTTATTGTGCTGCCCCCTGCACTCTCACACCTCTTACGTCAAACAGCGATTCTCTCATCTATGATAAATATATGAATGATAAAATTGATAAAATCAATGAATTTAACGCGGGGCACTTGTTTTGTCCTTTCATTGTATTGGGATTTTTTTTTTTTTTAAAGGGGTAAATGGGTAGTATAACGGCCAACTGAGCCTTGAATTATACCATTATATAAACAACCCCTAATTGATTTTTTCGGTTAGGATACTATCGGTATGCATCATGCTGCAAGCGACAAATAGACTGGGTGTCTCCAAAGGGAAGCGCGGGACGCTTAACTGTCCAGTTTCCGAAAATACCACGGAGTAACAAAGGATAGTAAATTTTTTAACAGGATTTATTCAGACATATTTGCCAATCAGATAAATACAAAATGTGAGTTATATCAATTTTTTCTCAAAGTAAACCCCGGGGAGTGATGAACGGGAAAACTCGTATTAAAACTTAATGTCATGTAATGACTAACATCTGTACTTGGTTAAGTCATGCTTTTGCCTCTTGCATTGAGTTAATGGTAAGCTTGTCACAGCTTGTCCATTACCGCTTGTAGTCGGTGTAGGTTGGCTTCGAGAACGGGCACCAGTTTGTCCATGTCCCAAAATTATTATGGAAACAATATAAATGTCCGAAATCCATGGGGTCCGTAAGCATAAGACCAGAGGCTAGGTTCATAAAAAAAAGTCCATCAGGACATTGTTAAATTATTAATCATGTAATGTAGTAAAACTTGTAATAAGCTTGTAGTTGTAGACACAGTACATTAATAGAGATCTTGCGTAGTGACGTTACAGTAAGAGAGCGGAGCTAACAGTGCATGCGTGATTGCGAAAAATAATGTAAACAAAATCAGTTGTTAGGACATTGGAGGATATAAAGTGCATTGAGCGCTATTGATTTTTAAAGTTTTCAGTTGTTATTATTCATATTTCTAGCGTTATGGTCAAGCATTGCTGCTATGGCTTGTGTAATAGTGACAGCCGATACCAGGACAGACCACATATAAGAGAGGTCCGAATTATATCGTTTCCTCAAGCCACTGGAAAATCTTGAGGAATGAAAGCGATGGTTGCTTCTTTGTGGCAGAGCGGATTCCACAATATTTAAAGTTACAAAATACACATATATATATATATGTTCATAACATTTTGTAGATCCTAGTGGGCCAACAAAAGATTTTCCGGTTATAATCGGACAGTCGATTTGAGATAAGGGCCGTAGCCAGGGGGGGGGGGGGTTCACCCCCCCCCCCCCGAAATGAAATGACTTGATACTAGATAGAATCGGATTTTGAGAGGAAAAATAAAAACTACTATGTAATATCCAATGACATTTCATGCATAGTACTACGACGATTAGTTTCGGTCAAGGTGGTTTTCCGTGAAACTGATAACCGGCAGAGATTTACCGAATTATCGAATTCATGGAAAAATTATACCAACAAAAATAAAAAACACCTTATAATAGGGTGTAGGAAATAGTCCTCTAGCAATTGAGTAGACCAAGTCTTTATAAATTTAATTATTAACTTAAGTAAAAAATATAAACCAACCTGATTTAGGCTGATCCAGGGGTGGCCAATGTGTACGGCCAGCATCTTCTAAAGTCTAAACATTGGAAATAGACACAAATATTTAATTACTTCATTTCAATTTGAAATACCATTTTTGGCGGGAAGCGAATGCCCCACCTCTCCTATATAGATCTCTAGTATAGCTACATGGTGACTTATCGGATGTTTTGTTTTTGTTTCAGCATCCATTTATTGTGAATTTAGAATATGCCTTCCAAACCCAGGGAAAACTCTATCTTATCTTGGAATATCTGGGTGGCGGCGAACTGTTTATGCACCTGGAGCGCGAGGGAATATTTCTGGAGGAGACTGCCAGGTGAGTGTTTACTGGCCAAGTGCCGTAAATTTTAATCCTGCGGACAAATTTGTTTGCTGCCACTTTAACCCCTTACAAAAGCATGCACAAAAACAGTTTCGTCAACATCTGCCGTCAACATCTTCAGTGGAACTGCGTAGCCTTCTAAGATTGTATCCCGAAGCCTCAACTCAGTAGCTGAAACGACCAGTCCCTCCACAGCTTGCACATTTTTTACACCATTTGTGACTTAATGACCAAATTCAAGTAAGAAATTTCCATGTGAGCTATGAATATAATGTTTTCGGAAAAACATTTGATATCCCTGTCATGCTTGGAAACCGCAATGGTATCGCTTGAGAGGTGTACGTACATTCGTACAATGCGGACTAGCCAGTAGCTACTAGCCGGGTGGTGACTTCGCGACTAGCTATTCAAACTTCGCCTCGGCGCTGTGCAAGGAATAAGGATGTGCAAACAACAATGCGTTTTTTCGCTGGCCCATTATTCACACCCCCTCCCCCAGTTTTCCGAACTTATCACCCTAACCCTAGCAGGAACAGCGCCCCTACAATTTTTGTGTGGTAGTTGTAGTTGCATTGGTCAATGGATGACAATGAACTTGCCTTGATAGTGCATGTGACTGTGGTGTTTCGATTTTTATCATCATATCAGTCATTCGCCGAGAATGTGACCTGAAGCTTTTGCTCAAGGTCAATGTTCTTGCTCAGCTTTGTTTCCACCAATCTCCAGTGTCGATGCCCAAAACCTCATCCTACGTAGAATGACCTGCCGAGTCACTGACCCCAAGACCGTAGCCACTAGACAGAGGGGGGGGGGGTCCAGGGGGTCCAGACCCCTCCCGAAATAATTGTAGTGTACACTAGATACAATGGAATTTTAAATATATTGAGCTTACCTCACCTCATGTGACGCCAGAAGGACCCCCCCCCCCCGAAAAATTTCTGGCTACGGCCTTGACTTTTTATTTTATTTATTTATTAATTAATTATTTATTTATGACTTGACCCTGCATAGGAATGAAAACGAGGAAACAAAAAATATCCTATGAAACTTTCTAACATTGATGACTTCATTGTGTGACTGACTGAGGATTTATTGTATAAAAATGTAAAGTGTCCTTAATCCAGATTATAGGACATTTTTATAAACAACTTATTTTCGTCTAAAGGTTAAACTTCTGTCTCCGAATTCCTGGTCCATTACTATGTGGGCTCGTGATTCGGGAATGATGAACGCGTAAGCTTCAGCTTGTAGAGTGCATTCAAAATGGTGGTGTGTTTGGGGGGGGGGGGGGGATACCCCAACATACATACCTAACATAACATACCCCAAGTTCCCAAATTTTCACTAAACACCCTAGTCGCTGAACTGGCAAGTGGAAACAAGTGAAAAAGACCAAATATTTTGTAATAAAACATGTGCTAAGCTTGTAGACACTAGACACTGAACTGACAGCTGACTGAACTTAAGCAGTATATATACAGCACATTCAAATTTTCAAAATTATGGTGTGCCGAAAAACCCCTACCTGCACCCCCTCTTCCTCCCCCCCGACAGTTTCACCATACTCGTTGAACCGGCAGGTTTCACTGCCAATTCCCGAGCCACAGAGGGTGGTGAGCAAAGAAATTTTGCGGGCGCCCTTCAAAGAAATCAGAAATCAGAATGAGTTCCTGACCCCCTGCTGCGGTTTGCCCCCCCCCCCCTCCTTGAAGGCCTTCTCAGTTCTCATATAGGTCATACTGGGAGTTCAACGATCAACATCACGACAAAGTTTTCAACATAGGAAAGCTGGGTGTACTATACTAGTATGCATGAGTTGCACAGAATGAGAATCGAAAAACATATATGAATCTGGGCAAGTCTTGTGCCACCCCGCGGTGAGCAGCAATTCCCCCATCATTCACCGAAAAAGGAACAGAAAAAACTCTACAACAATGTGAATTCAGAACTGTTAGAACGGGACAAAAATCCAAATACGACGCACAATACGAAATGAAGGGCTGGCAGGTAAGTAGGTTGCACTGGCAACAAGGCCAAATTCCTGAGCCACAGAGGGTGGTGAACAATCAACAAAGGAGTCTCTAAAGTCTAAGATCTTCTTAGTTCTTGGGAGGGTCGGGACTCGGGACTCGGGAGGGACTGCCCGAGCCCGACTGTATTGCAGGCGCCAGGCAGGTACTCCCAAGTCCCAAGTCCGAAGCACAGAATATGAGAATAAGGATAGAATAGAAGGGCTACTGACATAGCCCGCCTTAATTTATTCAAAAGAGCGCAGTCTCGTTTCTGGTAGCGGAACTAGTGACACTACGTTAGACATTTATGTTCATTTTATTGATAATATTAAGAACAAAAACGTCAAATTAATTCTCAAAAACGTTTTCTAATTATTTTCGAATATAAACTGCATTTTTTGATTATATAAAAATATATTAATTTTAAAAGTGGCTTTTTTTTTTTTTTTTTTTTTGCGGTGCCTCCTTAAGGTAAGGTTCGTTGCGTCGACCTTTGAGATCAATTGCAGCCGCTTTGTCATGGAGATTCATGTCTGGAATATACCCACTTTCTTGATGAAAGAGCGGGTTTTTCCTACTGGATCTTCACGAATTGTCTTCGTTTCTGACCCTGGTATTCCCAGTATCCTGAAACGGTTTTTGGCCAGAGCTTCACATTCTAAGAGAACGTGCTCTGCTGTTTCGTCCTCCATTTCACACCATCTACATTCTCTACTGCCCGTGTGGACTTTGAGTTTATACAGATGATGCCTTAGGTGGCAGTGCCCTGTGAGCAAACCAACAATATTCCTTATTTCTAATCTGCCAAGTAATAGCAAATTTTGGGTAAGTTTTTTTGATGGTTTTATTCCAAGTCTTTTTAGACTTCGTTTTTCTGTCATATTGTGCCAGGATTCAATTTTCTTGGTCTGGGTCCATCTGTCAACTGTAGTGCGTACACTTCCATAGGATATACCACAGGTTGGCTCTGGTCCAACAAATATTGAGTCCGAACCTATATTTGCTAGTGCATCGGCTCGTTCATTTCCCTCTACTCCAGTGTCCCGGCACCCACTCCAACTTAAGTTTATTATTTCTTACTTACTCTGAGTAGGAGCTGTTTACAATCCCGTACTAACTTTGATTTAGTACAGTAAGAATCCAGAGCTTTAATAGCTGCCTGGCTATCAGAAAAAATGTGAATGGTCTTATTCTCATATTCCATTCTCAGAATTTCCCTTAAGCACTCAGCAATGGCACAGACTTCAGCCTGAAAAACCGTGCAAAATTTTCCCAGGCTTATGCTGATGGACTTAACTGGGTTCACCCCGTTAATTCCCGCACCCGTACCATTTGCTGTCTTAGAGCCATCAGTAAACCATACCAGTGTGCCAGCCTCCTGGCTCAGCGTACCCTCCGTCCAGCTTTCTCGAGTTAAGATTCTGGATTCGAAGGGCCTCCTAAAGTCATATTCAGGCAACATCTGATCAGATGGCATACTAATGCCTTCCTCAGCAATTGAGTTTTTTATAGCACAGTGTAAAAGTGGCTTACTGACTTGTTATTTGACGGATGCGCATGACCGAAATGTACATAAGTCATAAATAAACAAATAAACAATCGCCATGCCATTGGAATTTCGATTTCGGCATTCGGCCATTTCGGCCATTATTCGACAAATTAGGTGCAATCTAAGGCTCTAAGTACTAACAAGGTAGATAAAGAAGGAGCTTCGGAGGACATGTAAAATAGGAGGTCCCGGGCCTTCTTAGTTGAGTGTCAGGAGAGCGCCTCATAGCCCTCCTAACTCCACTAAGTTGGCCTATTAATAGAAAAAAGTCATTATTTATGGAATAATAATAGTAATAAGCCTTTATTTTCATTATATATAAATGATGGGAGACCAAGGTCATCCCGTTCAAAATATACAAGAAATTGCACCACAATTACAATGCGTAGACATATACTAGTAACTACAATTTGAGTTATGTACCGGAAAAATTCATCATCAGATTACCGTGGCATGTTTGTAGCGTGCAACCCTACCTTTTTATATGTGTATCCAGTTTACTGGATATACTAAATCTTAATATTACGATTACATATCTTCTTATTATTATTTATTAAATTTTTTCAATTTATTTATTTATTTGTAAATCCGCCATATTTGTTTTGTTCAATTAACCAACCTCCAAATAAACATCATCGGTTTAAAATAAATTAATTTTTTCTATCTTTTATTATTATTCACAATTTAATTATCGCCAGATCTTTTAAAATCACAAAATCATAAAGTATCTATTATTATTTATTTCTATTTATTAATAAAAATACTTTTATTATTATTATTATTACTTTAAAAAAGTTTTTGACGAGAGGTTGGCGGCCGGTTGAATTTGCGGTGGCTTGTTAGAAAATGTTACGAAAAAGGATGGCCGAGAATTTCTTATAACCCGATTTGGATTTTAAAAAAAGAAAAAAAGAAATGAGATTTTAAAGAAGGAAGAAGTCATAAGGATGATGGCTGGCAGGAGTTGTGGTGGCATGGATTTGATTTCGACGATGATGGGCTAAACCCCACCCGGAAGGGGGTGTTCGGACTCCGCTCCCTCCTCAGCCCAGACAATGTGACGATTTAGGATTGAGCCATGAGGTGATCGCTTACTTTTTATTTATTGGAGACGCTTATTGGCCACGCTACTACAGGTGCTCTATTTTTCTATATCTTAGGGTTTCATAATTCTATCAAGAATATAATTTCTGTTAATTAATTCTTGTTGTAATTATTTCACAACATTCATTCCTCGATCCTACAGCCTCCTAAAGAACCCTAAGCCGGGGAGAAAACGCAACAAAGTGGCGCCCAACGTGGGGCCCGAGGTTGTAGAATGGTTGGAATGATTGTTGTGAAATTGTTACGAACATGATAATCTTATTTTTAAATGGATTGTTGACAAAAGTGATATTTCTAGGCTAGAACAATAGTTTTGAAAAGATATAAACAACAGTAGTTTTGAATTAGTTGTTGACAAGTGATATTAATAATTTTGGAAATGATAGTTTTCGAAAAGATAATAACAAACAGTAAATGATACTTTTTAAAATTCTTAATCATGGCATTTATATTTTTGAAAGATGTTCGCTAAGAAAAAAATAGTGATAATAAAATGTTTTGATTGTCAACAGGGCTTAGGTTACGGATAATCTTTGTGCTGTTGTGGTTATAATTACAGTTTCGTCAATTCGTCAGGGTTGAGGACGGACGGATCCAGAGGAGTCAACATCGGTTTTATGTAATTCAATCTATAACTATTTATTTAATATTGGGCCTATATAAAAATTATCGTCATTTTACTTTAATTATGGTAAACCATTGATAGGAGTTTGTCCTTTCTGTTTGACACGGAATATATTTGACTTGTTTTGTGCAAATTGGCTCAGTTATCAGCATTGGGGTAGTTCACACACTCTTGGTCGTAGTATTGTATGTATGGAATGAATGATAAGGAAGTATTAATTCATTATATTAATAATAAGCAGGTAGGCCTATATTGGTTACCAAAAGTGGTATAATATATACCAGTTAGTTTTCTTTAGTCGCATTCGTCTTGGGTTTGAGGAGGGGGTGTTTAGGAACACCTACTTCCCTTTTTATGATAATTATAAATAATACAAGTGTATTAATAACAATTATCGTGTGAATTACTTCACGTAAGACTATTTAATAGTACGATAGACATTGTTGTGGAAAAAAAATATATATTTATATAAATATATATAGTGAAAAGTGCGAAAGATAATGCCACGAACCCTAATACAGTTTTTGAGTGCCACCAGTAAGGCCCGGCTAGAAGAGATCGCTGAACAGTTAGGATTACCGATAGAAGGCACGAAGGAGACCCTGAAAAAGGAATTAAAAAGCCACTTCTTAGCGACACCGGAGTCGGCAAACCAGTTTGAGGATATGGCAGACGTTACCATTGTACGGCCTCCTTACTTAGTGGTACCATTAACATTAACACAGTATCTAACCAACTGTGATGGAGAGAAGCTCGAGTCATTAGCCACGGAAGTCGGATGTGAGTTACCGGCGGCTGATCTGGAAGAGCAACGACAATATATGAAAAGCTACGTGAATGATCATCCAGCTTGCCTAGGCGACATTGATAAATTTGCAAATTTGCAATTGGTAAGTTCACCATTACCCGAGACTCGACCAACAGACTTGGAGCCTGAGGAAGAGCTTTCCCACGATCAAGGAGAGGAGATACGGATGGAGAGAGTACTGAATCGAATCTTCAAAGTCAATTTAGAGTTGCAACGCGATTTCCTGCGACAGGTTCTTCCAGGGAGAAGCTCTAGGCCACAACTAGAAATGTTTTTAAAAGAGGCACGACGACGCAACATCACGTTCACCGGTGCCGACGGGAGTCTACCACTTTTTTTTAACAAATTGAAAGATTGCCTTGCCCTTCACCCACTAACAGAAGACGAAAAACTCCGCGCCATACCTACGCTATTTGACGGGCCAGCCGCTCGGTGGTACGCCGGAAATAAGTATGCACTATGGACCGAACTGGAAATGGCGCTGAAGAACGTTTACCTGCCGGCAGACCATCAACTCAAGTTGAAGGTCTTACTATATACTAGAACGATGGGAGAACACGAAAAGGTGGCCCACTACATCGCGGCCATGAAGGCACTGAACGACGACCTCGCAACTCCACTCAAAGAAGTCGAACTTGTACCGTTACTCATGGCTCACCTACCCCCTCGACTGGCTAGTCTTGTAGGTTCCCAACTTACGGTATATACCTCAATAAAATCCTTTGAAATAACTTGCGTCGCGGCGGAGCACCAACTGGAACAACAAGCGTCCTACGTTCCACCGACCAACGCTATGCTATGCAACCCGCTCTACGGTGACTTTGGAGCTTCAAGACCACAACTCCTGGCGCTGGTTTCTCCTGCCAATATGACCACTTACAAGTGTAGGGGTTGCCGCCTGTTTGGACATCGGGAACGAGACTGCCAAACCACTTCTCGTCCATTTTGTTATCACTGTGGCAAGACGGGAGTCCTATCCAGCCTTTGTACATGCCGGCCACCGAAGTTAAACAGCCAAGGGGGCGTGGCGAGGCAGGTGACCACGACCCCCGCAACCGAACAACCTCACCAACAACAGTGAACAATCAGCCATCGGTGCAGATTGATTTGTCTTCTTGTGCGAACGCGCCGGACCCCCAGAAACGGTACTACATTAAAGTAGACATGGGTGGGATTCCAGTTATTGGACTTATTGACCCCGGATCGACTCACTCTGTCATCTTAAGTGAGTATTGGCATGAATTACAAAAAAGGGGACATCACATCCGCGCGGTGTCGGCAAGCGCGACTGTTGCCAATGGGGAAGAAGCCGAAGTAGTCGGGTGTGTCAAGATCAACCTCATTGTAGAAACGGACGCGGGACCCGCAAATTGGGCAGGAGATTGTTACCTTGTGAAGCGTCTCTCTCATCCTCTAATTGTGGGGATGAACACACTGCAAGCCCTCCGAACCGTCATTGACTTCGGACAACATCGAGTAACTCTTCAAGATGGTGCAGCCCCTACTATCATTCGTGCTGACGCTTTTTCTCTACACTGTGTGGATGAGGTGGACGTCAAGGATGTGACCATTGAAGACCCAAATATTAATGAAATGGAGGAATTCTGCCACCAGGACTTAACACCCGTTGACAGAGCCGACTTCAATGACTTACTTTGCAAATGGAAACAGCAGTTCCTCACTTCGAGTGGCAAGTGTGACCTCGTAGAGCATCGAATGTACCTGAAGGAGTTGAATACGGTGCCGGTCAAACAGCGCTACTACCCGATGTCACCACCGGTCCTGGAGATTGTGCATCAGCAGATTAAGAAATTACTAGCAGACGGCGTCATTGTTCCGTCAGAGTCTGAATGGGCGTCGCCTGTAGTTCCGGTCCGCAAGAAAAACGGCGAGATAAGAGTCTGCGTCGACTACAAACGTGTAAACGCCTTGTGTAAATCCAATGCTTTTCCTTTACCCCGGATTCATGAGTCTCTGGACCGTCTGAAAGATGCGTATTTTGTATCTTCGCTTGACCTCCTGTCGGGCTATCATCAAATCCGCGTAGCGGATGACACCAGACCTTTAACAGCTTTTATAGTACCCAATATGGGTCTTTTTGAACATGCCTATGCACCTTTCGGGCTTAGTACGATGCCCGCGACATTCCAGAGTCTGATGCAGCGAGTACTTCGCGAAGCTCAAGAGTTTACAATCGTATACCTAGATGATGTTTTAATATTTTCCCGTACCGCGGAACTACATAAGAAACATTTAGAAATAGTTTTCCGACTCCTCCGTCAAGCCAACTTAAAGGTAAATTGGACAAAGTCCACGTTCGTCCGATCTGAGCTCATCTACCTCGGATATCGTGTGGGAGGAGGCATACTACAAGTCTCCGAAGACAAGGTCGTCGCGATCAGAAATTATCCAAGACCAACGTCTGTAAAGGCCGTCCGCGCCTACCTAGGAATGGTGGGATGGTTTAGGCGTTTCATTCCGAGTTTTTCCGAGACTGCCGCCCCGTTGAACCAGCTGCTACATAAAGATACCCGTTTTGAATGGACTGAGCAACGGGAATCTGCCTTTCAGAAGTTGAAGGATTGCCTTACGTCTTATCCTGTCTTGCGCTGTCCTGACTTCTCTAAACCATTTCAGATTCACTGTGATTCTTCGGACATTGCAGTTGGAGCTGTGCTGATCCAAGAAGAAGACGGAGTGCCCTACGCCGTCGCATATACATCGAAAACGTTATCCAGTAGCCAGCGTAATTACAGTACGACAGAAAAGGAGTTGTTGGCGGTACTACATGCGGTCACTACCTGGTCTTTCTACATCTGGGGAACGCGATTCACCTGTGTGACGGATCACCTGGCTTTGAAATGGATCCGAAACATTCCTAACCCGAGCGGACGTCTGGCCCGTTGGTTAGTTACTCTAAACCAGTTCGACATGGAGATCCTCCATAAGAAGGGTTCCACTCATGTTGTTCCTGACTGCTTGTCACGAATGCAGCCTTCCACCGTCATTTCCGCCTTGACGGGAATTACTGCGCCTTTACCCGACTTTAGTACCATTACGGATCCATGGTACCTCGCCTTACGTAAGAAGATAGAACAGAATCCTACTCATTTCCCGCAGTTTCATCTTACTCCCACATCCATTTTCAAATCCGTTCGAGATCGACTTACCAAAACCGATGATCTTAAGTTACTTGTACCATCCGAGTTTCGAGAGGAGCTGATTAAGCAGCATCACTCGTCATTACCGTCTGGCCATCTCGGAATCAATCGCACTCTCCGTCGCATCGCTGAGAACCATTACTGGCCAAGAATGGCCCGAGATGTGCGCCTCGCCGTTCGCCGATGTCTGGATTGTCAACGCCATAAACCACGCAATACCACGCCTCATGGGCACATGCAGGTGCACCCGCCATCACTCAAACCATTTCGACTTCTGACTTGCGACTTAGTGGGACCATTACCCCGCAGTCGCGGTGGCCATCGTTATATCTGTGTCTTCATTGACTCGTGCACAAAGTGGAGTATAGGAGTCCCATTGAAATCTGCGACTTCGAAGACTGTCGAAGACGCCCTGTTCAATCATGTTATCATGCATCATGGAGTACCGGAGATCATACTGGTGGATAATGGATCACAATTTACTAGTAGGCGATTTAAACAATTCTGTGAAGACCACCATATCAAAATACATTTCTGTCCGCGTTATTATCCACAAAGTAACCCAACTGAAAGATATAATCAGACAATCAAGACCGCGCTGGCTATTTACGCTAAGGATAATCACCAGCTTTGGCATTTACATTTACCATTTGTTCTGTTTGCTCTTAGAACGTCGGTAAGTGAAGCAACGGGTTTTTCTCCATCCAAGCTAGTCTATGGCAGAGAACTGCGCTCCTTTTATGAGTTGGCTGCAACTACTGATAATTCTGATTTAATGCCATTTGATCCTGTCACCTATAATGGCACTTTGACCACTAATCTTGACGCTCTCTATCAACGGGTACGATCCACCGTAAGGAGGGCTAAACAACGACAGGCGGCACGTTATAATTTGCGAAGGAAAGATGTGACCTATCAACCGGGAGAACTAGTGTTTAAGGAAGATTTTCACCAATCTAGTGCTATTGATAAGAAAACAGCCAAATTTTATCCACGATGGGAGGGACCATTCATTATAAAAACAGTGCTTTCGCCAACGCAGTATGAACTGCAACGCATGAATGGTACTTTGGCTGGACGTTGGCATGTGTCTCACTTGAAATCTGTGTTGACCTAGACTATAATATCGTGGGTTCGACTGTGTATTGTTGTGTACTTAAAATAGTATATGAAAGAAAGAGGGGGTGTACCCTACATATTTTTTTTGCTTGTTTTAGTTGTCGTCCCGGAGGTGATTAATAGTTAGTGAGTTTAGTACGACGTTGAATAGGAATGTCCTGGTTGTTTGAGTTTTGAGTACTCCTGGACGTATTAAATTTTGGAAAATGATTCGTGAATCGTTAATGGGGGGTGAGCTTTCTATCCTTCCATGTCGATTTGCATTGGAGAATGAGGTTGAAAAGACCATGTTTGGATACCTTCTGTTCTGAGTTTGGTTTTTGGTATAGTTAGTGAATTGATCAATAGTTGGGTGGGAGTTTGTTTTCGAGTGTTTGATTTATGAGTGTGTGTGAACTCCCCAATGTGTAATTTTTTTACGGAGGGTGGTCCGCTATGACCTTTTGAGGGCGATCCTAATGCTATCGCGAGATGCTTAGTATCGACGTTTTACGTTCTGGAACTCCCTACTGTACTCTGTCACGATGGGATAGTCCGGTCTTTTTGGGACCGCGAAGTCCCATACCATATCTCCTCAGCTGTTCTTCTTTCTCTCTGCTCCTACAGATGGCGCCCAATCCGTGGATGGATGTTGTATGAGTGGGATACGAATGGTGTATGATTGGTTTTTCCCTCTTCTGTAGCGAGGTTACCCGTCAGTGGATCGGTTAAGATGTTCTTTAGGTTTTAACCGCTCAAAGGTCTCGTACTGGCTCAGGCTAGTGTAGATCCCTTCCCGTTGTTCCGTTCTTTTCTTCTCTGTTTTTCTGGGGATCTTTGGTTCGTGAGGTGTTGACTTCTTGGGGGCGATGGGGGCTTTTCTCTCGTTTGCTTTCCTAACGAGTGTAGGTTTGAAAAAAAATGGGGGGGGGGAAGACCCTTGTTGTAGCGTGCAACCCTACCTTTTTATATGTGTATCCAGTTTACTGGATATACTAAATCTTAATATTACGATTACATATCTTCTTATTATTATTTATTAAATTTTTTCAATTTATTTATTTATTTGTAAATCCGCCATATTTGTTTTGTTCAATTAACCAACCTCCAAATAAACATCATCGGTTTAAAATAAATTAATTTTTTCTATCTTTTATTATTATTCACAATTTAATTATCGCCAGATCTTTTAAAATCACAAAATCATAAAGTATCTATTATTATTTATTTCTATTTATTAATAAAAATACTTTTATTATTATTATTATTACTTTAAAAAAGTTTTTGACGAGAGGTTGGCGGCCGGTTGAATTTGCGGTGGCTTGTTAGAAAATGTTACGAAAAAGGATGGCCGAGAATTTCTTATAACCCGATTTGGATTTTAAAAAAAGAAAAAAAGAAATGAGATTTTAAAGAAGGAAGAAGTCATAAGGATGATGGCTGGCAGGAGTTGTGGTGGCATGGATTTGATTTCGACGATGATGGGCTAAACCCCACCCGGAAGGGGGTGTTCGGACTCCGCTCCCTCCTCAGCCCAGACAATGTGACGATTTAGGATTGAGCCATGAGGTGATCGCTTACTTTTTATTTATTGGAGACGCTTATTGGCCACGCTACTACAGGTGCTCTATTTTTCTATATCTTAGGGTTTCATAATTCTATCAAGAATATAATTTCTGTTAATTAATTCTTGTTGTAATTATTTCACAACATTCATTCCTCGATCCTACAGCCTCCTAAAGAACCCTAAGCCGGGGAGAAAACGCAACATGTTTCGCACATTGATTGGACGTTGGCGCTTTCTTATGTCAATAATATTTTCCACTTTCTATTTGAAATACTTTGTCAAGTATTACTAAAATTTTAGGAAAATTTATATAAAGTTGTGTTTTATTTAATTAATAAACATAGAAAAACAAAAACTTACTGTTTTAGCAAAACTCGTTATAACTAGGCCTACTATTACTAGAATTAGTAAAACAAAAATAATCGTTAAAAAATTAAGAGTGTACAGCCCGTAGGAAATTGGTAGTCCGAAATTTATTACTTTTTATTTTTTATTTAATTAACTAAGCAAATTATTCAAGATTTGGTTCATTTAAGTTGTAGAAGACTACTTCATGCATCATATAATAAGGTATTTTTAGTTTTCGAAATTTTAAGTATTTTATAAAATCGATTATACCTGAAAAGTTAAATTGTTTTTAAAATATAATATATTATCATGTTTATGAAAAAACTACAATTTCGAAAATTAAAAATTTCTTACTTTGTGATGCATGAAGTAGTCTTCTACAACTTTAATGAGCCAAATCTTTAATAACATGCTTAGTTAATTAAATAAAACAGTATTCAATTTCGGACTGCCAATTTCCTACGGGCTGTACACTCTTAACTTTGTCTAACAAACCCACTGGTGCTGAGCGATTTCGGCAAGAACTGCCATCTACAGAGGGAAAACCTACTAGCACAGTTACACCTTATCTGACTTGCTCAACCCAAGGGGAAGATGCAAATTTTTTACTTAATTTATTTATTTTTAGCTTACTAGTCTACCTGTATCTGTGCACTATGGCCCGTGAAGAGCTATTGCCATTTGTCTCTTCAATAATTTCCTTGCATTCGTTTCAGTTAGGGGCCGGTCCCCTCTGTGTGTACAGGACCTTATAAAGGTAGTATGTGATTTATTTTAATACTTGACCTAGGTCTAAATTCCATTTGAGATATTATTATTGGATTTTTCTTTGTTTCAGTTTTTACATGGCAGAAATAACGTTGGCTCTGGAGCATCTTCACAGCCTTGGAATTATTTACCGGGATTTGAAACCCGAGAATATTCTACTGAATCCTCAGGGCCACATTAAACTGACAGACTTCGGACTGTGCAAGGAGCACATGATTGAAGGCTCACAGACACATACATTCTGTGGCACCATCGAGTATATGTAAGTATGTCAATTAGGAAAACTTCACATATTAAAGTTTGGTGCTCTTTAATTCCCGTAGTTGAATCCGTGTCCAAGCAAAGATCGAGCGGACGACAGAGGTTGTGTTACATATGAATTGGGAGTCCCTTGGGCCTTGACACCCTAACAAGGTCTATATAGTGGAAGAATGGTCCAGCGCTGGATTCGCCAGAGAATGCGGGAATGGCAATTTAGGCGCCGATTCCACCAACCGGCTAGGGCTAAATACAAATACGGTGACGTGGTAACAGACATTCAAGACTTAGGCGGGGTTTCCACAGACCTCGCATTGCTGAATGCAAATGACATTGACGGAAATGTTTGTTTTTCTTTTTATAGAAATCCATTAAAATTGATTAAAATGTTTGTACTTAACATATCCCATGACACCATTTTTTAATTTTGGTTTGTTTGTTTGTGATTTTACTCTATGATCATTGATCAATTTTAACTATGGCATAGAGTAAAACAAACATTTCCGTCAATGTCATTTGCATTCTGCAATGCGAAGTCGATGGAAACCCCGCCTAAGTCTTGAATGTCTGCTACCACGTCACCGTTCTTGTATTTAGCCCTAGCCGGTCGGTGGAATCGGCGCCTTAGGAATTAATCAGTGATCGAATCCAAGAAAAAAGTATTATGGTTTATTTTCAGGGCTCCAGAGATCTTAACTCGGAGTGGGCATGGGAAAGCCGTTGATTGGTGGTCATTAGGTGCTCTTTTGTATGATATGCTTACCGGCAACGTAAGTAAAATTAAATTAGGATGATTTCCACGAATCAACACTAAAGGCAAAAATTTATCTCCATATACTTCCTCTTTCTAACTACTACTTTCTTTTTAACATATTTATAACATATGCTGATTTTTTCTCCTATATTCATCACTCTACTAAGAGTCAATATCACTAACCTTTTTTTACTAACTTTTACTAACCTTTTATTTTTTACTAACCCTAGTATCGTAGTGATACCTGTGCGATCTAAATAAATGCTTTTCTTATCTATCTATGTGTCATTCAATTTGTTTAAATAAATAAATATATATATTGAGGAACCAGTAGAATCCGGGCTGATGGGCCGTGGTCGAAGTGAAAGTGAACTTGTGTGAAGTGAAATGGAAGTTCACTTTCACTTCGACCACGGCCCATCAGCCCGGATTCTACTGGTTCCTCATTCGACTCCGGCCGTGAAAGCCTTTGCAGTTATAAATATATATATTTATATATATATATATTTTTTTATCGCACAGTTAGCTTTACGATCGTTGCTCTTGCCTTCCATTTTGAGTTCTTATAGTGGGGGGCTCTCCGCAATCCTTTTCAATTAGGCAGGGTTTCCACCGACCTCTCATTGCAGAATGTTTTACTCTATGCCATAGTTAAAATTTATCAATGATCATAGAGTAAAATCACAAACAAACAAGCTAAAATTTAAAAAATGGGGTCATGGGATATGTTAAGAACAAACATTTAAATAGATTTCTATAAAAAGAAAAATTCAATGTCATTTGCATTCTGCAATGAAAGGTCGGTGGAAACCCCGCCTTATCATTGATATATAGACATTTCTCTCTCCCGCTTGATATGCCATCCATGCGTCCAGACACGAGTTTCTCATTGGATAGGATGGCCTATCAAGCAGTCATACATATATTGTACCCTGTATTGTATTGTGTATGCATTGGAAATTTTGTATCAATGAAAATATTCTGTAATGTTTTGGAGGAATACATTTTTACTTTACTATTAATTTAATTTATTCGTCATCTTCTTCTTCAGGCTCAACAACCCTTGATGGACTTTGAAAGCTTTTTTTAATTCATTTTTTTTAGTTTATTATTTATATTATATATTGCTCAACAACACGCCTCCAGTCATGTCGGTTTTGTACGGCGCTCCACCATCTACGGGCTCCCAACTTGCGGATGTCAATTTCTAATTCCAGCGGTTTCGTGGACGTATTTCAGTTCAGCGTTCTTCCCGTCATGCTTGCTCTATACATTTTGTTCAGCATGCGGTCTTCTGACATTCTTACGACATTCCCAGCCATCTTAAACACTGTGCTTGGAAACATACATACACAGTATATACATATATTGCTTATCAATTTTGACTAATTATTATTTTGCAATTGTTTGCAGCCGCCATTCACTGGTGAAAATCGTAAGAAGACAATAGAAATTATACTTAGGGGAAAACTAAACTTACCTCCATATATCACACCAGAGGCTAGAGATCTTATTAGAAAATTGTTGAAGGTAAGATGATTTTTTCTTTCTTGAACTACTACCCGCGGGCCGCAGACCAGACAGCCGTTCATAAAGTCGCCGACGGATCATTCATAAACCTATATAAAACTTAGTGCCGAAGGCGCAGAGGCTGCCAGCCAAATATTACGTTGTAAATATACTCGGGAAACCCACTACAAACGTATTATGATGTATTACGTACATGTACTGTGATTGCTCGATATCTTCAGAAGTACACTGTTGTGTGTGGCCTGATTTGATCTTTTGGTCTTACTCATCAGATTTGAGTATTTGAACATGTTTACAGTGGGTTTCAGATGTATTTCTTGTGACGCAATTTTTCGCCTTTTACGAAATTTACTATTTAAGAATGCCAAACTTTGGATCGTATTCAACGGGTTTTGGGTTTGTGAATGGAAAAGCTTTCATTTGCAGTGGGTTTCCCAGTATGTCTCATGTCGTAATTCTTGGCATTTTATGAAAACGGATTATCAATTATTTCTTCCAAAAAATATTTTTTTCTTCAAAACCAAAACTTTGTTTAGGAAAGCAACCTGTCATACAAAAAGGAATTGAATAATATGTATTTTTCTATAACTGTTTGTCGTTTGGTGATAGAGCAAAAGTACGTCTTTAACTCAATTATCGGCTAAAGGCGTGTTTCTACTTGTTAGACTCTACACACCATGCGATCGGAGACATATTCCTTACAGAGGCGACTGAAGAGGTTAATAGGATACATTCATTAAATTGTTTGTACGCAATCAAGTCTTTTAAAAAAATCACTTTATAAATTGTATGGTATTAAAGTGTGGTACTACAGTTTACAATTAACAATACATTATTGATGTGTTATTTGAGACATATATGCAAGTTGCGTTATTTTGTACTGGTTAATTAAGATGGCTGTTTTATATTTTTGTAGAGGCAGGCTGTGCATAGGCTTGGCGCGGGTCCTGAGGACGGATTGGCAATTCGACGCCATCCATTCTTCAAACAAATTAACTGGTCAGATGTCCTTAGCAGGAAATTGGAGCCTCCATTCAAGCCTTGCCTGGTAAGTTGGTCACTGTGCTAGGTTTAGGCGGCTATTCCACCGACGTCGTTTTTCATTGGGCATGTGCAAGACGTGGTAGCAGACATCATTAATAAGTCTCTACCATATTATAACTTAATTTACAATAGATGGCAGAGACTTATTAATGCTGTCTGCTACCACGTCATGCACATGCGCAATGAAAAACGACGTCGGTGGAATGGCCGCCTTAGCAACCCCCGTTGTTCTGTCCCGCATAACGTGGCTAAGCTGTTTTATAGTTATTTCAAATTAAATCTGGGCCCCCCTTCTTTGGCGCTAACGCCATATTGTCAAGCAGCAGCCTGATCATGGCGATTTGGGATTATTGTAATACCGAGGGTTATTTTTTAATGCCACAGTAGTAAGATGTCACGTGACGGGGTTTAAATTTGCGCGGGAAATTCAAATTAATAAATTAGAAAACTAGAGAATGGTTGCATTGTTTAATAATTGAAGGAAATACTAATAAACATTAAAATGTAAAGGTAGAATTTTGAAATATATTAAGAATTTTATAAGAGAGGAAAAATTGGAAACTCACCAAAAATATTAATTTATCGATTTTAATTAACACCGGTATTATAATAATCTCAATCGCCATGATCGGGCTGCGGAAATGCACATACATTTTTATGTCTAACGCCGTGATGCGGCGGTACGGCACTGCCGCTTCCTTAGCCTTCATTTGAAGACGTCTTGTTAGGTGAGTGTGAGTTCTGCCTTATCTTTCTCATGTATGAGGTATTCCCCTTTTCAGGATCAACCCTTTGCCGTAGTCCTGTCCACTTATTAAATTAAAAATATTAATTTCTATTTCTATTTCAGAAAGGCCTGGACGACGTGTCACAGTTTGATACCAAATTCACCAAGATGACGCCATTTGATTCTCCTGACGACTGTATGCTCAGCGAAAGCGCCAATCTCATTTTCGAGGTAAGTTCTTGAAAACCTTTCTGTAGTGTATTTCGTAATGCATCTTCAGATAGACAACACCAGCTCTGGTGCTACCCATCATAATGACTGCTTACAGCTCATTGTCTGTCGACCCGAAAATCTTAACAGAACTGGCAAATTATGCTTTACAAGTCACATTAGTTAATTTCGTTGATGGAATTAATTTTAAGGACTGGTTTTGATAAAGACCGATTTGGTTTTGGAAGGATTTCTTCACCGGACCATGATATCCCAAAGGAATGTTTTCGAAGGTTTTTTGTGGTACGGTGAAGAGGTGTAGTTTGAATTTGAGAAAGAAATAAAAAATTGGGCGGGAACGGGATTCACACCCGATTCTTCCTGTTGCCGGGCCGGTATGCTGACTATGCATTCTTCTCACCTTCCGGTTACTTGCTCTAGCAGCAAGATACCGGTTTTCATCAGCATGGGCACTTTGCAGGTCGATGAGCGTTATGAGAGCACTATTTATTAAATTTTTTATTTGAAGGGCTTTTATATGCGTTGGCCTACTTCCATTTGAAACTTGCTCGATGCCAACAATCCCATGGATTTTCGGAGATTATTGGTATTGCCTCCGTATGAAATTTTGGCCATTGGCAAACTGGTAAATGTACAGGATGTTAACCTTGACCGGCTACAAAGTTCGCTATCGTGAGCATCTAATTAAGCTAATAGACTAGATTCGCCTAGATCTGACATTGTTTCGCTCTCCATGTGTGAATGTCTCTGCACTTAAGTCTTATAATAGTAATAAATGTATTATTTCATTTTGTACCTTTGTAACACTAGGGGTCTTCACAGTGTTCGTGTTATCGAGTTATACCTAATTAAGTGTGTTATATCAAGTTAAGTTAACACACCGATAACCAGCGTGCTATCCTAAACGCACTTCCAAGTTGGTTAAGTGTGTTATTTACCTTGCGCTGCGATCGATAGCTCAGGTTTGACCGCCGCCATCTTTGTTTTTGTCGATTGATTTGAAACACGCGTTTAAAATTTTGTAGTATTTAAATTTATTTGTATAATCTATTATCACAAGCAATTACCGTAAATACTTAAAATTATAATAACCAAAATGAACAAAAATATAAACAAATGCGGTACTAGAATAGAGTTCTGCCACTTTCTTTAAACCCGTGCCACGAACGTCTAACTACTACCATGTTTTTTACCCTGTTATATGTTTTCGATATAGCACGATAACTCACTCGCGAGGTCCACTCACGATTGTGTGTTGACTTGGATAGCACATCTAACTCGATAACACCAACACTGTGAAGACCCCTACTATTTAGCTAGTCCTTTAGTTGAGTGTAAGAAAGAGCCCGAAGGCCCTAACTCCGTTAGGGGAGCCTAGTACAATAAAGTAACTATTATTATTATTATTATTACGAGGGACAATGGACAAGCTTACCATTGACACAAATAAACAGGTGTAAGCATGACTTCACCAAGTGCGGTACGAGTGTTAGGCGCATTATGGTAGCTCATCACTCAAACCAAGCCCACCTTAGTGAAATTATGTTAGTTGGGCTCCTTGTTAGCCAACGAATGTTCTTTTTAAAATAGAAAGTAATTTTCCCGCAAAATCTATTAGCACTAAGACGCCTCAGCTGTTAGCAACTTACCTAACCTACTGCTTATGCTTCAGGGGTTCACGTATGTAGCGCCTTCAATACTGGAGGAGATGTCCCGCCCGCCGCGCATTGTCCGCGCGCGCAGTCCAAGGAAGTGCGTGGTCGGGCCGCGCCTCTCCGGCCACTCCCGCTACTCCAACCCTCACAGCCCTCTCGTGCCTCAAGGAGAGGAAATGATGGAAACTGGATTGCCGATACTATAGCGTAAGTTGGTGAAACGCTACGGCTGTACCAAGTTGAATCCACAAGAACAGAGCCTGTTCAAAACTACAGCAAACTTTATAGTGTGCTCAGCGTTGGCAGGGGAACATGGCAGGACATGATAACGCATTCACTCTGCCAGTTAGTCTAAATCAGTGGTTTTCAAACTTTCAATGCCGTGGCCCACTTTTAAAGAAGCCAATTGTCCGTGGCCCCCTACCCAGATTACATAGAAAAATAAAGTAGTATAATTATTAATTGTTTTTATTTTTTTAATACGACAAATGTCGCTCATTTTACTGACAAGTTGTTTGCTGTTGAAACGAATATTTTACGAAATAATAACCAGTCTCAGTTCCCCTTTTACAAGTAGTTTGTTTTCAACCAAAGAAGTGTCATGGACCGTTCATACAGGTATGATGTTGGAAATAGAATCAAT
Source organism: Psococerastis gibbosa (assembly GCA_963971405.1). Taxonomy (NCBI): domain Eukaryota; kingdom Metazoa; phylum Arthropoda; class Insecta; order Psocodea; family Psocidae; genus Psococerastis; species Psococerastis gibbosa. Next base: position 21,468,379 of record OZ020491.1, on the reverse strand, counting down.
CATGCCTTATCTCCCAATGTTGGAATGTCATAGGCCACGAATTCCCTACATTTCCCGAAATTTAAAAATATTTCCTTCCGAGGTCATATGGCCACCCTGAAGGGGTGCTGTGGCCCACAGTTTCAGAATCACTGGTCTAAATTATCCACAAGATGGCAAGGTGGTAGCGTGCTTGTACTTGTGCGAGTCTCTACAAGCCATGCGATTGGAGACGTGTCGTAACTGAACATGGGTACTAACCTACAGAGGCGACTGAAGAGGTCAATCAGATCCATTCACTAAATTGTTTGTATGCGATTAACCTAAAAAAAAAACTCCCCTTCTCCCTGAGGTGAAGGACACTGGCTGTAGGATTCCTCAACTTAATGAACACTCACTGCCCCCCCCCCCTCCCCATGCTGACAGGGTTGCTTAAACGCAGATATGCTGAAAGCAGGCGTTGGAAAACAACCAAAACAAACAAGTTGGTGAGACAGCAAAATGCGGGTTGGTGGGTGGTGTCCGATTTTTTTTTTTTTTTTTAAAGATTAATCGCATACAAACAATTTAATGAATGTATCCGATGGACCTCTTCTGTCGCCTCTGTAGGTTATTACCCGTGTTGAGTTACGACACGTCTCCGATCGCATGGCGTGTTGAGACTTGCACGATTGCAAGGACGTTAAATAAATGATATTTTATAAAAGTTATTTGACAAAGATCTTTGATAGTGTAATAGGCCATATTTTATAAAACATTTCTTTTTTTTAAATTTCTTTTATAAATAGTAATAGGTTGGCATTACATTTCATAAAAGAATTTGAAGAAGATCCCAAAATGGCGAAGTTCAGTTGGACTGTTGAAACTTTCTTTTATAAAAGACCCATTCTTCAAATATTTTATAAAATGTTTTACAGTGTAATACGGGCCTTTAGAAAGAAGTACATATCATGCGTAGAAATACTCGTCAAGATTTCTGTTGTTTATCCTGATATTTTGGGCAGGTCTACGCTTGATATTTCATGAGATCTTTGATTTTTACACTTGTAACGTTTTTCCCCCTCCGATTGTCTATTAATATTTAAATTTTATGTTTGCAGGTAGAGAAGATTTTGAAGTACTGAAGGACAATGACACCGAGAATTACCAATTTAGCTAATTTGAATTGTTTTTGGTATTTCTACTGACTTTACTAGCTGCTTGTTTTTCCTAGAGTTGTTTTGACATGTAAGTTATGGACTGCGGGAGTATATATTCTGTGACGCTGCTTTATTTTACTTGGTTGGCGATTCGGACAAAATTGACTAGCAGATAGTTAATTCAACTTGATACACGAAACTGATTTTAAAAGTATTTAATTTATTACAAAATGGAATGGACGTGATCTGGCCAAACAAGCCCTCCAAATTCAATTTCGTACATGATAGTCTGGGCACAATTTTATTATAATGAGAGTTAACTTTGTAAAATATCACATAAAAACATAAAAAAATATCGTCACGACCGGTTTCGACAGATAGTCATTCTCAAGTGAGCTGATAAAACTTAAAATAAAAACAAGTAATTGCAAGTTATAAACATTAAGTCACGTTATGTTTTTATGTGATATTTTACAAAGTTAAATCTTATTATAATGTGTTCAAAATATTACAAAGTTACAAAGGAGGGGATTTTATATATCTGGACAGAACTATAAGACGTAAGTTGTAATAATTCAATGGCTCTATTATGGAAACTTCTCTGCGATTTAACATAAATTATAGTATCTACAACCGTATTAAGTATATTTTTTAAATAAATTACACATAACTTCAGTGATTAATAAAAAAATTTCGAAGATAAACACCGATTCTGACGAAATAAATGCATTCATACCAAATAATGAACAATATGAAATAAAGACAGTCCTGTAATCGGCCGACTTTTTTTTGTTAATGCTCCGCAGTCCGTTAATATTAAAATTTAATACTAGATCACAAACTTTATACAATAATATGTTAAATAATACCATTTGGGGGACTTTTCTAATTTTTATAAAATAATATCGACATGGTTTTATTGGATTTATTGAGATTATGTGCGTTTTATGTCCACTTGCGTTTGACGCGATTTACTAAACTTATTGTTACGGCTGAAACGGCAGAGCTCCTTTCAAAGTGAAGATAGTTTTTGTTCAATTTTTTTTTTCTGGTATACTTGTTGAATTTTAATGAGCTTGGCCGTTATCAGAATTTTATATGCAAATGGCTGCGCGGCGAATAACTGTATACTTACTGTATAGTATGTCTATGAATGGTTTTTATTTGTTTTTCCTCTCAATTTCCTGAATTCCTTCAAATTTCTACCTACGGCATTCAGTAGAACTTGGTTGTAATGTACATGCTTTGATTGAATTTATAAGTTTCTAGTAATTGGTTTTTCATTCAAAAAATTTCATCCCCTACCTCTTAGGGCCCGTTTATAACAGGCAGTTTCGGGAGCGGTCTGGCGTAAAATAAACATTAGAAAATGTTGCAGTTTCTTTATGTACATAGAACGTAGTCACTTTTTAAGATACGTTTCACAGTGTTTACAAAAAGGCAGCACTTTGCCCTATGTAAATACGCAATGACATGCTTATCGTATGTTTATTTTACGCCACCTCTGCACAGGAAACCGCCTAAGGGAAATTTATGTCAAAAAAAATTTGAACATGTGAGAGCTAATTAATAAATGCCTCAGTCCAGAGTCCTTACATTGGCAATAATCCTCTGTAAACACCTCCTAAAATATTTACGCTGTGACAATGCATAATAGATTGTCTCGTTAATCCGCCATAAAAAACGGCAGTCTTATTTCGTCGTCTGCTTCTTTAAGATTATTTTATTTTATATATTACCGATAGCTCACGTAAACATACATATGTATTGCGTATTATCGAAGTTTATATATTTCAGGTGTTCATTTAGCTCACTCGCCATATTTTCCCCAAATTTGCAGTTTCCTCTCAAAATTAATAAAAAAAAGTTTTAACAATGACACCTTATGAACCTTCGGCTGGACCAAAATAATTTTCTTCAACAATCCGAGTTTCTCTCTAATTCGTGTCTTCACTAGCTGAGTTCTACTGTGCAACAAGCTTATAATATATTGTACTCGTAAATAATCTGCATATAGATATCTTTAACCTATCAGTCGCGCAGCTGCGGGACATTAAATATCATTAGTTAGTTGTTACCTATCCTTATTAAATAAAGTGTGAAAAAGGGCTCTTCGTCTCTTCTTACTTCACTTTATGCATCAAAGTCTGATGTAAAACTCTGTATAGCTGCTGGCAAACCTTGGAGCCAAGTTGGGCTATGCTTTCAAATATTTCAATGATGAATTAACCAATTATCCTAAATTGGCGGTAATTTTTCAAAGGTTCGGAAAAATTGGCTCTTTCGCCGATTGTTTTTCAAAGATTTGGAAAGATTCCTCTTACCCGTATGGAGCACTTTCGCGCTATCAACTTGTCAAGGGCACATCTGGATGAAGTCTGGTAAACCTTCAAGCAAACAGACTAACTGCCAAAGCAGGTCCGGCTATGTTGCAGCAAAAATTACCAGAGGGCTTACTTAATTGCTTATTCTAATTCTTATTCTAAATGAGCCAGTCAAGAATTATTTGTTGAATGGCAATTTTTACTCTGTCTTTGGCAGTGGTCTTGGGTGTGTTTACAAGTTTTTTTTAAATAAAATAAAATATTTCATAATGTAAATATGTAGTCAAATGCTGTAAATAGCATAAAGCTGAACCAACCATATTTCACGGTCGACCTTAATCAAGTTTTTGGTGCAATGCATGAAGCTTTTAACCCTGTGTGTAACTTGGCTTACACAGTGAAGTTTTAAATAGGCTTATTGCCTACAATTTTGTTCTGCATCCTGTTGAAATTGAAGAATAAACTCACCGTATGCGGTAATCCAACGACTAAGAGTGAATGCACTAACTTATTGCAACTATGTTGTTGATATAAAACCTGCCTATGTTGCAAAATTTATTTGAACTATGCTCTCTAATGGCAGAATCGACTAATTTCTCATTATCTGGTACTTAAATTACGGGCCAGGTAATCTAAGTAGAGGAAGTTGCTTCATCAGTTTCTAATGCGATATGTGACCGACTTGAAGAATAAAACATAATGTTTACCGTCGTCGATTCCAGGGACGGATCCAGCCCATTTTTTTTTTTTTTTTTGGGGGTAGTTGTGGGTCAAAATAGGAAAACAAATATGCAGGATCGATTATATCAGAGCGTAATAAATTAATTACGATAGATTGCAATTGCACACTCTAATATTTATTTGATCGAAGATATATTTGGAATATTTATGTTGAAGTATACGATTTGTATCTGAATTAAGCTTCTTTTTTTTAAACTCACATATTGTTATTTGTGTGGACAAAACAGGTCGCTTGTGCCTTGATAGTCCAGTTCTGGGGACAAAAACATTAAAATAGACGCAATTTTCATGAAAAATTCACCAGGGAACTACTCATATTATCTATCTCGCTACCTACACTAATTGAAAATAGGAAAGCATGTACGGGTTCACTGACACAGGTTATTTATATTGCATTTCTACTACGTTACTTAAATCTAGTATTATATTATTTTGTATTTAAGAGGAAGCTGACTACTGACATTGGTCACCTTTGGATCACTTCAAAATAGGTTGGTATACATTTTTTTATTTAATTTAATACTTAACTTATAAAGATTTGTTCTCGTCAATTTGTAGACTATTTCATACACCATATTATAAGAGGCTTTGAATTTTTTCGTAACAATATTTACATGAACTTGATATTTGGTGTAGCCTATCAGTTTCACGAAAAAACCCCTGCACCAAAACTATAAAATTGCTCGTGGTACTGTACTAGTATAAAATAGTCCTCCACCAATTGATGCGACCGAATCTTTTTCAACTTAAGCATTAAATGAAATATAAGCCAACCTATTTTGAAGTGATCCAGGGATGGCCAATGTCATCTTTCTCTTCAATCTGATATTATATTTTGTATTTAAAGGTTTTGACCCAATATACAATATTTCCATTATTATGACTAGTTCCCAAAATTGTGTTTGATCTTAGAACTTCGTGTTCGTAATGTTTATAGCTGACTAATCAAGTATCAATTTCCCTTATCTGCTGTACTCATGCCGGAATACTCGCCCATTATTATTAGTTACTACCACGTAAATAATGGAATATGATACGCACTTTTTTTTAATTTTGTCAAGTCTTTGGTGAAAATAACGGTATTTTTTTGAAAAGGTTCTCGAGACTGCCTTTGAATGGATTTTTGTGGAGCTTGTGGTATAATTACTGTTTTTTTTTCAAGTATAGGTACGGTTTGCAATGTAAAATATACATTGGTAATTTGATGGAAACCATCTTTTGTCTTTCCAGTCTGTATCATGTAGGCTCAATTATTGGATTGCAGGCAATTAGTTAAAAGTTAAAGTTTACGGAATACCGAATATTATCAGATTCGCGGACAATAGTTACAGATTTCATGATCCCGAGTCACCTCAGTAGTATGCACAGGTAGCCTGCAACTTGGAAAACTCACTGATTTATAAATGCTGCGTGCATGAGTACGTGCTAAAATCAGTCCATTAGTTTTAATAAGTTCTACTTCTGATACCTATCATGAAAAACGTAATTTCGTGATCAAGAGGGAGATCAACTATAATTGAAAGTGGAATGCATGTAGTTTTTAATGTATCACGTATCCACTACTTTAACGCTTGCTTTTTATTATTTTTAATGCAGGCTTACAGTTTAGGTGGGTTAGGGTAGGCAGCAATTAGAACTTTAATGGTTCATCCATAAAAAATGTTTGTTTCTATTTTTAAATCATACCAGCCATTTACAATATTGCACTATATTTTCACTTAGATGATGATTTCCCTGTCTCCAAGTTCTTCGTCAGAAGGAAGAAGAATTTTTGCTGGATCAACATAATTCTTGTCGACCATGGGCAACCCCAAGCTCTCACGTCTACGAATTTCCAGAAAGGCTTCTCGGTTGGCCCAGTCCTTGTCCTTAAAGTCAGGAAAATACGTGAAGAAAAAGCCGCCACACATAATACAAAGTGTTAGGGACACAAAGAAGAAATTATGCATTTCGTTAAGATCATCTTTCTCGGAATTTCTATCAAAGCCGTAGGTCACCCAATTTTTGTTTTCCAGTGGCTTAGAAAAATCAGGAATATCTTTTGCAAATGGCTCACTTACGGCAGCGGCTCCATCTTTCTTCTTGTCAGATGTTGCAATAGATCGAATAAATACACTTTTAGTGTTCAAATTGTAAATTCGTTTCGCTAATTTGCTTATACTTCTATTCACAACAGCCGCCATTTTTGACAAATGTATTGCTGCAGAAGACAGACAAAATAATACAAAACAACGTGGTACAATAAAGTTACTTAAAAACTTATTCTGGTAAATAAATATATCATCAAATAGCCAAGGAAATAAATTAAATTTTATTAAATGCATAAAGGTTATTTCTTTTCTTTCCTGTAATTTGATTTACTTTGGAAACCAGTAATTTCTAATGTTTAAGATTCTAACTTGATCATGTTGATCAATCAAGTCGTCGCCATATTTGTATGGACACCTAAGAAAAATGATGCTGCGGTTGAAAAGATAACTTTTGGTTGTTAATTTTAATATTAACAGTCATAAAAATGAGTAAAAACAGCAAATCGACAAAGGTATGAAATTCAATAACTTCAGTAACACCTATCCCTTTCCTTGCATGTCCTTGTGCTCCTCGTCGGATTGAGCCGCATTGCAAGCTTTTAGCTTATTTATAATTTTTAAACTAGTGGCGGACGTGGAGTCCTGCCTCCTGCTAGAAGGGTTCATGCCCGGTACACTTAACACTAGGACGAGTTCTTTTTCTCATTGCAAGAACAGGGCTTGACGGATGTTGGTGTAAACCCACAAGATTTCAATCCAGAAGGTTGCTATGAGCTGGCGTGTATGGGGCCATGGGGGAGAACAGTGCACTTCTCGCCTGCTCTAGAAATCGACAAGAAATCTTCTGCTAGTCCTATGGCTATTATGGAAAAGACGTTAGCAAGTCGTGACTGGGAGAATAGTTCGTGTGTCAGTGGTCTTAGAAAAACATCTCAGTTATGATGCCAAGCTATGAAATTTAACAGGATGATTTTGCATTAAACGAATGGGGATCGCAATTTATTATTGACTTCTGCATGCTTTCCGCAGTCCATTATACGTTAGAAATTGATTAAATGTTTTAATGACAATTTCTTTTTAGCACATCCCTGAGCGAAAGTTAAAAGCTTTCTCAATAGGCACAATGGGAAAACGTGCATTGTCAAAGAAGGAAATTGAAGAACTTAAGAAACGGGAGGAGGATGAAGCAGCAGCTCAGGTAAGTTATATCGCGCGGGTGTTGGACCTTGGTTCGTAATTAAATTTCATTCGAGTATTTATAAGCAACATTGCGTTATAATAAGCACCACCATCTCTCGAACTGTGATTGCATAAGTCTAATGATTTATTTGGAACCATAATTTCATGCTTCAATACGCCATGTTAATGCTCTTCGAGAAATCTTCGGCTTACAACAATACTACATGAAGGCTCGCCAATGTACGGCGTCTACCCAAGTACAATTTGGAGGCATTGCATACTTTGAACGTTATAGTTAAAGTGGTATTGTTTTGGATAAATTGGAGAATCTTGCACTGGTAGGGCCAATTCAAAAGCCCTTGAGAGAGCTGAATCCGTTGCCCGCTTTCATCTCCGGTACTGGCCACGACTATTTGCATGACATTGCTCTTGCTAAAAATGCAACCTCGGAAGCATGGATGGGGACCACCTTTATAGGCTTGCTCTACCTACACCATAAATCGCTACTGGGAGGCTCGTCGAAAGGCTGAACAACAGCGGACGGACGTTGGATAAAGTGTAAAAGTATATTAGAATTGAGTATTTTTAATCTAGGGCATAAATTAGTACTCATCATAGACCCACCATGTGGGAATATGACTTCACTTCGTTCTATCTTTGCACAGAAACGCACCTCACTAGGCTCACATTATGGAAGGTCTTCTAGCTGCAACATGTAACGAAATCCATGTGCATAAACAGTTGTCATTTTTATTTTAGGCGTTTAAAGAATTTGTGGATACATTCTCAGAGACACCTGCAGCCAAAGCCAGTAAAGTGTGGGTGAAAGCTGGGACGTACGATGCTGGAAGGAAGGGTAAGCCAGCACTTCATATTATAAAGTAACACAGACATTTCATCCACTAGTCCAAAGCAGTGTGAAATCATATCCTTTTTTAAAACTGCCCACAATGAAATTAGATTAAAAATTATGTATAGATATTTAATCCATGGGTTAACTCAAGTGCTGATGTTGCTTTACAGTTGAGGATACAAGGGAAAAGGGAAAAATTTACAAACCTCAAAGTAAGATAGCGCAAGTTGAGCCGTCCACAGCTGAACGTGCTCAAGAGTATGCCAAACTGCTGGGGGAGAAAAAACCGGAGAAGCCTGGAAAACGTAAAGTTACGGACAAAAAGAAAAGTAACTTAGAACTCTTTAAAGAAGAATTGAAAATGTATGTATCGTTAATGTTTGGTCCATTACTGTAATTGTATTTTATTGCCTAATGCAACAGAACCATGGCACGGGCTGTGTCAGCAATGCAAAAAAAAAAAAATATATATATATATATATGCCTTCGATTCAATGCTATTTACATTTTGACACTTTTACTACGCCTTGTTAACCATGTTGTTATATTGGCCAGGCAATTAATTACCCAATTCGGCGAAATTAATTACTTTCCCATGCCTCAAGGTGTATTATTATTTTTTTTATTATAGTGAAGTGAATTTAAATGTTTTTCATGCAGGATCCAGGAAGAGCGTGAGGAACGTCACAAATATAAGAATGCGCTAACTTCTGATCCTGAAACGCAAGCCTCGCCCGATTTGATTCCAAGCCTGATGTCCCAGAGACCAATGATTCTGCCAGAAGATATAGGTACTCTCGACTGCAGCGATCCCACCACCACGAATATCTACCTGGGGAATCTGAATCCTAAGGTAAACAATAATAAGATATAATAATGATAATATTGTAGGAGATAACTCGATCGCCTCACTTCGTCAGGGCCCGGGGAACTATCTACATGGATTTCCACGTAAATTGTCAATCGCGTATTTTGTATCATTAATATAAATTCGAGAAAGGAAGATATGAATGACAATTCAGAACGGACTTTAAACCCAAGGCTTGCCTGGGTGGTATGATGATCACTACAAGAAGCCCGCTTTTGGTTTAATGTTCTTAGGTTGGGTCCCATTATTGCTTGAAAAGTCTCGGTAACGATTATTGCACGGAACTACCATGCATTGGAAGATGGCGGTGCTGTCCAGTATTGCTTACCAAGACTTTTCAACGGTAATGGGATCCAGCCTAAGTGAAGACATACCGGTTCGAACGGTAACTTTACCAACTCTTCATATCTTCCGGTAGTTGAATCAATAAAATATGATTTTGTTCAAATTCGGTACATAATGTCAAAATATCTCGCAAGACGCAATGAAGACCATAATACGTATTTAGCTTAAGCCAGTCTTAAGGCGCCTAGTGAATCCCACCATGAAGCCGCCTTCCTACATCTTCAGCTCTATAGCCCTTGATGGACTTTGGCCTACTCGATAACACTCCTCATCTCAGTTTTACTCGATATACGGGCTCCCAACTTGTGGAGGTCGGTTTCTAATTAGCCACCCTAGTTTATCGCCTTTAGTATCTACATGGCTTCCAGCTCAGGTGATACTGACTGCCTGTATCAAAAATGCTGCTAGTGTCCACATCCTTGCCATAGGTAAGATCTCGCGGAGTACGCGTAAATTGTGTCTAAGCGATTGCGCAATGTGTCTCGTTGTGTGCAAGAGCCTGAGCACTGCAGGAGGATGTGCTCTATCTATATTAGAGTCGACAAGTTGGAAACGATGCAGGTAACAAAGGATGCACCGCTTCTATTTACTTATTTCTTACTTACTCATTGGCACAACGGCGTGCTCTGCCACATCGTGCCAGTTCGTGCGGTCTTGCGCTCTCCTTCGCCAGTCATCGACGCCAAGGGTCGCCAGATTTACCTCGACATCGTCCAGCATCGCATCCGTGGTCGTCCCACTCGTCTTCTCCCTTGGGGCACCTTGTGTAAGACTGCTCTTGTAGCCCTATTGTCTGGCATTCGTACCACGTGCCCTAGCCACCGGATGCGGGCTCTCTTGATTTCGGGTACTATCGTAGGTTCTCGGTATATCGCGTAGAGCTCGTCATTTCTACGGTTCACTCCACTACACACTCTCTCTCTCTGTCCCTCCCTCAAAACGCTTCTATTTACACCCACGATATTGTGCTGATGAAACCGCCTTAGGTTGTATTGCGTACAGGCTAAAGAGCGAAGAAAACAACATGCACTGCTTTACCTATTTAAGATATTACATACCAAAAACCCATCTTACCTATCATCCTTATTCACATACTTATCTGATTACCACAACTTTAACACAAGAGCTTATAACAAACTTTCTATTCCGAGAAACCGAACAGATTACTACAATCATTCCTTCGCAGTGAACACCTCTAGGCTTTGGAATTCCTTGCCAGAAGAAACGAGAACAGATAATTAAGGGAGTTTTAGGACAGCCTGCCATCAGTTCCCTGGGAATGAATGAGTGAATGACTGAGTTATTATTTTCTTCTGCTATTATTTCTTCTCTTTCTTTTCGTTTTTGCTTTCCAATTTATACGTAGTATAAGGAAAGCTTTGTGATGGTCGAAATTTTCGATTCCGAGATTTCAACGGATTTACATTTACATTGAGGTCCCAGGAACCCAAAAAAGTGGTTTTTACGAAATGTCTGTCTGTCTGTCTGTCGCTCTGTCTGTCTGTTCATCGATTTCCAGACAAACTACTCGGTGGATTTGAATGAAATTTGGCATGTAGATTTATAAAAATCATGCCTCGGGACCATTTTTTTTATTTTGGGCTAACTCAATTTGGGGGGGTTTTATTCTCAAAAAACTCCAAAAAAACGTCAAAAAAAAATATTTCTCAAAAACGGCTCCAACGATTTCTTTTAAATTCACATATATTGCAGTCGTTATTAATGATGATAAAATGCGGGGGGTCGCTTGCCCCTTGATAGTTTGCTTCTGGGGGTAAAAAAATACAAATAACTAAATTTTAATGAAAAATGACTAAAAATTAATTTTTCTGCGAAACCTTTCTACCGATGATTTCTAACATCAGGCTTGTTTTAGGTGTTAAATTGAGTAACGAAACAGGACAAATTGCTTTCCCAAAAAACTATTGGGTTTTGTGCAAAAAATATTTTTTGAAAAAATGAAAGCAAATTCACGCTCAAATGCATTGCGTGCCCTGCCATTATTGTTGTCTGGTAATGTGTTGGTCTGACCTATCTAGAATTTACGTCACCTTTAGTGACGTCAAGTGGACGACGCCCCCCCCCCCCCCCCCCCGTGATATCCGAAATTTAACCATAGGAAATTTATTTACCATGAAATTAATAATTATCTCTCTACTAATCGCGATAAATTGGAAAGCATGTTCGAGTAAACTCGGACCGGTTCTTCTTTTTTTGATGAAAATGTTATGTTACGTATGATAATAATGTGAAAAATAAAATAAATTGTAAATAGGTTAGCTGGTGGAGTAGCCCTTTTGGGCTATAGCTCGCCTAAGGCGGGGTTTCCACATACGTCAATGGTCAATGAGAAATATGGTTTTGACGTGGTAGCAGAATTTTTAGTATGTCTTTAATGTCTGCTAAAACGTCAATTTTACATTTCTCATTGACCATTGACGTATGTGGAAACCCCGCCAAATATAAAGTTGTTTTTCATTTCATTTCATTCTTCCAGTGGACGAATCTCTCCAACTTTGTATCCAGTCCTGAAAATGAACTATGAACAGTTTTACAGTGTATTTAGGCGGGGGTTCCACTGACCTCTCATTGCAGAATGCAAATGACATTGACGGAAATTTGAATTTTTTCTTTTTATAGAAATGAGTCATTATCAAAAACATTGACAATTTCCTGTCCAGTGTATATTAGACTATCTAGTGGCGCTTTGTAGTTGGTTGCGGGAATGAGATTGGTCAGACTTTGTTACCATACTCTTAAACTAAAAAAAATTAATATACATTTGTGTAAAATAACCATTTTTTAAGTATTTGGGGCATTTTTAAAGTTGGAAAGTGGGCTGAAAATGTGTGTCCACACTAAAAATAATATACTTCATGATTTTTTCTCGCCTAAACGAAAAGACTGATCACTTTGGCGGTAGTGTAATATATTGCAACAACTATCCATCTTACATTTTGTGATGTCTTAAGAGTCCTGCATCCAGTCTTGAGCTGTTAACACGAAGTTTTTGGACTGTCTGTGACATTAGACCTGATTGCTACGTCATGAGTGCAACGTTAAGAAATAACTTAGAAAGGCGCGTGAAAACGTATCACTAGAGCAAAGTCGTCGCCATATATGTTCGCATTGTTATTGTCTACCTATAGACGCTTCTGCAAGTGTTTTAAAAATTTTATAGCAGTTACTAAAAAAATGCGTTTGCGTATTTTTATTTGATCTCATGAGAGCAACATAAGGTTCACCTATAAAAATTAAGAATTGTTTGTTGGAACATTATTATTTTTAACAATGAAGCCATTAAGTTTAACTTCACAGCTAACCTAGCCCTATCAGGCTATTAATACCGGAGATATTTTTAGTTTTCTCGGTTTTCTCATGAGTGCAACGAGTCATGAGTGCTACAAAGCCACTCGTGACACTCATGATCGAGCGTTGCACTCATTATGGACAATGGTAATAAGATTTTTGAAAGTTCATTTTCTTTTATAAATATGACAATGAGTAGTGCAGAAAGCAAGAAAATGCCGAATGAATAGAAAATTGGACCCAGAGCGAGAATTACTACACAAGACAAAGCAGAAAATGAGGAATGATAGAAGGAAGAAGGTAGAAGATTTGACAAAACTTGAACAGAAAAAACCAAGAATTTGTCAGCCTTCACCATCCCATCAAGGTGTCAGAAAACTAGCAGACGATCGAGCAGTTACTGTCGACAAGCTACAAACCGGAACTCACCTACATGAGAAACGTTCCGTTATGCTGCGGTTGCAAGAGAAACTGTCGATGACGATGAAGGAGAGAAGGTGGTTGTTTTCATGAGGGTGTGCAAGAATAACATATTCCGCTTGGGCGATAATGATATGGCATAGGGCCTGCATCAAATTCGATGATATTATTGAAATCTCTTAATATTCCGAACAAGGGGAAAAGAATTTTTTTTAAGTTTCAAAGCGACGTAAATTTCTTCGAAAAATAGAAATTTCGAAAAGATACCTTTGTTTCTATTTCTTCTAGTCAGTCAAACCTCCACCAGTCATGAGTGCAACTAGATAATCATGAGTGCAACGGGCCTGTTTTAAATATTTTTCCAAACTTTCTTATGACTTTTCTTAGACGGGGTTTCAATAAATTGCTATAATTTGTAAGGTCTCATACGTTTTTGATGTGTCTTTAACTTTTCCCTTACGTTTAAAAATATTTTTCAGAATTGAAGACCTCATTACAAGCAATTGTGACATTCATGACTTCGATTTAGTAAAAAATTGAGCAACTTACAGATATTGAGACATTTAGCAGAAGGGCAGGGGGATAGGAGAAAGAGCGCGTAAGAAATGAGTGGTTTGATGATGAATGTGTACAAATAATACAACGGAAGAATGAAGCCAGAAAGAGGAAATTACAAAGAAACACCAGGTCGGCCCAGGAAGAATATGATGAACTCAGAAGAGAAGCAAACCGAGTATGCCGCAGAAAGAAGAAAGAAATGATTAACAAAAAACTAGAAGAAATAGAAAACAAAAGGCAGCAAAATCAGACCAGGAAATTTTATAAAGACACAGACTGGTTCAGGAAAGAATACAAGGCGAGACTAAGCGGTTGCAAAGATAAGAATGGGAAACTACTTGGCGAAGAGGAGAGTATTATGGAACGATGGACCGAGTACTTCAAAGAACTACTCAACAAAGAGAGCGACACTACACCAGAAGAAGAACCACTACCACAAACTGCGGAAATGCTTATACCCCCACCAACACTAATAGAGGTAGAAAACGCCATAAAAAGGATGAATAACTATAAAGCACCAGGCAAAGATGGCATCACCAGTGAAATACTAAAATACTCTGGGTCAGAGGTTGTAAAAGAACTACATGACATTATTACAAAGATCTGGGCAAACGAATGTATGCCGGAAGCATGGCAAACAGGAACTATAGTACCGATTTACAAGAAAGGCGACAAGTTGGACTGCAATAACTACAGAGGAATTACACTCCTTAATACTGCCTACAAGACTTTCTCAAATCTTCTATTAAGAAAAATCTCACCGTATGCAGAAGAAATAATAGGCGAGTACCAATGTGGTTTTAGACCAGCCAGGGGAACTGTTGACCAAATCTTCGTTGTACGGCAAACTATGGAAAAATGCTACGAGCATAATACGGACCTACACATGCTCTTTGTGGATTTTAGACAGGCTTTCGATTCTATTTGGAAAGACAGCCTATATAACACAATGATCCGACAAGGAATACCAAAAAAACTAGTTAATCTAGTAAAAATGACTATGGAAAACGCCAGAGCCAGTGTAATAATAGACGGACGATGTGGAGAAGAATTCCCACTCGGCAGAGGGGTACGACAAGGAGACGCCCTCTCAGCTACACTGTTCAACCTGGCACTGCAAGCAGCGTTACAGAATATAGTAGAGAGTGGGACAATTGTATACAAGTCACAAATGATCTGCGCATATGCGGATGACATAGTCATAATCACTAAAAATAGGAAGCAACTAGGAGAGATACTTGCTAGACTATGTGTAGAGGCGAGTAGAGCTGGACTAGAAATAAATGTCTCAAAAACTAAGTATCTAGTAATGTCAGCGTTAGAAAGGAGACGGAGAAGTGACAACCTGACTGTACAAGGAATGGCTTTCGAGAATGTAAAGAGCTTCATCTACCTTGGTGCAGAAGTAAACAATCAAAACAAAACTAGCGCAGAGATAGACAGAAGAATAACAGCAGCCAATAGAGCATATTTTGCCAACCTAAAATTGCTCAAGTCAAGACTTATCTCTAGAGCCACAAAACTACGAATATACAAAACCCTTATAAGACCATTTGCAACATACGGATCGGAAACCTGGAATCTCACTGTAAACGATGCCAACAAACTACGTGTACTCGAAAGAAAGATAATAAGGAGGATATATGGACCCCTTTACGAGTACGGAGAATGGCGTATAAGACACAACGCTGAAATCGACGCCGCTCTCAACGGAGAAGACATAGTAAGGTTCATTAAAGCACAACGATTAAGGTGGCTGGGACACGTTGTAAGGATGTCTGAAGAACGCATGCCACGAAAAATGTACAAAGCAAGCATGACGGGAAGACGACTGCCAGGACGGCCAAGAAACCGCTGGAAGGACGAGTTAGAGAATGACCTTCGCGAGTTGGGAGTCTCCAGATGGTGGAGCGTTGTGCAAAACCGAGAAGAATGGAGGAGTGTTGTCGAGCAGGCCAAAGCCCACCAAGGGCTGTAGAGCCGGAAGAAGAAGAAGAAGCAGGGGGATAGGACACATGGCAAAACCAATTGGGTGGAAAAATGCTTAAGGAAAGTTTTACGTAAGACGCAAAATATTTGAAGTTGTCTCGTTGCACTCATGACAAATTTCGGTAACTCCTAATCTTCAAACACGTTTAAAACTGCTATTGTTGAAAATGAAGACAAACCACGTCAGTTATAGGTAGAAAGGATATAGTAGGACCCAAAAAAAATGTTAACGGGCAATTTTGAGTTGATAAAATAATTAAACGTAAGCAATTCAGATTTGTCAATGTTTTTGATAATGACTCAAATCTATTAAAATGTTTGTACTTAACATATCCCATGAAGTCATTTTTTAAATTTTAGTTTGTTTGTGATTTTACTCTACGATCATTGATCAATTTTAACTATGGCACAGAGTAAAACAAAAATTTCCGTCAGTGTCATTTGCATTCTGCAATGAGAGGTCGATGGAATCCCCGCCTTTATTAATGATATCTGCTACCACGTCACCGTATGTTTACTTTGCACTTAGAGGTCGGTGGAATAAGCGCCTAATGAAAACTGGGTTTATCATAATTTTCTATGCTTTCAGATCACAGAGCAAGAATTGATGGAATTATTCGGGAAATACGGGCCTCTTGCAAGTATAAAAATTATGTGGCCGAGAACGGAAGAGGAGAAGGCGAGAGGGAAGAACTGTGGCTTTGTTGCCTTTATGAATAGGAAAGACGGCGAGAGAGCGATGAGGAATCTGAATGGCAAAGACATAATGGCGTACGAGATGAAGTTGGGCTGGGGCAAGAATGTGCCCATCCCCCACCATCCTATCTATATCCCCCCCAAATTTGTCCAATTGACGATGCCTCCCCCGCCCTCGGGTCTGCCCTTCAACGCACAGGCTTCCCGGAGAGATCGGTACAGGGTAAGTTGTATCTTTTATGTTACTTTAGATGGCTCTACAGTCCAATATAATTACAAAGGCCTTCACGGCCGAAGATGTGAAGTGACGAAGCAGTACAGTCCGGGATGGTAGGCCGTGGTCGTTCTGAAAGCGTACCTTCAAACGTTTCGGCAACATCTGCAGTCGACATCCGCCAAGTCATTTAGAGTAGTGGTACGGACTCTGACTTTCACCCGAAGGGTTGTTGGTTCGAGTCCCACACTTGCTACATTTTCTGGCCATGCTTCGGAGGGCATGTAAAGCAGGCGGTCCCGGGCCTTCCTAGTTGAGTGTAAGAGAGGGCTTTATGGCCCTAACTCCGCTAGGTTGGCTTAGTAATAGAACAAAAAAAGTCCTTATTTATTATTTATTTATCTCTCTGTTGCAACTGAGCTCTTGCTGAACCTCCGAGATACAATCTTAGAAGACTAAAATTAAATTTAATATATACAGTATATATGCAACATTTATATTAATATTTAATAACTAATGACAAATACCTCATAACGAACAGTATAATCCACTATTTTATTATTTTATGTTTTATTTCTAAAAAGGTCACATCACTCACATACGAACAATAATTAATGAATTTATCCGATTGGCCTCTTCAGTCGCCTCTATAGGTTCGTACCCGTGTTGAGTTATGACATGTCTCCAATCGCATGGCGTGTAGTAACTCGCACAAGTAAAAGCACGCTACGACCTTGCTATCGAGGTGGAAATAAGAATTCCACCCCGTCCCTTCTCATCTGCCATTCCCAAATGAATTTTGAGACGATCCAAATTTAACTCTATGACAATTTAATTAATAACCATAGAACTATTGATTATTTATTTCGATGCCTCTACTAATAGATAAATAGGAAAACATCTACGGGTTCACTATTACCAGTTCTCTTAACAGGACATGCTAAGTAGAAAATGACCACCCCAAAGTTTGTTGTTTTTATTGAATTTTTATTTTTTTATTTAATTAACAAAGCAAGTCATTGAAGATTTGGCTCATGGAAGTTGTAGAAGACTACTTCATGCATCATATAATAGGAAATATTAAATTTTTGGTACCTTAGTTCTTCCATAAATACCAGAACAGACAGGACAGGACTAAATTTTCGCGTATTCTTGGATTTTTGGAAGAACTACAAAACCGAAAAGTAAAAATACCCGATTATATGATGCACGAAGTAGTCTTCTACAACTTGCATGAGCCAAATTTTTAATAACTTGCTGAGTTAATTAAATAAAAGAAAAAAATTATTTAATTTTGGGGTGCCATTTTTCTACGTAGCATGTCCTCTTAAATGAAAACATTCGCCAGACTGCAAATCCCATATTATCATTTAACAAAAAAATTTGACTGTTGATATTTACTTGTAGGTAACACGTATGTTACGAAATAACGAAACACTGCCAACTGAAGATATGGATAGAATTCTGTACAATGCCACGGTGAAGGTGGTTATCCCGCTGGACCGACAACTCCTTATGATCATTAACAGGACCATTGAGTTTGTCATACGGGAGGGACCAATGTTCGAGGCCATGATCATGAATCGAGAGTTGCTCAACCCGACTTATAGGTACGTATAGAGTTCTATAACTGGGAAACGAACGTGCAGACGCTCTAGCGAAGGAGGGTACCCAATAATGACATATCACTGACATCAGCCAACAACACTAGAAACAACTCAAGAAAGCTATAGAAGATGCTTTCTGCGGGAAACAGTGGGAATCACTCGTAAACCAGCCCATACCGCGTGATCTACCGAGGGCTGATGCAGTCGCAAAATTCAGACTTTTTACTGGGCACGACTACCTGAAAGCTCATCTTCACCGGATCGGGGTTGTAGACTCGGACACCTGTCCTCTTTTCAACTCTGGGAGAATGGACGGTCTACACCTACAGGATTGCGCAGCCCTCTCCAACTACCAGGACAAAATCGCCATGTGTCTTTGCTGGGAGGCTCGTCGGTGAATGGCAGAGATGCCAAGAGCTGGCATTGGTTAATGTAAGTAAGTTCTATATAGGAGAGATGGGGCATTCCAGCGCGCCAAAAATATTTTTTGTATCCTGGTTTTGAAGTGTGAAACGAATGGTTGGAGCTCGAAGAAGAGGAAGGCCTAGGGAGAGACACGGAAATCACGTTGAGGAGTGGAGAGTAGGATTACTACTGGAGGAACTGTTGTTGAGGAACCAGAAGTAGTATGGCCTATTGCCTCTTAGGCGCGGTTGTTGGGGCGCGCGCCCAAGTGTCATAAAATTTGAAAACCATTCTCCAGCAGAGCTACAGTAGTTGATCTTCTGCACCTATAGGAAAGAATTTGTGGGGCGGGAAGTTTTACACAGTTATTCACCTTGAGGGATAATACATATTGTCCCGAAAGATGTAAATTTTGTTTTTTTATAGGTTTCTTTTTGAAAATCAAAGCCCTGCCCACGTCTACTACAGGTGGAAATTGTATTCAATGCTACAAGGCGACTCACCAAACAAATGGCAGTTGAAGGAGTTTAGGATGTTCAGTGGAGGCTCGGTATGGAAGCCGCCACCTTTAAATCAGTATACTCAGGTGCGCTCAACAGTTTTATTTTGATGAACGATTGGCTACTTTTAGTCACCTATTGAACCTTATGCAGGTGACGCTATTGATTGATTTGACAAACTGGTACATATTCTCGATATCAAGCTGAATAGGCTACAAGCGACGATAACACGCTGAGACCAGGCTAACAAGATCAGGTTCCGTCAATTAAGAGTGTTCAGGCAGTAGGAAAGTGGCAGCCCGAAATTTAGCACTTTTAATTTTTTAATTAATTAACTAAGCATATTATTAAAGATTTGACTCATCAAAGTTGTTGAAGACTACTTCATGCATCATAAAATAAGGTATTTTTAGTTTTCGAAATTGTATTTTTTTATAAAATCGATTATACGTGAAAAGTTATTGTTTATAAAATATTCTCATGTTTCTAAAAAAACTACAATTTCGAAAATTAAAAATATCTTATAATATGATGCATGAAGTAGTCTTCTACACCTTTGATGAGCCAAATCTTTAATAACATGTTTAGTTAATTAAATACAAAATAAAAAGTATTGAATTTTGGGCTGCCAATTTCTTAGGGGCTGTACACTTTTAACGATTCTGCATTTGTGACCCAGCGTAAACGGGTGATTCTCCCCAGAAGCCAAATTCAGTCAAAATCAAGATATTAAGAATGCCACCCAGCTCAGGCATGTCATCGATTCCTGTAGCTCTGACCCATGGTCAAGTGCGCAGAACTACTGCATCAGCGACTCTGTTGTGAATTTGTTTTTCATTTTCCGATCATTTATTTTTTATTATTTTGAACCCCACAACTTGGTCAGATTTCCTGTGACATTCTCTCATGTCTCCATCACTGTTCTGTTTCGGATGTTGTGGAGAGCAACATGACCGGTAAAGGTAGTGTTAGGGCCGGGAAGAAAATTGTTCCCTTTTGTGTTAAGTCTCAAACTTCGACCTTCGTTTTCATAGTCCAACTCTCTCCCATCTGCACTACGTTAACACTGACAAACGAAGACTAAACAGCTTAATTACTGACTTACTGAATGTTAGATTCGGCCTTTTTTTCAAATTTAAGTTGCACACGGGCTGAGCCCTGTAGCATATTATAATTGAAGACACGTGCTGATGTACAGTGTTAACTACCAAATTTTCGATTTTCTGATTATTGTATAAGTGAAGGTGTTAACAGACGCTCTGTATCATGACAGTATTATCATTCTGTAGACAAATCGGGAACAGTGGTATTTAGAGTCAGTGAATGTGCTATGTGCATTGAAAAAGATAGAAGCTCAATGAATAAACGCGTCATAATCCCATAGTTCATTTATCCAGTCATCTACACTGGTTTCAAGTGCATTTAAGCGTCAAAGAATGTGTTAATGTGCGTACTTGGCGCCTTCATCGGTTTATTTGAGCAGTTAGCGAAGCGCCGCCATTGTTGTTAACATATTATAATATTTAATAGAAATATAAATTTATTGTATTTGTAGGGAATGCCAGACGACCTGGTAGAGGAGCACGATGACGAACCTCGCAAGGGAACTTTAAGTAATACCCAGCGAGAGCGAATGGAAGAGTTACTGCGGAATATTACGCCAGAGAGAATTAAAATTGCGGAGGCCATGGTGTTCTGCATTGAGCATGCTGAGGCAGCTGAGGAAATTTGCGATTGTATCGCAGAGTCTCTTAGTTCTGCAACTACGCGAATTCATAGAAAGGTATTCTACTCTTTGCAAATCGAGTGTGAGATGATTCGTAGTAAGGAAGTAGGTATATAATTGAACAATCAATGAGCACACTAGCATAAATCCCCAGCAATAAGTACAAAAATGACTTGTGGGGTCAAAAGTTAAATAGAATTCATAATTTTTTATAAGAAAAACTTGCAGTCCAATAAGTATAATATCATTAAATTAACCCCAATTGATTCATTTGTTTTAAACAAAAGAGTGCAAAATACGCGGCATATTCAAATTAATAAATTGATCCTCGGCTATTTTTTTGGTGAGTTATAATTTTTTGTCCCTTAGATTTAGACAAATTAAAACTATGAAACCGTATTCTTGTTCCAATAATTTAAATTTTGTATTTTTCACACTTGTTTAAAGCCAATGAATCAATTCTGGTTTATTTAAAAGTATTTCCGTTGTTAAGTTAATCTCTAAAGGGCTTGGTAGGGCTGCTGGACTAATATTTAGTTTGAATTTCAGCTATTTTTATATTTTTTTTATTACGAACGCAGTCTATCCCCCATTAGTGAGACCAAAATTGATTGATTCTTGGGTTGATTTTACAGATAGCTCGACTTTATCTCGTTTCCGACATTCTTCACAACTGTACCGTAAAAATTAGTAATGCATCTAATTTTCGCCGCGGATTGGAGTCGCGCCTCATGCAAATCTTTGCCGATGTGAATATTGCTTACATGAAACTGGAGAGTCGCATGAAGGCTGAAGCTTTCAAAATGCGGGTTATGACGTTGTTCCGTGCATGGGAAGACTGGACTATCTATCCGAGGGATTTTCTTATCAGACTGCAGAATACATTCCTTGGATTATCTGCTCCTGTAAGCGTGAGTTCAATTTAAACATTACTTTTTTCATCATTTATATTTGGATTAATTTAATCCTGCCAATGGCTATACCAAGTTGAATCCACTAGAACAGAGCTTCTACCAAACTGCGCTTGGTAATGTGCACAGCTTTGGCAGGGGTAAGTGCGTGTCGAGTCTTGGTCACCTCCGAATTAATCGTGTGACTTTACCGGACTTTACTATAACATTGAGAACGTATACCAGTTTGCCAATGGCCAAAAATTCATACGGAAATAATACAAATAATGTCCGAAATCCATGGGGTCGTTGGCATTGGACAAGGGACCTATGGGACGCTATAAGTAGGCATGGGCCCATAAAAAGTCCATAAATAAATAACTAGAGCCTCCATCACTTCATTTCTAATCCAGTCTCTTGCCCAGCAGGCTGATCATGGCGATTGGTATTTATCTAATCCTGGGATTAAAACTGTAAACAAACAAATTTTGAATAGCACATTCCATTATCAAAAGATCTTGTTTGCATTTTTAATACCAGGGTATTAAATAAACCCCGGTATTATAATCGCCATGATCAGCCAGCTGGTACGAGCTGTTCTGTTGAACTTCATCTCAGCCGCCTGTATTTTACTTGCTGGCAGTCGACCTAATCTGTTGCAATCAATATTTTTGTGTAGGTTGAGGAGGAGCCGGAAGTAGACGGCGACGCTGACACGGACATCGATGGCGCCCCGCTCGAAGATGGCGGCGATGATGAAGACATTGATGGCGTCCCGCTTGACGGTGCTGCCCTCATTCAGTCAGCCATCAAACGGCTACATCAGGGTGATGATTTGGACGGAGTCCCGTGTACGTATTTTGTCCCTGTTAGTGATAAGGCGGGGTTTCCACCGACCTCTCATTGCAGAATGCATATACGTTGACGTGGTAGCAGACATTCAAGACTTAGGCGGGGTTTCCACCGACCTCTCATTGCAGAATGCAAATGACATTGACGGAAATTTGAATTTTTCTTTTTATGTAAATCTATTAAAATGTTTGTACTTAACAAATCCCATGACGCCATTTTTTAATTTTAGTTTGTGATTTTACTCTATGATCATTGATCAATTTTAACTAAGGCATAGAGTAAAACAAAAATTTCCGTCAATGTCATTTGCTTTCTGCAATGAGAGGTCGGTGGAAACCCCGCCTTTATTAATGATATCTGCTACCACGTCAACGTATGTGCATTCTGCAATGAGAGGTCGGTGGAAACCCCGCCTTAGTGATAAGCACGAAGGTATTTTTTTTTTGTCATCGCTGGTCTTGAGTTAAATTTTTACTGTAACGCATGGTCATATTTATTTCGGACTGGTAATGCTGATTATTTATCAATACCTCTAAATAGTGCGTGGAGTGTCATTAAAATAGAGCCTAGCATCTTGCTAGGATAGCTGTCGACCAGTCGGAGAGTTGAACCTTTTTACCTGCTCGGCACTGAATCTGACGCTCCAACGACTCTATTAGGTAGCCCTGTACTGGAACGCCTGAGGAGCCACAAGAAAAGGAAGACATTAAGGTTTATGTTACTTTCTAATTATTTCAGTTGAGGATATCGACGGTGTTCCTCTTGAGGACTCGCCCACACTGCCTTCGAAGAAACCAGCTGGCGCGTTTGTTCCCAGCAAATGGGAGACAGTGGACCCGGAGCAAGTGGAAGCTCAGGCTATGACAACTAGTAAATGGGATCAGCTTGAACTTCAGAAGAGGGTGAGGGGAACTGCCATCTTTTTTAGCAACTATAACTATTCCCAGAATCACTTCTGGTGCTATTATGTGCAATCCACTTCGATTCATATTCTCAAGCTACTTCCAATTGCTATTGTGATGTAAATAGCTTTAATTCTTTCACTATAGCTGTGTGCGATATCTTAAATATGATGGTGCTATCCTAAGAAGAGCTCCTGAGGCAGCATCATAAGAAACATTGGCCTGTTTTGGGACGTTCTTGTATGCAGGGTCGGTTCTTAAAAGTAATGTCATATTAGACTTAGTATGCGTCATCACTGGCAGATTAACATGTGCATCTAACTCGACTTATTATTGCATATTTTCAGTTGAGTTTATCCATGCCGATGCTGAAGCTATCATCATGTTCAATAGGTGGTTTGAGTTGTAGGCATTGATGACTTGGCAGTTTGATCCAATAAAGACGTCAATGTATTGAAAACTATGAATACGTTTTATTAACATTTATTTTAGGACGAAAACAGTCCGAACGCTAGCCTCGATTCTCAGGACGAGGACGATGATGAAAGTCCAGATGGTGAGGGAACGGGAGATAGTGGTAGGATGAATGAGACGAGACGAGCTCTGCTGCGGGAGGTGGAGGTCAAGGTGATTGCTTACCAAGACGAGCTCGAGTCGGGACAGAGGAAGGTCCGGCCCGGCTGGAACATGCAACAACAGGTGCAACACTTGCGCCGGAAACTGCTCAAGAAAGTGGAGCGAGGACGGCCCATATCCGGCGCGTTTGAGATGAAGGACGATACCCCGGACCGGAAGCGGAAACACTCGCCGTCCTCCTCTCGCAGGTAGGAGCAATATATAGAAACTTAGGAAGTAAGTTTGGTTAGGGTTAAGCCGGAAACGTAGAGATATACCTTTCAATGGCAATTATTTTTCTGGGTAGAAAAACTGGAGTTCTATTCCTACTTTCCCTTAGGGAAATCGAAACTCAGTGAATACCCCTAAGCAACTTGTCCTCTCTTAAATCATAATATAACGTTATAACAACGTTGAACAGAAATGACAACAGAATGCACAATTATTTCCGTTGTCATTGTCATACAGAGGATTTACAAACCATTCAATGAATGTTATGCCGACCCGTTCCCAACGGGACGCAACCCATTTAAAAATGAATTGAAATGCTGCTCCGACAGATTGGGTGACTTTGTATTTAAGTTGAAATAATAACATTTTGTTCGCTTCCTTGTTTTGGGTGGCTGGTAATTAAAGTACTGGCCATCAAATCACCATCTACTAGGAGCACCCAACTTTCTGCTACGACCGAAACCTAACCACACACAAGGCCATATATCGCTCATGCACGAGAAAAGTGACACATCTCAAAAAATTGCAAATTTGAGTTATACAAAAATGTCGAGGAAAATATAGCGAATTTTATGAATGTAGTGTCACATGTCCAGTTTAATTTGTTTCCGTAAGATTGCGTTAGTGTCACTGTTCCATTGTCAAGTTTCACTACTTCGGGTTTGGCAATACTGACATAATTCGGAATGGGCGTTGACGTGTCACATTTCTGAACGTCACTGTCATTGACAATTAGGACACGTCTAGTGGCCACATGGCGGGAGTGAATGTCCCATCTTTCCTATAGAACTATAATTGAAGCGCCTAGAAGCCAAGGGGTTCTTGTGATGTTTTTTGCGTTTTGTAGTTCAAGTGCACTGTGCTGTTACTTCAGATGCCCTTTATCCTAGAAACCAACAGGAACATCGGGCTCTCATTTTGACAATGCTAGAATTGATCGAAAAGGGGTATACCTATACTTTTTCAGTTGACTTACAAACTTTAGCCTCAATTATTATTTCGAATGTTTATTTTTGTCACTTGCACCCCTTTGCCTCTAGACGGTTTATTTAAGACTAGAAATAAATAAAATTGAGATGGTTTTTTTATTTTTGCAGAAAGTCGAAGCGTAGCAGAAGTAGCAGTGGCAGCCCGCCGCCGTCTGCTAGGAGCCGTGGCAGGTATGGTTGCAACCCAACACCCTCACCCCCTCTAACTCTTGCCTTCCAGCCTCTCATCTCCGTGTAATTAGACTCTGTGAAATTAGTGATATTCCCCCCCATCTTACCATGGGTAAGTTAACTATGGACTGATGACAATCGTTATTGATATTGTCACCGTGAACATCAAGCTGTGTTATTTATAATTAAATTAGAAAGTTATTTATTCAGTGAAAATTATTAATTATAATAATAATTTCAAATTTGAAAACTTACACCCGTGTAGATTTCTGGATGAACTCAAGTGTTTAAAAAATTTAATATACTTCGGGTTGATGTTCCGTCTAGTAATTAGAAAGATGTTCCCGTATTAACTGTACTTTGTGGAACTACCACCCAAACGTAGCGATAAATGCAAAAATGTTACAGTTAATTATGGCTCTACTCGTGCTATTTTAACTAGTTTACGTAGAAACGTTTCTTCATGCCCTTGGCATTAAACTGGATATGACGCCCGTTAGCAAGGCTAATGTCGTGCAAACTGCCGTAATACTAAGTTTCCGAATTTTTAGGCGGATTTTGTACACAAGTTTGCCTGGCGATTTTGAATCAGACTTAACACTTGTTTGTTGCGTTTGCTTGTAAACTACTGTAGCTCTAAAGCACCATATTTCAATGGTGGAATGTAACACCTTTCCAAGAGCATAAACCTGCCAACATATTGGCTATGCGCTGCAAAGAATAGGTTACATAGTGAAAATGCTCAATGAACATCAGTAAAGATTGTGCAAAGCCCACACCACGACCTTTTAGTTTAGTTCTAATTTGTACCATTTAAGATATTTTTACGTAGGGGTACTTTGGGTTGGTTTCCAAACGCCTTGTCATTGCACTATTTTTTTTTTCTGTTAATTTGTTATGTCATTCTGCTGTGTATACAGTGTGTTGAATGAATAGGATTTTGATTAAATGGGAAACAATGCTTATATGTAAATTATGCCATGGATGACATCGCTGTAATTTTTATTTTGGATAACTTCTAATTACATATTAATGTAAATAATGAAATAAAAGTTAACTGACAGATTTGTAGTGAGTTATAACGACAGGTGCGGCAACTTGGAAATTGCCAGTTAGCCTATTTTACGGGTTTCGGATTTTATTCGATGGGCCATAAGAGGGGTAAAAGTACCAGGTGACCCGAGAATAAATCTCGGCTGGTTTAGTGACAATAAGTTATTTAGGCTATGATCAATTAATCTGCAGTTGATTTTCATAAAGGTATCCGATATGATTTCTAAATTTTTTTCTGCTTAATATGAGTGAAAATGGGCTAAATCGTTAGGGGAAATTAAACTTCAGTTAATGGACAATTAGCATATATACCTACTGCGATTGGGTTGTCAACTTCCAATTATATTGCCTATGATTTACTTATGGATAATCCTCGCTCTTATTGTTGATTGGTTGACTTGGGTGGAGCATTTCTTCCTGCCATAATTTTTTTTTTTTAATTAGCAAATTGTTAAAATTATGGGCTAATAGTCCAATAACAGTTATTAATTTTAAAGATTACTTTTTGTAACTGCTAAATTTCCAACTGCTATTTAGTCGTAAAATGTCGTGGTATTCCATTTTAATAAACAGACAAAAACAAAAACTATCAACGCGCGCGGCAGCGCGCGAGCCAAGTTCCTACACACCCCCGATTTCATTTTAATAAACAAATAAAAACTTAGTGTTTTAGCAAAACTTGTTATAACTACTATAGCTAGAATTAGTGAAACCCAAATAATCGTTAAAAATTAACTTAAGAACTTAACTAAAGAAACCCACTTGTGTATATGAATGAATGAATAAACGACTTTATTGCAATACAAATGGCGAACAATAAGACTATAAAGTCTTTTTTTCATGTTAACCATAATTATATTGTATAAAACCCTCTTTTTTATTTTTTATACTTAACGACAGTGGCTTTCTTAGATAAATTAATTTTTTAGCGATTATTTGGGTTTTACTAATTCTAGTTCTAGTAGTTATAACAAGTTTTGCTAAAACACTAAGTTTTTGTTTGTTTATTTAACAAAGTAATACGATGTTACATCCACCATGTTTATGGGCGTTATTTTTGGCCATTGACAAGTGACAACTCAATCAAAGGAGGGCATTTTGACCCATTTTTTATTTCTGTATGCAAGTTGTCCATTGTAATCTACGGCGTTTAAATAGTAGGGTAATTGTGATGCTAAATTTCCTCACTTTGTTAGGAAATGCATCTAGGCATACAGTCTGTAATTTATCAAGTCGTGATGTAAACAAGATTGGCCGCGTTGTGCGTATGTGGTTCATCATATATTTGGTGGATGTCTTAGATCGAGGAGTCGCAGCTACAGCCCAATTAGAAAAAGTGGGTCGTCGAGACGTCGATCGTATAGCCCCTCCCCCCCACCCTACAAACGCTCCTCCCCCCACTCCTCTCACCGTTCTTCCTCTCCCAGCCGGAAACATCGGACCTCGTCTCCATCAAGACGGAAACACAGAGTTGGCAAAGACAAACACAAGTATAAACATTGAGCGAGCAGGTCAGGTATGTACGAATGTTGGCCCGTCGCACTTCATTCGGGTTGCTTTGTTTATTACGTATTAGGAGTGGGCTCAGCTTATTGGTCGCGAAAATGGCCCGTAAGTAAACCATAGAATAGCTTTCCCCCCAAATTTTGGGAGGACTTCATGGTCTAATCTAACAAAAACATTTTCAATACAATGCACGTTCTTGAACACTACTGAGACTATTAAAACATATAATTTATGGACTTTGATGGCATAGTGGTAGCTTGTTCGTACTTGTGGGAGTCTCTACACATCATGCGATCGGTGACCTGTCGTAACTCAACACGGGTATTACCTACAGAGGCGACATTTCATTGAATTGTTTGTATACAAATATTTTTTTTTTTTTAATTTAATTTATGGCATAGTGGTAGCTTGATCGTACTTGTGGGAGTCTCTACACATCATGCGATCGGTGACCTGTCGTAACTCAACACAGGTATTACCTACGGAGGCGACATTTCATTGAATTGTTTGTATATATATATATATTTTTTAATTTAATTTATGGCATAGTGGTAGCTTGTTCGTAATTGTGCGAGTCTATACACCATGCGATCGGTGACCTGTGACTCAACACAGGTATTACCTAGAGAGGCGACTGAAGAGGTTATTCTGATAAATTCTTTGAATTGCTTGCATGCAAATAATCTTTAAAACAAGTTAAAATTTAAAAAAAAAGTAATAAGTTGCTTTTTGTGAAAAATAAAATAAAACTTGCATGATGGCA
Source organism: Psococerastis gibbosa (assembly GCA_963971405.1). Classification (NCBI taxonomy): domain Eukaryota; kingdom Metazoa; phylum Arthropoda; class Insecta; order Psocodea; family Psocidae; genus Psococerastis; species Psococerastis gibbosa. Next base: position 21,439,525 of record OZ020491.1, on the reverse strand, counting down.
ACGACCACATTACCAACTCACCAAATTAGCCGTTTCCGCCTTTTTGACACTGAAATTCAATTCTCTGTGGTGTTCAGTTAGTAAAGCGGTTTCTAAACATGGGATCACAGTTCGCAATTCATAAAACTGAAGAATTTTGGACATAAGTTTGCTGACATGGTAAAAGAGCAATGATTTTTTAATAGAGCAATGTCGGCCACTGAGTATAAAAATATAAAATAACATGGCTGCTTGCCCAAACTTAATTACTGAAAACTGAACTCCCTGCCGTTGCAATAGAAAGTTCTTTCTCGAAGTTGATATGATGTTGCCTGATAGGGATAAAAAGTCTATTGTTTCCTTTTTTACCCGACTAACACTGAAAAGCTATGTGTTCAAAACCCCAACAACCAATCATTTGAACACTATAAACTGACCATATTGCTAAATCAAAGAATTGTGTAAAACCGTTTTTGGTATAAATACTTAGTTTACATAAATTTCATTATTATATATTGGATGTAGCCTATAGTTTGGCTCTTGAAATCCACTATTGTGTGTACCTATTCGCGAATCGAATAACATTTTTTTTAGCATGTTTGCAGAGTTTAGAACTGGAGGAAACAGTCACAAATACTTTACTAGTTTGCATAATATGGCATTCAAAGACAATTCAGAGTCCGTTTTTGAAGAATTTCACTATAAAATCTTATAGCTTTAAAGATACCACACCCATTTGAAGAAATGTTCTTCTATATTTTTGTGTACGTTACGTAGCCGTTACTAGCACCAATTGGCCACAAATATACCGCTCTTAAAACCTATAACAACCTACCAATAGTTAAAAAAAAGCAGCCCTACCCTTAAACTATTCATGAATAAGCTTAAAAGACACCTTGATGCCTAAATTATAACACGTACTCCATAACCCATTGCACATACATACATAACTAACCTAACCTAACTAATGTTAACTACCAATCATAAATTAACAATACATAATAATAATTGACTAGTGAAACTCCCTGTAATTAAGGGCAAATGCCAGCGGCTATAGAAGAATTTTTTTTTTGTAGACGATTAGGAAATATAGTATACTATTATACAGTTTTTGTACTCGTTCGACCTGACGTACTCGTCTGTTATTTTTTGCAAATAAACTGTTGCCGATTGGTGTAACTCACGGCCACATAATGCATCAAAATGTAACATTGCTTCTAAAGGAATCGGCATTTTTATAGCTTCATATTTATAGTTCATGTAACATTTGATTTTTTACGCCTATTTTTTTTCCTCCGGTTGCCTCTAAAAGTGGTATCCCAATCGCGTAAAAGATAATTCTTGAAAACCATTAAACAACGAATATTATAGTTATGAGGGAGTATAGAGCAGATTGGAGAAAAGAATTCTTGTCAGTGTTTGACTATATAGTATGGGATTTTATACTTCTTAGATTGTTTTGACCAAGGAGAACGGTATTCTTGTACCTGTCTGTAGGGAGCATGACCTCAGTACAAATTCAGGCCGGTATGGCTTAAAATCAATAAATTTCAAGCCTCATGATATTTTGCACTTAAGATCGACATGCACTGTAGCCATGTCTTTTCTTTACTTCTTTAATTAATCGGCGTATTTTTTAAATGTTTCAGCAATGGACATTACGAATTGATGCGAAGAAAGATGTCTTGTTTTCCATCTATTGTTTCAGGAAGTCTGCGTTGTTTGCCCTCCCAAGTCACCCTCATATTGTCGTACAAAAGTTGCGCCTTATCTTTAACGCGGCTAATAGGATAATATATTATATTAATATAATATATATATATAAACTTTATATTTCAATGAAACATGACAAAAAGTGTATAATACATGGTAGATGGCTTACATTATCTATTGTTGCCATAGTATATGTACATGTAAAAATGCCATGGGGTATCCCAATTATACATGATAGTCTCCTTAGTAACTTTGTAAAACTTGCTGTCACTCATTGTTAAAAAAAATTACTTGGTAAAGTTTTACGTTAAAATGTAAAAAAACATACAACCGGTTTCGGCACACTTGATGATGGCGTTAACCGGTTGGATGTGTTTTTTGTATTTTAACGTAAAACTTTACCAAGTAATTTTTTTCACAATGAATGTATCCCAATTAATAGTTTCAGAATATTTAAACTTGTCCGCCGTTAACTTCTGTGTCACCCTTAGGTCCTTGGGGGTTGGATTGTGTCTGATTGAGTCTGACTATGGTCACTTCAAATAGTACCATAAAATTTAAACTTTTTCTTCACAAGGGATGACAAACTTTTATTTGGTGAACAAACCAAGCTTGGGCATTTTTCAGTAAATTAGTTCCTCGTTTCACAGCTTCAGATATGAGAAACTGAAAAAATACTAGATTTCTAAAAAAGCTAACTATTTGCATAACTATTAACTGATTTGCGACTGTTCCATAAAATCTGCTTAGTGCACTTTATCGTTTTTCTCTAGAGTTACAATTTAAGTGCGAAAATGCAAATAAAATTTAATGTAGGCTACTATACGTAAGCTTGTATTTTGTTTTAATTTTTCATAAAATTATTTTCCTATCTTTGCGGCTGTGAGTTGAAGAATTAATTATTTTAGTCTGAAAAACCCAGGCCTGCGTTGTTTACACAATATTTGGAACTCTCCATCTTTAGACTGACTGGCCACTGTTTCATTCGAGCCAACTTCTGTCACTTAGTTTGATGTGTCCATCCCGTAGGAAATTGGCAGCACGAAATATAATACTTCTTATTTTTTATTTAATTAACTAAGCAAGTTATTTAAGATTTGGCTCATTTAAATTGTAGAAGACTACTTCATGCATCGTATAATAGGGTATTTTTAAAGTTTGTTTTTTATTTTTTTCGTTGGTATCTATTATACGTGAAATAATAGGCCTATTGTTTATAAATTATAACTTTTATGAAAAAGCTACGGTACCAAAAATTAAAAATACCCTATTATATGATGCATGAATTATTCTTCTACAACTTAAATGGGCCTAATCTTTAATGACTTGCTTAGTTGATTAAATAAAAAATAAGAAGTATTAAATTTCGTGCTGCCGATTTCCTAAGGGTTATGCCGATTTTAAAAATAGGCGCTAAACTAGTAATGACATTATGGGGGTGCCTCTTTAGTGTGATTGAACTTTCCCACATTAGTGTAGTAGCAAACCTTTTTTAGAATGAGGTAAGTATGCAGCTTGCGAGAACCTTCAGCTTCAAGACACATTTTTTTTTTTTACTTAAATGACACTTGGATGCTTTTTACCTCTTTTTGTGAAGGAAATATATCATCGTTGGTAAATTATTTTCTGGTTATTTTTTTACTCATTTACCTGCAGCTTGATCATGTCGGTTTGGGATTATTATAATACCGGGGTTTTAAACAAATAAGTGGAAAATGCGCGGGAAATTCAAATTGGGAGTTTTTAATGTTTTCCTCCCTTAGATGTGGACACATTAATTAAAATTGTTATTAAATTTAAAAATTCTACCTGTACATTTTAATGTTTATTTGTATCTCCTTCAATTATTATACAAATGCAACCATTCTCTTGTATTCTAATAATTTATTAACTTTAATTTGAATATTTTAACCCCTATATTATAATAATCCCAAATCGCCATGACCGGGCCGCTGGTGTGTAATATACCTGACATTGAATATCTATGATACGAGCAGTTTATTGAAGAGCAACTTTGGAAAAACTAATGAAATGTTACTTTTATAATCCCACAGGGACAGGTACACACGGACGATTTGTCGTGGGAACAAATGGGCGGGTGATAGGTTGGTGCGAAAAAACCATTCAATTTCTGAACGCACTTCCGAAGATTTCTGACGTCGACGCGTGTTCGGTGGTGTCAAGGGGAAAACCGTGCACCAGTGTGTGGTCGGCTTCACGCCAGACACAGAAATCTTCTGAAGTTGACTCTGCTTTTCCTTTCCAACTGCCCGACGTGCTACTCGTCCTTGTGTACCTTGACTAAGCGTTTCAGCATTCAGCGATTTCTGAGTGACAATAAACAATAAGTAGCTGTTTGCTACTTCATTACACTGGCGAAGTGTTTTATTTTTTGTGGAAATGGTTACAACCTAAAGTCGATGTCACAGCACGGATCAGTTCAGGCTGGGCCTAGAGATCCTGAAAGACCGAAGAATGCCGAAAAAGCTGAATGGGTGCATTGATTAACAAGCAGTAAGACCGTGTATGGACCTGAGATCTGGCCATTCAAGAACAAATTTATGAGCTATTCTCTAGGTGGTAAACTAAAGGACAGGAAAACGAAGATACCCGAGCGGAGATGCAGGTAGCCCCTAAAGTGAGGCCCAGAAGGGCAAAAAATTGCACTATACCCCGAGTGGCAAGCGATGTGTTTTTCATGTCTCGGTAGTGATACAATCAATTAATAAAGTAACAACCAGTTAATGATTGAAAGCGAATAATTCTTAATATATTCAATTTGGACAATATTTTTACATAATGTGCATTCGCGACCACATAAAATATACCGAAATTAATTAAAATAATAAATTAAGCGGTGAGGGCTAGTAATGAGCAGCTGCACTATGGGCCAATCTGCACTTGAGTTTGGGTCGGCTGTTGCGCACTGTAGTTATTGTATGTATTCAGAGGAACTGTCGCACTCACTGTAATGGGCGGCATCCCGGGCAGACTAATAGGGGTCGTCAGCGGCATTCCAGGTATTGACGGCTGGAATATTGCTGCAAGTCAAAATAACACTGGTTAAATAGGCAAATAAAAACAAAGGTTCTTTTCTAATGCTACCCGGCAGGGACGTCAATTGGGGTCCCAGGAGGGTCAACTAACTGCCCCCTGCAACAAAAAGTACGACCCTGGCTAGTGGTTAGTTGCAACCTTGTTAAGTCATCGTGCCCCCCCCCCTTAAAAAGTATTGAGGCCCGGTATACAAAGACTATTCGAATCGCTGAGAAATATGTCATTGCTGCAAAAGCCATAAATTCTACTTCATAATGCGGCTATTCCACCGGCCAATTTGCTTCACTTGTGAAAGTTCTTGTGAAGCAGTGAATTTTGTCATTGACGTTCGTTTTGTTTTAAGGACTATTATGTAGATACTTAACTTATCTAAGTTATAATATTATTAATGATGTCTGCTACCATATTATAACTTAATTTATAATAGGTAAGTTAAGTATCTACATAATAGTCTCCTTAAAACAAAACAAACGTAAATGACAAAATTCACTGCTTCACAAGCACTTTCACAAGTGAGGCAAATGGTCGGTGGAATAGCCGCCTGACGCTAGTACAAAAGTTCCGTGCACCTGTTCCATAAATCTACAGTTGCAGACTCTGTGGTTTTGCACCAACCAATTTGCTCTAACGACGAATTTTTCTGCGTTTCACTGGCGTTCAAATGTACCGGTTCTAAAAGAGTAAATTGCTGGGGTATCGCTGAGTTGCATTGCAGGGAATGGGCGTAAATTATCGTTAATTGCCTTCAATGTATCTTGCCGATAATTAGGCGGCTATCCCACCGGCCAATTTGCTTCATTTGTGATACTGTCACTGATGTTTGTTTTGTTTTAAGGAGACTATTATGTAGATACTTAATTTATAATAGATAAGTTAAGTATCTACATAATAGTCTCCTTAAAACAAAGCAAATGTCAGTGACAGTGTCACAAATGAAGCCGGTGGAATAGTCGCCTTAAACAGCCGACAGAACTTATACGAATATTTATACATTGCGGCCTAACAACCAAACTAAAACCGAATACAGTTTTGGTTATTCCGCATTTGGGTCTCCTCAAGTCAATATCGAAGGGAAAAAGTAATTTGACTAGAGTAGAATTATCAGGTTGCCTCATAACCTATAGATTCATATAGGCAATCGTTACACCACAGACCATACACTAGAGACAACTGGGCGCATAGCTTCAGTGATCTTTTGGCGCTTATTCCACCAACGTCAATAGTAATGTGGTAGCAGACATTTTTTTTTTTTTTAAATTGGGGTACAGGTGTGCACTTAAGCCTATTGGCCTATTGTGCCCCCTACAACAAAGTATCCACATCACTTTCTCGAGGCCTATCTCCCTCAGGAGAGCCAGGATCTTGAGGGGATTCAGAAGTGGAAGGTCTTTTACATGTAATTGCAAGCTTCCCGAGCATACTGCTCTTCTTCGTGCGATTGCATCGCATCGCAAGTCCTCCGTACCTTCATTACAGAACCTGCAAGACTATATAGTATGGATTATTAATCTCTCCTCAGACGTTTGCCTTACCTTTATTAACGGTGCGGTCGATCAGATGGTCTGGGCGCCCAGCTTCGTAGACTATCTTGCTGTTTAACTCTAGGCGCACGACGGAGTAGAGATTTTGTTACCAGTTATACCAGACTAAAACTAGATGAATTAATAATGTGAGAGAACAGAGGGAATATCCGAACGAACTACGTGGGAGTAAAATGGCGACTGACTAGAGCTGTGCTGCCTCTTGCTGTTTCATGTTGTAACGTGTTTTGTTACAACTAACCTCCCCCCTTAAATGGAGGGTAAAACTGGCAAACCAAAATATACAATATAAATGATATAAGAAAAATGTAACTCATTAATCTGCAATCTTTTTCGAATGCAGAGTTATTTTATTCTACAAGTACATTGGGACGGGGTACGAGAACGATAGATCGTAGTGCCCGTTTAATGACTCCACTTCGAGTCTTAATGTCTATGGTTCTAGCCACATTGTTTGCGTCTGGGTAGAGCTTTTCAACTATTCCTAAGCCCCAATAGCCTGGGACTGAAAACTTCCCTGTTAGGGATGGAATCCAAACGAGATCGCCTACCTTGACATTAGCGTTATTACCTTTCGGCCATTTAAGCTTTTGCATATACGTGTTTAATACTTCACGACGGAAGGTTTTCCAGAATATTTGGATAATAGCTCTTAGTTTGTAAAATCTTTTACGCAAGGGCATGGGTTCATCGTTCACCAAAATGGGTGCTGAATTGAGATGACCTCCAGTCAACATATGACTAGGTGACAATATTAATGCAGGGTCTGTAGTGTCGAACAGAGTTGGGCCTATGTAGGGCCGACTGTTGACCAGTCCTTCAACATTAATAAACAGTGTTATAAGATCTTGTAGGTGTAATGGTTCTACAAGTAAGCGTTTTAAAACATTCTTTGCGACTTTTATGAGGGGCTCGTAACCTCCCATCCAAGGAGCCGCAACAGGTATTGTAGTGAACTTTATAGAACGCGTAGCTAAAGCTGATAGAATTTCATCCTGATTATCATTTAGAAATTTCGCACATTCGGACATGAATTTCCCTCCCGCCATCAGATTTGTACCATGGTCGGATCTGATTTCGCAAGGAAGCGACCTACGAGAGGTGAATCTGGTGACACTGTCGAGGAAATCCTCCATAGTCATTGAACACAGATGTTCAATGTGCACACACCGTGTTGCATCGCATAGGAAAATGATACCCCAAACTTTCATGTTTGCCTGTGGGTTTTTTCTGCCAGAACTGCGCAGTCCTGGTATTACGTGGTAAGGTCCGAAGCAGTCTATCGAAACTGTACCTCGAAACGGAAAACAGGGAGTTAGTCGGGACCTGGGAAGATCCGCTTGTATTGGAGATGGGCGTACAGGATTCAGTTTAGCGCACGTAAAACAACGGTAGATAACAGAACGCATTATTGATCGTACAGAGATTATCCAAAACTTTTGTTTTAGAAGGCAGGTACTGAGATTTGTACCACTGTGACCCGATTGAGCGTGATATAGTCGGCACAATAAAACGGCTAAATGACACTTGGGGAGTATCATTGGGTGCCTGGTTTCGTATGGTAAACTAGCTAACTGCAGCCGACCGGCCACTCGTAATATCTGATGTTTACCAATGAACGGTGTAAGTTTCGCAAACTTATCAGTGGGTGGTTTCCCTTTGTTTATTCGCGAAAGTTCATCGGGAAAACTGTGTTCCTGTTGAATTTTCACTATAGTGTGGGTAGCAAGATTGAGCTCGTCTACTGTGAGAGACGATTTTATGCGTTCAGATTTCGTTTTTCGACAATTTGAGATGAATCGTAATACATAAGCAGTAGTTCTTTGTAAAATAGAAAATTTTGAAAACTTTTCTATCAGATTTATAAAAATATTCATATCTGGTGATTGGGTTAATTTCAAGGAAATTAAACTATCCGGTTTTAAACCGGGCAGATTTTTGCAGTCGCTTGGGGAAAATGGAGGGGGTGGAAAGTTTTCCCTCAGAATGCTAGGCCCTGAAAACCATAGCGAATTTTCCAGCAATTGCGATGGGTATAGACCTCTGGTGCAAAGGTCGCTTGCATTTTCAGAGGTGGTACAGTAGTGGAACGATACTGGAACTGTCGATTGAGACACAATTTCCATAATTCGAGAAACGCGGTTAGCATTGAATATTTTCAATTTTTGTACAGGTACGTGAACGTATGAAAGCGCTATTTTGGAATCTGAGAATATACAAATATTTTGAATTTGGATAGGCAATTGACCGTCAATGAACCATTTTATTAATTTTGCTCCAAGTTCAATGCTTGATAACTCCAATTCGGGCATAGTACGAATTATTTTCTGGGGGCAGAGCTTACTTTTGGCTATTAGTAAGTTACTATGAAACGATCCTTCGGGGGATTTCGATGTGAGATAGGCAACTGATGAGTATCCTTTTTGGCTACTGTCACACATTATAGATAACCAATGGGTAGATGATTGGTTGGTAATGCAGCGAGGGATTCTGATTTTCGACAATATAGGCATTTCATTAGTAAATGTTAACCATTGTGACTTGTACGGTTCTGGAACTTCATCGTCCCACCCCGTGTTGGGAAAATTGCCCCATAGAGATTGAATTAAAGTTTTCATAAAAAACACACATGGGTGCAAGAGGCCCATAGTATCATGCGTGCGAGCTAAGTAACTCGTGCATGACCTACGTGTTACAGTACCAGTAAATGGTTGAAATTCGAACTTGAAAATGTCAGTCTCGGGGTTCCAAAGAATACCTAAAACCGGAACTGGCATAGTAGAATTAGAAAGATTTACGTCGGAAGAGATCGAACCTAAGTCTGAATCTGGAAGACCGTTAAGGGCTTCTGGATGTGAGCTTATAAATTTGCATAAGTGAAAATTCCCTTTTTTAAGAATTTTAATCAGTTGATCTCGAATTTTGATGCACGACTGAACAGAATCGCATGAATATACGAGGTCATCAATAAATCGGTTTTTATTTAAAAATGACGTAGTAATGGGAAATTCTTTTTCATTTTCCAGAGAAAGTTGCTTTACACAACGTAGTGCAATATATGGGCTACAAGTAAGACCATAGCAGAGGTGATTTAACTTGCTTTCAGTTACTGAACCGTCAGGGGAAGCCTGACCGTTCTCGTCGAGACGTGTCAAAATGTGAATTTTTTCAGAATCCGAAGGGCGAAGTCGAATACTTCGATAAAACGTCTTGATATCGCACATGAGGCATACAGTAGATAATCTACAGGCTATCAGAACATAATTTATGTCTCTCTGCAGTTTCGGACCTGTATGTAGAATGGAATTTAAATGTAAATTATTGCCAGGAGCAGTTAGAGTAGGTACAAAGACAAGCTTTGGTTTCCCGCTTGATTTCTTAAAAACAATCTTTTGGTTTAGTAAGTACTGCGACGTAACATGAGAACGCGAGATTTCATTTTTATTAAGGTAATCTTGTAATGTCTCTTTATAAGTAGCGTAATGCTCATGATTTTTTAAAAGTTTACTTTCCATAGCACGGAAGCATGCAATTGCACGGGCTCGATTGTTGCCTAACGAGGAAATATCGGAACGAAATGGTAATGACACTATAAACGAACCATCGGTGTCTCGCTTATAAGAGTCTAGAAAATGTTGTTCGACATATAAATCGTCTTCACATGGAGGCAAGGTCTCATGATCGGAAGCTGGAATGGTTTCGCGCTCAAAATATTTTTCCATGATGTCGGCTAGTTGAATGTCGGATTGAGCCATGAAAACCTTGGGATCGGAGCCGCTTAAGGTGGGAATTTTTCCCATAATTACGTATCCAAACGGAGTATGTACTGGATAAGGCCAGTTAGGAGGGTGTCGAATATTCGGAATATTTAGGAATTTTTCGTTATTTTGCATTAATTCGACGGTATCTCCGACGGACAATAGAATGTCATATGGTTTTGAATTAAAAAACTTTGGGTCAGCTAGCTGATAATTCTTAACGTATGTTGTGAAATCATTACTTAATGTCACTTTTGTAGAATTTTGGCAGATAGTTTTCATGATTTTAGCATTTATTTCGAAGATAAATTCGGGATTAAATCTCGATCTAAGCGAGAGTACAGTAGAGCCTATGGTGTTCTTTAATGAATCACCTAGCCCATAAATAGGTAACAATTTCTTTTTTGAAAAGTTTAGACCTAGTTTTTTAACAGTGGGCAGAGAGATAAGTGTTTCTTCGCTGCCACTATCTAAGCATAGGCACACTTCGTGCGTGTAGCCTAGATTGTCCTTTACGTGGACGATAGCTGTGCCAATGAGGTTGTGCAACTCATTTTTTGGCTGAGAGGAAGTCGTTACACACGACAGCGTCTTGGGTGACTGTGTGACGATTGGTTGAACAGTAGCTGAGCTTACAGTGCGTTTATCGCAGATAGCACTATTGTGCATTTTAGATTGGCAGTAGTAACAGGATTTTGTGCTTTTGCACTCGCTTATTTTTGAATGCGTAAGCGACATGCAGGCAGGGCATCTTAGGTTAGAGGTCACCCATTTGATGCGGTCAGAAACAGGTAAACTGAGAAATTCGGCACAAGTTGAAATTTTATGTGTCGAATTTGAGCAGAAAATGCAGGGACTCACGAAATTAGGTAATTTCGGAGTTGGTTTCTTCGCATTTGTAGTATGCGATGTCACCTTAAGAGTGCGATTACTTCGAAGCGCACTGTGACCTGGGCTAGAATCCGAGGTCTTAGAATGCGTAGTAACAGATTCCTGAGACAGTAAAGTTAAAGTTTGAAATTGTTTTGATACAAAATCAATTACTTCTTTGTACTTAGGTATGACCCCTGCCGACAGCTGCTGTTCGAACAGGCGGCGAGTTAGTGGGTCTAAATTGCGGACGGCAATCGACAGTAATAAAAAATCGCCAAGGTCCACGACTGACGACAGACCTTTTAGAGCTGTAACTCCTTCAGAGTGTACCTCTAAAAACTTTTGGAGGGACTCGGGTGTAGCCTTCTTTTGTGGAACGAAATTGAACAATTCGTTTGTATAGAGAGCGGCCAAGGTACGCTGGCATTCGAACCTTTCTTTTAATGCAGAAATGGCGTCAACGTAGCCTTGGTTGGTTAATGGAAATTGGGACACAATATTTAGGCCTTCACCAATTAAGAGAGTCCGCAAATAATAAAATTTTTCCGACCCTGATAGGTTGGTTTGAGAATCATACACTGCCTGAAAAAGAGAAAACCATCTCTGAAAATCTTTTACATCATTTGTAAATTTTTCCATTTGGATTCGCGGTAGTTGTATATTAGACTGAGTAGGTGTAGAAATAGAAGTAGGATTAGACTGATTAGATCGTGATGCGATTGACTTGTCGTAGGCGTCGTAATATAGGACCGTGACGGATTCCACTATATCATCGAAACTTTTAACTGTAGCGTCGATGTTTAGTTTTGACGAATCATCCGTAACAATCGTATTGTATCTCCGTATCTTTTTTGACAAATAACTTAACTCGCTCCTGAGCTTGACACACATGTCATACTTTTGCTTAAGTAGAGACACTCTAGTTTTAGCATAGGACATAGCGAGGTCCCTAGCGCTCGTCACTCTAGCGAATAAATCGTTTAGCTGGGCCTGGAGCGAATCTAAAATTTGTTCGGTTGTAAAGTCATCACGACTTGCGTCATTATGATCACTATCACTGACACCCATTTTTGATTAGAAATATAATAGTAAAATTAATTATAGAGAGCCACAGAAAAGCGTAGCCCTAAAAGTAGCAAAGAAAAACAGATTAGATTCTAGCAGGTACTTGACTGATACAAGTACCTACTGTATGCGTATTATTATAGTATAGGCCTAGTCGTAAAAAAGCCTACAGCAGGCAAGCGGCAGCACAGAAAATCAGAGAAAACAGTGGACTGTAATTAAAATTAGAAAATAGAATTATCAAAATTTTTACTCGATGGACCATAATTTAGTATGGATTATTAATCTCTCCTCAGACGTTTGCCTTACCTTTATTAACGGTGCGGTCGATCAGATGGTCTGGGCGCCCAGCTTCGTAGACTATCTTGCTGTTTAACTCTAGGCGCACGACGGAGTAGAGATTTTGTTACCAGTTATACCAGACTAAAACTAGATGAATTAATAATGTGAGAGAACAGAGGGAATATCCGAACGAACTACGTGGGAGTAAAATGGCGACTGACTAGAGCTGTGCTGCCTCTTGCTGTTTCATGTTGTAACGTGTTTTGTTACAACTACTATAGTTGTCTCCCCAAGAGACTCCAGATATTTAACCCCGGGACCAAAGACGCCAAGGCCTGTTCTTGGTTTTGTACTTCCTAGCCTAGAGCCATCAGTAAACCACGCGATTGTCTGACTATTGAGAATTCCTGCTGATTCGCAACATTCTTGCATTGTCCCTAATTAGTTTCGAATTCCCTCCTAAAACAGTATTTTGGATGGATTCTATCGCTTGGCATATCCAGGCAGTGGTCAGACGTAGTCAGAGAGGCTGAGTCTCTCTTAATTGCCCTTCCACTCCTAATAATGCCATTTCGGCTGAAGTTTCCACTGCAACATGGAGGGGTGGGAAGTCCAGTACTATCTCCATTGCTGCAGTGCGACAGGATTTCATAGCCCCTGCAAAGCATCATGTTAGAGAATACGGGCTTCTGAATTTAGCCATAATTTGGATTATTCAGAGAAAAATTCTCATGTGGTTTGATTTTGCCGTGTCCATGAAGCCATGACCAATGGTTTGGTTACAGCAGGAAAAGACAGGCTGGTAGCAGACATTAAAGACAGTCTAAAAATGTCTGCTACCACGTCAATACCACATTTACTATTGACGTAGGTGGAATAAGCGCCTTTGGACAAAGATTCGCGTAGGATGTTCGTAGAGCTACCCTAAGCTTTGAAAATGTTTCCGGAATATCTTTCAACGGTAGTCGTATAGATCCTTAGGCCTGATGCATTAAGGCGATCTCTAAAGTTTTCTGAAATAGACTTGCGTTTTTTCACCAACGCATTCGCTCCAACCAAAACAAAACGCTTATATGGCGCATAAATGGCCCATGTGCACCAGGCTTGAATGAACTATACCACTGCGGCCGGCTCTATACAGTATGTCGCTCACCTGGTTGAGGAGGAGCCGCCACTGCAACAGTTTCATTAGTTACAGACACCATTGTTGGAGCGGCAGGTCCTATATCATTAGGCACAACGCCAGCAGACTGCTGCGGATACGCCGCGCTAGTAGGTGTAAAAACAGCGGTAGGGACAATCGGAGTCCCTATAGCAGGGGCAGGTGTGAAAATAGGGGTAGACATGGTCGCGATGCCTCCAACGGTAGGTGTAAACACAGGAACTGTCGCGGTTCCACCAACAGCCGCGGGATGAGGAGTGTTCCAGGAGCCGTACGGGTTGACAAGACCAGTGCTCGGTTGAAACCCAGAAGCGTACGGATTGGTGGGATGGGCGTAGGGGTAGGTTTCAGGGGGTGACGCATAGGTAGCCGGTGGTGGGGGGTAAACGGCAGCTGAAGGGAGGGTGTATGGCGCGGGAGAGGGGTTGTTGGGCTGGGGCGTGGAGATATTCGATGGGGAGGCAGACGCGGCCCGTTGTTGATGCAATATGGCCGCTGCTGCCGACGCGTCCGCCTGTTTCTCAATCAACGGCCTCGGTTGCGACACCGGCGGTGCTGGGACTGTGGGCGGTGACTTAGGTTTTGTTTCCAAGTCAGTTTGAATTGGTATTCTATGAAGATATCCATATCCTATATTGCATCCAAGGCTGAAAATGAATGCATGTTATTAATGTTAGGCGCTATACTATGCCTGCTATAAATTTATTATTGGCATAATTTGTGGAAACACATTAATTCATGATGTAACTCTGTTAAGAAGTGACATGGCAGGAGAAGTATCTGGCACATATCGATATTTACCCCGAGTTGCTATGACATGGACGATTCTCGCAGTCGCACTTTGCCGACGTACTTTCCATTGCAGCCATAAGGGCTAAGGCTATCAGCAGATTTCTTAACTATTCCGGAAGCTGGCGTGAAGCCGACCGCACGTGCACGGTTTTCCCCTAGACACGCCAGACCATGGAACTTCAGAGTGAGTCTCTGGGTGTGCACCGACCATTCACCAAGCCCTATCCCTACAATTGAAAAAACGTCGGCAAATTGCGACAGCGAGAATCGTCCGTATGTGCCTGGCTTACGATCTGTAGTCTCGGTGATCGTGTAATAGCATGGTAAGAATATACAGAAGTGTGTGGGACGGACGGTTACTTAATAGCTATTATACGGGGACGAATAATCCCACAAATAAATCTAATACGACGAAATAATAATATAAATAATTAGATTACTCGTGACTTCGTGGTATTTCATTTTAATAAACAAAAAATAAAAAATAAAAAACTTAGAGTTTTAGAAAAACTTGTTATAACAACCCGAATTAGTAAAACCCAAATAATCGTTAAGAAAATAACTTTGTCTAAGAAATCCACTTGTGTTAGTATAAAACCCTGAGCGCTTTTGGCAGGAACTGCCATCTACAGAGGGAAACCCACTAGCACAGTTACACCTTATCTGCGATTAGAGACTTGCTCAACTCGAGGAGAAGATTCAAATGTTAACAAAGTTAATTTCTTAACGATTATTTGGGTTTTACTAATTCGGGTTGTTGTAACAAGTTACTTCTTAGTTAGGTAGACCTATTTTTTGTTGGTAGTAGTCGGATTCGAAACGGAAATAGTTTTGATGAGTGCATGTGTCTAACAGAAGGAGGGTCTCAGAAATAAGGCTGTTCGAGGTAGTATTGTGATAGAGTGACTGGGCAACTAATTTACGTACTTCGGGTACGGGAATATTAGTAAACAGATTTTTGACATCGAAAGAGACGAGTTTGGCATTGCTGGATAAGGAAAGGTGCTTAAGACGGGAAACCAACTCGAATGAGTTTTTGACGCTGTGGCGGGGTGTGAAGTTTGATAGCTCGCGAATGTGTTTGTTAGCTACTTTGTTGACTGGGGCACTGT
The DNA here is from genome assembly GCA_963971405.1 of Psococerastis gibbosa. NCBI lineage: Eukaryota > Metazoa > Arthropoda > Insecta > Psocodea > Psocidae > Psococerastis > Psococerastis gibbosa. The sequence goes on along the minus strand of OZ020491.1, from coordinate 21,424,191 downwards.
TATACGAAGCTACTGGGCGGAAAGGTTGATTGGGTTTATGAAGTTTAACCATACCAAAAAATGAAGGAGCTACGGGGTTCATGTTGGTAAATTTATAGGCTATATTTTGGGGTATCGTATTAGAGCTTTGTTTAATGGCTTTTTGGTATTTGTTTGTGGGGTCTACTTTAAGTTTTACGAATGTGGATTCATCAGAAATGAGGTCTAAGACTTTAGAAACATAATCATGGGTAGGTAAAATGACAATAGAATTTCCTTTATCCGCCTTGGTGAGTGTAAGGTTATCTTGGGCTAGTTTCTTTTTAATAGATTTAGTGTTATCGTTTTTGTGTGTAAGTTTGACGTTTTTCAGAATATCTGCTGCTGTGTGTTTTTCATTATTGTGGTTTTTTAGGCTAAATTCAGTGTCTGACATTAAGTTGGTTAACGTGTTTTTGTTTAGACCTATATCGGGGCAATACTTGAGGCCCTTGTTGAGAAGTTCCATTTCTTTTGTGTTGAAAATCGTGTTAGATAAGTTGACGGTACGAGGATAGAATTTATGTGTTGTGATGGGTAGTGCAGTGAGTGTCTGCGCTGAAGGCGTGAGGCCTTGACCTACCCCAGTCTCCATCGATCGATGAAGGGGGTTAGACCGGGAACTCACGCTCGTCCCGCGCATCTGATGTTTCGTGTCGCGATGTGATGTGTGATGTATTCCGTTGGATCTGTTATTTTGGTTTTGACTCAGTTCTTTTATTTTTTTATTTAGTGTTGTGCGTTTTTTGTAAGTGATGCCACTAATTTTTGTGTATATTTGATCTTGGAAGGTGGTCCATTCTAAAAAGTGAAGTTTGAAAGATAATTCTGAGTGTAAAAGGTAAAGGCTTATGCTGTCTCTGATTTTGAACCATTTTTTGATTTCTTCTGCTAGCCAGACTTTCTGGGCGATTCTAATAATATATAAAATAATAATAATAATATACGTCCTGGTGGTAATGATACAATATGGTGTTTAATCCATTCAGTACTACAAGTTATTTACACATTACATAAAAAATTAACGTTATAAATAAATTAAATAAATAAGGACTTTTTTGTTCTATTACTAAGCCAACCTAGCGGAGTTAAGGCTATAAAGCCCTCTCTTACACTCAACTAGGACGGCCCGGGACTGCCTGCTTTACATGCCCTCCGAAGCATGGCCAGAAAATGTAAATAGTGTAGGACTCGAACCAACAACCTTTCGGGTGAAAGTCAGAGTCTGTACCACAAGTGTACATGTCCTGATAAACTTATCCGAAAAACCAAATTTTCAACTCACCTCCCTTCACCTCCCCAGTTTGTAGAAGGGACGAGAGTAACCTCCCGACACGTATCGTCCGAGGTATTATAAACGTACAACTTTAGGGCCCTATTCTCATGGGCCTCTATCAATGTGAACAAATCTTCACAGGCATGTAGCAACGAGTCACTTCCAATTATGTAATCTTCGAAAGGTTTTAGACCTGCAGCTTCCGCTGGCGAAGCAGGATGTACCTCCTGGAAAAGAGTAGGACATGATTTAATGAAAGAAATGATTTGTTCATCAAGAGGTCCGTCTAATATAATATATACAGGACTGTCTGACCTGTCACCACCTACGGGTGAGACATGCGTGCTAACGCGGAGAGAGGCGCTCACGCAAGAATGCGGAGTTAAATAGCCTCCACCGCAGCGGGCTTACTATGGCGATTAGTATTGCCTTATTCTCAGGGTTAAAAATGTAAAAAAGAAATTTTAAATAGCACCTTCATTTATAAAATTATCTTCTTTACATTTATAATCCCAGGTTATGATTAAAGATAATAAAATAAATATTGGCTTTTTTTGTTCTATTACTAAGCCAAACTAGCGAAGTTAGGGCTATAAAGCCCTCTCTTACACTCAACTAGGCAGGCCCGGGACCTCCAACTTGACATGCCCTCCGAAGCATGGCCAGAAAATGTAGCAAGTATGGGACTTGAAACAACAACCTTTAGGGTTTAAGTTGGAGCCTGTACCACTATTCTACATGGCCATGGCAGGCCCGTAGGACCCTACGATTGAGGCCGAGGTCAGGAAAGCTCCTGTCACATGGCTGAGACACGTGTTGGATGTGTATTGTTGTATGTTGGATGGCCGAGCGGAGAGGAGCGCTACTAACGACCTCTCAGGGCAGAAGGGCTACGATGCCAGGATGAAGTCGAGGAGAGAGAGCTCAGCGTAGGTAACAGGCATATGGCAAATTACATGTAGAGTAGTGGTACGGACTCTGACTTTCACCCGAAAGGCTGTTGGTTCGAGTCCCACACTGCCTACATTTTCTGGCCATGCTTTGGAGGGCATGTAAAGCAGGCGGTCCCGGGTCTTCCTAGATGAGTGTAAGAGAGGGCTTCATAGCCCTAACTCCGCTAGGATGGCTTAGTAATAGATAGAAATAAAAATTTTATTTATTTATCGAATGGCGCAATGTAGCAATTGGTAGCGGTAGCGCGCGGGGTAGGGTAAGGGGTCCGTCCAAAAAAAATTGAAACTATGAATTAAGCTTCTTGGAAAATAGCCAGCCGAGTCACAGTAACGCATAGTTACATTTTTCATAAGGCGGGGTTTCCACATACGTCAATGGTTAATGGTAAATATGGTTTTGACGCGGTAGCAGACATTTTTAGTATGTCTTTAATGTCTGCTAAAACGTCAATACCACATTTACCATTGACCATTGACGTATTTGGAAACCCCGCCTAACCAAGACTCGGTAGCGAATTTCATGTGAACCCTCGTCCCCGATAACTGCCAAAAGTGACGGGGTTTAGCAAGAATTCTAGAATATTTGAATCCAGCAATATTAATCTTGAAGTTAGCGCGACCACATTAACATATTAAGCTTAGGCCAGCTGATGAAGTTAAACATCTGACTGCTTCAATTGCGTACATGCGAGCTCTCTGTACTAGGTATGGAATTGGGCACAAACACATTACATAAAACATATGAGGAGGAAACAGACAAAGGAATGCAAATAATAGAAGATGCCTTTCATTTATGGGATTGATGACTGGATAGAACGTAAGATCGTATTTTAATCATTGTTCCAGACACATAGTTTTGTGTAAATTAAGCAGAATACTTGATAAACAGTAATAATCACTGGTAGGGCTGACTTCCGTGCTGCAATGCAATGTACAATGACGATATTCCATGCAGCACATAGCACGAGCACAAATTGTATTATTACATGTATTAAAAACGTAAACAAAACACTCAAATGACATTTTGAGCTCTAAAAATATTTTGCTTACATTTTCAACTCTGGGAAGAAGTTAATTTGGTATCTAGTGCTATGCCTAACATATGGCAAACTCTCACTTTACCTGCATGTAACCATCTAACTTACCAAGACATGCCATACATTCTCATTTGCACCTTCAAAAGAGCAAAATCGAATACTGATTCCAAGCAGACCTTGCCCACCCCACGTCGTACTGGGCGTTATTAACACATTGCGCACAGATTGTGTTTTGCTACTGTACACTGTTAATTGCAATTGCTTGTCTATGCCAGCTTTTAATAGATCTTTTAAGTTGTCATTGTCTTGGTCCTGAAAAAAAAGGAGTTTTTGCCATGAAAATACAGCTACCACAGGATGTGGTAGTTATACTCACTACATACGATAATACTGGCATGACAGGGTAAAATACTCTATTGAGGCACTTAGCCTAATAGTGCTTATGGTTGAAGAATCAGCCGTTTGACACAGTCATCTACAACTATTGAATATGATGTGGCGGTCACAAGAAATGATTGAACACAGTCCACTTTCACTCCGTTTTTATACAAATCACAATTCAGACAAATGGGTTTTAGTGACACAGAATACTTGACATATCACAGCCGGGTAACTGGACGTGATAAAAGATTATAACTACACATCATAAGCCGAAAGGCACTTCTTTCAAAGAATCCCTGAACACTAGCTCTACAAATATTTCCGGCGAGATTTGATTTGGCACGCACACCTGTGGGTAGGGTTGCCAGATGTCCGGTTTTTGACCGGACAGTCCGGTTTTTCGTACCTCTGTCCGGTGAAAAAATAAATGTTTGACCGGACAATGCTTTGTCCGGTTTTTTCGTTTGAGTGTGAAAAAAATTTTTTTTACTTGAGGATAGAACGAAATAATTTTAAAAATCTGATGCTAGCCGCCAAAACAAGTTAGCCAACCTATTTATCGCGCGAATGGCTAGTGGCGTCTGCTTCAGTTTCATAACTTCGTCTGCTTTTATAATAAGTAAATAACAACAATCATTCCAGTTATTACATTTTAAAGTAGAAATGGATAGGGAAAGGGATAGTGAATTCCAAGTTAAGGGCAATGCCAACAAAAAAATGAGAAGGATGTGCCACTACAATGTGGAATGGGAGGCAGACTTTTCGTGGCTGGCAAAGGACAGCAAAGTTGAAACAAGTGCTTTCTGTAAGTTATGTCATAACAATTTCACAATTGGGTTTGATGGCTTAAAGGCGGTTAAAAATCATGGAAATAGAAAAAAACACATGGAAGCTGAAGCCGCTAGAACACAATCACTGAGAATGGAAAAATTTTTTGTGCGTCAAAAAGATACCATGCAGAAAGAAAAGGTAAGCATAGCCGAAATTACTGAAGTGTTTCACAGCGTGAAACATCACACTTCTTACCTGGCTCAAGATTGCTACACAAAGGTTATGAAGATGGTTATAACAGATTCTGATATTGTAAAGCAGATGACTGGGGGACGCACAAAATGCTCTGCTATTGTAAACCATGTCCTTTACCCGCATGCAATGGAGATTGCTCTAAAAGATTTAAAAACTAACATACCATTTTCTGTGGCTACAGACGCCTCCAATAAGGGAAACAAAAAATTTTATCCCGTTGTGGCACAATATTTTATGCCAAATGGAATTCGTCACAAGATTTTGGATTTCTATGAAGATCCCTTTGAGGATTCTAGGTCCGTTAAAGAAAAGTTGTGTGAAGTACTAACGAAATCAAAATTGTCTTGGAAAATGGTGACAGCCTACGGTGCGGACAATACATCCGTAAATTTTGGGGTAAACAATTCCGTTTTTCAAAAACTGGCGTCAGAGGAAAATGCTGATATATTTGCTGGACATTGTCACGATCATATTTTTCATAACTGCGCAAAATATGCACTAAAAGTAATTTCACTGGATGTTGAAAATCTCGTATCAAAGATATTTGGTGAGTTTTCTTGTTCAGCCAAAAGGAGAGAAGAGCTTAAGGAGTGTTTCAGTTTCTTTGAAAGTGACTACCATGAAGTTCTGAGGCATGTACCAACGAGATGGCTTAGCTTATTTCGTGCCGTTGACAGGGTCCTATCAAGCTGGGAACCAATAAAAATGTATTTTTTGGAGAAGGGTGAGGAGAACTGCCCGAAAGTGATTTGGGACTTCCTGAAAGACCAGGAAGATCAGTTAGCGAGTGAATCAAATCCTACTATTCATGAACTATATCTTTACTTTATTCATAATTTGATGGCAGCATTTCAAGAAGTTCTCCTAATGCTGGAAAAAAAGACTACGACAGCATTCAACTTACATTACGTTATGGTCAAGTTCAGGAATGAACTTCTGAAAAAAATAAGAGACAATTTCTTTGGAATGAAGGTGCAAATGGCTTTCAGGAGAGGTCACATCGAAAAAACTAAAATTGACAAATTTACGGAAGAAGCTTTGAATGCTTATCACAGAGCTGTAAATTATTTGGAAAAATGGTACCCATATGATTCAAGCAAATTCAAACTCTACAGTTGCTTGGATTTAGTACGCACCTTCCCTAACTTGAACGAAATAGTTGATATATGGATGGCCTCCCCTTGGAAGGACAAATTGGCATCAGACAATATTTACAGTGAGCTGTCGGCGCTTGAAAGTGTTCTACCGTCTCTGAAATCCCTTGAGGTATCATCTCTGGAAATGTGGTGTGAATTTTTTAAAAAAGAAGAAAGTGCACCGAACTTACTGAAAGTACTACAATATGTGCTGAGCGTCCCGGTATCTAACGCTCACGTAGAGCGAATTTTTAGCGTCATGGGTAACTTGTGGACCAACGAAAGAAATCGTCTTTCCATAAATACAGTAAAGAGTGAACTATGCGTTTTTTTTAACATTGAAGAGAGCTGCACAGATTTCGCAGCTTCCATTGCTGAAAACAAAGCTCTCCTGAAAGCCACTGCGTCAAGTGATAAATACGGAGCTTAAAAATTAAAATGCATATCTAATTATGTCTTACTGTAACTGTATTGTATGTAATAATGTATGGTAGCCTACATACAATGTAATAAAATAATTACAGCATACAGGAATTAAAAAAGTCTACTCTATGTACTGTCATTTTTTTATTTTTATTTAAGCGGTAGGCTAGCTTGCCAGTTACTATGATAACAAGTTCCTCAAAATTCACTGAATTTTAGACTAGATAAAATGACCTTTTTTTATAAAAATTTACACTAGATAGAATGCCACATTAGCTCCCTGTCCGGTTTTTATGTTTTGCGAATCTGGCAACCCTACCTGTGGGGGTAGCCTAGATTCTACCGGCTCAGTTTCAGCCTAACCCAATCCGTTAGCTTACCAATCTTGTTGTTCCTATTGCCACAATAAAGTCAAAAAATGCTTCCAGTCCAGCTTTTTGTCCTGGCGACCCGTCCTGAACCTAAAAATATATTACCGTGCAATATATAACATCGCAAAGCCAAGTACACTGTCAATGAAGTATGTATCAAAAGTTAGCAAAAGTAAATCAACACATAAAGTAATGTCGGTGAACATACGATTTTTATTAAATACCATCTAATTAGTAGATAGCCCTAAAATAAATTGAAAAGGGTAATATGTTAATTAGAAAAAAAGTCTCACCAAAGCATTCCCCAATAAAAACCTCAGCTGTACGGAATACTAACCCTTAAAACATGGTAGCCCTCGGTTCCACCTCCAGGGATCTCTACACTTTGCGATCCACCCATTTTTATGCCTTTTATTAAGGTCTAATTATTAAAAATGGGATTTGTTGACGTCTCCCGTTCCATATTTACGTGGCCATTTGCTGTTAAAAATGTCAACAATTGTTTTGCTTCAGCCAAGTTGCCCTGTTTAATGTTTGCTGTCATCAATCGTGTCAGTGACTCAGTGACGTGTCAGTCATAGACAACAGATAACTAGACTCGTCACCGGGATAGGGATTCAGTTCGCGATAGCAGCGCCACGCCGCGCAGCGGAAATTTTTTCTCCGTCCACTTTCCTTGAACAACAGAGCTCAAGTTAAATTCTTTTGTAAATATTTAAATATCAAATTAAATATTCATGGGAATAAAATGTATTTTAAAAATTGTAATGATTTTTTTACAAATTCTAAAACTATCACTAAAATCTCAATTTGAAACATATTTTCAAAAAGATAGTCCAAAATCAAGGACTGAAGGACGCACGCCATCCAGCCTACCAGCCAAAAGCCATTACTGTCACTGACATTGTTTTGTTTACATTTTCAACTGGGCACTATTATATTTTAGATTTTAGTTTTAGTAGAAAAATGCCGAAAGCTAGCAAAAGAAGAGTCCGATATTGCTCGGTTGTGGGCTGTTTCAATTCAATTAATATGCCAGTCAAAAGGGTGATAAGTCCTAGGGAGAAGGAATAGGTAGTAGTGGGACGACCACGGATGCAATGGCTACAAGGCATCGGGGTAGCTGTGGCTTGCCTAGTAGACCAAGGTCGTTCATGGGTTTCAGTTTTGACTTGGTAAAGTCATTCATACGACTATGCTATGTTTATGCACATTTTGTTGAGCATGGCTCATTCTCTCATCGTGTCCATTATCCCTCGTATAGTAGATAGCATAAGTTGACATCGAAGACGTTTAACGGATTGCTAATGGAAAAAACAATCAATTTTGGTCGTTGGTATTAGGCATTCGACATAGGACGAATGGGTTACTAATAATAATCTAGAGTAATAAACAATGTGCTACGTACGGGCTATGAAAAAGTTTTTTAGGACATTACGGGCTCTAGACTGTAGCGCCAAAGAGTAAAAATAAACTACCGTATTAATGGGAATGTTCAGTACAATATAAAAGTATATGAATAAAATTGAAATGTGGAAATTTAACGTTTGAACTGCAATTGACTAACGCTGCTTACTGTATTACCGATACTTATCTACTTATCATGCGTAAGCTTATTAGACTTTACACTGCCAATGGCACATTACATAATATAAGCGTTGTAATACAGTCAACTGTCATTATAATGGAATATAAAAATAATAATATTAATCTCCATTGGAATATGGCAACTAAAATGTTACAGACCAAAATTTGAATTTAAGCGGGAACGCTGCAAGCGCCGCGGTGCGGAAAAAATAATCTCCGTCCACTTAGCAGAAGACGGTCCTTAGTGGAAGAAAGGCAAAATTCCATTTTATACAGCGTTGACAGCCCCCTGGTGTCAGTCACTGCCTTATATAATGACTATCCTGTGTCACCGTCTTTTAAAAATGGCGATAAAGAAAGTATCCCCATCGTGATTGAAACTTTGATCACGCAGTTTTTTTTTTTACTACTGTTTGCCTGCTTGGACTGGCCCAACGTTTTCTATGTAGATACCTGAATAAATTCCGATATCCTAGTTTTTTCTTAAAAAAAAAAGACGTTATTATTGAAAAAAATATTTGGAATTTTATTGAACAAAGTATCCCCATTCCATGGTAATTTATTTATTATACAAATTGTTATATTCATTTAGGCTATTTATGACCGGCGATTGAGACTTCAAATTTAAGTGACACATAGGCCTATCTTATTATTATTGGGTATTGAATCTGTGGGGACCACTTAGTCCCACATGTGTAATAACCTGTCTGCTTCCAGCTTCACCTTTTTCCCGTTAGATGGCGCTGTTCACATTCAGATAATTCAATATTCCTCAATCTTCCTTTTACGTATTTATTTCTCTTATTCAATAATATCTTTAATCTACCCTCTGTGTCTCATCAGCTCCTTTAGCTGTGGACACAGAGTTGGTTTTTCTATATGGAAGCAGGCTGGATCAAATTCAATATTAATTGTAAGCATGTATCGTTCTCGTCTCACAGCTCATATTGTAACCACTGTGTGTTAAATTACTCTAACTTGAGTCGAAGCACTGCAATACAAACCAATTCAAGTCTACACTGCCTATTAATTGCATCGTCCTTCGACAAGCTACATTGGTGACCCTCGACAACGGAACAAGCAGCCTTCCAGATTCCAGTTCCAGCTCCAGTTCCAGCTCCAGTTCCAGCCAGTTCCAGTTCCAGCCAATTCCAGTTCCAGCCAATTCCAGCCAGTTCCAGCCAGTTCCAGTTCCAGCTTCCAGCCAGTTCCAGCCCGTTCCAGTTCCAGTTCCAGCCTCCAGAACGTCTCATCCGGCCATAGGCGGTGGAAACCACCCCGGAGCAGCTACATTCACCGCAGCAGCACAGCCACAACCTGCAAGATGCCGCAGACCACAGCCACAACCGCTACAGCTACGACCGCTACAGCTACAACCGCTACAGCTACGACCGCTACAGCTACAACCGCTACAGCTACAACTGCTACAGCCACAACACCGACATCTGCGTTTTTCCACGTGCCCGTCTCAACCTACCGCTCCGTCGTACTCAACTCGAGCTGACTGCCGCCAATGGCACAATCATCAATACGTACGGAACAACAGCTCAACAACTGGACCTGGGATTACGACGCAGTTTCCGTTGGAATTTCATCATTGCCGATGTCACGCAACCCATCATCGGTGCAGACTTTCTCGCAGCCTCTAATTTGCTGGTGGATCTCCAGAACTCAAAGCTGATCGACGGGACAACGCATCGCAAGGCGAACCTGTGTCAAAGCCCCTCCAAGCAACCTAGCGTTTCTACCTTAACAATACCGCACAGTACCCCGGCCAGTCTAAAAGTAATAATTGAGGAGTTTAGCGACCTCACGCGGCCGAGACAACCCACAGACCAGGTCAAACACTCCACGGTCCACTACATTAGAACGACAGACGGACCTCCCGTCTCCGCTCGCCCACGCCGGTTGGCCCCGGACAAGTTTATTATCGCCAAAAAGGAGTTCAACGACATGATCCAGACCGGCGTATGTCGTCCGTCCGACAGCCCATGGGCCTCACCATTACACCTAGTACCTAAAAGCGACCATTCATGGCGCCCATGCGGGGACTACAGACGGCTCAATGCTCGAACAATTCCTGACGCGTACCCAGTCCGCCACATCGCAGATTTCAGTGCAGAATTGCGAGGAAAAACCGTATTCAGCAAAATAGACCTGGTCAAAGCATTCACCCAGATACCAGTTTCCAATGGTGACATTCCAAAGACAGCAATAAATACTCCGTTCGGCCTTTTCGAATTCCCATTCATGACATTCGGTCTTCGCAATGCTGCTCAAACCTTCCAACGCTTCATGGATAACATCCTACGCGACCTCCCGTGGGCATATTCATACATCGACGACGTACTGGTTGCATCGAGTGATAAGCAGGAGCACGAATCACACCTACGTCAACTCTTCCAACGATTCCGAGAATATGGCCTAGTCATTAATCCTAGCAAGTGTACCCTCGGCGTTGGGTCAATCAACTTTCTTGGTTACCTCGTGTCAGCAGAAGGCACACAAGCCCTACCAGACAGGGTAAAGGCACTCACTGAATACCCTCTTCCAAAGACATTCAAAGATCTACGCCGTTTCCTTGGCATGATTAACTACTACCGCCGGTTCCTACCAAATGCAGCCAACGAACAAGCACCACTCAACACGTTGTTATCTGGAGACAAGGTAAAAGGGAACGCTACGATACCATGGACAACAAAGCTTACCGAAGCTTTCAGCTCATGCAAACACAGTCTGGCACGCATCACCCTACTCGCGCATCCAGATCATACGGCTCCGATTGCACTAGTCACAGATGCATCAGACACCAGTATCGGAGCTACAGTCCAACAACGGATCAACGATCATTGGCAGCCATTGGCATTCTTCTCGCAGAAACTTAAAGAAAACCAACGAACATGGTCCGCCTACGATCGCGAATTGCTTGCGGTACACGACGCCATTCGTCATTTCCGTTACCTGCTAGAAGCGCGCGCTTTTGTCGTGTATACCGATCACAAACCGTTGACGCACGCTTTTCAGAATCCAAAAACAAGTTGCTCACCTCGCCAAATGCGGCAAATGGAATTCGTCTCTCAATTCACCACGGACATCCAATACATCGCTGGGCAGGACAACTTGGCCGCTGATGCATTCTCAAGAATCGAAGCAATCTCTACTCCCGTATCTCCTGAGCAACTTTCTTCTGCTCAGAAAGACGACAGAGAACTCAAAGAGCTTCGGTCCAGTAGAAAGACGTCCCTCATCCTCGTTGATGTTCCCATTCCGGGCTCTGATTCAGTCCTTACATGCGATTCTAGTCAAGACATACAACGCCCATTTGTGCCCAAACCATTACGTCGACAACTTTTCGAGCACCTACACAGCCTACATCACCCAGGAATAGCAGCGTCTGCTAACCTGGTTGCCCAACGCTACATATGGCCTTCTATCCGTAAGGATTGCCGCGCTTGGGCTCGTCTGTGTGTCAACTGTCAATTGTCCAAGATACATCGACACACCCTCACTGCGATTGGAACCTTTACTCAGCCTGACCGACGGTTTCAGCACATACACCTCGACATTGTAGGCCCATTACCACCGTCGGAAGGCTACACGTATTTGTTAACACTCGTTGACCGTTTCACGCGATGGCCGGAAGCCGCTCCTATGGTGAACATCACCGCCGAAAACGTCGCCAGAACCCTCATTTCCTGCTGGATCAGCCGGTTTGGGTGCCCGGAGACAATTACTACAGATCGCGGCCGACAGTTTGAGAGCCATTTGTTTGCTGACCTGGCCCGATTATGCGGATTTCACCATGCACGGACTACCAGTTACCACCCTGCATCCAACGGCATGGTAGAGCGTATGCACCGCTCACTCAAAGCCTCCATTATGTGTCATGCCAATGACAAATGGACGGAAGCCCTTCCGCTAGTTTTACTGGGCATGCGCGCCACTCTTAAGAAAGATCTTCAAGCTTCTCCAGCAGATCTGGTCTATGGTGAACCATTAAGACTACCAGGACAGATGCTGACAACTCCTCCTTCAAATCAGAGTCCGGCGGACACTCTCATCTCACTTCGAAGGAAATTCGACTCACTACGCCCCACTCGCGTCAAGAGACACGGGGCTCATCAAACATTCATCCCACAAGACCTTGCCAAGGCCACGCACGTTTTCGTGAGACAAGACCACGTCCGTGCTTCCCTCGAACGTCCTTATGCGGGACCATTCCCTGTGTTAAGTCGCACCGACAAAACAGTTACGATTTCAAGCCGCGGTCGTGCGGTTACTGTGTCAATGGACAGGGTCAAGCCGGCCTACATTAATGCCAGTACAGACGAACCGTCTCACCAGTCTACGATCAACCCCCCGCATCAGCATCCTGCTCAAGATAAACCTCAGGAGAAGGTCTCCTCACCACTTCCTGCCACTGACGTCGTGCCGACATCACCGACTCGCACCACTCGCTCAGGTCGTCACGTCCACGTTCCACGACATTTCTCCGACTTCCAGTCTTAGGAGGGGGGTAATGTGGGGACCACTTAGTCCCACATGTGTAATAACCAGTCTGCTTCCAGCTTCACCTTTTTCCCGTTAGATGGCGCTGTTCACATTCAGATAATTCAATATTCCTCAATCTTCCTTTTACGTATTTATTTCTCTTATTCAATAATATCTTTAATCTACCCTCTGTGTCTCATCAGCTCCTTTAGCTGTGGACACAGAGTTGGTTTTTCTATATGGAAGCAGGCTGGATCAAATTCAATATTAATTGTAAGCATGTATCGTTCTCGTCTCACAGCTCATATTGTAACCACTGTGTGTTAAATTACTCTAACTTGAGTCGAAGCACTGCAATACAAACCAATTCAAGTCTACACTGCCTATTAATTGCATCGTCCTTCGACAAGCTACAAATCGGTTGGCATATACTACTTCACTGTAAGATTAGGCACTGCTACTGGAATGCTTGTTGATTATAGTTAGGACCTTTACAAGCAAAACCGCTTAAAGGCCTCTAAGCCTTTACTGGCTTGAAATTCCTTCGCATTGTTAAAGCTGCAGTCGTGAATTAGGTATGTATAGATATCAAGGGCCTTTACATTGGATCAAAGCCGATAATCTCAATTTCTTATTGTATCTTGCTTTTACGTCTACCGCCTAGTCACTTCCGGCCATATACGTTTCAAAATGTAATTAAAAGTACGAAAAGGAAGATAAGCCAACCAAACCTCATGGAAACGCAGAGTAATGGACCTTTAGCTAACCGACCAATCATAGTGATCTGGAAGTGACGTCATTTTGAAATGGTCTACTAAATGGCGCCAAAATTTGAAATATATTTCTACGGTGTTTCGAGACAAACTACATCTATAATCTTACTTTATATGGGAACTTCCTTATTGAAGTCCATCGTGCCGACCACTTACCCAGATTAAAACTTAGCACACCTGCTTCACGCTTTTTGCCGAAATCGTCTGCTAGTCCTATGGCGGTAATTGGAGACGCCAGCATGTCGCCACTGGCAGAATCGTCTATGCAGTATGCTTGCATGTCATCAAGGAGCTGTCCACTGAGAATGGACCGCTTTCGGAAGAAGACATTGGCATTGTATATTATATATCATGCGGAAAGGGTGTGGGTGATTCAGTGATTGAAAGTACATTGATAAACCAGTATATACGGGAAAATATATTTCACACACATACATCAAGTCACACGGACTGTTAGCCAAGCATGTATTGCGAACCCTACATTATCAAAGAATATTAATTAGATATTACTAGTACATCCCACATTTGCCTCTATTGCCTCACATTTACAACTATTGAAGAAAAGTGTATTATTGCACTTCACCGGTGTTGTCAGAAGTAGTCTAATAATATTTCTGATTCTCAATTTACAAAAACGGTGATGTGGTAGCAGACATTCAAGACTTAGGAGGCGTTTCCACCGGCCTCGCATTGCAGAATGCAAATGACATTGACGGAAATTAGAATTTTTCTTTTTATAGAAATCTATTAAAATGTTTGTACTTAACATATCCCATGACGCCATTTTTAATTTTAGTTTGTTTGTTTGTGATTTTACTGTATGATCATTGATCAATTCTAACTAGGGCATAGAGGAAAACAAACATTTCCGTCAATGTCATTTGTATTCTGCAATGCGAGGTCGATGGAAACCCCGCCTAACCCATGTAGCACAGTTGATCGGGGATTGATTGGGGATTGGTGGTTTGCATGGGAGTTGTCTGGGGCTGGGAAAATGTGATTGGGCCAATGTTGGTTATTGATTGGGATTACAATCATTGTCATGTTTATGTTGGCCCATCAATGGCATGCCATTGATTGTTACGCCCATTGATATAGCCTACATGAATTGCTACCACGGCACCTAGCCCACGCTGAACAAATGTCTTCACTTTTGGTCACGTGACAAAAAGGGGTATTATGGCAAGAAGTGGTTGACTCCATTGCCTTCAATGCGATTTAGACGTATTTCATTGCCTGTTATTTAATCTATTTACCCGTTTATTGAGTTTTTCTTTGGTTTGAAATAATGGTCATATCTTCCTCTGCTTATAAATGCACTAATAGGTTCAAGATATGTCGAGAAACGGGGGAAAATATTACTTTTCACAAGTAAGTGTTCGCATGGTTTGGTCATTAGTTGAGGCAACATTTATGGGTTTATTTCAGTTTTCTTAATCATTATGTTAACAAATTGCACACTTTCAATTATCCTCAAGGCCGTAGCCAAGGTGGGATCCTTGGGGGGCGGGGGCGGTCGCCCCTCGAGAGAAATAGCATTATTCTAGTTAGAATGGACTTTTGAAGGAAATTAGAGAAATTATTACTCAAGTAAGGGAAACGCGATATTTTTTGGGCCGCCGCCCCCCCCCCCCCCGAAAACTTTTTCTGAAACCGTCCCTGCCCCGAAATGAAATGGCTTGACACTAGATAGAATCGGATTTTGAGAGGAAACAGAAAAACCAGTATGTAATACCCAATGAAATTGTAACCCCCCCCCCAAAAAAAAAAATCCTGGCTACGGCCTTGATTGTCCTGTATAATTTTAATACTAATTATTATTATTATTGTTTCAACCTCATCAATGCATTTTTTAGTTAGTCAAGTTTAAAATTATTTTAGGAAGCTGATAATTCCAGCAGCCTAAGTAGGCCTAGTCCTGCAGAACCTAAGTTTTGATATAGTGAATAAAAATAGCGAAACACTATATAAGGCAAATTTACAGAGGAAAAAGGTGTTTTTATTACCCATTTGGACGAATTTCGTGGCTTTCTTGCAAATCACACGTACTGCAAAATGTCTAGAAATTATTAGGCTTATTGATATTGACATCCCTAAATCAACAGCATTGGCCTACTACACTGCAATATTTTTTCATCGATGATAGCACACAGAATATTCACATCGTGTAAGCATAATGAGTAGGCTATGAGATTTAAAAATTCGAATGCCGGTGTTGGTGGATCAGGGACGGATCCACTTTATGGGGGGGGGGGGGGTAGCTGTTGGTCAAAATAGGAAAAACCTATGTAGTATCGATTAAATCAGAGCGTTATAAAAATTAACTTATAAAATAGATTTACTGAATTTTTTTTTTGGGGGGGGGGGATATCCGGCCCCCTGTCTCCGTCCATGGGGTGGATCCAGGGGGGGAACCTGCCTCCCTGTATCCGTCCATGGGGTATAGCCAGAGTGACTACTTATTATTTTTATATTCTGCTTATTCTAGTTGAAGTGTAGTCAAGGACAGATGAAGGGGGGAGCTGCCCCTGAAATCTTATAAGCTATCCTGTTGTAAGTTGCCTAACTTATTACGTTATGATGTAAAGGATACTACATATGTTTATTATATTTTGAGCCAAATTCCCCCCCCCCCCCCCCGCCCCCAATGGGCTGGATCTACTCCTGGTATAGGTTGGAGCCTAAATTTAGGAAGTTGAACACTTCAAATTTAGTCCCAATGCAATTAAATAGACGAACATGGTTAGATTGGACTAAATAGTTTGGCTATATTTTGTTAAATTGCTGCTTGACACAATTTTTATTAGTAACATATTCCTAGCTAAATATTAATAAATCTTCATAAATGCCGGTGTGCGACCATAGAATATTGTTCTATAATAAATAAAAAAATATTACAAAAGCAGAAAATGTCAATAAATCGTATTAAAAAAATTATTGAAAAACATCAAATTTACACGTAAGTGTATATGGCATGGAACGCTTCTGCCATAATATCCAAGATATCAGGTTTTGTCCGTTGCCGACATCCCTAGCGGATACAATATAAAGGACAACCACTTACTGTCTTTTCCATCTACGAACAACCGAAGAACAAACACATACGTACAGACTACCTAAAACTACTACATACCTGTACCAAGGTCATACTCATGGGCGATTTCAATGCTAGGAGCGTCCAATGGGGCTGTTATTCCAATAACACCCTGGGCAACAAACTGTCAGACCTAATCCTCAAATATGACTTACTACACGTCGTTCCACCTACTTGTACGCGTATACCGCAATTTGCTAGGCAGAGACCCAGCGTCATCGACTTCCTAATAGCCAAGGGCATAACCCAACACGTAGATATGATAACACATGACGCACTACACTCCGACCACTTACCTATTGTCGCCACTTTGGACCCAGACAACGAACCAAATCGAGGTCCTCCGCGATATAACTTAAACCAGCTTAACACCAATAAATTCCATGGCATCCTGGACAGACTCTTTCCCGTTGTACCTCCTCCGATCACTACCTATCAAATAGACGCGGCCATAACCCACTGGACAAAATCCATCCAACAAGCACTCCACGCCTCAGCTCCCACCATCTCCCAACCCAAACCGCGTATCCTACCAGATTACATTCTCTCACTCATTAATGCCCGAAACACTCTTCGTCGTACTTTCGCGAAAAACCCGTGTCTCTTTCTCAAAACTCGTATTAACAACCTTCAGAAACAGATTGAAACAAAAATTCGAACCTACAGGCACTCGATTTGGTACAGCGACATTCTTAAACTTGACACCAAACACTGTACTTTATGGGCCGCTACCCGTAAACTGCAGCGTAAGAGACAATACATCCCAGTGCTTAAGGATACAAACAAGCAAGTCATCGCTACTACGACAGCCGAGAAAGCTCAGGTCCTTGCCACACATCTGGCGGCTACTATGACGCCGCACGACCAACCCCAAGACCAAAACTTCGCAACTCAGGTGACTGATCAGGTTCGGAAATTTCTTACCAACAAACCACGCTCCCAGCACAAACTGACTAAATTGGCTGAAGTAAAGGACATCATACAACATCTAAAGAAAGGCAAGGCCCCAGGTGAGGACGGCATCACTAACAACCTGCTACGCGTACTACCAGACTCTGCACTGACTTACATTACTGCTATTTTTAACGCGTGCCTAAGCCTGAACTATTTTCCAGATCAATGGAAACTGGCGAAGGTAGTAGTATTGCAGAAGAGCGGAAAGGACCCTACATCACCAACAAATTACCGACCAATTAGCCTGCTAGCTACCATCAGCAAAGTCTTTGAGGCCATAATACTGACTCGACTTAACAAAATACTAGACAGAAAAAACGTTATAAGACCTGAGCAGTTCGGTTTTCGTAGGGAGCACAATACTCAACACCAACTCATACGATTAACTGAGTATATTAAGAAGTCCTGGGGACAGAGGAGAAAATCCGGCGCGGTACTACTCGACGTAGCTAAGGCCTTCGACTCCGTGTGGATCGACGGACTAACCAAGAAACTTATAGACATAAAACTTCCTGACTCTCTTATCTCTCTTCTACATTCCTATCTTACTACTCGACGACTCTTTGTAGCTATCAACGATGTCTCCTCTGGGATATGTGACATCTCTGCGGGCGTACCGCAGGGAAGCCTCCTAGGCCCTGTTCTCTTCCTTCTATACATCAACGACATACCAGGCACCGGAGTCGAACTAGGAATCTACGCCGACGATACTATTATCTACACGTCCTCTGTCAGTGAAACCAAAGTCATCAAGGATCTTAATCTAGCTCTGCAGAACATCGAGCAATGGTGCAAGAAATGGAGAGTTCTCATCAATGCATCGAAATCAGAAGCCATCATGTTCACACCGAAACTCACACGTCTCGAACCTCGGACCACTGTACTGAAGTACCAAGACGACAAAATTCCCTGGAAAGCGCACGTTCGCTACCTGGGAGTTATACTTGACCGGACGTTGAAATTTACACAACATGAACGATACGTAACCACCAAGACTAGGGCTGGACTGGCCAAGCTCAAACCATTACTACAACGAAAATCTCCTCTGTCCACCAGGAATGGCTTGATTATTTTTAACATGCTGCTGCGGCCTGTTTACATGTATGGCTGCCCTGTCTGGGGCGGTATGGATCAACACCGTTACAACAAGCTACAAAAACTCCAGAACCTCGTGCTACGCAAGACCGTCCGACCTCCGCCTTGGGTATCCACAGCTAGAGTCCTTCAAGAGCTACAGATTCCTAGCCTACGAGACTCTGTTAAAACAGCCGCCACGAAATTCTACCAATCGGCTTGGAAGTCCCAATATCCTGTCATCAATGCTCTCGGATCCTATCCTCGAGCAGCCAGGAAACACCAGATGCCAGCAGACTTCCTCGAGGACCTCCTACCCATTGCCAGACCCCCCACTAATGCCACAGCGTAACAGCCGCAGCGGACAACATTTAGGAGTTCACAAGACCCCACTTCATGACCCCTCTTCCGCGATCTTTCTTACTGACCTAACCTTCCCGTACCGACTCTTGTTTGTGGCCCCGCGAGCTGCTGGCCTTGGTGTGTCTGATACCGATCCAGCTCGACCAGCTGGTGTTCAAGTTGAGGGCACCACTGTCCAGTGGCACCCGCGGCGGCTACACATACTTAATCTATTGTGTTTTTTACAGATCACCTCACGACAATCTACTCTTCTACACATCTTAGCCTTCAGACTCTTTCCTGTCTCCTTACTATCTTCTATCTCTCTTCCTATGTAAACTAACACCATAACCACACAAAATCATTCAGACACACGAGAAGGTTTTTTGCCCTAGTGGCCTTTTCCTTCTCCCTGTTCGGCTTACACTTACATTCAGGCTATTCTATCCAGACAAGAGTCCATTGCCCCTGGGCAGACTCTCATTCCTTCCGTTCCGATTTTCGGGAGGTGACTTCGGTACTTGAAACCATCCTTGGTACTCAAAACCGGGTCGGTTGCCACCATTTCATAGAGCGAGGTTGGGGCTCTATATCACAAAAAAAAAAAAAAAAAAAAAAAAAAAAAAAAAAAAAAAAGCCAGTCAAAATCCAATCTTGGGCCAACTGAACCTTTCCGATCTTCAAATTTCAAGCCCTGGCCCGACTAATATCATCCGACCATTGGTTAATGTCTGTTTTCCCAAGGTTGGGTCAAATTCAAATAGCCGATCATTGTTTTCCCACTTCGGTCCAACATATTTTAAAGAATTATGGGCCAGACTTCTTCCGTCGAGAATGGGCCAACAGTAAATGTCTATTGAACGTTTGCCGAGTAAGGCCCAACCAATAAAATATAATGCTGGTCCTAATGACATTAACCAGACATGGGCCAATGAATTAATTACGATGGTGCATTCGCCGAGTAAGGCCCAACCAATTAAATATAGGTCTGGCACTAATGACATTAACCAGACTAGGGCCAATTAATTAATAACGATGGTGCATTTGCCGAGTAAGACCCAACCAATAAAATATAGGTCTGGCACTAATGACATTAACCAGACTTGGGCCAATTAATTAATAACGATGGTGCATTTGCCGAGTAAGGCCCAACCAATAAAATATAGTGCTGGTCCTAATGACATTAACCAGACATGGGCCAATGAATTAATTACGATGGTGCATTTTCCGAGTAAGACCCAACCAATAAAATATAGGTCTGGTCCTAATGACATTAACCAGAAATGGGCCTATGAATTAATTACAAAGGTGCATTTGCCGAGTAAGACCCAATCAATAAAATATAGGTCTGGTCCTAATGACATTAACCAGACTTGGGCCAATTAATTAATAACGATGGTGCATTTGCCGAGTAAGGCCCAACCAATAAAATATAGTGCTGGTCCTAATGACATTAACCAGACATGGGCCAATGAATTAATTACGATGGTGCATTTTCCGAGTAAGACCCAACCAATAATATATAGTGCTGGTCCTAATGACATTAACCAGACATGGGCCAATGAATTAATTACAATGGTGCATTTGCCGAGTAAGGCCCAACCAATAAAATATAGGTCTGGCACTAATGACATTAACCAGACTTGGGCCAATTAATTAATAACGATGGTGCATTTTCCGAGTAAGACCCAACCAATAAAATATAGGTCTGGTCCTAATGACATTAACCAGTCTTGGGCCAATCAATTAATAACGATGGTGCATTTTCCGAGTAAGACCCAACCAATAAAATATAGGTCTGGTCCTAATGACATTAACCAGACATGGGCCAAAGAATTAATCACGATGGTGCATTTTCCGAGTAAGACCCAACCAATAAAATATAGGGCTGGCACTATAATGTCAATAACCAGACATGGGCCAATTAATTATTAACGATGGTGCATTTGCCGAATAAGACCCTACCAATAAAATATAGGGCTGGCACTATAATGTCAATAACCAGACATTGGCCAAATAATTAATAACGATGGCACAAAAACTCACTAAAAATATTAATTTATCAATTTGAATTTTCCGCCCATCTTCCCCTCGTTTGTTTGAAAAAATTGAAGAACCCGTCCGAGCTCGCTCGAAAATGCTTTCAAATCGATCAATTAGCAGATATAGTAGAAAATTATGAGTATGATTTCACTGTAAATAATTTTCCTGTGGTTAAATTTCGGATATCCCTCATCGATATCCATGTAGCCTATGTAAGCACAGAATTTAATCGCCAAGTCTTGAATGTCTGCTACCACGTCACCGTTTTGTATTTAGCCCTAGCCGGTCGGTGGAATGGGCGCCTTAGTGGATTATAACATCTAGCGGCTAATCCTTTCACCACCGAGAAAATACCAATGACTTCCAACGACCTTTGCTGAGTGTGCAACACCGACTATGACGTCAGGTTGGCTGAAGGCTGGCCCAGAAACTAGGAGTCTCTACCTACCTCGGACACGAATAAAACAACATTTTCCAAGAACTTAACGCTCTATTTTATAATATAATAATAAAATTGTCAGGGATTAAATTAAGATTGTATTAAACTGCAGGAAAATTAAGCTGTCGATTGAACTCCCTAGTTGACGGAGACAAAAGCGCAGGATTTAAAATGATTGGCAACCCCTCTTGCGCCTTCTCCATTTTCCAGTCAGTTTGAGGTCGCGGCTTCACGTCAGATGGAGTTTGAGGGGCCGACGAGAATTGCTGACTTTTCTCAAGGTCGTTTAGTAGGCTGGTGTTGGTGCGATGCAGATTTGGGTCCATAGAAACCTGGCGGCTCGTATTTCGCGGGATGTTAGCTTTGGTAGTCGTGTTGGATCTGGCCGGGCTTGTGGGTCCCTTATTGGTTATCCTCATGCTACTGTATGATTTTCGTTCGGGGAAGCCTAGTTCGTTGAAGATGGGGTTGCGCGGTTGAGATTCGACACGGGTAATGTTGCCCGGCGCTGTAATAGAAAAAAAAAGTGTAATTTTAAGCCATTTCATTGTCATATCATCAGAGTTGAAGGATTTTATGTGCCGCAAAACCGAGGCGGAGCCAGTGGTGGCGCTACGGGGGTGTCCGGACGAGCCTGCCCCCCCCCCCCGGAAAGTTTCTTCGAACCCCTCTGGGCCCCCCCACTTTTGAGATATTTTACATGTTATGAATAAATGAATGAATGTATTTTAGTACGATACAATGAGACAATATACAATATAACAACAATTTATAAAAATCACGCCACTGAGCAAATGCCCGAGTGTGGCCTACATCCGTTAACACAACGAAATAATCAGTAAAAATTTGCTAGCTAGGCTACAATAAAATAGGTATACTCATGTTTAACTTTGTTTTTCGCACGTATTGTATACAAGCATTGTATACAACTGTCTATTGTTATAAATCGACTTTACAAAGTATCAAATGTCAAAAACATCACGCTCTTTAACGACTTTAACATAATTAGATATTTCCTTTTTTATGATATATATGGACTTCCAGAACTTCGGCATATCAATGGAAGGGCATTAAAATGTTTTACACCAATGAGTAATGCTGATCTCATGAACAGTTTAGAATTGGGATGTGGGACCTTCAGTGGCTCCCTGCTTAAATATCTGGTGCTATGATGGTGCCTAACATTGGAAAGGGAGCAGCGCGTCTTTAAGACTTGAACTAAAGCTTCCTTTAAGAACAATTGTTGGGGAGTTAACACGTCGGCGAGTAGGTACAGAGCCGTGGTTGGGAACCTACAGGGTTTTCTATGCATCACTTTTAGAGCTCTTTTTATTTTATTATTATAGGCCTAGGTAGCAGAATTTTTGTTATTCAAAAACGTCAGAATGAAAACTCGTTACAAGACTACAAGTTACTTTCATTATACCTATAGGTACTCCCAGTGAAAAATGTTTTGTTTTTTTATTTGCCCCCCAGATAGAAGTCATGGTCCCCCGCCTTAAAATTTCTAGCGCCGCCACTGGGCGAAGCGAATCAGTTTTGACTGTTTTTAAACATTTAAGGTTTTTAAAATACTAACTTTACTCGCTGACTCACAGAGAGCAAAGCTTAATCATTCATTAACTTAGTCCTGAAATATATTAGACGTTATGAATAGCCTTCCAAGATTCGCTCATATGGAAAATAAAGTCAATTTCCTTTCATTCTTTCAGATTACATAATATGTTTGATTATAATTGTATTGACTACTGCTCTGGTTAGCTGACGTTGGCCTGAATGTACAAACTATAATATAAACGCATAGTATATCGTAGCATGCGTGATACTACCACCGTTTCCAACTGACATTTTGGTCAAAATCGAGAATTTTACTGAAAACGGGCTAAAATGGTATAGGCCTAGACGCACAAATTTATGCCGTTATATTGTTTATGCCTCTAACCGCTTTTTGAGAGTTTATGGCAAGCGGGAGCGAGAGCGGGTAAAACATAACAATAGCCTGCAGTTTTTTTATTTACATAGAAAGTAGTCCCGTTTTGCTTTCCTTTATACGTTAGTATAAGGAAATCTTTGTGGTGGTCGAAAACTCAGTTTTGGGGGGTTTTGCCAAAACAACAAAAACAAAAACAAAAAACATGCATACAACAGTTTACATACATACATATTGCACATATATACACCAATATAGGCCTATGTAGGCATATATTACTTTTTTTTTTTTTTTTTTTTTTTTTAAGGTAAGTCGCTTATTACAAACAATTTTATGAATGTATCCAATTAACCTCTTCAATCGCCTCATCTGATAGTCACCTGATAGATACTTGTTTCGAGTTACGACACGTCTCTGATCGTAAGGTGTGTAGAGACTCGCACAAGTACAAGCCCGCTACCACATTGCCACCGAAGTCACTGAAGGACTTTTTATGACCCTAGGCCTCCTTGTCCAATGTCAGCGGCTCTATGGATTTCGGACGTTATTTATTGTATATTGTTTCCGTATGACTATTTGGCCATGTGAGAAAACTGGTATACGTCCTCGATGTCAACCTACAGCTACAAGCGATAATGGACAAGCTCACTATAGACGCAATGTAACAGGCGAAAGCATGACTTCACCATCATGCGTAGGTACGTCATTATACATTAACATTTTTTAAACTCATTAGTAGTGATGGTTTTCGTCCGGATTTTCGTTCGGACAAAACTGAAGACCGAGTCGAACGGGTTCATGAAATATGAAATCAGCGGACTGGACCGTTCAGTCCATCTTACTTGACTTAAGTTAGCGCTGTCAGCCCTGGGGGACTTCTGGCCGCATTCACAACACCACGCCAACGGATCCTGTCCTTCGCTAGACTACGCCACTCATCGGCCCGAAGGCCAACTTCCTGCACATCTTCCTTTAGCTGGTCGCCATAGCGTCGCCTCGGACGGCCCAAAGGTCTTCTTCTGTTGGGACATGCCACCCATACTCCTTGTGCTGTTCTTTCTGCTGGCATACGGACGACGTGTCCCATCCACTGGAGCCTTCTGCTTCGTAGTATTTGTGTGACGTCTGGCTAGCCGAAGAGTTGATGGATTTCTTCGTTCGTTCGATTTTTTTCCAACAGTTGTTTTCAAAAACTCTTCCGAATATTCTCCGTAACATCTTGTTCTCGAAAACAGCCAGCGCTCTTGATTCTTTCTTTGTCAGGGCCCATGCTTCACCACCATATATAAGGACGGGCATGATTAGCGTCTTGTAATGCCTGACCTTTGTTGTCCATGATAGAATCCGAGTCGAGAATAGTGCTCTTATTTGGACGAAAGCTACATTGGCTGATTTAATTCTGTTAAGAACGTCTTGACTGATCTTGTTGTCGGACGTGATGATGGACCCTAGGTATTTCAAATCTTACACTCTTTCAAAGCGGCTTGTGCAGGCATCTTGGTCTCTTCCCACTAATAGGTACTTGGTTTTTTCAATTCAGAGCTTCTTCTTCAAGGGTTTTCACTGTGGTCTCGGCTTCTTCTTTTGTCTCTGCCATGACGTTCAGGTCGTCAGCATACCCAGTCCATCGCTGGTGCAAATATAGCAGTGACGCCAAATTCTACATGTACAGTAGGCTATATATGTATATATACTGTATGTGATAATACATTTTTAGTTTGTTAGGTTCAAATAAAACAGATAAAACATTGTTATTGTGTTGTTATTATGCATTACAACTGTCATTCAACCTTGCTTCAGTATTGCCTACGATAATATTAATAAGTGCGGGGAGACATGCACCGCATTCATTTTATTTAAGTCCACGCAAACTTACCAATCATAATTTTTTATTCACTGGCTACAACTTCTTTAATGGCTTTCGATTCTGTTTAAAAATACGTACAAAAATCAATAAAAGGGCTTTTCCATTTTCCTGCTGAAGGTCAACTTGTATACTAAAATAACCTAAACCTGGTAAATATTGTATAAAGGGCCCCAGACGATCAAACCTGGATGGATGCTGTATTGGCGATTAGAATTAACAGAGCCAACATTTAAAAAATGAAGTGAATTATAAACTGCGTCCTAACTATGCCATGTGGCTTTGTCATATGGCAAAGCCAAAATGCCTTTTTGCCATGTATGGCATATTCAGGCCACAGCTTAAGGCTACAGCCTAATCATTTTGAAAATACAATAGAGTTCAAACTTTTCGAAAAGTGTTTCGGCTCAATATTGAACATGAAAATAGAGGATGTAAAAAGAATATAGGCCTATACCGTATAAAAGACACAGATTTTTGAACCTGCTGCCAAAAACAATTAGGTACCATTTGATAGATGACGTCACGCGAGCATAATTTCTTCAAAATGGCCGCCTTAGCCCGTCAATTGCAATATAGTTGTTTTTTAGCGGCTAGGTTCGAAAATCTATGTCTTTATTATAAGCAAACTAGCCTAGGCGTATACATTTAACAACTTAAAAAGTTTCCTATTTTTTTAATCAGCATCTATTTCAGCATTAATTCGTTTTTTTTTTTCATTCAAAAAGATTAATCACATAGACTAAAAAACAAATTAATGCATGTATCCGATTAACCTCTAAATTCGCCTCTGTAGATTTGATACCCGTGTTACGAGTTACGAGTTACGACACTTCTCCGATCGCATGGCAAAGTGGTAGCGTGCTTGTACTTGTGCGGGTCTCTACACACCATGAGGTCGGAGACGTGTCGTAACTCGACGCAAGTAGGTACCTATTAATTAGGTTACTTAGTGGGGCGATTGAAAAGGGTAATCGGATACACTCATCAATTTTTTTGTACGCGATTAACCTTTCATTCGATTTCGATGGCCAGGTGGTTGTACTTGTGCGAGTCTCTTACACACCTTGCGATCGTAGGCGTGCCATAACTCGACACAAATACCTACAAGGTTACTTAGTGAAGCGACTGAAGAGGTTAATCTGATACACCCATTAAATTGTTTATACGCAATTAACCTTTTAAAAATGAAAAGAAGAAAAAAAGAGGAATTAAAAAAAAAAAAAAACGTGCACAAGTACAAGCTGGCCATCGAATTATAATTTATATTGATCTTCCAGATGTGAAATGTTTTTTTGAATGACGAAACTTACTTGCATTACGTTTGATGGACTGTTTCTTCCGCGCTTGAACCATGGTGAAGACAACAGCAGCCAATGAGCTATTTTGGCTGGGCTGTCTGGTAAAGCTAAGACTTGTTTCACTGCGCCTGCGCTGCACGAAGAAAGTCTCCATTTCCCCCTTGCCTTTCACTAGGACCATCCCTCGTCGCTGGATGGGGAATCCCCTGCTCTCCAAAACTATTGCCGTTTCTTTGGTGACCTGCAATGAATTTTGAACATTAAGGCTCAGTGTTCAAAATATTTTGTAAACAAGAAATTATCTTACTTTTTGGACGAAATTAATTAATTGCTCGTTCCACAGCCAACAGATGAAAAAATCTTAAAAAATACGAGCTTTCTGTGAAAGCTGTCTATTTCCCTTACAGATTTACAACTGTGCTACAAAATGGGTTTAAGGCTCTTTATCCAATTTTTTTAAGGTAATAATATTTCAGTTCAGTAAATATAAATTTCCTGCGATAACTTGGATTTTTTTATGAGTTTTTTATCTGTTCACTTTGTTATCTTTGTATCTGTGGAATGAGCAATAAATTATTTTCGTCA
This sequence comes from Psococerastis gibbosa, assembly GCA_963971405.1. NCBI lineage: Eukaryota > Metazoa > Arthropoda > Insecta > Psocodea > Psocidae > Psococerastis > Psococerastis gibbosa. The sequence continues at coordinate 21,397,093 of OZ020491.1, read as the reverse complement.
AAAAATCAGAAAAATTTCTTGTTTACAAAACATTTTGAACACTCAGCCTTAAGGGACAGCCGGAGGGGAAAAGCCTTACAAGTGTAAAAAAAAATATTTAATGAAATATCAATCTTATAGTGCTATGAGCAGTAGAAATTATAGAGCATTTTGATTCATGATAATGTACCTCTTTCTCCCTTGTCCACAATCTCACTGAATCTAACGTCAGAAACTTCTGAAAGAGGCCCTCAGTCCTCCTATCTTCCCTTGGATTATAATAATTATAATATTATAAGAATTATATTATGTATAAGGGTAGTCAGGTGTATTTAGCCACACGGACGGACTTAGAGAATGAATGTACCATTGGGATAGTTTGCAGTCTAAGCATCCTTACTTGCCAACCCTTCATGATCTTGTCAGTTGTCTGAATCCATTCTATTAAGGGTGGCTCCCGTCATCGTTTCAAAAGTTCCACGGGAATGGGGCAGCCATGCTGTAGTAGATGGAAGCAAGGCCGTAGCCAGGATTTTTTTTTGCTTGGGGGGGGGGGGGTTTAAGTAATTTCATTGGATATTACATAGTAGTTTTTATTTTACCTTTCAAAATCTGATTCAATCTAGAGTCAAGCCATTTCATTTCGGGGGGGAGGGGGGGTTGAACCCCCCCCCTTGGGTACGGCCTTGGATGGCAGTGTCGTCCAGTATTCCTATTCCTTACACCAGGGACGGATCCAACCATTCGGGGGGGGGGGGGGGGGTAGTTTGGGGGTAGTTTGGGGGGGGGGCTGCCCCTTGCCCACCCCTGTATCCGTTCATACCTTACACTTTCCTAGCAAGGGTCTTAATACTTATAGTTACATGAGAATTCTTTTACCGTACCTGAAGGTTGCCCATTTGACCAGTACTGTCCATTCTGGAAGCCTCATTTACAGTGTTGCCCCAGATATCAAATACTGGCTTCCGCGCACCTGAAACAGCCAATGGTATCTATGAACTAATTTAAATTATCCAAGGCCGTGCCCAAGTTTTTAGGGCAAGGGGGGGGTTCAATTTTTTTAAACGTATTTTATTGATGAGAGTCCATTCTAATTCGAGTGTAAAGCCGGAGGGGTTCCGGATCACTTTGACCCCCCCCCCCCCTGGGCACGGCCTTGAAATTTTCCTGCTTTAAAGGGGTTTTCGTGATTGAGTTATCCCATTTTCCTAGCTTAGACGCAAGGGCTACATTGGAGGCTATAAATAACTTAATGTATATAGTGTATTGTACTTCGTCTTCTTTAAATGCCTCTTCTATCGAAGATTGGTGATTATCATGGCAATTTTGACCTTGGAGACTGCTGCTCTGAAAAGAGAAGTCGTGCTCTTGCCAAACCACTGCATTGGGTTCTCAACCTCAGTCATCCTTATGCCTTACCTTGGATTATTACATGACAGGCGATGCTTTTCGTTCCTTATATCACATGACCAAAGTGTGTTTTTGTTTCTTAACCGTCATCAGTAAATCGGTATTGTACTGTGTACCGTAATGCAATAGTACAGAAACAAAAACAGGCTAAATAATTTTGACATACCTATGACTCCTCCTACTAGAGGTCCACAGCTAATGCCAGCTCGAAGAAGAAAATGATTGTACGAGTGCTTGTTTACATCAGCCAGTCTGTCTTGCATGGCAAAAGTGAATTCTGCCAGGGCGCAAACATGGTCCAGAGATTGTTCTTCCTGTATATTAAAGGTGCAATAGGTTGATATCCAATAAATGTTGTTATAAACTTATGTTTATGTGTGTAAAATTTTTTATGTGGCATGCAATAGAAGCTTACCGTATGAAATTTACTTTCATTTTTACAGCTTTCCCTCATGACCTGTCCTACCCGCTGTTAATTTACTTAATTTTATGTATTATTATAGTACTATATTTTTATAGCCTTATAGTACTTTCATGGCCGGAGTTACATGAAGCAGTAGAATCCGTATGATAGGTTCCAAGCGTTTCGTACTCATCTACAGTCAACATCGTCAATAGCACTGTGGATGCTTCTTAGATTGTGTCTCGGAGATTCCTTATTGACGATAGCTGTTGGCTGTTGCAGATGTTGACAGAACGTTTGTTATTACTCTTTCCTATCAACCACGGCCTACCATGCTGGATTGTAGTGCTTTATCGTACTTCCTCCCCGGCGTAGTACGTCCAATTGTTTGATAGGGAACCGGACAATCAACCGGAACCCGGAACTTTGCAAACATGGAAAAATTGTTAATTTTAGATTTATCCCGGATCTGGATCATTCTAAAACTAAATATTTATTTATTTATTTATTTATAAATTAGAGGATATGGGAAAAACTGGGCTTGGCGGGATTCGAGCCCAAGATCTACGCCTAACTGAGGCGTCGTCTTAACCGCTGGCCCACAAGCCTTTATCCGCACTGACAGGGGAAAAAGTGCCACCCTCCCACGATTCGGCTTGAGGGGGTAAAGCTGTTGTTATTTCACGTTCACATGTTCATTTTTGTTGAGAAATACACGGGTTTTCTATTCTATTCTATTCTGTTTTCCGGGCATGTTGCTGACCACGGCACCCCAATTGTCAAAAAAGAGGAACCTAGTCCTCAAGACTAAACCCTCAATGAGTTGGCGTACCTGGGCCGAATTTCTATAGGCTAGCTACTTTCAATTTTACTAATTTCTTTAATTTCTCCTCATTTACCTCTGGCGTCGGATTCAATCCACTCGCGGCCATATAACAGGCGCCCACAGTCTTAATTTTCTCTATACACGAGAACCTCGGCTCGTCCATCAGCTCATCGAAGTCAGCAATGATCTCGTTGAGCAGCCGTATACACTCGACTCCCTTGTTAATGTCCTCCGAGTAGAACTCGGTGAAGTTGGGGATACTCGCGAACATGACACCCACGTTTTGGCGCTGCTGGGAATACAACTCCTGAAACATTTTACACAAGTCAAAATGACTCGGCTGCCCTTTGTTTACAAATATATCTTAATGCCAGTGGTGGCTCACTATTGGAGGCATATGAGGCAGTGCCTCATCTAAATTTCAAATTTAATAGATTAAAGAAATTTGTGTCGGGAATTTAAAAAAATGCAGACAAATCAAAAAATGAAATTTCTATAAGAACAAAATAAAATACCGCGAAAAAGAAACCAGCTCCAAAAATTCACAACAAGGTACATTGTTGAGGCACCAAATCCGTGGTGCATATCCAAGTTCATGGGGGTTGAACCCCCCCCCCCCTCCCCAACCCCCGAAATGAAAAGGCTTGATACTAGACAGAATTGGATTATGAAAGGAAAAATAAAAACCACTATGTAATATCCAATGAAATTTCTAAATCCCCCCCCCATCGAAAAAAATCCTGGCTACGGCCTTGTGCATATCTACCTAATAGCCATCCCTCCCCCATACGCCAATCTAGCCATCCAGCTTGACCAGTAATTTGTGGTGTCGAGTCTCCTGAAAATTTTCCTTTTGTATGCTATGCCTCACCAAATTTTTTCCCCCCGAGCCGCCACTGCCTAATGCTAGCAGAAACTGCGAGGAACTAACCTCTGTTTGTCGATCTTGCGATAGAAAATGATGTGCCACATGATCTGGAAGAATGTTTCTGAGCAACTGCGAATTATTATGCCTCGTCTCTGTCATTTCGTAGAGATCCCGTTCGGCAACCTGTTGCCACAAAAAGTCAAGTCTTGCTGTCAACTCGACGAGACGCCCGTGGTAGTTGACCACAACAAAGAATACCCAAATCAGCACGAGCATTTGGTACCACTGAAAAAACAATGGTAGCCACTATTAATTTTAGTTTTGCAGTCTCATTACGTTTTAAGCAGATTTACTGCGAACCTTTACTCTTTCGAGTACGGTATGGTTTTACAGCAGCCTGATCGAGGCGATTATAATATCGGGGTTAAATAAATACCCTAGGATTATAACTGTAAACAAACAAATTTGTAATAGCACTTTCCATTATATAATTATCTTGTTTACATTTTTATTACCAGGGGATTAAATAAATACCGGTATTATAATCGCCTCGATAAAGCTGCAGGAGAGAGAAGAAACAAATCACTCGTAGCCTATACCTACCGCGGAAATACAGTAGAACCAGTAGGGCCTATTATATTGCAGTATTATAATATGGTATATGTATAACCAATGGCCAACGGCCTTACCATGTTGAATCCATCAAAGCAGAGCATGTTTCAAACTGCGGCAAACTTGGTAGTGTGCACAGCGTTGGCAGGGCAACATGGTGCTGATGAGAAATGATAACGCGCTAAGACTATACCAGTCAGTCCCACGTGCATGTCGAGTCCTGGTCACCTCCGATGTAATCGGGTGACTTTAGCATGTTCCTCAAGTGGTTCGGAATCTACAATAATCAGGAGGTCCACCCTGTCAGTCAACTCCCCTTTCCCCGAAGTGAAAGAGCCTACCCTTAGTGTGCCTCAAGTTAACAAACAGAGTCACTTCCCCCGCCAGGCTGCCAGGTCAGGGTTGCATAAAGCAGAAATGCCGAAAGCAGGCGTTGGAAACAACAACATATATATAACACTGACTAACCACGTTGTATTCTCTAATTTCGGTCAGTAGGGTCTATATGCACTACCGGTATTGCTTCTTCTTCCTCTTCCCCCTCAGTGCCGCGTGCGCAGCGGGGGGAGGGGGGTCATCCGAACCCATTTCCTAAACTCGCACCGGTCGGACGCTAATGCTTTGAGCTTGGCCATTGTTTTTCCACTACCGGTATTTCAATTCCACAAATTCCTAAAATCACAGATTGGGGATATCGTGCTTTTTTCCTTGCTTGATTCGTTCCTCCAATTTAGCCTACTCACCATTGGAATAGCATCTTCACCCTTATCCCGAAAGACATTAGTATCCGGTACAATGATGATGAGTGTAAATATGCAGGTGAGGAGCAGGGCTAGGAACGTTTTGACCAGGTAGTTGAGTTTCAGGAAAGTCGTCAGAGCTATTAGACATAGGACCCAAGTGAAGACGATGTACTCTGGATGACCACATTCCATGTCAGAATCTGAAAGCAATTAGAGGAAGTTGATGAGTAAATATGAATGTCGAAGAAGCTTTCTTTCCCCTACCGGAATTTGCACCATGTTTCTCAATATAACAGAGGGGGAATTAAGAAGCGACTCGGAGGGAGAAAGTTCCCTCAACCGAATATGTAGGGCAATCTAGGAGAAGCTAGTCGTTGCAATCAAACAAGGAGAACGTGCTTAGAATAAGCGCGGTTCTTCGTCTTCTTTGAATGCCAGTTCTGTCGAAGATTGGAAATTTGGACCTTGGAGACTGCTGCTCTGAAAAGGAAAGTCTAAGCTTTTTCAACCAGGATGGTTTTCTTCTGCCACGAGCCCTCTGTCTTTCTATCTTCCCTTGGATTATTATAGGCTATACATGCAGGAGGCGATACTTATTTTTGTTCCTCACCACATTTTCATGGCTGAAGCATGCTAGTTTCAGCGGTTATTGTGTCCCAATTTTTGAGCAACACCACTTTCTTAAAATTGTAATGACCGAAAGGGTGTTAAGGGCACATCACTATTGGACAAAGAGTTCTCCAAGAAGACTAATTAACAAGTCTGAGGATCCGATCTGAATGCCGTGTAATATTAAAACAATTGTACAACCATTATTACACGGCATTCTGTTCGGATCCTCTGACTTTTAATTAGTCTTCTTTGAGAACTCCTGGCCCAATTGTAATGTGCCCCTAACACCCTTTCGGGTCATTATGAGAGAGAGAAAATTCATCAAGATTTCCAATTGGCCGTAGATATAATAGCGCCTCATTCGGGGACTGATTAAATTTTATTGTTCTACCTTGAATCGTAGCATTTGTTGTTAGATTGTCCTCAAGTGGCGGCAGTAAGCTAAAACTGATGAAGACACCGCCATCTCTATGGGATAGAATCGTACTTCGATTGCTAAAAAGCCTAAGTAGCTTCACATCTGATTCGACCGAGAAATCAGTGTCATTCTGAGACTGGAACAGGATCATTTTCACCTGAATAAAAAGACAGATAACTTATATTACCAGCGCAGCGGTGTAGCCACAGAATACGATTGGTTTTCAAAGGGGGTGGTGTTGAATTGCCCCCCCCCCCCATTCTCGTACATTAGTAGAAAAAGAGGAAAGCCGTTCTCATGAACGTACGCAGCTTCTAATTATTGGGGGCATGATCTTAATTTCCTTAATTTCCCTTGCCCAGGCACACAAGAATTCGGGAGGCTAAAGTGAGGCCCGGTGGAATTATTTTGAAAAAGAATAGGCCCAAAATAGTGGAATTTACGAACTTCGAAAATTTTACAAGTGAAAAATATTACAGCTTTGCGGTTTACGATCTGCATCTTTGAAAATCCTCGTGTTGGCCATATTTCTGAGCTTTTCTGGGTTGAACTAAATTTTTCGCCAAGAGCCCGTCCCGTTCTGATTCAAGTTCTGTTTGATTGCTTGTTGGTCTGTTTCCTTCATCTCAATCTATTGTATATATGATGTTCGCGACCTCTTCGGCGAAAGTTGGTTAAAATATGTGAGTAAACCTAGCCGTTCCTTATGGCATAGTGGTAGCAGTTGTTTGTACTTGTGCGAGTCTCTACATAACATCAGAATCCTGTCGCAACTCAACACAGGTATTACCTATACAGAGGCGACTGAAGAGGTTACTCGGATACATTCATTGAATAGTTTGTATGCGAATAATCTTTAAAACAAAAAAACAAAAAAAACAAAAAAAAAACAAGCCAAGCACTGGGCGCATGACTCACCATAGGAACTGAAGACGCTGCTGCCATCCCCAGTATCGCAAAGCAGGTAAAAATAGTTCGACCGGTTCGGTGATTAACAAGGACGGCAGACGTTTTTCTAACCCACTGCGGGGAGTTGCCAAACTCTTCTGATATCACCAGCAGAAGACTCGACGCTAGCACGACGGAAGCACCAGTTAGTGTCATAACTAAATACGTTGCGCTGAAACAAAATCATACAGTCCTGAATAGTCCAGGTGGCGGAGAAGTGGACTGCGAAACGGAAGGTCGAGGTTCGAAACACGACATAATAGGAACATTTCCCTGGCTTTTTCCAACCCTAATTACTTTCATTGGAAGGAGAAAAACGCAGCGGCCGGGTATGTTCTTAGGTGCCCATTCCATTGACCGGCTAGGGCTATTTCCAACAACGGTGACGTGGTAGCAGACATTCAAGACTTAGGTGGCGTTTCCACCGATCTCGCATTGCAGAATGCAAATGACATTGACGGAATTTAAAATTTTTCTTTTTATAGAAATCTATTAAAATGTTTGTACTTAACATATCCCATGACGCCATTTTTTAATTTCAGTTTTTTGTTTGTGATTTTACTGTATGATCATTGATCAATTTTAACTATTGCATAGAGGAAAATAAACATTTCCGTCAATTCTGCAATGCGAGGTCGGTGGAAACGCCACCTAAGTCTTGAATGTCTGCTACCACGTCACCGTTGTTGGAAATAGCCCTAGCCGGTCAATGGAATGGGCACCTAACAACGTCATCCCAAACAGAGAAAGGCTCCTCTACACTATCCGGTCTAGGTCCCTAGATTGGGTTTTTGTAGTCCTGTTTGTTTGTTTATTGAAACTCCTGCTTTCAGTATTTCTGGTTTTTACGCAACCCTGTCAGTCTGGCTGGGGGAGTGAGTCTGTGTATTAACTTCAGGCACCCTAAGGGCAGACTCCTTCCCCTCATGGAGAAGAGTTGACTAACAGGCTGGATCTCCTGAATATAGTAGAGCTGAACGTACCACTTGGGGAACACAGTATATCGTAGCCACACAATTGATTCGGAGGTGACTAGAACTCGACACACACTTAAACTGTCTAAGCGCGTTCTCATGTCCCACCATATGTTCCCCTGATAACGCTGCGCACACTACCAAGTTTCCTGCAGTTTTTAACAGGCTCTGTTCTGGTGAATTCAACTTGGCATGGTCTAAAGGGCCTATTAGGCTTGCCGAAACACAATGCAAAAGTACAGAAAGAACAATGTGGAGTGAGGAGCCCATCATCGCAGTCGCGAGCCATGGGGCTAGTACAAGATTTCTTGACAATTTCGGAAGCTGGCTTGAAGCCGACCGCTCGCAAATGCACGGTTTTCCCCTATAGACACGCCAGATCATAGGAATCATTGGAATAGACTCACTCTGTAGTTTCGCACTGACCATTCACCAAGCCCTATCCCTACATTGGAAAACACGTCAGCAAATTGCGACAGCGAAAGTCACCTATTGCTATGATCAATAGCTTCAATGCTGATAGTATACTTATCCGAGGCGGCCGTCAAGATAAGATTCTAAAAACAATCCAATCTTACAATTACTACTTTGTATTGTAGATATTGTACTTACTTTTCATTAATTAAAAGAAGAATAATTACTATAAACATCCAAATTACACAACAACACAATACTGCTGATTGAAAAAGGTCCTCATGCAGTTGTCCAAACTGAAACATAAGACATGTTCTTTTTTTAAATTTACAGTAGGCTAGTAGGCTATTTCCTCAAAATGAAATTGAAAGACATTTGAAGACGTCAGGGAAAAAACCGGAAAGGTGCACTTTTGGTCCAAATTGAGATAATGGTGGCATTCTGTTCAGTTCTTAGCGTAGTTTGAAATGGTCTAACAAAACCGGAGAAAAACAAGTAAGGTTCTGCACAAATGGCGTGGGGAAAAAACAGTATACAGGCGAAGATACGGCTACTTTAAACTTAAAAATTCGATTCGATTCGATTTCTGAAAAATCAACTTTTGATCATCTTTCCTGCGGTTTTCCCCTGACGTCTTCATTTTTTCAGCCATTTTTTTTTAATGAGTCACGGTATGCTGCAACCGTTTTCATAAAGGTTTTGTAGATTTATTCCTTCGTAGATATATCAGTGTTGAGTTACTTAAATATCTTGGGGTCACAATAGACCAATACCTACGTTGGGACCAGCAGGCTTTAAATACAGCACAGTGGATTAGAAAAACAATATACAAATTCAGGCGACTAAGAAATATAATTGACAAGGAAGGAATCAGACAGGTGTACTATACAATAGTACAAACAATTTTACAGTACTGTATCCTACCCTGGGGAGGTGCAGCTGATACCCACAAGATCAATAATAGTAGCTCTTATAGAGCAGTGCTAAAAGTTGCTATGGGTAAGCATCGCCTTCATCCGTCTGAAACACTATTCAATGACCACCAAGTACCTACATTTGAAACTACCTACATTACACAGCCCTTACTATATAGATACACACACAACACTCCTGAAGACTACATATACAACATTCACAAGGAACCAGATTGACTGAAGAGAGCTGTCTCAGAACCCCAGCTTTAGAACTACCTTGTTTCAGCATTCACACTCTTTTCTCTCAGTAAGAGCTTACAATTTGCTCCCTCAGTTAACTCAGCATTAAATCTAACTATTTACAAAGCTAAAATTAAATAAATAAAAACTCAGCCAACACCCTGAAATATACAAAAACAGTCTTTTATAGTAACAGCCACCCAGAATGTCAGCATGTTTTTTTATTGCATTGCATGTTTCGTTATTGCAACTAAAATTAAATAATTATTATTCGCTTAATCGCATATCTTAGTTTTTAGTTTTTAGTTTTTAGTTTTTAGTTTTTAGTTTTTAGTTTTTAGTTTTTAGTTTTTAGTTTTTAGTTATATTAAAAGGGGCCCAGCACAGGCTCGGCCTAAAGGGTCCCCTCCTACTGATATTATACTACTAAAATAATTATAAAACTATATGTAATTTGAAGGAAATAAATTTTACTTTACTTTTTCCAGCTATCTAAAACTTCACACTATAGCCTAGTTATTTGAGGAAGCTGTTTACAAACATGGCCAATTCCAAGTTGTAGAATTTTTCAGGAGAGGGGATTTTTGGTTGAAGATTTGATTAAGTTTATAGCTAACCCTAGACTTCTCAGCGCTTATGTGCGCAATATGGCTGCTTTTGTCCCTTTATTTTACAATGTGCAGGTGGACATTACAATTTTCTGCAAGGTCGGATCAAAACCCCATTTTGTGAAAAAATTGAGTTTTTAACCAAGCTCCTCATTTTATGTCTTTACCTTCCATATTCTGACATATAGACTCCCTTAAAACATACTCCAAATAATTACTTCCCTGCGCTGTAATGCCTAGAAAAATTAAAAGGAACGTCTCTAACCTTTTTCTCTAAACCTTCATCTTTGAATTTGATGGTCCAGAAATTAATATTTTCATCACGCATTCTCTTATTTGAATCAATCTCAATGCTCATGTCCATAATGTGATCCACAGTTTCGGCCATAGACAGACCAGTATTATGTGGTTTTTGCCTCATGTCTTCCTCCAAATCTTCTAATAGATCACAAAGGCCACCATTTGCCAACTGTAAATAAAATAATTAATTGGTGATGTAAATAACAGATTTAATAAGGAAAGCTTGGTGATGGTGATACTTATGTGGGTCCCCCCCCCCCCGCCCTTAGGCTAATTGTAAGATTGGGCCGAAAGGCCCAAAATTCACCCATACGGAAAATAAAGATAATTTTCTTTCCTTCTTTCTTAGGCTTTGGGATGCTCTGATTATGGAAAAATGTGTGTAAATTCAGAAAAATAAGGAAATCATAATTATTATTATATATTTGAAATTCCGGATATAATGACCTCGAACCTAAAACCCCCTTTGCAGTGCGCCAATGCCTTTTTAAATCGAGCCATATTTTTAATATAGTACTTTGACCCCTACTTGGTTTTTAAACTTTTTACCCCATCTGAATATTCTACAGCGTAAATAACTTCTGCTGCGCCCCCCCCCCCGCAAGACCTTTGGTGCGCCCTACCCAGTGGCGTAGCGACAGATTTTCGAGGGGGAGGGGCTGTGAAGGGTGGCCTGAAATTGTGGGTGTTTACGCATTTTGAGAGCAGTGACTTCAAAGTTACGGCGATGAATATAATTGCATCATGAGTAGAGGCAGAAGAACGCAATGATCCACAGTAAAATACTTTAATAGTGACCGGTTTCGGATAAAATTCATCATTAGACTAACAACACATGAAAAAACGCCGGCTTATATTTACTACGGGATGGGAGTGGGAGGTGGAGGCGGGGGTTGAGTACATAAATCGAGTAGTGGGGATTCAGTTTGAAACATTATATCGTTCGTGAGAACCTCGTTATTCCTAATAGCCTTTCTAATCTCTAAGCTTTCTAACCTGTCTAATAGTCTATCTTTATTACAACAATGCAGAATATTAAAATCTTCAAAACTACATGAGTGCGAGTTACTTGAGAGGTGGTCCGCAAAAACTGAGGTACAGTCATTTTTACCGATCGCATTTTTATGCTCACGTAAGCGAAACTTAAAATTGTGCCCACTCCGTCCAATGTAACTCGCACTACATTCATTACAAGAAGTTTTATAAACCCCTGATTTCCTATTATTGTTAACCTTATCCTTACAGTTGATGAGGATTTTTCCTAAGTTGGGCGGGCAGCTATAGGATCACTATTAAAGTATTTTACTGTGGATCATTGCGTTCTTCTTCCTCTACTCATGATGTTCTCCAAGTTCCATGAAGTCACCAAGGAAACTCTCACAAGGAATATAATTGCAAACAAGGGGGCCTGGGAATCTCCCCCGGGTGAGAATTTTTGAAGAAAAAAAGACCTTAAACAGTGGGGTTAAACGCATTTTGAGAACTGTATCAAGGATAAGGCTGAAATACTGGGGTGATTTAATTTCACCATTAAGTTTTTTTTAGCACAACCCTGGAACTGGGAGCTGAAGTGCGCCCCCAGCAATGCTGTGCCCCCCCCCCCCCCCACGCACCGTGGGGGTTGCGGGGTTGTTATTTACGCCACTGATTCTACAGAATAATAACTTAAAAATACATGGGGTGGACGGGTGGCGTGATAAAACTTATAATTTATAACCTATGCTTGTTGTACTTGTAGGCTAGTTGTTCATAACTCACATTTTCAAAAGGTATTTCCGGCTGCCACTCGGCAGCCCCCTCGTCATCTACAAAGGCCATGCTGTTGTCCCGGGACCCGGTCAGTCCGTCCCGGGACCCGGTTAGCACATCCCGGCCCCCGTTGACGTGATTCCGTATCCCTCGCTCGTCTTCGGACCATAACCGCGGCCGTGAGAACCTTTGGATCAATTTTCTCCTTGAAGTCGGCTTCTCTTGCTTAATCAGGAATGTTTCTATACCATGCTCCTGGAAGTGTACAGGTTATTTTGTAAGTCTCCTCAATGGCGGATAAACAGAGGGAGAGGTTAGGGGGTTATGACCCCCGCCTAAATAAGTAAATTCATATGATTGTATTTTTTTTTTTTTAATTTGAAGAAAATTCAAATTTTCAACAAAAAAATTATCTTTTAAACTTACATACAACTTATCACCCCCTCCCCCTTAATTTTCCGCTGGATCCACTCTTGAGTTTCCTGACTCTCCTCCGCATAAAGTACACAGCTTGTTTTTTTGACATCAGTTAATATTTATTGCAATGTTAAATAGGTATAATGGTATTTGAAAAAGCTTTAAAACGACATGGTACTGTTCTAGGCCTGAGGGGCTGGTGGAGGATTAACAATGGCTCTTTTTCAAATATAGTGGTCAGGCGGCTATTCCACTTGTCAATATTCCATAATTTAAATACATCAACAATAAGTCTTCACCATATATAATATAATAGCCGGCCGCCATACCAAGTTGAATCCAGCGGACCAGAGCAGGCAGGCCCGGCCCGAGGTATTTTCTTGAGTGGTGCGAGTTTACATTTTAGCGCCCCCCCCCCCCCCTCCCAGAGACCGTAAATTATTCATGAACGCTTGAGTATGGGAGACATTAAAAAATTGTGCATGCTTCTTATAAAGGGATTGTATTAGGCAACTGTAACTAATAACTAAATGTAAAATTATTGAAATTTCTCCTTCCTAGCTTTGATGCTAGCAAATTTTTTAATCAAATGATCATAGGAGAGATTGTTGGCGATCTCATTTTCTATGGATAATATGGCTAAGTCCGACAATTTCTCATCAGCTAAAACAGACCTTAGGTAGGTCTTTATCAATTTTAGCTTGCTGAAGCTCCTTTCTCCCTTAGCAACAGTGACCGGTATAGTAATGAAAATGCGGAGAGCTGTCCAAACGTTTGGAAACATATCTTTCCAACAATGCTTTGCCAAAAACTCAAGAACCCCCTTTGGATGCCCATCGTCGCCGCCTAAGAACGCACTAAGGCTCCTTATTTCTTGGGCTAGCTCGGTACCCGAAATATCACTGAGAGCGCCATGGGTTAAGACAGATTCTAAATCTGAGCAGGCCGCATTCAAACCATTATGGTCGATCTTTTTCAAATCGTACATAAATTGCCATGTACTATTAATGTCACTTAATTGGGAAAAGCGCAACTGCAATGAATTAATGGCTGTGTCAATCATTGGATAGAAGACAGAGGTGCGAAACGCTGTTTCTGGGTCAGTAGGAGATTCGTCTTGATTTTCATAAGAAAACATCTTCTTTTTCCTTCGCAGACGGACAGTTTCAAACTCCTGAGTGATTTGTGCTTCTTCAGCGATTTCTTTGGCAGTGATGAGTGCAGAAGTGAAACCTGTACTTCTGTATTCTTTTAAAAATTTCAAGCATTTATTCATAATTTTTGTAGCTTCGGACAAATCCATGGTTTCAGATTGCATTGTTTTGCTTACTAGATTAACCTGGAATAAAACATCGTACCATATGACTAACGCCATTAAGAACTCGAACTTTTCCAAATTTACAAGAAGCGATTCAGCCTCTGAGCTTGCAACAGGGTCCGTTGATTGTTCATATTCATCCTCCAGAGCCCTTTTAACTTCAGCATACTGATACCGCACTGCTTTCAAGCTGTTGATCCTGCTTTCCCAGCGTGTGTCACAAACCTTTTTCAGGCTTAAATTTTGCAGATGCTCTGAGACCACCTTCCACCGCTTTGTTGAATTTGAGAAATACACAAACAGCCGTTGCAGCACACCAAAAAGAGACACTGATTTGATAGAAGTTTTTGCTGCATCGGCAACCACAAGGTTGAGACTATGACAGCCGCAAGGGTTAAAAAAGGCTCGTGGATAGGTTTTAGCAATGCGACTCTGAACTCCTTTAATGTGTCCAACCATATTAGCACCATTATCATATCCTTGGCCCCTGCAGTCATTCATGTCAATACCATATTTATCAATTATTTCGTCCAAAAATAAGCCCGTCAGGCCGGCTCCAGTTGAGTCAGCCACTGGCTTATATGTCAAAAAACACTCACGCACACGCGCTTCATCGACGTCGAAAAATCTGAAGGTGACACTCATTTGCTCAGTGTGGCTGATGTCAGGAGTACAGTCTAAAATTATAGAAAAATACTTGGCACTTCTTATTTTAGATAATATTTGGCCTCTTACTTCGTCAGCTAATAATTTAATTACTTCGTTTTGAATATTTTTGCTAAAATAAAAATGCTTGGATTCCTTCTGCATCACTCTTCGCAAGTGCTCCATCATGACGGGGTCGAATTGGCCAAGTAATTGTACAAGGCCTAAGAAATTCCCATTTCTTGGAGTGTATAAAGTGTCCTTGCTACCACGAAAAGGCAAATTGTGTTCAGCCAAAAACAGCGTGATGGCGATCATTCGTTCCATAACAGAAGACCACCTTGCTTTTTCATCCTCCAATTGCTTCTGAAGCCCTTTATCTATGCCACAACATTTTTTTAACCTTTTAGCCGTTTCAAGCCACGTTAATAAGGCTTGCTGGTGGTCGTCAGAAAACTCATGGCTCGTTAGTAAACGAGACAAATGATGCCAGTTGTCAGAGCCAACATTGGAAAGATGGCAACGACTTGTGCGCTTGAAGATGTGACAACAAAAGCAGTATACTTTCTTTGTTGAATTGGAATAAACAAGCCACTGCCGCTCATATACTTCTCCGTTGGGCATGCTTTTTTTGAAATGGCTGTTGGAAAAATGCCGGCCTTTCTCATTTTTTGGGTATTTATCATCATCGAGTTTCCCGTTTTGCGGCCCCTCTTCAACGATCATGTCAATAACTTGTGAAGACAAGTAAGAGGGCCACTTGGCTATGTCCATAGAAAAACTTCTTTCTTCTTCACTGCAAGGCAAGTTCTCAAAAATGGCCTCGTCCAGCGCAACCGCCTGGGCCTCACTCTCAACCGTACTTTCCTTGCTTGTACTAGGGGGCTGGGTTGGGTCTGGATGTGGACCTGGCCGTTTTAGAAATTTGGCCATTTGCGCCGCTTGCTTTTCATTCTCAGCTTCCCTAGCTCTTCTTTTCCTCTCATTTCCGGCGCCTGACAATTTTTTCCACATTGCCTTTGCAAAGTTGCTAAAATAAAAGACACATAAATTACCTTAAGTCTAAATAAAGTCCAAAATAAATAAATATACAATAAGTTGGACATACAGTAGACATAAATTCTCTTATTTGATATTAATAACAAACACAAACCATTCGCAGAATTGCAAGCCGAGCCACTTCTTAATCTGCTTTGTAACTCTCTTATTTATTATAACAACAACTTAATACAAATACCGCTATAAAGCATCTGCGTCTGCTTACCTTAAAATTTTTTTGTTGCCAATTGCAATTATTTATAAAAATCTCACAAGAGATACGAGTGAAGCTGAAATTAGTAACCAATAACAATGCTATGATCTGCCATTTTAGTTAGGGTGGCCAACATAACCACTCGGAGTTGTCGTGGAAGGAGTTAACGTTCCACCACGTTAAACCGGTTGGCGCCAGATTTAAAACAAGTCTTCTATAAAAATTATTTTATTTTTATTTTTTTTAAATTATCCCGCTTGAAAACACAAAGCCGAGTCCAAGGGGGCGTCTCGCGGCGCCCCCTTGGACTCGGCGCCTGGTGCGGCCGCTCCACTTGCCCATAGGACGGGCCGGGCCTGAGAGCAGGTTCAAAACTGCAGATAACTTGGTCGTGTGCACAGTGCCGGTAGGGAAACATGGTAGGACTTGTCCTGGTCACCTCCGAACTAATTGTGTGAATTCACTGTGTTTCCCAAGTGGTTCGGAATCCACTATAATCAGGAGGTCCACTGTCCTATGGGCTGGCATAGGACAGTCAAGTCGGAGTCGCTCTATGGGCCCAAATATGAGGCCTTAGTCGTTATTAACCCGACAAACACTACTATACTACTACTATTAATTTGCATATTATTGGACTTTGTCTGTTTGCAAATAAACGTTTATTTATTTATTTATTTATTTACGTATAATATAATAGATTAAGTTAAGTATCTACATAACAGTCTGCTTAAAGAAAAATCTCATCAATTATTGATGCACAAATGACAGAATATTGACAAGTGGAATAGCTGCCTCAGCAACATTTCACATCACATGAGGTGGAGACATTTGCTTCCGGCCAAAAATATAATTTTCAATTTCTGGGAGCACTCACCACGCCCCTTATGTCCAGCCATCAAAAAAACGTACCAAGGAACCCTAGGATTAAATTCATAATTTATAATGAAAGGAGTTTTGGTGCGATCGAATGGCCCATTTCTCCTATATAGAACTCAATGGTAATCTGTTAGGGTTCGTGGAATTTTTTAAATTGTATTTTGACGAGTCTCGAACCAATACCATATAGGTACCCTTTCAAAGCAGGGACGGATCCAACCCGTTTGGGGGGGGGGGGAGGTAGTAATTGTGGGTCATAATAGGAAAAAACATATGTGGGATCGATTAAATCAGCGCGTAATAAATTAATTTACCAAATTTGGGGGGCAGCTACCCCCCTGTCCCCCCCCCCTGTATCCATCCATGTCTCAAAGTACAGTTCTCTACCGGGTGGAATATTGCAGACAGTATTTTCCTAAGTTTCTAATGGCTTTTGCCATTCCTGAACCTTTTTACTCTATAGGAGTATTTTAGTTCTCAATAGAACTGACTTTGTTTAAAAACTTACTTTGAGAGTGACTTATTTGCTCTTAATTACAGTGTACGTATCGTATGTATAGGGTTGCCAGGTGTCCGGTTTTTCGTACCTCTGCCCGGTGAAAAAATAAATGTTTGACCGGAAAATGTTTTTCTGTAGGATAGAACGAAATCATTTTAAAAATCTGATAGACCTACTAGTTACTATTTTAGAAAGGTCCTCAAAATTCACTAAATTTATGTAAGTGTGAATGACCCAAAATTTGCCCATGTGGAAACTAAAGACAATTTTCTTTCTTTCTTAATGGACTAGACTACTTACTCGTAAATATGGATCCCTGGAACCTCCACAGCCCGGTTCCACATCATAATTACCATTTAAACCGTCTAATGTTGTCTTGGAGATATGGACACGTCTGAAAAAGTAATAAAGAATTTAATTTTACCAACCAAGCCTTAAGAGGTTGCTGAATAGTTCCAAATAAAATATAAAATATTAAGCTCGCTGAGTAAGTGGTCTATATAATATATATGTCTACATTAATATATATATATAATATATTATATCTGTTCGATAATATTGACGATACATTTTGACATCGGGACAATATTGAACGTCTACGGTGTGGATTGAGACGTGTGTTGATGAATTTCCGGATATTCTGAAATCCGCATCGTCAGTATTGTATGTATTGTAAGGCGCAAAGTCCACCGACCTCGTTTTTGATAGTGATCATGATATTGACGTGGTAGCAGACATTAAAGACAGTCTAAAAATGTCTGCTAACAAATCATATCATACTCAGTATCAAATGGGAGGTCGGTGGACTTTGCGCCTAAAAATTGTATGAATCGTAAATATTATTGAACTTGTATACGCTGTGTGCATTGTCGATTGCGGGTTGCATGGCTTATTGACGCAGAACTGATGGGAGGCTTGGCGATTCATATTTATTGACTCATTGATGAAAATATTGATCGTGTACGGGCTGCAGTATACCTTGGCTTGTAACGACTCGGATATGAGAGAAACTCGATTCGTTTTTTTGGACTTTTTTGAGAATAAAACCCCTCAAATTGAGTTAGCCCCAATTAAAAATAATGGTCCCGAGGTATGATTTTGGTGAACCTACATGCCGAATTTCATCAAAATCGACCGAGTAGTTTGCTCGGAAATCGATGAACAGACAGAGCGACAGGCAGACATTTCGTAAAAACCACTTTTTTGGTACCTGGGACCTCAAAACGTGTAAATGCGTTGAAATATCGGAGTCGAAAATTTGACCATCACAAAGCTTTCCTTATAGGCTACGACGTATAAATTGGAAAGCAAAAAAGTATTAATAAATGGGGAAGAGCTTCGTTTATTAACTTGGTTGGTAGATGTAGCAGTGGCATATGTCTCTTATGAGTCCTACTGTACTTATAAGTTAAAACACAATTCAATAAATTACCCTGGTATTCCCCCAGATTCCAATTTATTGGCTAGTGTGACGTCATGCGACCAGACATCAAACTGCCATTTGCGCAGGCCTAATACTCCGCACAGAACAGAACCAGAATGGATTCCAATCCGCATGTTCAAATCCACCTGAAATTAATACATATTTATAACACATTCGGGTTGGTTCGTTAATTATAACATTTAGGGTGGCGCCCACCATCGTTGGTAAAGCTACAGGAAGTCGAACGCTTATAGTTTTACTTTTTACGCACCGTATGCCGGTTGGCACTGCGGCATTTGCGCTTCCACCGCCATCTTGCGCGTCTTAGTGTGTCAGTGTGAGTTGGTCCATATATTATGAAAGCCTATATCGAATCGTACAATTATAATCGTAAAATTGTAATTTCGTCGTCATGTCGTTGGGACAAGTACGGTATCTGTGATTGCTGAAAAGCGCCATTGTTTAATGTATTTATATCTGCCCGGACCTTTCTCGGCATCTTCGGTTTTCCTCTTCTCCTTAACCCGTTTCAGAAGATGAGTCTCTCGTTTCGTCAGCGTTTCGTCAACATCTGCGGTCAATATCAGCGTACACATCTATAGATCCCTCCGAGATACAAACTTATAAAATCTTGGAAGTAGAAGCTATATAGCTTGACTTTTACGATGTGAACTTCTTCCCCAAGTCGCAGACTGCTTAAACAATTGTAGGTACTTTTTCGTGACGTACCTGTGATCGTTTGTTGACGGTCTGAATGGCTTCGATCATGTGTAGCCCCATTTCCACACAACAACTCGCGTGGTCAGCCCTAGGTTTTGGCAGGCCAGAGACGCAATAGTAGCAGTCGCCTAGAAGCTTGATACGGAGGCAATGACTTTGCTGAAAAAGAATCAATACTTCTGAAGAAGAAAAGGGGGAAGACAGGAAAAATTAGACGAAGGCGTGATTTGAAGACTTTTCCAATCTTACATATACCTCTAGTCTAGAGCTTCTACACCAGAAGTCGGCAACCTTTTTAGCAGCTAAGCCAAATTTCAAATATTAAGATCTGTTAGAAAAGCCACCCATCCCAAACCAAAATTTAAGCAACAAAATTGATTGCAATTAACTTGAAGAGGAAGAATAATAAGAATGGTTGTGACGACAACATAAAATAATTAGACCACATAATTACAAAAAGAAATTAAAGTAGCTTAAGAAAAAAATAAAGCGTATCGAATCGACACTTAATATATAAGTTACCTATCTATATTTTGTATAGCTACCGTATATCTTCTTAAAGAATAAGAATATAGAGGGCAAACGTACTTGGGCGAGGCGATCAAATCTCGCGAACAAGTCATTGAGAATGCGAACCAATTCTTGTGGGCTGCATTTGCTGGCCAAAGCAGTGAAACCTTTGATGTCAGCGAAGAGAATGCTGACATTTTCGTAGCGGTGAATGTAGAAGGTGTGGAACTGGCTGGGGGCAAAGTCGCCCTTTTCCTCTTCCTTAGCTATGTCACGGATCATGTCCCGTGCCACAAAATCCGGCAGCACTACAAAAAATATAATTAATAATATAAATGTGTTGCCTTTAATGCATCTGCGGGGCTACTATGGCAATTATTTTTAATCCTACTCTGGGATTAAAAATTTAAACAAAATTATTTTTCAAATCAAATCAAATATATTTATTTAACGTTTTTTTTTAACAATTACTTAGTAATGTGGTTCAGAGGGGCACCTTTGGACATGGCAAGTGCTTTTCAAAATTGTCTTGCTTACATTTTTACACCCAAGAATATGTCACTACTAAGACCGTTTCCATACGCGATATAACGAGAACCTACGATAATATCCGAAATCAAGAGAGCCTGCCGCATCAGGTGGCTAGGGCACCTGGAACCAAGGCCGTAGCAGCCAGAATTTTTTTTCGGGGGGGGGGGGTGGAAATTTCATTGGATATTATATAGTGGTTTTTATTTTTCCTCTCAAAATCCGATTCTATCTAGTATCAAGCTATTTCATTTCAGGGGGGGGGGGGGGGGGTTGAACCCCCTCTTGGCTAAGGCCATGCGTGGAACGAATTCCAGAAAATATGGCAACAAGAACAGCCTTACACAAGGTGCACCAAGGGAGAAGACGAGTGGAACAACCACGGATGCGAAGTTTGGACGGCGTCGAGGTGGATCTGGTGACCCTTGGCGTTGATGACTGGCGAAGGCGGGTATTCCATATACGTCAATCGTCAATGAAAAAATTGAAAAATGACGTTTTAGCAGACATTAAAGACATACTAAAAATTCTGCTACCACGTCAATTTACGTCATTGTTACGTCATTTTTCAATTTTTCATTGACGATTGACGTATGTGGAATACCCGCAAAAATAGGGCAAAACCGCACAGACTGGCAACAGATCAGGCCAAGGCCCTTCATTGAGCAGTTTTCGACCATGGACCTTATCCAGCCACTAAGTATAGGGGGAGGTCATTAATGAACGGCCCCTAATATAATGACGGTTGTTGGCCGGCTCATTGAGACCGGTCTATTTTATAATTGGCTATTTGTTTGGTTCCTGGAGGATGCAGTGCTAGAACTAAACGATCAACTGACAACATAAACCTAGAGACGACATCCCGGATGGACGTAGATCGTGGGGTCGAATCCCTCCATGTCTTATTTTTTCTAAACCCGCTAATTTCGTTTATATAACGAGGAGGTTGCCTCTTCAACCGAAAACAGTTTAATCGTGTTAAATGTAATAATATAACAGTGTTACATACTTGTACATACCTACCATATAATACTACCATATATTTATAATAACACAAACCCTGACACTAAAAGCCATTTAAAAAAATCACAAAGTCTGGCAGCATTAGATTTTATACCTGAAAGCAGTAGCTTCTCCTGTTTATCGTTCTCAACGGAAGTCTTATACCTAGTCTCAATGGATTTGTATGTTTCCACAAAGGCTTTCCTTTGGGAACGGTCAGTCAGGTACTTTGTGTACATCCCGGGGAAGTTTATACCGCCGTATAGACAAAGGTTGGCCAGGATAAGAAGGGAGAGACATTCATTGTGCTCCTGTGAACAAAAATGTGAACTAAAATTATGTTACTTCTGTTTGAGACCCGTATATGTACTTGGTTAAGTTATGCTTTCGCCTGTTTCATTGCGCCATTGCTTATTGTCTCAGCTTGTCCATTATAGCTTGAACCCGGTGTAGGTTGACATCGAGAACGTTTACCAATTTGCCAATGGCCAAAAATTCATACGGAAACAATACAAAGAACCGGTCCGAGTTTACTCGAACTTGCTTTCCAATTTATCAAAATTAGTAGATAGTAAAAATAAGTAATTTCATGGTAAATAATTTTCCTATGGTTAAATTTCCGATATCTCGGGGGGGGGGGGGGGGGTGTCCACCTGACGTCACTGGAGGTGAGGTAAATTCTAGACTGGTCAGACCAACACATTAACACACAGCAATACTGACAGGGCCCGCAATGCGTTTGAGCGTGAATTTTCTATCATTTTTTTGTACAAAAGCAAATACTTTTCTGGGAAAGCAACCTGTCCGATTTCGTTACTCAATTTAACACCTAAAACATACCTGAAGGTAGAAATCATCAATGGAAATAAAGGTTTTGCAGAAAAATTATTTTTCAGTCATTTTTCATTAAAATTTAGTTATTTTTATTTTTTTACCCCCAGAAGCAAACTATCAAGGGGCAAGCGACCCCCCGCATTTTAGCCGTTTTTGGGAAATAATTTTTTTAGACGTTTTTTTTGGAGTTTTTTTGTGAATAAAACCCCTCAAATTGAGTTAGCCCCAATTAAAAATAATGGTCCCGAGGTATGATTTTGGTGAACCTACATGCCGAATTTCATCAAAATCGACCGAGTAGTTTGCCCGGAAATCGACGCACAGACAGACAGAACGACAGACAGACAGACAGACGTTTCGTAAAAACCACTTTTTTGGGTTCCAGGGACCTTAAAACTTGTAAATCCGTTGAAATCTCGGAATCGAAAATTTCGACCGTCACATAGCTTTCCATATACTACGCATAAATTGGAAAGCAATAAATTTATAGAGCCAGTGTTCGGTACCTTCTTCGTTTCACGGGTATGGTCCGGTGCATTATCCATTACAATGACCGATTGTCCAGGCAATTTTGGAAGAAGTTGACGAGTCCTTAATGTTTTTGCCAAATATAAGAAAACTTTCTGAGCTGACCCAGCCCTCTTCTGTGCCGGCATGGAAGCTTATAAGTCGCTTTCTTCACCTCGAAGATGAAACGTTCAAACTGGCCTGCTCGTTATGGTGGGTCCAACACCTTTGGAATATACTAGTACAATAGTAGGATAGCAAACACTGTGCTCCCACCGAGTTGTGTTCTATTAATCCTTCATTATTTATTTTTCAGTGTTGTCCTTCATTTAACAAAATAATGTCTGTTTCTCAATTTCTGTAAATTGAGAAATGTTATATATTCAATCAAAGCAGCACTACAATTTAATGTGAAAAGTACTTAATATTTGCTGCACCTGAGTAAGCGTAAGCCGGACGTAAGTATTTCAGAGTAATTGCTAGCTTCATATACAGTACAATATTAGAGACCCCAATATTTTCTTCAAGTTTCAGTCCCGTAACTCTGTAAGATCAGAAGGCAATTTCGCTACGATAGATTTCATAGCAATTATTAGTAAGTTCTGATTATACGATTTATAAATTCACACAACAATTTTGAAACCCCTCCCGTTCCTGCTCCAGTTCCTACTCCTGCACCAGCTACCATTCCTGTTCCAGCTCCCATTCCTGTTCCAGCTCCTGTTCATGCTCCAGCCCTCGTTCCTGTTCCTGTTCCCGTTCCTGTTCCAGCTCTCGTTCCTGCTCCCGTTCCTGTTCCTGATCCAGCTCTCGTTCCTGTTCCCGTTCCTGTTCCCGTTACCGTTCCTGTTCCAGCTCCTGTTCCTGCTCCAGCTCCCGTTCCTAATCCCGTTCCTGTTCCAGCTCATGTTCCTGCTCCTGCTCCAGCTACCGTTCCAGCTCCAGCTCTCGTTCCTGCTCCCGTTCCTGTTCCTGCTCCAGCTCTCGTTCCTGCTCCAGCTCCTGTTCCTGTTTTAGCTCTCGTTCCCGCTCCTGTTCCTGTTCCAGCTCCTGTTCATGCTCCTGCTCCAGCTCCTGTTCCCTTTCCTGCTCCTACTCCAGCTCTTGTTCCCGTTCCAGCTCCCGTTTCTGTTCCTGCTCCAGTTCCTGCTCCTATTCCTGTTCCAGCTCCCGTTCCTGCTCCTGTTACCGTTCCTGTTCCAGCTCCTGTTCCCTTTCCTTTAATTTTAGCTCTCGTTCCCGCTCCTGTTCCTGTTCCAGCTCCTGTTCATGCTCCTGTTCCAGCTCCCGTTCCTGCTCCCGTTCTTGTTCCAGCTCCTGTTCATGCTCCTGCTCCAGCTCCTGTTCCCTTTCCTGCTCCTACTCCAGCTCTTGTTCCCGTTCCTGCTCCAGCTCTTGTTCCCGTTCCAGCTACCGTTCCTGTTCCAGCTCTCGTTCCTGTTCCTGTTCCCGTTCCTGTTCCAGCTCCTGTTACCGTTCCTGTTCCAGCTCCTGTTCCGGCTACCGTTCCTGTTCCACCTCCAGGTCCCGTTCCTGGTCTAGCCCCTGCTCCTGCTCCCGTTCCCGTTCCAGCTTTCGTTCATTAATTAATTAATTAAAATTAAGCTCTTCCAGCTCTTGTTCCCGTTCCAGCTCCCGTTCCAGCTCCTGTTCCTGTTCCCGTTTCCTGTTCCTGTTACCGTTCCTGTTCCAGCTCCTATTCCTGTTCCTGCTCCTGCTCCAGCTCTCGTTCCTGCTCCAGCTCTTGTTCCCGTTCCAGCTACCGTTCCTGTTCCAGCCCTCGTTCCTGTTCCAGCCCTCGTTCCTGTTCCTGTTCCCGTTCCTGTTCCAGCTCCTGTTCCGGCTACCGTTCCTGTTCCACCTCCAGGTCCCGTTCCTGGTCTAGCCCCTGCTCCTGCTCCCGTTCCCGTTCCAGCTTTCGTTCATTAATTAATTAATTAAAATTAAGCTCTTCCAGCTCTTGTTCCCGTTCCAGCTCCCGTTTCTGTTCCTGCTCTAGTTCCTGCTCCTATTCCTGTTCCAGCTCATGTTCCTGCTCCTGCTCCAGCTCTCGTTCCTGCTCCCGTTCCTGTTCCAGCTCTCGTTCCTGCTCCAGCTCTTGTTCCAGCTCCTGTTCCTGTTCCCGTTCCTGTTCCTGTTCCTGCTCCCGTTCCTGTTTCTGCTCCCGTTCCTGTTCCAGCTCCTGTTACCGTTCCTGTTCCAGCTCCTGTTACCGTTCCTGTTCCAGCTCCTGTTCCTGTTACCGTTCCTGTTCCAGCTCCTGTTCCTGCTCCAGCTCCCGTTCCTGCTCCCGTTTCAGCTTTCGTTCATTAATTAATTAATTAAAATTAAGCTCTTCCAGCTCTTGTTCCCGTTCCAGCTCCTGTTCCTGTTCCTGTTCCAGCTCCCATTATTATTATTTTTTCCCCAGAAGAAAACTATCAAGAGGCAAACGACCCACCGCGTTTTATTAACATTAATAACGACTCCAATATAAATGAATTTTAAAGAAATCGTTGGAGCAGTTTTTTAGAAACCATTCTTTTTAGACGATGTTTTTTTGGAGTGTGTTGAGAATAAAGTAGTAGATAGAGAAAATGAGTAATTTCATGGAAAATAATTTTCCTATGGTTAAATTACCGATATTTCGGGGAGGGGGGGGGGGTTGTCCATCTAATGTCACTGGAGGTAAACTAAATTTCAGACAGGTCAGACCAACACATTACCACACAGCAATAATGGCAGAGCACGCAATGCATTTGACCGTGAATATTCTATATTTTTTTCAAAATAACATTTTTTTCACAAAACCAAATAGTTTTTTGGGAAAGTAGCCTGTCCATTTTCGTTACTCAATTTAACACCTAAAACATGCCTGAAGGTGGAAATCATTGATGGAAAGGTTTCGCAGAAAAATTATTTTTTAGTCATTTTTCATTAAAATTTAGTTTTTTTTTTTACACCCAGAAGCAAACTATCAAGGAGCAAGCGACCCCCGCATTTTGTCAACATTAATAATAACTACAATATATGTGAATTGAAAAGAAATCATTGGAGCCGTTTTCGAGAAATAATTTTTTTAGACGTTTTTATGCGTTTTTTGAAAATAAAACCCCCCCCAAACTGAGTTAGCCCCAAATAAAAAAAAAAATATCCCAAGGTATGATTTTTGTGAACCTACATGCCGAATTACATCAAAATCGATCGAGTAGTTTGCCCGGAAATCGACGCACAGATAGACATTTCGTAAAAATTACTTTTTTGGGTTCCTGGGACCTCAAAACGTGTAAATCCGTTGAAATCTCGGAATCGAAAATTTCGACCATCACAAAGCTTTCCTTATACTACGTATAAATTGGAAAGCAATAATGTCCGAATTCCATGGGGTCGTTGGCATTGGACAAGGGACCTATGGGCCACTATAAGTAGGCCTGTAAATACATATACTTCTGTTTGAACTGAGGTAGTCAAATAAATAAGTTGAAGCGTGGAAATAAAACCGGGTTAAGCGCCAAAAATTGGAAATTAGTTTTGTCACTTAAGGGCAAACTGGAGTCGCCGATATTCCATTTCCGTGCAAACTTTAATTTCTCATTAAATATGGAACGCAGAACAATGAAAAAATGCTAAATGGAAAGAAGAATTGTTTCTCCGTAATTTTAATGTATAGTATGTTGCAATCATCAATATCGATCGGCTGTAGTTAGTGAACTTGATACGTAAAAAATAACGGTCACTCAGGGAGTTCAAGCTGAAGGAGTTCATCAACTGTGGCGAATTGTGGTTAGTTAAGGCCACATACAATACATCAAAATTAGGAGAAAAAATTCTTCTTGCCATTCAGCATTTTTTCATTGTTCTGCGTTCCATATTTCATGAGAAATTGAAGTTTGAACAGAAAATGTAATATCCGCTTTTGCCCTTATATACGATCCAAGTGACATGGCCAACGTAACTGAAATTAGAGGATATGGAAAAAACTGGGCATGGTGGGATTCGAACCCACGATCTAAGCCTAAGCGGGGCGTCGTCTTTACCGTTGGACCACAAGCCCCGATAAGACCAGTAATCTCCAATCCTCTGCTTATGCTCTAATTGACATGGTTCATGTTGCTAGACAGGTTAGCACAACTACACAACTATCTAACCGAACAGGACTGTGAGCTTACTTAATTGCATAAAGGCAATGCTTTATTCAATACATTGTAGTATTATATGGTATATATATAACACTGACATTAAATTAACTTTGGTTGAAGAGCTAAATAGATGGCAAGTTTGTCATATGATGTCATGCATTATGCCATAACAAAAATCGTGATAACTCAAAATACTGATTTTGGCGGTTAACCCTGTTTTTATTTCCACGCTTCGGTTAGTAGTAGTATGGTTGTACACAGTCCCAGGCCACGGTGTGGGCCGATAGGACAGGGGACCTCCTGATTATAGTGGATTCCGAACCACTGGGGAAACACAGTGAAGTCACACGATTAGTTCGGAGGACAAGTCCTACCATGTTTCCCTACCGGCACTGTGCACACTACCAAGTTATCTGCATCTTTGAACCTGCTCTGGTGCGCTGGATTCAACTTGGTGAGGCGGGCGGCTCCACGCTTCAGTTGCTCACTTAGTTATTTTTTTTTATCATTGTCAAGGGCTTTATATGAAAGTAGACCTAAATTTCTAAATTGGAGTGATGGGATATCTGCTTCCCGCCGATTTGTTTTTGAATTTTCGGGGCCACTGGCCACGTCTCTAATAACCAGCCATTGTAAAGACGTTCCATTTGGCCCCAGTATTAAAAAAAAAAAATTTGCGGCGCTCAAATGTCCCACCTCTCCTATATATAGGACTCTACGCAGGCCTACTTATCTTGCCCTGTCAACGACTCCATTCTCCATGGGTTTTTCGGATATGGTATTGCTTCCGCATGAATTTTGGCCACTGGCAAACTATCAGATGTCCTCGATACCAACCCACACCGGCTACAAGCGACAATGGACAACTTGAGTTACGTATAACATTGATACAATGTAACAGGCGCATGCCCGAAAACGAGTTAGTTGTACATACTGAACATCAATTTTTCGGAATTGCAGCTACTATAGGAGTACCATCGATATAGATAGATGTACTAGCTAGGCCTGAATTGCCAACAAATATTGCAGCATAATAACTTTCGCTTATTTACTCCATCATATCGTACAAAACTCGGAAAGTTCCTGAGAGTTTCCCAAATATTGATATAAGGAGAGAAAATGCCTTTTTCTAACGTTGCCTTTCAACAGCTGAACACCATCATCGTCATCGTGAAATCGAAAAGTCTAGAAAAACTTCAATATCTTTCCTTTTTTTTCGGGTTTTTGTCATTCCGCAAATGCGCAGATTTTTCCCAGATATTGGTTTAAGTTTATGATGAAATTGCAGTGGACACTTGGACGCTGAACTTTCGGAATTGGAATTTGTTTTATTATAAATAAATACATTTTTCAGGTCAGGACCTGTAGAGTAGTGGTACAGACTCTGAGGCAGCAGGCGGCCCCGGGTCAACTTAGTTGAGTGTAAGAGAGGGCTTTATAGCTTTAACTCCGCTAGGTTGACTTAGTAATAGAACAACAAAAGTCGAGATTTATCTATTTAAATAATTATGAATTTCTGTTAAATAATCTCAGGGGGGGGGGGTGTCCACCTGAAGTCACTGGAGGTGAGGTGAATTCTAGATAGGTCAGACCAGCACATTACCCCACAGCAATAATGACAGGGCACGCAGTCATCATCTATTCAAAAAATAATTTTTTGTACAAAACCGAATAGTTTTTTTGGAAAGCAACCTGTTCGGTTTCGTTACTCAATTTAACACCTAAAACATGCCTGAAGGTAGAAATCATCGATTGAAAGGTTACGCGGAAAAATTATTTTTTAGTCATTATAAATTAAAATTTAGTTAGCCTATTTTTATTTTTTAACCCCCAGAAGCTAACTGTCAAGGGGCAAGCGACCCCTTCCATTTTGTGAACATTAATAACGACTATATGTGAATTTAAAAAAAAATCATTGGAGCCGTTTTTGAGAAATAATTTTTTTAGACGTTTTTTGGATTTTTTTTTTTATATTAAAACCCCCCAAATTGATTTAGCCCAAAATAAAAAAAATAGTCCTGAGGTATGATTTTTTCAAACCTTCATGCCAAATTTCATCCCAATCCACCGAGTAGTTTGCCCGGAAATCGATGAACAGACAGACAGAACGACGGACAGGCAGACAGACAGACATTTCGTAAAAACCACTTTTTGGGTTCCTGAGAACTCAATATGTAATTCCATTGAAATCTCTGATTCGAAAATTTCGACCATCACAAAGCAATTATACAATCAAGTAATCAACGAGAAAGTATAAAGTAAAATCGTCAAATGGTCATGGTCAATTTGACCACGTAGGAGGCTGTACACAATAATATAACTTGTGATTAATTTTTACAGTATACCAATTACAAAATAAATATTTTAACAAAAAAATAGAATTTCTTCAGGTAGTCCAAGCAGGTCTCGGAAATCTTACCAGAGTCATTCCCTATGCTGTTTGCTGGTTTAAAAACAGTATTTATGCGATCTAGATGGAGTTCCATACAGGAGAGATGAAACATTCGCTTTCCACTGAAAATATTTTTTTTTAATTTCGGAGCCACCTGCCACGTCTCTTATAAATAAACAGACCTAAAAGTCCAATAAAATGCAAATGACCAGCCATTGAAGAGACCTGGCGGGTTGTTGTTGAGAATGAATGTGTCAGCTCTCCTATTCGTTCTTTTAATACATCTTCTATTGGTGATCATCATGGCAATGTAGACCTTGGAAACTGGTGCTCTCAAAAGGGAAGTCGTGCTCTTGCTAAACCACTGCCTCAGGTTTTTCAACCAGATGGTTCTTCTTCTGGCAGGAGCCTTCAGTCCTTCTATCTTCTCTTGGATTATTACACGCAGAATGCGATACTTTTCGTTCCTCATCACATGGCCGAAGAATGTTAGTTTCCTTCTCCAAGCCGTCGGCAGCAACTCGGCTTCTGTATCCATTCGCCTCAGGACCTCAGCATTTGGGACACGATCTCTGAGAGAGAGTCGTGACCGGTTTTTTTTTGGGAATGAATGTCCCAGCTCTCCTATTTATTATTTTTATACATCTTCTATTGGCGATCATCGCGGCAATGTAGACCTTGGAAACTGCTGCTCTGAAAAGGTGCCCATTCCATTGACCGGCTAGGGCTATTTCCAAAAACGGTGACGTGGTAGCAGACATTCAAGACTTAGGTGGCGTTTCCACCGACCTCGCATTGCAGAATGCAAATGACATTGACGGAAATTTGAATTTTTCTTTTTATAGAAATCTATTAAAATGTTTGTACTTAACATATCCCATGACGCCATTTTTTTAATTTTAGTTTGTTTGTGATTTTACTGTATGATCATTGATCAATTTTAACTATGGCATAGAGGAAAATAAACATATCCGTCTATTCTGCAATGCGAGGTCGGTGGAAACCCCGCCTAAGTCTTGAATGTCTGCTACTACGTCACCGTTCTTGGAAATAGCCCTAGCCGGTCAATGGAATGGGCGCCAAAGGGAAGTAATGCTCTTGCCTCTGCCTCTGGTTTTTCAACCAGATGGTTCTTCTTCTGTTGGGAGCTTTCAGTCCTTCTATCTTCCCTTGGATTATTACACGCTGCAAACGATACATTTCGTTCCTCATCACATGGCCGAAGAATGTTAGTTTCCTTCTCCAAGCCGTCGTCAGCAACTTGGTTTCTGAATCCATCCGCCTCAGGACCTCAGCATTTGGGACACGATCTCTGAGAGAGAGTCGTGACCGGTTTTTTTGGGGGGAATGAATGTCCCAGCCTTCCTATTTATTCTTTTAATACATCTTCTATTGGCGATCATCATAGCAATGTAGACCTTGGAAACTGCTGCTCTGAAAAGGGAAGTAATGCTCTTGCCTCTGCCTCTGGTTTTTCAACCGGATGGTTCTTCTTCTGCCGGGAGCTTTCAGTCCTTCTATCTTCCCTTGGATTATTACACGCAGCAAACGATACTTTTCGTTCCTCATCACATGGCCGAAGAATGTTAGTTTCCTTTTCCAAGCCGTCGGTAGCAACTCGGTTTCTGAATCCATCCGCCTCAGGACCTCAGCATTAGGGACATGATCTCTCCAGGATATGCGCAGCATTCGTCTGCGCACACTCAAATTTCAAATGCACCGATTCTATTATCCGTAACTTCTGTAAACGTCTATCCCTCCATACAATTGGAAACACATAACATTTCACCTTCTATATAACTGCAGTTAAGCCAATCTAACGCCGGTTTCACTGTCAATAGTAAGCATGTCTCAGCTTGTCGATTGCCACTTGTAGTCGGGGTGGTTTGACATCGTGGACGTGAACCACATTTCACCATTTTCACCCCTATATAAAACTCTAATGTGACCCAGTGTTATATACTTGAATTCTGTAAAACTGGCGAAGGGCTTGGGGATGGCAAGGAGGGGTGGGGGAATAGACCCGCAGAAAACCACTCAAGTGGTAACATTTCACATGCAGATAATATCTTTTATTATTTACTGCTTGTTATTCCAAACTTTAACTAACTTTCTCTGTGTTTTTCTTTTTTCCTCTTTTTGTTCCCCTTCTTTTCTACTACGCAACCAGCAAACTTTTTTAATTATAATTTAACCACTGTTGTGTTATATTGTACTTTACACATTATATTAACACTTTTCCATGCTACTACGTTACTTTAGCATTTTATTATCCCATTTGCCCTACTCCTATTTTTTTCAGAGATGTAAGATTTTCAGGTAGTAGTTACCAAATTTTTGCTAGTCACGTTTTTTTCTTTTTTAATCTAGCCTGCTGTGTAATAGATATCATGGGTTACATGTTTTCGAACAAATGGGTGATGGTGAAAATAAATAAATATGTAAATAATGATTTAACAAAGGGTTAGTTGGAATTACATTGCGTTAAGAAAAACTCTGTGTTTTCAGAGACATAATCGACTCCAAAATGAAAAACAAAATATTTATTGGCTTCCTCACACATATAAAATCAGAACAATCATGTAGGCATGGCCGTGCCCAGGGGATGGTCCAAGGGGTCTAGCCCCCCCCCCCCCCCGAAATAATTTTTTAAATGTAAACCTGTATTGTTGGAAGAATTCATCCATTAATTCAATAATAAATTACGTTAAATTTTTTTTGGAATCCCCCCCCCCCCGAAGCAAAACTTGGCCTTACATATAGAGTAGTGGATTGGACTCTGATTTTCACCCGAAAGGTTATTGGTTCGAGTCCTACACTAGTTACATTTTCTGGCCATGCTTAGGAGGGCATGCAAAGCAGGTTGCCCCAGGCTTTCCTTTAGTTGAGTGCAAGAGCTATATAATACATAATTAGGCAGTGATCCCAATTTAGGAATCCTCTTATAACCCTACTTAAATAAACAAACAGCAAGCTAATCCTACGTTTTAGTCCCTCGAAAAATCGCTTTGTATAAATCTTATATCAGTTCTACTTTACCTATTCCTGCAATAAAAGAAACACAATGTTTCTGTAAATTGCTGGCCAGGCAGTCGGACACCAGTACAAAAGTGCAAATCGTTGCATGGAAAATGAGCTTAGTCCTGAGCAATAAAAATTTATGGTTGTGACTCAGCATTGAAAATTCTTTTTCTGAGAAATTCACTGTTTTATGACTTGCCTCATTTGTCCCGTTACTTCTTCATATAAATAGCAAAAATGTGCTTTTAAGAAAAGCTTGAGGAAAACACTAATAAGGTTTTTCTTCCTCTGTCTCTTAACATTTATATTTAATATGCTAAATAAAAGCCGATATATATTATGATATTCGGTAATGGAATGGCATTAACGAATTTCAATTAAACTGGATACACAGTATAACTGTCTGAAATTGCTCTGAATTGCAACTGTTCCTCGTTATTTCATACAGTTTTCAGTTTTCAGTTTTCAGTTTTCTTACTTAAATTTGAAGAATAATTTTACTGTTTCTACTTTCATCTCTATTCCCAAGCATAAGTAATTTATTTGAGTTAAACAACTGGCTAATTGGTGGCAGTTGCGACCTTTCCATTAATTCTTGGGGTGGTATCTAAACTATTCTCGATTTTATGTAGCCTACAAAAGGTTGCCCATTGCTTTAGTAACATTTGCTCCACGTTGTGAAGTAAAAAGGTTTGATTTCTTATCATGAATTCCGCTCATTAGCCCTCCCTTATTTACGATTTTTTTTTTAAAATGCAGTAGGGGTGTCAACTGCCCCTCCCAAGAACACCAAATTGCGCCCCTGGCATACATTGGCGACAAGGCCGTAGATAGGGTTTCTTTTTTTTTGGGGGGGGGGGGGGGGGTTAGAAATTTCATTGGGTATTACATAGTGGCTTTTATTTTTCCTCTCAAAATCCGATTCTATCTAATATGAAGCCATTTCATTTCAGGGGGGGGGGGGGTTTGAACCCCCATGAGTCCCCCCTTGGCTACGGCCTTGATCGGCGAGTTTCACCACTGGTTGTCTGCGAGAGCCCGATTACCTACCCATTTTTCTTTTTAATTTATGAAGGGCTTGTTATGGTCCTACGCATACTGATTGTGGCCCAATGCCAGTGACCCATTGGACATTATTGGTAGTGTTTCTTTAGTAATAGGTTAATTGTATACAAAAAAAAAATTAAAAAAATGTATCCGATTGACATATTCAGTCGCCTCTGCAGTGTAGTGTTGAGTTACGACACATCTTCGATCGCATGGTGTGTAGAGACTCGCACAAGTAAGTTACTATGCAAGCACGCTATCACCTTTCCACCGTAGCAGATTACCCGTACGCATTTTTGGCCATAAGCAAACTAGTATACGTCCTCGATGTCAACCTACACCGACTACAAGCGATAATCGACAAGCTCACGCCTATTACCATGTGTCAGTGGTATGGTTAAGGCTTCACCGCGTTCGAGTTCCTACCCATACTCGCGCCTTAAAATATTCCTACTGCATACCTAACCTAGGTAGAGCTTTCACATATTGCCATGTGTCAATGATTGACTTCGCCACGTTCGAGTACCTACCCTGTAGTAGTATGGTTGGACGCAGTCCCAGGCCACGGTGTGGGCCCATAGGACAGGGGACCTCCTGATTATAGTGGATTCCGAACCACTTGGGAAACACAGTGAAGTCACACGATTAGTTCGGAGGTGACTAGGACAAGTCCTACCATGTTTCCCTACCGGCACTGTGCACACTACCAAGTTATCTGCATCTTTGAACCTGCTCTGGTCCGCTGGATTCAACTTGGTAAGGCGGCCGGCGTACCTATCCATACTTGCCTTAAAATATTCCTACTGTATACCTTACCTAGGTAGAGCTTTCATATATAACCATGTGTCAATGGTTGACTTCACCACGTTCGAGTACCTACCCGTACTTGCCTTAAAATATTCCTACTGTATACCTAAGCTCTTACTGTCAAGCTATATGAACATTCCGTATGTTCGGTATAAATGAAGAGGGGGCGGTTTGTGTATGGAGGTGATAGGGGGTGGTGGAGGAGGGGGGTGTTGACAAAGACCTCAATAGGGGGTGATGAACTAAAGCGAGCAGGGGGAGATAATTACCCCTATCCCATCACTGTAATTAAATACCTTCTAGAATTTTTCCCTCGAGTGTTGCAATTAGGCTCCAGTAAGTTAATCTAACAAGCAATTAATATTTTGAGGTCGTTCAGCGTAGTCCACAAGTATAGAGTTCCCATGCTAAGGAAATTCCTTTGTGAAAAAGGGTATACCCAAAGAACTTATATAATACACTAGAAGAACCATTGGCGCTAGTGTTGCATGGTCATTTGACTTCCGCCATTTTTTGGCTCACAGCAGGGGGTATTCTGTATTTTATTTAAAAACTAAGAGAAAATGCCTTTTTGTTGCCCTGTTATTATTGCCTATAATTTAATTTTGCATTTGCTACATTTGAAATTTCATAGGGTACAGTACAGTTGCTGTTTTGGATGATTGAACTTATTTGATGCTATTGTTTATTTTTAATCCACATAATTTTCGGCTAATTTGGGAAAGCATATTTATCATAATAGTGAAGTTAGACAGCCTAAATATTTAATAAAGACACATTTTTTTAGTTTTAAAAATCATGGGTTAGGTACCATAAGAGAACTATTGAGTTTCATTTGGCGCGAAACGTTGAGGCCAAAATATGGCGGATTTTCTATTGGTCCCCTTCTTCCGTAAGCAAATCATATGGAGGTGCAGGGGCTCGGGTATACCATATTCACTGTAAGCAGACGCCACTAACAAAAAAATATTAAAAATTTAATTAATTAATGTAATTGGAATATACCTATATCTAGCTCATGAGCTCATGGAAACACTTACGTAGAACCATTGAATATATTATAACACTGTGGTAACACTAGTGTTATATATTCAATGGTAGAATATACTGTATATGAATTGAATTTACGGAAACAAACAACTTCTCCTTTATGCTACAATTATCCCCATTTGTTTTTTTGCTTTTGTATTACTTTTAGATTCGGAATTTACAGTTAACAGTTCGGCAAGGTCATCCTGGGGCTGGAGACCGTTATCAATATGGCTGCTAGTGTAGCCTGCACAAGAGAAGTTTTTGACCGGGTCCAGGTATCCGTTCTGCTATGCTACAATGTGAAAGACTTCGATATTTTTTGCGTTGGTACTCTTATCTCTGATAGTTGGCTTATGGTTAACGGGTGCCTCGTAAGGCATATTATGGCTCCCATGGCTCCAGTTAATGTGTCTTTATGGGTAAGGTAGGTACCTACTTTTGTTTCCTATCGTACTTCTTTATTGCTTTCTAATTTATACGTAGTATAAGGAAAGCTTTATGATGTATGGTCAAAATTTTCAATTCCGAGATTTATCGGATTTACACGTTTTGAGGTTACAGGAAACAAAAAAAATGGTTATCACGAAATGTCTGTCTGTCGCTCCGTCTGTTCATCGATTTCCAGGCAAACTACTCGGTCGGTTTTGATGAAATTGTGCATATAAGTTTACAAAAATCATACCTCAGAACCATTTTTTTTAATTTTCGGCTAACTCAATTTTGGGTGGGTTTATTCTCAAAAAATTCCAAAAAACCTTCTAAAAAAAATTATTTCTCAAAAACGGCTCAATCGATTTCTTTTAAACTTACATAAATAATTATATTGTAAAAATAATAATGACTTTTATTGTTCTATTACTAAGCCAACCTAGCGGAGTTAGCGGGCTGTGAAGCCCTATCTTACACTAAACTATAGAAAAGCCCGGGACCACCTACTTTACATGCCCTCCGAAGCATGGCCAGAAAATTTAAATAGTGTAGGACTCGAACCAACAACCTTTCGGGTGAAAGTCAGAGCCCGTTCCACTACTCTACTCTGCATACTCAACATTGTAGTTGTTATTAATGTTGAAAAAATGTACTGGGTCACTTGCCCCTTAATAGTTTGCTTCCGGGGGTAAAAAAATATATTTTCATGAAAAATGACTAAAAAATATTTTAGCCTATCTGCGGAACCCTACCATCGATAATTTCTACCTTCAGGTATGTTTTAGGAGTGAAATAGAGTAAAAAAAGATTTGGTTTTGTGCAAAAAAATATTTTTTGTCTAAGTTATGGAAACTTCACGCTTCAGTACATTATTACTATGTTTTAATGTCTAATGGCTAATGTCTTCCCGTTCTAGAATAGGCAATCCCATCGATCAGCCATAGGAAAATTATTTACTATGTAATTACTCATATTATCGATGTACTAATTAATTGATAAATTGGAACGTATGTTCGATTAAACTCGAACTGGTTCTTTTACTTGAAATGGGTGCTGTCAGAATGCAGGACTTTTCAACTTTTGCTCAGTCCCTCGCCATGGGGTCCTGTCATGAGCTGCTCTGTCCCGCTCTTTTCAAGTCGTCTTGGAACCAATAAGGCAATCATCGCCAAGATCTAGAGCGTCCTAGTTAACGGTCTCAATTCGAAGTCTCAGCTCTTTTTCTTCTTCGGTGCATATCTGCTCATTCCTAGTTGTTGCTCTTCCCCAGTTCAGCTCTCCTTTCGCCGTTCATCTGCTCTTTCACAGTTCTTCCTGTCTTTCTCAGTTCTTCTGCTTTCTCGGTGCATCTGGTCTCTGGCAGTTCTTCGTCGGTTCAACTGCTCTTTTGAAGTTCTTCCTCGGTTCATCCGCTCTTTCGCAGTTCTTCTTCCTTGTTCTTCTTTATAAAAAGTTAATAACATACAAACAATTCAATGAATGTATCCGATTCACCTCTCCAGTCGGCTCTGCAGGTTAATATCCGTGTTGAGTTACGACACGTCTCCGATCGCATGGCGTGTAGAGACTCACACAAGTACAAGCACGCTAGTCACTACTACCTTGTTATATTGATATTGGTACTTACATTGTCAGTGAGCATGCTGACTATGTGAAGAATCGCGGTAATAACTGCTGTAGAGAGGCACCAGCGAAGCTGTAGCGGCAGCATGGCGTATATTATAAACTCAATGAACAGAACGTACCACACCAAGTACCTGTCTTCAGTCTCCCGGAAGTTATGCATTAGAAAATCTGCAAGCAATAACAAATTACATTATAGAATGCACATACAGTATATGAGCAAAAACATACACTGGTTAGGCGCCCATTCCATTGACCGGCTAGGGCTATTTCCAAAACCAGTGACGTGGTAGCAGACATTCAAGACTTAGGTTGCGTTTCCACCGATCTCGCATTGCAGAATGCAAATGACATTGACGGAAATTAGAATTTTTCTTTTTATAGAAATCAATTAAAATGTTTGTACTTAGCATATCCCATGACGCCATTTTTTAATTTTAGTTTGTTTGTTTGTGATTTTACTGTATGATCATT
Source organism: Psococerastis gibbosa (assembly GCA_963971405.1). Classification (NCBI taxonomy): domain Eukaryota; kingdom Metazoa; phylum Arthropoda; class Insecta; order Psocodea; family Psocidae; genus Psococerastis; species Psococerastis gibbosa. The sequence goes on along the minus strand of OZ020491.1, from coordinate 21,359,601 downwards.
GATCAATTTTAACTATGGCATAGAGGAAAATAAACATTTCCGTCAATTCTGCAATGCGAGGTCGGTGGTAACGCCACCTAAGTCTTGAATGTCTGCTACCACGTCACCGTTTTTGGAAATAGCCCTAGCTGGTCAATGGAATGGGCACCTTAAATACATTTAACAATCCCGACCCTAAGCTCCTCAGTAGAACTTGTGTTGCCGGAATACGATTACAATATAGGCTACAATAAAATATCAAACCGTAAATTATTTAGTAGTAATCAATTTATAGAATAGTTCATAGAATAATAAAATGTACGGTAGTAAGTTTATATTTATAAAAAATCAAAAGGTAATAAGGCGCCCATTCCACATACGTTGAAAAATGACGTCAAAATGACGTAAATTGACGTGGTAGCAGAATTTTTAGTATGCCTTTAATGTCTGCTCAAACGTCATTTTTCAATTTTTCATTGACGATTGACGTATGTGGAATGGGCGCCGAAAAGAGTGTTGATAATAAAAGACAATGAAAAAATAAGCATAGGCCCTATATAAAAATTTCTGAGAAACAGCTATAAGTTACTTGTATTTATTGTTTTAGCTTTTTGTCTTTCAATATTTTGATTTCTTCTATAGCATGGCATTATATTTTATGCTAAAAAGTTGAGCACATGCTAATATGTCTAGGTAGGCTACAACTTTTGTGCCGCTGAGTGTAAATGTTATAGGCTGGGCGGTCTTGTGCTAATGTAAATAAATAGTACTACATAATATAATATAATATACTACTATAATAATCCCACATATTTAATATATAATATAATATATTAATTTTAAATTTTTCTGATCTTAAAATAGGTAGACCTGCCCAATGTATTTTTCAGTGCGTAGTTTGTAGTCCAAAACTAAGAAATACATTTTCTATTGCCTTGGGGTATACCTACTATAGGGCGATTGGATCTGCTTTTTCCTCTCCAAGCCCTCTGTTACTCGTTGCTGTTACTGAATTAGAACCACCTAAAGTGTACTGCATAACAAATTATACGTAGGTAATTTTTAATTATTTCATTATTTTTAAAGTGACACTGTAAAATCATCCGAAAAAATCTGGTCTTGTAACATATTGGCTCTCCACCTGCCTTTTTCTATCCCAACTATATTTCAATGATATTGTAATTTTTTGTTTGGTATCAAAAAGCGAAATACACAGATGTATTGCTGCGCTAATAAAATGTCATATTAGGCCAACTACAATTGTACGAAAGTAGTAGTAATATATGTTTTTCACAGTTAACAGATTTTGGCAAATTTTATGCGACCGAATGGTATTTCGATGAAGAAACTTACAGAATACGACAGAAGCTACTTAGAAATAATTGTAAAATATAGACTAAACTATTTCTGTATTCCGTATAAAACCATAAATTTATTTTATTGTCAAATTTTACGCTTGAGGAAAACGTTGGCGGCGCCTACAAAACCTCATAATCCGAATTCATTCAAGCGGAAAATAAAACGCCTTTTACGAAAATGGGAAGCTACGCTACACTGGCCTAGCACTGCCAAGTTTTTTGTAATCCTCATAAGTGGGTAGAAACATGTAAAATTGGGGGTTTCAATTAAGTTAGTTGAATCTAACGGTTTTGGCAAGGGATTTGCCCACGCTTTGAAAGAGACAATTAACAATTATTTTTTGCTACTATTGTTGGAATAGTTTCATCGTGTGATCCGATCAAAATACTTTGCCATTTAATTTGGTCAGATTAAAAAATTGGCCAAGTTCTTATTAAAGTTTAAAGAGGGAGTAATAAAATAAATAAAGTCCTGAAGGACGCTTTATGAACCGAGGCCTACTTATAGTGGCCCATTGGTCTCATGTCCAATGCCAACGACCCCATGGTTTTCGGATATTATTGCTTTCCAATTTTTACGTAGTATAAGGAAAGCTTTGTGACGGTCGAAATTTTCGATTCCGAGATTTCAACGGATTTACACGTTTTAAGGTCCCAGGAACCCAAAAAAGGTGATTTTTACGAAATGTCTGTCTGTCTGTCTGTCTGTCTGTCGTTCTGTCTGTCTGTCTGTCTGTCTGTCTGTCTGTCTGTCTGTCTGTGCGTCGATTTCCAGGCAAACTACTCGGTCGATTTTGATGAAATTCGGCATGTAGGTTCACAAAAATCATGCCTCGGAACAATGTTTTTCAATTGGGGCTAACTTAATTTGGGGGGGTTTTATTCTCATAAAACTCCAAAAAAACGTCTAAAAATATTATTTCTCAGAAACTGCTCCAACGATTTCTTTTAAATTCACATATATTGTAGTTGTTATTAATGTTAACGAAATGCGGGGGGTCGCTTGCTCCTTGATAGGTTGCTTCTGGGGGTAAGAAAATAAGAATAACAAAATTTTAATGAAAAATGACTAAAAAATAATTTTTCTGCGAAACCTTTCTATCGATGATTTCTACCTTCAGGTATGTTTTAGGTGTTAAATAGAGTAACGAAACCGGACAGGTTGCTTTCCCAGGAAAGTATTTGGTTTTGTAAAAAAAAATGTTTTTTTGAAAAAATTATAGAAAATTCACGCTTAAATGCGTTGCGTGCCCTGCCAGTATTGCTGTGTGGTAATTAATGTGTTGGTCTGACCTATCTAGAATTTACCTCACCTCCAGTGACGTCAGGTGGACTGCCCCCCCCCCCCCCGAGATATCGGAAATTTAACCATAGGAAAATTATTTGCCATGAAATTACTCATTTTCTCTATCTACTAATTTTGATAAATTTGAAAGCATGTTCGAGTAAACTCGGACCGGTTCTTTGGAATTGTTTGCGTATGAGTTTTTGCCATTGGAAAACTGGTATAAAATAAATAAAATAAAAATAAATTAATAAGGACTTTTTATTGTATCTATTACTCAATGTCAACCCAAACCGGTTACACGTCATAATGGACAAGCTGAGACAAGCTTATACCATTGACGCGCGATGGAACAGGGAAAACATGACTGAACCATGTACAAATAGAATAGAATAGAATAGAAAGTCTATATTTCACCGATTTTCAATACAATAGCGTACATAATAAATGTTAACACAATGTACTATGCTGTCAAGAACTTAACAGAATCCAAAAAAAAGTTCAAAGTGCTTCCCTATTCAAAAAACTCTTGGATGTTGTACAATGTCCTTTGAATAAGGAAACACTTCAAACTCCTTCTGAACTCCGCCAAGTTCTTGGCTGACTTTATTAAATTAGGCAGTTTTTGTTATATATGCGCACACCGATATATGACGGCTTGCATTCGTACCGCCGGGTTTTGTGTTGCATGACAACATTACCTTGACCTCGTTCCATGATTGTGGACATGTTCTACCCGCTGGAAACTGCTTAAATTTTTGTGAACATACACAGCCACGTGCAAAATATACAGGCTAGGTACCGTTAGTATGCTCAGCAGCCTGATCGAGGCGATTATAATACCGGGGTTAAATAAATACCCTAGGATTATAACTGTAAACAACCAAATTTTGAATAGCACTTTCCATTATAAAATTATCTTATTTACATTTTTATTGCCAGGGGATTAAATAAATACCGGTATTATAATCGCCTCGATCAGGCTGCTGGTCAATGAAGTGCTGTCTACAGCTCTCTCTTTTATTGATTCCACAATGTACCTAATAGCTCTTTTTTTTGAGTTTAAAAATTCTGAGCAGGTTGCCAGCACTAGAATTGCCCCAGAGCTCAATCCCATAGGTAATGTGGCTTTGAATTAGTGCATAATAAACTGAGATAGCTGTAGATATGATATATTCTTCTCGACCACAATACTAAGATACTCGGCGAGGTTTATTTTTTAATGCAGAAATTCATCACAAGAATAATTTCTATATTAGTTTTCCACACTTAATGACTTTTAATGTATTAAAGTAATAAGGCGGGGATTCCACCGACCGGCTAGGGCTAAATACAAAAACGGTGACGTGGTAGCAGACATTCAAGACTTAGGCGGGGTTTCCACCGACCTCGCATTGCAGAATGCAAATGACATTGACGGAAATGTTTGCGTTTTCCTCTATTCCTTAGTTAAAATTGATCAATGATCATACAGTAAAATCACAAACAAACAAACTAAAATTAAAAAATGGCGTCATGGGATATGTTAAGTACAAACATTTTAATAGATTTCTATAAAACGAAAAATTCAAATTTCCGTCAATGTCATTTGCATTCTGCAATGCGAGGTCAGTGGAAACCTCGCCTAATTCTTGAATGTCTGCTACCACGTCACCGTTTTTGTATTTAGCCCCAGCCGGTCGGTGGAATCCCCGCCTAATGCCTTCTTATATTTTACATTGCAAGTTGCTATCATTAAGTGGGGAACTACTATACTATTGAATTAATTGTTATGCTGAATTCACCCATTCTGCATTAAAAAATTAAGCCTCGCCAAGTGTCTTAGTATCGTCGTCGGGTAGTAGATACACGTTAGAGGTGTGCCGTTCCTGGTTTTTTCAGGAGCTTGCGTTACCAGTTCCAGTGATTCAAGAATAACGGTTCCTAATGAGCGTTCTTTTAGGAACCAGTTCCTGGCTAAGGCTTAATCCCAATACTGGTGACTAGTAATCGTACTCAGTTCATACTCTATAGGAACCAGTTTGCCAATGGTTAGCTTATGTAAAAAATATTATCATTAACACTAATTTTCCGTGGAGTAAGAATTTGTTAAATAACTGACCGGCAATCCGTATATCCCCATTTTGCATTGCGTTCCTCAAGAACCTAATATTTTTGTATCCGGGAGCCGTTGCAACAAGTTCCTAGCTCAAGAACCGTCCTTAGGAACGGGTCCAGTAAGAACGACCCACCTCTAATACACGTTGGGAAGGTTCTTTGGCACATTAAAGTTGCAAGAAATTGTGCGAGGTTCTTTTTTAGGCTACGAACATTCGAAACTTAGGCAGCTATTACTAATTTAAGGACGAAATTAGGTTGAGTGCAATAATGGCTCAATAGAATAACAGCGTAGAATATTTTACGGTTTTCTCTGTGTCTAGAATAACTACCTTGGCACCGGGTGGAATAGAGATTGCTATTTTATTTTGTTTCGGTCACATAGAGGTTGTGAGGGGAAATGGCTTTGGGTACGTGGTAGGCTTAGATTTAGGGCTCATTCCCATACTTAGAATATAATGTAATATATATATCTGCATTGAATCATAGTGACAACAATCTACAAACTATAACAATGCAACGCAATAACCAATAAGACACTAAAAACCTATACTTCCGTCTGCTACCCCTGCGACAGTGCCAATGGTAACCATGTTTGAGCTTGCCCATTGACACTCAATTGTAGTCGGTGTGAATTGACATCGAGGATGAAACTGTTTGTCAATGGCTAGAAATTCAAGTAATTCATTCGGAACATTACCTGCCAATAATGTCCGAAAACCGATGGGGTCGTTCGCAGGGCAAGGTGAAATCGGCCACACTACTAGTAGACCCAAGGCCGTAGCCAGGATTTTTTTCGGGGGGGGGGGGGGGGGGGTTTCAGAAATTTCATTGGATATTACATAGTATAGTTTTTATTTTTCCTTTCAAAATCCGATTCTGTCTAGTGTCAAGCCATTTCATTTCAGGGGGGGGGGTTGAACCCCCATGAACCCCCCCCCTTGGCTACGGCCTTGAGAAGGCCTGCTTGTAATAGTAATAATTCTCACTCTGTCTCTGTCTCTCTGGGGTTTTTTCATCTGGCTAAAGTATTATTATAGTATTGATGATTAAATATACTAGTATATATATACTATACCTTCAAACTAAATTAAAGAACCGGTCCGAGTTTACTCGAACATGCTTTCCAATTTATAAATGAGTAGATAGAAATAATGTGTAATTTCATAATAAATATAATATCCCTATGGTTAAATTTCAGATCCCTCGAAGGGGGGGGGGAGGTCCACCTAAATATATTAAAAACCCCTTAAACCTAAATTCAGGGACGAACAGTTCAATACATTGTAACAGTAGTAACAATGGCACATGGCACGTAATATATTGGAGCGTGAATTTTCCATAATTTCTTCAAAAAATCATCTTTTTCACAACCATATATTTTTTGGGGAATGCAGCCTAGCCTGTCCGGTTTTTGAACACCTAAAACATACCTGAAGGTAGAAATCATCGATAGAAAGGTTTCGCAGAAAAATTATTTTTTAGTCATTTTCATTAAAATTTAGTTATTTTTATTTTTTACCCCCAGTAGCAAACTATCAAGGGGCAAGCGACCCCCCACATTTTGTTAACAGTAATAACGACTACAATATAGCCTATGGGAATTTAAAAGAAATCGTTGGAGCCGTTTTTGAGAAATAATTTTTTTAGACGTTTTTTTGGAGTTTTTTGAGAATAAAACCCCCCAAATTGAGTTAGCCCAAAATAAAAATAAATAGTCTCGAGGTATGATTTTTTTGAACCTACATGCAAAATTTTATCAAAACCGGCCGAGTAGTTTCCACGGAAATCGATGATCAGACAGACATACATACAGACAGACATTTCGTAAAAAACACTTTTTTGGGTTCCTGGGACTGCAAAACGTGTAAATCAGTTGAAATCTCAGAATCGAACATTTCGACCATCACAAAGCTTTCCTTATAGCCTACTACGTATAAATTGGAAAGCAATGAATACATTGTATGGTATATATTGTTTGTTTGTTTGTTTGTTTCTAACGCCTGCTTTCAGCATTTCTGCTTTAAGCAACCCTGTCAGCCTGGCGGGGGGAGTGAGTCTGTTTGTTGATTTGAGGCACCCTAAGGGCAGACTCTTTCACCTCGGGGAAAGGGGAGTTGACTAACAGGGTGGACCTCCTGATTACAGTGGATTCCGAACAACTTGGGGAACATGGTAAAGTCACACGATTAAATCGGAGGTGACCAGGACTCGACTTACACTGCCTAAGCGCGTTATCATGTCCCACCATGTTCCCCTGCCAACGTTGTGCACACTACCAAGTTGCCGCAGTTTGAAACATGCTCTGCTCTAATGGAATCAACATGGTAAGGCCGTTGGCCATATTGTATAATACTGCAATATATTGAATAAATCGTTGCCTTTATGAAGTAAAGCACGCTCACAGACCTGATCGGTCTGATAGTTGTGTAGCTGTGCTAACCTGTCTAGCAATACGAATCTTGTCAATAAGAGCAGTAAGTAGAGGATTTAGAGGGACTGCCTTGTCGAGGCTTAATTGTGGTCCAGTGGTTAAGACGACGCCCCAGCTAGGCGTAGATCATGGGTTCAAATTCCACCAAGACCAGTTTTTCTACATCCTCTAAATAGGGAACTAAATTAAAAATAAAATGGAAAATTTACAAAATGAAATTGGCAAGTTAAATGTGAGGAAGGAAGGGATTGGGGGTTTGGTAGGGGCAGGATTTTGTTTTAGGTTTCAGGTGCGCATGCCCCATTTTGTTATCTAGACAAATCAAAGGAACATGAAACATTGTAAATTTACTCTGAGTTAAGCCATACGTCGCAGCGGAAAATCACGGTAAGTTGACTGAAGCATACTGTGCAGGCGTTACGTGAATAACAGCCATCTTTGAAATGATACAGGCGTTGGAGTTTTCGTATAATGATATATATATATCATTTGCCAGATGACTGTTGATCGCGTAGTACTTGCAGCGTATGCCTCAGTCAACTTACCGTGAATTTTTTCTGCTGTGATGTATGGTTCAACTCAGCGTAGTTTTTTAATGTTGCAAGATATGAGGTTCATTTCTGGTAGATTTTTGTAGATGGCAGCACCGGTTGCAAAGACATCAAAGCGTTGATTTTTCCGTATGCCTCAATAATATTTTTAAATTATTTTATTTACATATTATTTTAAAGTGATATTTTTCTATAAATCATGGAAAATATATATATTAAATTACATGCACCGCAATAAGCTCCAGGCATAGTAAAAATATTATAAACAATATTAAAAGGATTAAATAAATGCTAAGAACTTAATTTTCACATACAAGCGGCGGCCATTTCGAATAACATGGATGTCTCATTGTCGTCAGCGCTCCTAGTGACCAAAACTGTCCCTACAGAACCTTAAAGCACTTTGGCTTAGGTAATCTTACCTTCAATGTTAAGCAGAAGCCAGGTGCATACAGCTGCCCATTGCAAATAGTTGTTGGCGAAGCATCTCCACCACCCCAGGAAACATACTGTAATGTTGGCCACAATGGAACACACCGTTAAAATTATGTCTCTGTCAGATATGGAAACATTTGTCCCCTTGTTGCTCGCCACTTGCTTACCTGAAATTAAAAGTTTATAGTCTAGTGACCCTTTGGTTGTGAATATATACAGGTATATGTAAAAGTTTATAGGCCTATAGTATAAAAGTTTTCCCTTAAAAATATTTTTCCGCACTCAAGAACGTTTTTAAGGAAAAAATACTAATATTAAGTGACCAAAAATAATTCTACTAATGCATCATAATGGGTTTAAAAAATTGACAAGTAGCCTATTGTACGTTTTAAGCCTAATAAGTTATAGGCTAAAGGCCTTCACCACTTATTCAAGTAGTCAGGTGGTCTATTCTGCGTACGTTACAATGACGATAACTTTACTTAATTACTTGATGAAGCAGTAGTATCCGGGATGGTGGGCCGTGGTCAATCTGAAAGCGTATTTCCAAATGTTTCGTCAACATCTGCGGTCGACATCTTCAGTGGCTGTGTGTAGACTTCTAATATTGTATCTCATAGGCGCAGCAGCAACTATGCCACTGAAGATGTCAAACGCAGATGTTGACGAAACATTTGGAAATACGCTTTCAGATTGACCACGGCCCACCATCCCGGATTCTACTAAATCATTAGATGTTTTTTTTTAACTTACCAGCGAGTACAAGCTTGATGATTATATCTACAGTATTGACAAGTATCAGTGCATGCTGTCTCTGCCTGTGTGTGTACCTCTGGTAGGCCGCCTCGAAGTTAGAATCTCGAAAACTATTGTTAAGTGAGGGGCAGTACACACCGACCACTCGTCGCCCCTTCTTCCACATCCCTCTACTTGACTCTGCTACAAAAAAAGAACCGGTCCGAGTTTACTCAAACATGCTTTCCAATTTATCAAGTAGTAGCTAGAGAAAATGAGAAATTTCATGGTAAATAATTTTCCTATAGTTAAATTTCGGGCATCTCGGGGAGGGGGGGGGTGTCCACCTGACGTCACTGGAGATGAGGTAAATTCTAGATAGGTCAGACCAACAAATTACCACCCAGTAATAATGGCAGGGCACGCAATGCATTTGACCGTGAATTTTCTATCATTTTTTCAAAAACATTTTTTTTTTGCACAAAACCAAATAGTTTTTTTGGAAAGCAACCTGTCCGGTTTCGTTACTCAATATAACACCTAAAACATGCCTGAAGGCCAACAATGGAAAGGTTTCACAGAAAAATTATTTTTTAGTCATTTTTCATTAAAATTTAGTTATTTTTATTTTTTTACTCCCATAAGCAACCTACCAAGGGGCAAGCGACCCCACGCATTTCGTTAATATTAATAACGACTACAATATATGTGAATTTAAAAGAAATCGTTTTACCCGTTTTTGAGAAATAATTTTTTTAGACGTTTTTTTGGAGTTTCTTGAAAATAAAACCCCCCAAATTAAGTTAGCCCCAAATAAAAAAAATGGTCTCGAGGTATGATTTTTGTGAACCTACATGCCATATTTCATCATAATCGACCGAGTAGTTTGCCCGGAAATCGACGCACAGACAGACAGACAGAGCGACAGAGCGACAGAGCGACAGACAGAGCGACAGACAGACATTTCGTAAAAACCACTTTTTGGGTGGGTTCCTGTGACCTCAAAACGTGTAAATCCGTTGAAATCTCGGAATCGAAAATTTCGACCATCACAAAGCTTTCCTTATACTACGTATATATTGGAAAGCAAAAATACCAAAAATACCATTCTTCGTATTTGAGATATATAACACCGAACCTGGTTTCCCTTTACACAAGTAAATGCAACGGGATCCGACTTAAAGTGGGATGCATGGAAAATGCTGAATAGAATTAGAACGAGAGTAGTAGGTACCAGTCAAAGTCAACTTTTGGCTGCAACCTTATTATGGCGATTTGGGATACAAATAATACCGGGGTTTATATAATAACGGGGTTTATTTTTAATACCGCATTAGTAGGGTGTTACGTGGACTTGTATCTGTACTTCGTTAAGTCATGCCTTGGTCTGTTCCATTGCGTCAGCTTGTCTCAGCTTGTCCATTATCGCTTGTACCCGGTGTAGGTTGACGTCGAGAACGTATACCAGTTTGTCAATGGCCAAACATTCATACGGAAACAATGCCAATAATGACACGACAAAAACCAAAGTGCTTACTATTGTGATATCATGAAAATATTCTCGTACGAGCAATTATTGTGACTAAGATCGTGGCGTTAACGTATCTCGCTTCCAAATTCCTAGCCAAATTAAACTTATTCGTGATCATGTTTATATAAGGAGTGACCGTATTTGAAATCTCAGAACAGTAGCGTAAATAACACCCCCGCAACCCCCAGAGGGTGCAAAATTGCTGGGGGGCGCACCTCGGCCCCCAATAATAATAAAATAATTTATAAATTAATAAAAATCTTCAATTTCCATTTGTTATCCATGTTGACTAATTTACCACTATTGACTATCTCACTCATAAGAAAGATAGAATAATGGGACCAAAGGTCTTGCGGGAAGGGGGGGGGGGCAGCAGAAGTTATTTATTTACGCCACTGTCTCAGAACTGTTAAAAATAATAAGCTAGCGAATTAGAAAAAGCAAGAACATTCGAATCTTTCTTGCTCTAATTCCCCTGCCTGTAGAGGCTTTCTACGAAATTTAAAATTGTTGTTAGATGATACCGTAACATACTATTGTATATATGATTATATTTACAGTTATCGAACGAAATTTTAACGAACCATTAAAACTAAGCTTACCGTATTATTTCCCTGAAAATCTCAGCACTATTACGGCCATTATAACTCATGCAAGGGCAGAGTGGTGAGCTGTTATCAGGCAACAGATGGGCTTGTACAGATTACGCCGATTTAAGGGTTCGTTATCGCGGGATTTTCATGTATAAAAGTACTTTCTTCCCCTTTTTTTATCTGCGCTCATTTTAATGTAATTTTGAGTTGCCCTAGCTATCAGTATGACCTTGTTTTTATATGTAGCTATAAAGTTCTCTCTATGAACCAGACTGCTCAACTAGGGATTTTGTGGTCAGCAACACACTTTGACCGAGGGACAGATACAGCCCAAGCTACTTCGGTGGCCAGGTGGTATCACGAGTCTCTACACACCTTGTGATCGGAGACGTGTTGTTGGTAGGTAACCCGAGTGTTTTGCCAGTGCCTGACATAATTTTTTGTTGGTCCCTCGGAAATTTTAACATAGCGTGTCTAGCTAGAGTATTACATGGTCTAATAAGAGAGTATGAAATAAATAAATAATGTATTGTGTTTTTTCAATAATACATACAAAGTTAGATTATAATAAAGTAGGGGTAACCCAAACTCCAAAGGATTCCTCCCGTGCCGAGCCGCCTTTATACTCATAATTTCAATAATATACGGTATATACAGTATGTGTGTACCATATTTAGACTAAAGCTAAAACTAAAACATTGTAATTTTTATTCTCGTAAAAAATGATATGGTAAGGCAGTAAACACGTATCACATTGGGATATCCAAGTTAATAACGTAACGCTGCGCTGTTGGCCCCACCCAAAACTACATTATATTCCTTTCACGTCTTTATGTGACAATAAACTTGCGTTCTCTTCTGGTTTTTAATTAAATTTCCTCGATTACTGGCTAAAAGCTGCATAGAACTGCTGTATGCAAATTACTTGCTAACTTTGAGCTACATCCAAAGTTTATAGACATATTGAACCTTCTGCACTATGCAGTCATTATAACATGGGATGACCCGGAAGTTACGCTCCTGCTGACCTGCCCGGTCTACGCCCGCCAGCGGCCTAGCCAGAATTTTTTTTGGGGGGGTCCAGCTTTCATAGAACATCAATACACAAAGTTTACCCACTTACGAGTACCACGGACCAGTGGCGTAACGACAGGTTTTCGAATGGGTGGTGTTTCATTAGGCGCCCCCCCCATTTTCATAAAATAGTAGAAAAAGTGGAAAGCCGTTCTCATGGATGTACGCAGAATCTATACGATAATTAGAGGGTATGATGTCATGATCTTAAATTTATTTGCCCAGGCCCCCGAGGATTCGGAAGACCAAATGGGGCCCGGGGTCTCTCCCGGGGGAGGTTTTGAAAAACAAATTGGCCTGAAATTGTGGAGTTTTACTCATTTTGATGAAAAAGAATTTACGACCTTTGAAAGCAGTTATGTTTATATTTTACATGTGAAGAATATTACTGCCGCTAACAAGGGGGGCCCGGGGAATGTTTTGAAGAAACAGGCCTGAAATATTTTGTCGGCAAAAAGTTTTGATTTTGCAGAAGAGAACTTAATTAACGAAACTAGAAAGGGGGGGGGGACCGGGGCCTCCCCGGGGGAATTTCTTTAAATATTCTATAATAAATAATATTTACATAATGTAATAAATGTTTATAACTTCTAATTTCGGTACCATTATTTTAATTTACCTTCCACGTAAGGTGCTGCTGCATCTTCGTGGCCGGTAGCTGGGGTGGCCTGCAGTGGCGGATGGGTCTCCTTAACACTAGGGGTGGGGGGCCCATCAGTGGCGGTCGGTATCTCCGTAGCCCCCTCCGCAATCTGCAGCCGGACCTTCTGGAATGCTCTGTTCCAGAGTTTGCGCGTACGCTGTCGCTTAGACAGCGAAATCTCGTAACGTTCCCCGGGTTCAATTTCTCCATTTTCCTGAAAAAGAAATGAAAATGTAATATAAAATAATTTAAATATTTTTATCGTCGTTATGGAATGTATTTAGAGTATAGTCCATTTATCTATTTTACAGTTAAAGAATGAGACTTTTTTGCACACTCTAAACTACCCAAAGATATCAAATATAAAAGATGGCGCCTAGCCATAAAGTATTGTAATTGTATAGTATAGGTTTTATAAAGAATAAGTCCGAGAGCAGTGAAACGTAAGGGGAAATGCAGGAAAATATCAAAGGAAATGGCAATGGTTTTCAAAAGAAATGGGACCAAGTTTTGGGGTTCCAACTTTTAAAAAAAAATTGCGGCAAAATAAGAACAAAGTTACAATCAGAACCGGCGCAGTAAGTTTCTACGCTCTTAATATTTTTATTATGACTATGTTGCAATACATTACATTAGTCTGCCTGTTCTAGACTATGCAATCGTCGCACTGAGCAATTCTGTGCTTTGGGATAGGCCGATAGGGAACGTCGAGCCAACCGAAATTCAACCCTATTTACCATAGATCTACTCATATTTCCAAACATCGGTACCTATATAAGTTGTAAATAGGAAAGCATGTACGGATTCACTCGAGCCAGTTCTTAAATTAGTAAAAGCCCGAATGTAATACTTAATAAAGAACCGGTCCGAGTTTACTCGAACATGCTTTCCAATTTATGAATTAGTAGGGAGAGAAAATGATTAATTTCAGGGTAAATAATTTTCCTATGGTTAAATTTCGGATATCACGGGGGGGGGGGGGGGGGGGGTTGCCCACCTGACGTCACTGGAGGTGACGTAAATTCTAGATAGGACAGACCTACACATTACCACACAGCAATAATGGCAGGGCACTCAATGCATGAATTTTTTCAAAAAAAATGTTTTTGTACAAAACCAAATAGTTTTTTGGGAAAGCAAACTGTCCGGTTTCGTTACTCACTTTAACACCTAACACATGCTTGAAGTTAGAAATCATCGATAGAAAGGTTTCGCAGAAAAATTATTTTTTAGTCATTTTTCATTAAAATTAAGTTATTTTTATTTTTTTACCCCCAAAAGCAAACTATCAAGGGGTAAGCGACCCCCGCATTTTATCAACATTAATAACGACTAGAATATATGTGAATTTAAAAGAAATCGTTGGAGCCGTTTTTGAGAAATAATTTTTTTAGACGCTTTTTTGGAGTTTTTTTTCAAATAAACCCCCCCCCCCAAATAAAAAAAATAGTAACGAGGTATGATTTTTGTGAACCTACATATCCAATTTCACACAAATCCACCGAGTAGTTTGCCCGGAAATCGATGAACAGACAGACAGACAGACAGACAGACAGACATACAGACAGACAGACAGACAGACAGACAGAGCGACAGACAGACATTTCGTAAAAACCACTTTTTTGGGTTCTTGGGACCTCAGAACGTGTAAATCCGTTGAAATCTCGGAATCGCAAATTTCGACCATCACAAAGCTTTCCTTATACTACGTAGGCCTATAAATTGGAAAGCAATAAATAAGGACTCTTTATTGTTTCTATTACTAAGCCAACCTAGCGGAGTTAGGGCTATAAAGCCCTCTCTTACACTCAACTAGGAAAGCCCGGGACCGCCTGCTTTACATGCCCTCCGAAGCATGGCCAGAAAATGTAGCCAGTGTGGGACTCGAACCAACAACCTTTTGGGTGATAGTCAGAGTCCGTACCACAATAACATTATTATTATTATTATACTTGGGGGGTCAAGTTATGAATCAGTGAGGCCATCAGAGGTCAAGCGAGCCTTTGTCACATCATTATCCTGCCCCCCCCCCCCCCGAGTATACTTCTTGGATAATAATCAATCTGTTATGTAAGACGTGGGGTAACGATCCTATTAGAGTCAGAGGGCAATGCCTTGCCTCAAAGAATTATGTAAGTTCTTTGAACCTTTCTTTCCATTTCATTAGAGTTTCATGTGTGTGCAAATACCCCCTTTTATCGGTTAACAAAATATTTAATCTAAAGGCTCGTCCATTAGAATATATATATATATTTTTAACCTTCATAACGCTACGCTTACGCGTTGTATGCTTATCTGTAGTGCAATAGACCCTACTGTGGTTTTGAAGGCTGGGGTTGGTGTGGTGTGCACTAGTATCGTTCGGCAAACTGCTATAAGTGCGCTAGACAGCGAGTTGCCCAAGTACCGTCTACAACAGTTTGCCTTTGTCTGTTGCCCAAAGTTTACATAGATACATTATAGATAGATACGTTAAAATATATTACTGACACTTAATTTTCTATAAAACCGTGTCACAATTAACCTCAAATGAATATCATTTTGGACCCCATATTAAAATATAAAATACAAACAATGCGACTACTATTACAGTACTTAAGTATAGTAGGTTACCTGGTATCTTTTTATCAAGTATATGCCCTTATAATTACAAAGGCTTTCACAGCCGCAGAGTTACGTGACGAAGAAGTAGAATCCGGGATGATAGGCCGTGGTCGCTCTTCCATACGTTTCGTCAACATCAGCAGCAGGAGCAGCAAGATACAATCTTAGCAGTCTGCGCAGTTCCACTGAAGATGTCGTACGCAGAGGTTGACGAAACGTTTGGAAGTACGCTTTCAGAACGACCAAAGCCTACCATCCCGAATTCTACTGCATCGTCAAATATATCTTCTTAAATGAATTTCTTTACCTGATTGACTACAGTATGTATGCCCCTCTTCTCGGTGATGTCCGACTTGATGTAGTTGAGCAGCGTCTTCTTGCGTCCAGCCTGGTCTTCTGTCGCGTCCACGTCACTGTGCATCACACTTTCTTTCTGTACTGCTCAGCATCACATAAAGAGTACTTTCTCACAGTCCGAGAACACCCAGCATCACTAAAATTCACCACCATTCTGCGGATGGTTCTTGAACTATACACTGCTGGTTTGAAATCGCGATGAACAAGTATCGTCTTGTTGAAGATTGATTCTGTGATGTTGGTTGCCTAGTCTTGTCGGTTACTTTGGTATTTACACTGCGGCGACTGGATATATTCTACGAGCGATAGGTCTAGGAATCCATCTGAAACAGAAATCCAGAAGAAAACGTTTTATTACTCAGGGACTAAACACGTTTGGAAAGAAAAAACCTTTTTCTTCTTTTCTAAATGACTCTTCTATCAAAGATTGGCAATCATCATGGCAATTTGTACTTTGGCTCAAGGATGTTCTTCTTCTACCGAGAGTTCTTCCATATTCCCTTGTATTATTACATGCAGAAGGCGATACTTTTCGTTCCTCATCACATGGCTGAAGTATCTATGGGCAAAATTGTTTCATTGCGTCAATGGTAACAGGCCCACGCCCCCCCCCCCCAAAAAATACATTAAATTCCGGCCCCCAACAAATGATACTTCTTTTTTAAAATTAAAATAATTGAAAGTTGAAAACCATTTCCAAACAAAGTTTTGACATTGGCGGGACATTAAACGATTCTTTTTTGCTGCAATGTTGGTAGACAGAGTTTTCGCCCACGGCCCCACATATATTGTGCTCACCAAGGCCCTACACCTCCACATGATTTGCTTGCGGCAGTGGGGACCAATAGAAGATCCGCCATCTTTTGGCCTCAGATTTTCGCGTCAAATGAAACTATAGTTATCTTATGGTACCTAACCCAACATTTTTAAAACAAAAAAAAGTGTCTTTATTAAATATTTAGGCTGTCTAACTTCACTATTATAATTAATAGGCTTTCCCAAAACAGCTGAAAATTATGTGGATTAAAAATAAACATTAGCATCAAAAAAGTTCAATCATCCAAAACAACAACTATACTGTACCCTATGAAATTTAAAATGTAGCAAATGCAAAATTAAATTATAGGCAATAATAACAAGCCAACAAAAAGGCATTTTCTCTTAGTTTTTAAATAAAATACAGAATACCCCCTGCTGTGAGCCCAAAAATGGCGGAAATCAAATGACCATGCGACACTAGCGCCAATGGTACTTCTAGTATATTATATTAGAAGTTCTTTGGTGCTCACAGCCCCTCCCCCCAGGGGTTAATCCGGCGCTGTGTCTTTGTAGATTATGTATGCCAATCTCCTGAGGGATACTTTGCAGTGGCTGTATTAGTATTAGTGCTGAACTTGGGGTTTTCTGTGTGTGTTTTTAATTTAGAATTGTTTAAGCCAATAAACTGGAATACTTTTTCAAAAGTACTACTATTATACGTAATACTCAATTATAGTTGGAAAAAATACCATTTGATAATTTACACTCCGAAAGTTTTCTTGTAGTTGGTGGGAATGGCCGTAAGAGTCGAAATTAATTATTGAGTTTCTTCAAACTGTGGCCAATGTTTTCACGCATTTGTAAACATTTTTTCAACTTCCCATTTTTCCATCTCCTCTAGATAATTTGCATATACATTTCCTGACACACACCCGAGGGGATTCCCCGAGAATTTTTACCTCCACAATTCCTTTGAAATATTCAGTTATTCCGGATATTACTTCACTTTAATATTTCCAACATTTTCGTAAACCTTAACAAAACAGCGACATAGATATTCTGCGGTGAAAAAATAAATAATTTATTTCCTGCTGCTCTTTGTGCTGCAATTTAGTCAGCGAAACAATGCAACTTTTATTTATGCATTTTCTGTACATTTAAAACGTAAATTGGTTTTTAGAACGATTTCTCTTCTTTTTCCACTCGTATTCTTCTATTTTAAAGCTTCTGAAACAGAATGTAGAGGTTTGCTTTACATCAACAACTCGGAGACATGGCCGTGCCAAGGGGGTGGCCCAAGGGATCCGAACTCCCCCCCCCCTCCCAATTTTTTTTTAATGCAACAGCTGTATTGTTTGAAGAATTTGAATAAATTTATTTGAGTTTGAACATTGGATAGAATGGACTTTCATTAATAAATTAGGCCTACGTAAAAAAATGTATGGACCTCCCCCCCCCCCAAAAAAAAAAAAAAACTTTGGCACCGGCCTTGTGACGGAGACAAATATGAATACACAGTTTGAGTGAACCCTTGCATGTTTTCCCGATTTATCAATTCATTATAAATCAATCATAGTCTAATATGGGCAGAATAATATAATATAGTATATGTAAGCGGTACATATTGGATAAACTCGAAATTCATGTGGATCTTCGGAGGTACTATGATCAACGAAGTCTGACAAATGCGAAGTAACGCTGAACTTCATCGCCTATACAACGCTCCAAGCGTAGGATCAGAAGATCTTAGAGCCAAAAGACTTCAGTGGATTGGCCAAGTACACCATATGCTCGATAAAGCAGACCGACCAAAGCTGTTTGTTAGGCTCTCTGGACACGGTGCGTTTTTCCCAAACGTTTTAGGTGCGTTTTACCAAGGTCAAAACGCACAATTTTAGCGCAGGGAAGGGTACAATACACGATGCGTTTTTCCCGAAGTTAAATCGTTAGTCCGCCATTTTGGTTTATTGTTATTTTTGCTTAAAAATACAATGCAAAACTAATTTTTTAACATGCCTAGACCAAAAGAAATCAGAAAAAAGACTATATTTGCTGCAATGCTCCTAATTCTAAAGATGAAGCTCGAAGAAGAGCAACGACATCATAGGCAATAAGTTAAATCACGATTTCTTTCTAAATGTAAGTACGATTACCCCCATGTTAGACTTATTAAGGAGCTACAGTTAATGCCAAGTGATTTTTCCTAATTTGGTTAAAATAATTGGAATGTTTCGTGTGCCTGAGGCACGGAAATAACTCAAACGCATCAAAAAATTCAGACAAAATATCTTGTTGTAGTTCCTCCGCCCTTTTGTCTCTTTTGACAGTACACAAATCGTGGAAGCAGACATTTTTAGTAGCAAAAATAGCAAAATAGACAGGGATTTTGTGTTTGTCATGTTGCCCACCTAACCGACGAGAAAACGCATGCTCCAAGAAATCGGTTCATTTCGAATTCCAAGTAGCGCGTCCAAGCGTTTTACCGGTGCGTTTTCTCACTGGGTGCGTGTATATGCACGTTAAAACGCAAAGTTTTTCCTGAACGCTTGGGAAAAACGCATCGTGTCCAGAGAGCCTAACTGGCCCACGTGACCTATAGATGAAGTCGGAAGACCAAGACGTGGATGGGCAGAAAAATGGGGAGAAAATGTGTGAAAAATAGGTCTAAAATAGTGGAGTTTTACGCATTTTGAGGAACCCAAACCCCCCCGTAGATCCGCGCCTGCCCCCCGCTTAACCACATGGAGTTAGGGCATGGGCACCCTCTTGTCCATGGGAGACAAAAAACTCCTTAAAGGCAGACGAACTGGAACACCTGGCAACAGGTGACGGTCAACGGCCTAGGATGCGGAAGGCAAGGGGAAACCGCCGCATTAAAGGCCCAAGTGGCATCCCAAGAACCAGCAACCATGGCTCAAGGAAAATCGAGAGGAGTAGAGGCATCGATGCCACATGTTGCTGCCAACCAGCCAGCCAGCTGTAACTTGAAGAAGAAGAAGAATTGTCAACTTGACCATAGTCGACATGACTATACACTACACTACACATAACAACACACTACAGTTTTTGAGTGAAAGTTATTAAATTTATTAATTTATTTTTTCGATGATCACTTTCTTTTGAGGGAAATGAGAAATAATTAGAATATTATCCTCAGCTTTTGGAATTAATAATCCATATTAAGCTGTACCCACGTAATTTATCTCGGAAACCTGAATAATGTAATATTTAAATCTGTATTCACAAAGGAGCCCTTGTTTGTTCATTAGCTCGAACCACTTCCCTCTTATTTCAGCGGCTACCCGCCTTGCTTGAAGAGATTAGTAAACTAGCTATAGTCAACAATTCAACTAATTATTTATCAGAGACACAAAGTGGTTTCTCTATAAGGATGTACTTTGACCTGAAGGAGAAAAATTCGTTGAAAGGCTAAGACTGTCTTATTCCAAATGAACTAGTAAGTAAGTAAGTAAACGTGTATTGAAACATAAAACAATTATCACGCAATAATTGTAACGTCGCCCTAGGAAGAATTATACCTTTCATCCCATCAATTTTCAAATCAACTAAATTAATTTAAAAAAATTAAAAAAAAAACTTTAAACATACCGGTAGGTACTACAATAGATACTAATATTGAAGTATTAAACTAAACATACACATTAAAAACATATCTCACATAACGAACCGTCAGCTAAGTCTGATTAGCAACTATTTCAATTCATTCCCAGATGAATAATTTTGAAAATTTATTTATTGACCGCCACTTCAGTTTCTGTCGTATGGAAACGCACCCAGCCAAAAGTAGCAGGATTCCAAGCGAGGTTTCCTCTCAGGGTATTTCCCACCAACTTCCAGAAACCATTCCTTCCAGTAAATGTGACCCCTTATCGGCAGTAAACACAATTTTACCTTCTCGAAAGTAATTGCAGACTTCACTTCAATCATATCAATAGCGGTTAGTTAATCCATTTAAATGTCTGCACGCAGGAAGGTTTCTGGAAGTTGGTGGTGACGGCCCTTTAATAGCCCGAAGCTAGTATTACCTGGTATTACTCCATCAAAATCCAGCCGCCTTCCATGCCGTGCCTCTTGATGAAGTAGCCTATGAGACAGTGCATATGTAGGCGCTTGATTTACATGAAAGGGGGGCCTTTAAGGAGCAGGTTTCAAAATATTATGTAAACAAATGGTCGCGTATTTCTAGCAAAATTTATTATTTTCTTGTTTCACAGTCTCAAATAGGCTATACGATAAGAAAGTGGTCAGATTAGAAATTCATGAAAAAACTCAATATTTCTCTAAAAACTGTCTAATTTCTCTACTGATTTACATATTCCATAAAATCTTTTCAACGCAATTTATCGGGGGTTTCTGAAGAGAGAAATTATGTAAATGTAACGCTTGTATTCTATATGAATTTTTCATCTGCAGCTGTGGTTCGAGAAATTATTAAATTTTGTCAAAAACGACCATTCCTTGTTTACAAAATATTTTAAAATGTGTCCCCCAAGTGTTAGAGATTACGAGAACTTTGTTAATGTTTTAGCTTGGATGACAGATATGCCAGCTTGTGCAAGGTAAAAATACATATAGTAAGTTAACGGATGTTTTTAAATCAAAATGAAGTATGAAAGTAGGGGGCCAATGTGCCAAAATAAACAGTCTGCGTCCCATCACAACTGTTCAGATCTCTATGATGTCTTCCTACTAAACTTAACATTGCGAAGCTTCTCGCATGATTAGATTTAGGTATGTTAATGTTTTTCTTTATGTGTGGGCCGTTTATTTTATGATGAAATATTATTGATTCATTCTGAACTGATGAAGCAGTAGAATCCGGGATAATAGTGATAGACCGTGGTTGATCTGAAAGCGTACCAAACGTTTCGTCAACATAATTCTGCGGTCGAATTCTCCAGTGCACTGGGTGGACTTCTAATGGAAGTGCGTAGAAGCCATAAGGGATACAAGTGAATTTTTTGAGATTTGGAGTTAAGTGCACTATGCTATTACACTATAAGCTGCTCCGTATCCTAAAACCAATAGGAACATCGCCATCTGTCATTATGAAATTAATGCTAGAATTAATTGAAAACCGGTCCATGCTCAATTGAGTTACAAACTGTAGCTTCAATTATCTCGTATGTTTATTTTTGTCACAATTTTGTTCATTATTTTTGGTTTATTATTAAGATTGTACCTCAGAGGTTCCGCAGCAACTTCAGAAACGTTCGGAAGTACGCCTTTAGATCGGCAACGGCCTATCATCCCGTATTCTACTGCTTCATAATGTAAGTCAAGCCGGGAAAGTTTTTGTAATTATATCATTCTGTACTGTTTGATATGCGTTTCATATACGCACAATTTGCCTAGGGAACCAAATCACTAGGATGATCTTTTAAAATTAAAATAAAAATCATAATATGTGATGCCAATCCCCGATTTACCTATGAAGGTACCTCTCCCAGGGGCAGATCTAGAATGTTATTCCAGGGGGAACATTGAAAATCTCTGCTGAAAAAAAAAATACAATTTACAAACGAAGCATAGGCTATTTTTGGTGCAGCATTGAATATTAAAGTGCGTACTTTTAGGCGCGGGTTTCTTTCCCGTCGAGCTTGCCTCCTACAAGAATAATATCAATTTCGTGAATTGTGCAGCTTGAGGTATTCGACCATACCAGATTACGATATCATTTTATAGGCATGTTATAATAGGTACCGAACCTGACTTTAGCTATACATGGATAGGCGTATTAAGATTGTCCATGACTTTGAATATTATACTTGAGAAAAAAACCATTGTAGGAAGGTAGGGCCCTCCTACGCTTGGCGTGCTATCCCGAGTTTTCGCGCTATTTTCCTCATACCTTTGAGTGACCTGTACGTACCGCAAAATCAAGAGACTGGATTTAGATAGTTGACATGCAATGCAAGTGATAGCCCCCCAACTACGGTGCCCATTCCATTGACCGGCTAGGGCTATTTCCAACAACGGTGACGTGGTAGCAGACATTCAAGACTTAGGTGGCGTTTCCACCGACCTCGCATTGCAGAATTGACGGAAATGTTTATTTTCCTCTATGCCATAGTTAAAATTGATCAATGATCATACAGTAAAATCACAAACAAACAAACTAAAATTAAAAAATGGCTTCATGGGATATGTTAATTACAAACATTTTAATAGATTTCTATTATAAAAAAAAAAAATCCGTCAATGTCATTTGCAATCTGCAATGCGAGGTCGGTGGAAACGCTACCTAAGTCTTGAATGTCTGCTACCACGTCATCGTTGTTGGAAATAGCCCTAGCCGGTCAATGGAATGGGCGCCTTAGCGAAAGATGACTGGAAAATTTTGCATTATTTTTTTCTTATTTAAGCGTAGGTAATTCGTCATTAATTTGCCTTATAATAATCGTGATTAAAATTTCATTTGCATTTAATATGAAAAAGCGAAATTATGCATATTCGTCATGGCCGTGCCCAGGGGGGTGGTCCAAGGGGTCCCCCCCCGAAATAAAAGGTCTTTACACAAATGTAACTTTAATTTTATATTTTAGGGACACAATTTATCATTTTATATAAACCTGTATTGTTTTGATGAATTGGAATAAATTTATAATTTGACTTTGAACACTGGATAGATTGGACTATCATTAACAAACTATGTAAAAAAAACATTTTTTGCCCCCCCCCCCCCCCGAAACCAAACCCTGGGCACGGCCTTGATATTTGTAGTCAGTGGCGGCTCGTGGTGTATCAAAATGGTGGGGCAACGAATTGTAATAAAGTAATAGCATATAACTTACCACTACTTAAATATCAAATAGATTCTTCGGCATTTCGATGTGGCAAACAAGTCTATAACTCGCTGTTTACATTTTTGTAATATTTGTTTACATTACCCTGCCTGGCCGTTGGGCAGAACCTGACTTCCCTAGTCAAAAATTCTTTTTTGAAAAAATTTATAATAATCATCAGTCATGACAAAATAGTGAAACTCTTCTCAAAAATAACTCTCATAATTATGATTTTAAAAAAATACCAATATTCAACGATATTATTAATACGAAACATTTAAAGTCATTTTTGGGGCGCTGCCCCGCTGCCCATGTATAAATGCATATGGCATGAATTGCATTGCAAGGTCCATAAGAGAAAAGTTGTGTACACCTTTTCAATGGTGCGAACGATCTTCTTAACTTTTGCCTGACTCGGTTGCCATGGCGACCCGGGGCTAAATTGAAAATTGCCCCAAGTTGCCCAGAGCACGCACATAGCATAGCCGAATTGTAGCAGTTGCATTTTTCTTCAGAATAGTATATTATTATTTTATTATTATTATTATTATTAAAAGGAAATTGCTTTGTTTGCCTGTAAAATTATGGGAGGGCTGTAGCCCCAGTGCCCTTATGGACGAGCCGCCACTGTTTGTAGTAGTGGGAGGAGTGTTAAAATCAAAGAGTTAATTAAATGGGTTTTGGCTTTTTGGTTTTACCAGTGACCCGGGCGTAAAAAATGAATAAGACACTACACTGGACCGTCTAGATTAGAACTGTAACGCCATAAGGTGCCAAAATATATGCCACTTAGAAACAGCCATCGTACGGACTTATATACAGGAGGTGACTGAACTTGTCTGGAGGAGGAGAACAAACGTCGGGATAGATGAGATCCTGGATGAACAAGACATCGTTCGCTTCTCAAAAGCATAAGAAATTTGGTGTATTGAACGGGTAGACTGGAGTGAATGGCTGAACACCGTGCTCTAAACTCCACATGAAGAGTGAGGACTATAGGGCAGAAGACGAAAAGGCAGGCCACGGAACCGATGGCTATATAAGTAGGTAAGTGATCTGCGAAAGATATCAGTGGGGACTTGGCAGAAGAAGACCAAGAAGAGACGAGGGATCAAAGCTCATCCCGAGCTGTAGATTTAGAAAAATAAGGAAAATTATTCAATCCTTGTTCAATGGTCTTAAAAATAAAGACACCCGTCAGTATTGAACGTGTATTGAACGTGTAGACTGGAGTGAATGGCTGAACGCCGAGCTCTAAGCTCCGCATGAAGAGTGAGGACTATAGGGCAGAAGACGAAAAGGCAGGTCACGAACCGATGGCGATATGAGTAGGCAAGTGATCTGCGGAAGATGTCAGTGGGGACTTGGCAGAGGAAGACCAAGAAGAGACGAGAGATCAAAGCTCATCCCAAACTGTAGAGGAAGAAAAATAAGGAAAGTTATTCAATCCTTGTTCAATGGTCTTAAAAATAAAGGCACTCGTCAGCTTACAGTGAGCTGTGAAGAGCGAAGGAAAATAATAAACCATATTGTATCAAAGTGGTCTAGAGCAAATAAAAAACACAAAATTACCACAAAGCAGCGGTGTTCCCCTAACCTGCTTTATTGTTAGAATAAACTTATAAAGAAATAAGAGAAAAGTGAACCCCTGGGAAGCATTGAGACGTTAAAACTTGTTTATGGGCAGACATTTTTGTTTTAAAGACACATAAAAGGATTACGGCTTTGGGAGAATTAGCTGAGATATAAACATTGTGGACAAATTGTTCTGGAAATTATATGAGAGCATTGCCTTAAAGGGACCCATGTTCATGTTTGGTTGGCGTATAAAGAGTGTGCGTTAAGTAGGAAATTTAATAGGCTACTTCTTATTTTTTTATTAAATTAACTAAGCGAGTTATTAAAGAATAGGCTCATTTAATTTGTAGAATACTACTCCATGCAACCATCATATAATAAGGTAACCTAAATTAGAGGATAAAGAAAAACTGGGCTTGGCGAGATTCGAACCCACGATCTACGCCTAACCGGGGCGTCGTCTTAACCGCATGACCACAAGCCCGCACAAGAACAGTTGATGTATGTCCTCTACTTATATGCTAGTATTGACCTGATTCGTAATGTTAGGCGTAGATCGTGGGTTCGAATCCCGCCAAGCCCAGTTTTTCTCTATCCTCCAATTTCGGTTATAACGTGGAGGTTACCTCTTCAACCAAAGTTAATTTAATGTCAGTGTTATATAGCTTACTCCATATAACACTGCATTTTAATATACTATACAATATAATAGGGTATTTTCAATTTTTAATTTAATACTTCTTATTTTTTATTAAATTAACCAAGCGATTTATTAAAGATTTGGTTCATTTAAGTTGTAGAAGACTATTTCTTGCATCTTCTAATAGGGTATTTTTAATTTTTCGTATGGTAGCTCATTCATAAAAATTATTATAATATGTAAACAATAAAATTTCACGTAAATAAGATACCATGAAAAAACTACAAAGCAAAAATTAAAAATACCCGAGTATATGACGTTTGAAGTAGTATTCTACAACTTGAACCAAATATTTAATAACTTGATTAGTTAATTAAATAAAAATAAGTAGTATTAAATTTCGGGCTACCAGTTTCTTAAGGAACATACCTACCTACCTACACTCTTAAAGGAAATCTTTCCAGATTTTTTAAAAACAAGATGGTGTGAGAGCTATAATTAATTAATTTCACGTTTCACGGCAAGTTCGCACTTTGCAGACCATCTAAAATACAGTAGGCTATATAAACTTTGATAATACACAATTAATTTGCTTTTATAAATTATTGTTAAGCTATAAAATAAAATAATCTAAAAGGAAGAAGAAGCAGGTAAGTATCCCAGAAATAGGAGTTTATAGATGATTTCGCAAACAAAATTAATTTTGTATAATCACATCTAGGCTATTTTAGGATAGGCCTATGTGCTTAAAGAGCATTTTCGTCAATAGAGTCCACCGCCTCTGGACCGAAAAATTCAATAATTAACTCTCACCTGAGGTGGTTTTTAAAGAATTTGGAAAAATTCCCCTTAATAGCAAAATAATACTACCGATCCCCTCCCGTATAGAAGTGAATTAATCATTTTTGCTTTCCAATTTATGCGTAGCATGAGGAAAGCTTTGTGAGGGTCGAAATTTTCGATTCCGAGATTTCAACGGATTTACACGTTTTCAGGTCCCAGGAACCCAAAAAAGTGGTTTTTACGAAATGTCTGTCTGTCTGTCTGTCTGTCTGTCTGTGCATCAATTTCCGGGCAAACTACTCGGTCGATTTTGATGAAATTCGGCATGTAGGTTCACAAAAATCATACCTCGAGACCCTTTTTTTTATTTGGGGCTAACTCAATTTGGGGGGGTTTCATTCTCAAAAAACTCCAAAAAAACGTCAAAAAAAATTATTTTTCAAAAACGGCTCAAACGATTTCTTTTAAATTCACATATATTCTAGTCGTTCTTAATGTTGATAAAATGCGGTGGGTCGCTTACCCCTTGATAGTTTGCTTCTGGGGGTAAAAAAATAAAAATAACTTAATTTTAATGAAAAATGACTAAAAAATAATATTTCTGCGAAACTTTTCTATCGATGATTTCTACCTTCAGGCATGTTTTAGGTGTTAAGTTGAGTAACGAAACCAGACAGTTGGCTTTCCCAAAAACCTATTTGCTTTTGCGCAAAATTTTTTTTTGAAAAAATGATAGAAACTTCACGCTGAAATGCATTGCCTGCCCTGCCATTATTACTGTGTTGTAATGTGTTTTAAATATATTGAGGTTACCTCACCTCCAGTGACGTCAGGTGGACACCCCCCCCCCCCCGAGATATCCGAAATTTAACCGTAGAAAAATTATTTACCATGAAATTATTCATTTTCTCTCCCTACTAATTGATAAATTGGAAAGCATGTTCGAGTAAACTCGGACCGGTTCTTTTTAGTAGTTTTTGGTGTAAACTTTAAGATAACAGTGCTCAGCAATAACCTCCTTTAAGGAATTTACTACAACACTAAAAAAATCATTATGTTCCTTTTGGGAACGCTTTTTTTGCTGTTGAATAAACATTAAGTAAACAAATTTCTAAACCCCCCCCCCCAGCTAAGTGTCATCCGGAGTTTTTTAAAGCTATATCCCCCGGAGAAAATTTCACTCCAAATTCATTCACAATTCATTCAAATTTGTCATGGTGTTCATCAACCGGAACACCATAAAAGACTCTCCCAAATTGTACTTCTTTGAAAAACATGGGAAGAAATCTCTCAGACTTTGCAAAAATACCCTCAAGTCCCATTGTATAAATTGCGGGAAACTTTGCTAGATTGAAAGTTCTTTTCATTACCCATCCAGACGCATTTCTTCTCAGAGAAGTGGACCCTGCAGAAAATAAAAATTGGTTGCCTGTAAAGTCGGTTTACGGACGATAGTTCAACGTGATAATAACGTAAAAACGTAAAAATAAAAAAATAAAAAAAATAAAAATTAAAAACATTTTTTTTTATTGGAAAAAAAATTGAAAAAATAAATAATAATAATGTTGTAATAAGCAATGCACCCAGTGTTCCAGCCAGCGTTCATCGATTTATTAGACGTTGTCACGTCAAATTTTAGATGGTTTCATCAGGTCATGCTGTCCGAATTGATGATGTAGATGTCAGAGATGGGTAAACATGTAGAGTCTTGGAAAGCGCCAAACTCGTAAAACATTTCTTTTTATGGATTACTGATACAATAAATATTTTAGATCGATTCATTTGTCACAAAATCCGCATAAAGACTCTCATTTCTTTTCTTTAGGGCTTAAGACCTTGTATTTCCTTATTTATCGGTGTCTTTTATTATTTATTTATTGTCTATTGAGAAGTTATACCTTGGCAAGCCCATGTTACAAATGAGGACGTTCTAACCAAAGTAAGCGAAAGAAAAACTAGCATCGATAAGTAATGGAAGAACTCACTGGATTGGACAATTGCTTCGGCACGAGAACATCGTAAGCTGCATCATAGAGGGAACAACAGAAGGCGTCAACCGACCTGGGCGCCCGAGAAAAGAGCATCTACAGCAAGTGGTGGAGGATGTAAGGGCCAATACATATACGTGGAGCTGAAGAGGGCGTGCCAGGATCAAGGGGAGTGGAGGCATCGATGCCACATGTTGCTGCCAACCAGCCAGCCGGCTGTAACTTGAAGAAGAAGAGAAGTTAGTAAATTATCTTTTCTACATTAATAATATCTGAACGTTTGCAAACTTGATAGAATGACAATATCTTTGCCATAAAAGGGTCGATTTGTCATAAAGGGTGCGAATTAGAATATTCACGGTGGGTTCCCCTGTAATATATTAGATTTATTGAAATGCGATGGAACGGAATAGATGCCATAGAATTTGAATCGTTTCAAGTCTTTCCTACCGTGAATTTCGCATGAGAGGTAAACCGTAATGTTGCTCTTTTGCCGCGATTGTTGCCATTCCTGAATTCTCAACATTTAAATCCGTAAGCTTAACAGAGTGTTTAGCGTCCAATACTGGCGTTTCTAGTTAACTATGACAGTGGTTAACATTAAAAGACTATCGCGGGCATCCTCACTAGCCGTTTCTTTTAGGCGCATATTCCACCTACGTCAATATTCAATAGTAAATGTGGTATTGACGTGGTAGCAGACATTAAAGACAGGCTAAAAATGTCTGCTACCACGTCAATACCACATTTACTATTGACTATTGACGTAGGTGGAATAAGCGCCTTAACAAAACCAAATTTCACATGATCTTATGATATTGATCGTAGCGATTTCTCCATTTGGTCACAATTTGAAATTGCATAGCAAGTACAATACTATATGGCCAGTGGCGGATTAAAGACTGGCGGTCCCCCCAGTAAACAAATAATTTGGCACACTAGTTATTACAACTTTCCAACCATAAGAAAGTTACTAAGTATTCTTGTACCCCAATTAATAAATAAAATAATAATAATAATAAATAAAAATAAAGTATTCTTGTTGTCTTGCCATCTACGGTGGCTAGTGCAGAGCGTTTTGTTGTGTATAGTGACAACGGCAATGTCGGAAAGAGGGAAGGGCACTTGCTTGTCCAATAAGATGCGCCTCTCCCAAAACTTTTTGTTTAAAGCGCCACTGTATGTGGCTGGCACCTGTGCCGGGCCGAGGTACTTTTGCGCTGGTGGCAAGGTGAAGAATTTGCGCCCTCCAATATATTAATATAGTCTTCTTCTTTTAATGCCTCTTCTATCGAAGATTGTCACAAGAAAATTTTTGCGCCTTTTCAGTTACTTTTCCGTACTAACTTATTCCATTATTTCCAGTCTTCCTTATACTATTAGAGTTTTTTTTTCTGAGAGCGCTTCATACCCATAGGAAAATGGAATGTTTCCAGGGGTCAATTTTGCACCCCTTGGGGTTGCGCCGTTTGCGCAGGCCCACCTCGCCACCCCCTAGGCCCGGGCCTGGCTGGCATTAACACCGCTTCACCCAACGATTACAAAATAGAATATATCGCGGCCAAACCATGATCTAGGTATTGCCGATAGTGGGCAAACGTAGGAGGGCATTAGTTAAATTGTTGTGGAGGAGATACATCCAGGTGTGAAATATTCTTCTGTTCATGCAAAAAGGAGAGCAGAAAGGACGCGTAGAAGTTCAATGCCCTTGGCTATTGCGTCACAACCGCAGGAATCATATTAATGGCTTGATTTTAACTGTATTTGTATGGCGGGATTTGTTTCCGTGTCAATTTCGGGTCATTGGCAAACTGATAGGCCTATACGTCATCGATGTCAACCTACACCGGCTGCAAGCAATAATAGACAAGCTATGACAAG
This sequence comes from Psococerastis gibbosa, assembly GCA_963971405.1. Classification (NCBI taxonomy): domain Eukaryota; kingdom Metazoa; phylum Arthropoda; class Insecta; order Psocodea; family Psocidae; genus Psococerastis; species Psococerastis gibbosa. Next base: position 21,329,490 of record OZ020491.1, on the reverse strand, counting down.
CTTACCATTGGCACACAGTAACAAGTGGAAGCATGACTTAATCAAGTACCTACAGTACAGTACAGTGACTTCGGGGGCAAGGTGATAGCGTGCTTGTACTAGTGCGAGCCCCTACACACCTTGCGATCGGAGATGTGTCGTAACTCGACACATGTTCCTATATTAGGTTACTTAGTGAGGCGTCTAAAGAAGTCAATCGGATACATTCAGTCAGGACGTGTAGAGTAATGGAACGGACTCCAAATTTCACCCGAAAGGTTGTTGTTTTGAGTCCCACACTTGCTATATTTTCTGGCCATGCTTCAGAGGGCCTGTAAAGCAGGTGGTCCCGGGCTTTCCTAGTTGAGTGTAAGAGAGGGCTTATAGCCCTAACTCCGCTAGGTTGGCTTAGTAATAGAACAAAAAAAGTCGATATTTATTTATTTACATTCATTAAATTTTTTGTACGCGATTAAAGTTTTTTTTTTTTTTTTTAAAGAGAGAAATACCAGATACTTGTCCAATCTATGTAGGCCTGTGTCGTGCAGGACATCACAATTTAGAACAATTTAGAGTAATGGGAGTGAAAATTATAATAAATTACGCTTAAGCAAAAAAAACTAACTTCTGACCATTACACAAAAGTGTACGAAATGGCGAAAAGCTAATTAGCCAACCCGTCTTTCAGATATCTTATCGTATCAACAGCAGTTTTGAAGTTAATTTTTGGTTGTTAGAAGATCGTCGAAAAAACTGACTTTCACTTTCTATTTAATTTAATATTGAAAATAAAATTGAATATTAAAATGTTTTTATCTCCTCGAAAGTTATTCAAACTGTTATTAATCATGCAATTTATTATCGCGCTTTTCCCCTTCCAATAATAACTTTTTGACGAAAGATTTCTTTTGTTTTCTATTTTGCGAAAACTTCTTTTCAATTATGTAAGTTCAACAATTAATGGCAATTTTAAAGGGCCTCCTTCATCAAAATATCAACTGGTCTTGCTTCATTATGTTAAATAGCTATAACTTTTTAGTTGGTGAATTTTCTCAATTGAGATCTTTCGTGCATTCTTGGTACATTTTTCTTATTTTTCCCTCTTCCTCCTTAGTGCCGCGTGCGCAGCGTGGGGGGGGGGGGGGTCGCCGAACCCATTTCCTGAACTCACCCCGGTCGGACCCTAACGCCTTGAGCTCGGCCATTGTTTTCCATCTTGCTCCGGCGAGTTGTTCAATCCTTTCCTCGAAGGTTGTCCTTGGTCTGCCAATGGGTCTTCTTCTTTGTGTTCTTGCTTCCGCCAACCTCTGCTCCGGGTGGTCCTATTCTCGTCCATCCTTTGGACGTGGGTGAACCATTGCAGCTGATTGTTCTGCATTTGATCTTTCGTGAAAAATAACTGGTGTTCATGCAGTGTAATTGTAAGTGTCTGGGTCCTGAGACAATCTTCTTCTTCAAGTTACAGCCGGATGGCTGGTTGGCAGCAACATGCGACAACTCCACTCCCCTCGATCCTGGCACGCTCTCTTCAGCTCCACGTATGTCTTGGCCCCTACATCCTCCATAACTTGCTGCAGGTAATCGTTTCTTGGGCGCCCAGGTCGGTTTACGCCTTCTATTGTTCCCTCTATGATGCAGCTTACTAAGTTTTCGTGTCTAAGCAGATGGCCAATCCAGAGAGCTCTTCTTTTCCTTATCGATGCAAGGAGAGTTTTTGTATCGCTTACTCTGGTTACAACGTCATCATTTGCAACATGGGCTTGCCAAGGTATTCGTAGCATGCGACGATAGCACCACATCTCAAATGCTTCGAGTTTCTTTATTTGTTTCTCACTTATGCACCACGTTTCACATCCGTAAAGAGCAACGCTCCAAACCAGCTAGGGACTTCACCATTCGTTTTCTTAGTCCTAGGCTTATGTTATTCGACTCAAAAATTTTAGATTTTTTGTTGAAAGCCAATTTTGCTTGGTGCAGTCTATACTCTATCTCTTGGTTGGACCGACCATCAGAGGTAATTTTGCTTCCTAGGTATGTGCATGTTCTGATGTTGTTAATGGGAGTGCCAGTTAAATGTACATTTGTGCTCTTGTTCGGGTCAATACTTACTACCATCACTTTGGTTTTTGCCTTGTTAATTTTCATGTTGTAAGCTTGTAGTACATTTTCCATGGCATTTGGAGCTTCTATCAGATCTTCTTCGCTCTCTGCCAGCATAGCAATGTCGTCAGCATACCTGACCATATCTATTTCTTCCCCGAGCATTCTTATACCACCTCTTGTACCTTCCAGATCTTCTCTCATCTCTTCTATTGCAAACTGAATGTAGAGATTAAACAACACAGGGGAGAGTGAGCATCCCTGCCTTACGCCTGCTTTTATTACCGCTTCTTCTTCTGAGTCACTATATCGGACGATGGCGAGTTCTTCCTTGTAGAGAACCCATATGATTTTTCTATCTTTGTATTTTAGCCCGGCTTTCCTCAGGATCTCAAACAACTTTTTCCACGACACTTTATCAAATGCTTTTTCTAGATCTACGTATGCAATATAGGTGTCTTTTCCCTTTTTTAGTCATTTTTCTAGGACTAAACGTAAGGCTAGAATCGCTTCTCTTGTCCCCGTCCCTCTCCTAAAGCCGCATTGGTCGTGTGTTAGTTTTCTATCTATAACCGGCTCAATTCTATCTAGCATAATATTTGTGAGGATTTTTGAGGTGTGGGCCATAATACTTAGCGTTCGATGGTGCTCGCATTTTACTGCTCCTTCTTTCTTTGGCAGAGTCACAATACGGCACTTCTTAAAATCATCGGGCACACGTCCTGACTCATAGGCATCCGATATAATTTTGAAAAGTATTGTTTTCGTACATTCGTTCTGCGGGGATATCATCTATGCCAGGAGATTTTCTATCCTTGAGTTTCTCAATAGCTTTGTCAAATTCTTCTCTTAGAATATTGTCTCCCATTCCCCCTTCTTCATCGGCAATGCTATTTACGTCTTATATGATGTCCCTCTCGTCGTAAAGTTCGTTTTCACAGTATCAACTTTCTATGTATTCTTTCCATCTCTTGCTGATCAGGTCATCTTCGAAGAGCATATTGCCATTTTTATCCTCTATAGCCCCACTTCTTCCTTTCTTATGTCCAAAGAAATCTTTCTCTAAGGCATATCCCCGTTGCGGGGTACCCCACTGGTCAATCTCGTTACATTGCGCTTGATAGCAATTTTCTTTAGCTACCCTCGATTCCCTGTTAATTCTGTTGCGAAGAGACCTATGTAGCACATCATCTCCATTCTTTTTGGCTGTTTTTCTTTCATCTATAAGCTGTAATATATCATCCGTTATCCAGTCCCTTCTTGCTTCTGATACTCTTTTACCAAGTACTTCACAGGCCGTTCGCTTGATTTCTTCCCGTACCCTAGCTTGTATTTATTTTCATCGCTTTTCGTTTGGTATCTGTCTCTTACATCTGGATCTTTGAAGTTTGCTAAGTTTAATGACATTGTTATTTTCTTTTTTAACGTTTTTAGTTTTAGATTGCTCTTCGCCATGACCATATTATGATCGCTGTCTATGTCTGGCTAGAGTATGCCCTACAATTTTTCAGCTGGTTTTTAAATCTTTGCCGAATTAATATATAGTCAAGTTGGAGCCTTATTCTATCGCCTGGAGATACCACGTATATCTCATCCTTCTTGGATGATGTTCGAAAAGTGTGTTTGCAGCTACTAGGTTATGTCTGTTACAGAACTCGGCAAACTTGTCCCCTCTTGGATTTCTTGTTCCTAGTCCGAAAGCACCAACATGGTCCCATTCACTGCCTTCTCCTAGTACAGCGTTCCAGTCTCCCATTATACTCAGATTCTCGTGAGCTTTTGTATCATTGATCAGTTTGGATAACTTTTCATATATGTGATCAATAGTTTCGTCGGGGTATTGGCTTGCACGCAAATATACCTGGATTAACACAGTATCAACAGGCTTAGTCTTTATTTTCACCAGTATTGTTCTTCCATCGTATTATTGTATATACCCTTCAACACGCTTTCCCCACTCCTTACATAATACGATGCCAACCCCTCCTTGACCTGGTCTATTTTCGATTGTTCCTGTATGTATTATTCGATAATTATTTTTCCAAAAATCACCACATTTGGGCCATCTCATTTCTGATATTCCCAGGGCGCTAAGTTTCATGTCATTCATTTCCTTGAGTAAGTTGTCAAGTTTAAAATTTTGCAGTAACGTTTTTACATTCCATGTCGCATATCTTGCTGCGACTTCTTTCTTCTTAATCTTCTTTGATATCTTCTTGGTTTCTTCTTTCTTCTGTGAGTCACTGATATATACGTATCTCGAGCAGTCCCCTCCCGGAGCTCCGAATGGGGGACTATTTTACCTCCGGAATAATTTTTTACTTGAGACATTATACATGGTTGCTGGTTCTCGGGATGCCACTTGGGCCTATAATGCGGTGGTTTCCCCTTGCCTTCCGCATCCTATGCCGTTGACCGTCACCTGTTGCCAGGATCCAGTTCGTCCGCCTTTAGGGAGCTTTTCGTCTCCCATGGACTAGAGGGTGCCCATGCCCTAACTCCATGGAGTTAGGCGGGGGGTCTTTGACCGAACCCCACTCGGCACCCGCCTGTGTTAGCCGCCATTGAATGTTGACGTTGCCCGCCCCTCACCGCGAGGAGGTATAGGTCAGGAGTTTGCTGAGGGGACAATCTTACAATTACTTAACGAAGAAATGCTCAAAACAGGCGTTGGAAAGCATGCCAATTATGTTACATATATTTACATATCTTTTTTTTAAAACCGGCTGATTGATAGGGCCACATTTTCATCGTTAACCATTTTTAGATATTGTACTAGAAAATGTACTTCAACTTCAATAAACCATGTCTCCCCATAGCCCTCGCAGAATGAAAGTCAATCATTAATCAAATTCCTGCTTGGCGAATAAAATATTGCCCAAAATACACAATTTTCAAGTGTTGGTTAAATTTCATAATCGGTAACCCGGAAAATATATAAGTCTTTTTTAGTTCCCGGAATGCCGTGACTATATTCCCGGAACGCGGCAGCCTTGCTTAATCTTGAAATTCTTGGCATAGATGATTATAACTTAGTTAACTTGTTCACAGTTTGACATTAAACTTATAACGTATGAATACAATGGGAACTAAAGTCGTTACCCTGTGGCAACGTGGTTAAGACGAGAGGGGTTGAGGCGGAGAGGGGGGGGGGGACAGATGCAATGCTTTCTCATCAAAAGCCTTTCTCCACTTCCCCGGTTTACATTTTAGAAAATACTATTTACATTTTCTTCACTATTTTACAATGAACGTTAATATAATTAAATACTGCCGTAGAAAATAATTAGACGTTTTCTCGTTTTGTTACGCGCAATAAAACTATGAAATTGTATATTTATACATAGTGAAACTTTCCAAACATTTTATAGCAAAACCGAGATGACTGCGGGAGTGTTGTTGAGCAGGCCTAAGGCGGGGTTTCCACCGACGGGCTAGGGCTAAATACAAATACGGTGACGTGGTAGCAGACATTCAAGACTTAGGCGGGGTTTCCACCGACCTCGCATTGCAGAATGCAAATGACATTGACGGAAATGTTTGTTTTACTCTATGCCATAATTAAAATTGATCAATTATCATAGACTAAAATCACAAACAAACTAAAATTAAAAAATGGCGTTAATTACAAACATTTTAATAGATTTCTATAAAAATAAAAACAAACATTTCCGTCAATGTCATTTGCATTCTGCAATGCGAGGTCAGTGGAAACCCCGCCTAAGTCTTGAATGTCTGTTACTACGTCACCGTATTTGTATTTAGCCCTAGCCGGTCGGTGGAAACCGCGCCTAAGCCCATCTAGAGCCAGAAGAAGAAGAAGAAGTAAATCAATATAATAGTAGCCTATTATTGTTTATTAATTCTATTTATTCGTAATTTTTTATAAAAATATTAAATATAGTTTTCGGACGGTTGGATCCATCATCTTTCAATTGTAATTTGTATAATAATAATAATTTCTCCCCCCCCCCCCCCACCCCCTCCACCTCTCTCTCTCTCTTCCTCGCCCAGTATTCCCTGGACAATGAGCATGTATTATAATAGATTTACCTATGTTTACCATTACGTAATAATAATAATATTAATAATTTAATAACTAATAATTAATCTGATATTGAAATGCGGGACGATGGGACTCTGGTAAACTAAAGGAAAGGTCAACGTCATCTTAATTAGTTCTGTAAATTTTTCAAAAGGTCAATCAAAATGTCTTTTACACTCTTGAAAAATTAGAATTAACCCGGGAAAATACGTCGGGCGCACATTGTCTACAAAATGGAAGACCATAAAATCAAATGAGACAATGCAAGGATCCTACGTAGAAAATTGGCACCCTCAAATTGAATAGGTGGGTACTTTTCATTTTTTATTTAATTAACTCAGCAAGTTATGAAAAATTTTTTACTTTTTTTACTTTTCGGTTTTGTAGTTCTTCCAAAAATCCCAGACATTGCAGTCCTGTCCTGTCTGTCCTGATATTTATGGAAGAACTAAGGTACCAAAAATTTAATATTTCCTATTAAATGACGCATGAAGTAGTCTTCTACAACTTTCATGAGCCCAATCTTTAATGACTAGCTTTGTTAATTAAATAAAAAAATTAAAAGTCAATAAAAACAACAAATTTTGGGGTGCTCAGCATGTTCTCTTATGGGGACAGGTTTTAAGCAGAGGAAGCTAAAAGAAGCAACAGTCATGGCCCTAAATACTGATCTCATAAGCTCAGTATGACATGAGACATGATATGGTTGCCATTGGTTAGGGAAAAAGTGAGGGTTAAGTAGAAGTTTCAGAGTAGTATACTCTGGCGAGGGCCGTGGCCGAGTGGTTAGACAGCTTGCATTTCAATTGGGAGAATGGTAGTTCGAATGCTCGAGGAGATCCGATTTATTCAATAATATTCAGAGTAGAATACAACATCTATATGAGTCAATCGACCAAATACCATTAGTCCTTATAAGGACTAAACTAATGGCATGATAAATTAAGCACTGGAGTTAAAGCACGGATTATTCTTAATTGCTTCAATAAACTACTTGCTTTTTCACAACCAAAACCTCGCTAGGGAATGTTCTTCGGTTTTTTACTTTATTCAGTACCTAATCAATACCTACTTGAAGTTAGAAAGCACCAAAAAAAGTCCCTACTAAACCATCAGTCCTTCTCGACGAGCCTGATGATCACTCGTACCGCTTCTTTTTCTATAGGAAAGTTTTATAAGTCTCGTTGATGGCTTTCAATATTTTCTGTGATTTTTGATATTGTACAAAAAAAAAACGGACAGTGGAGAGCTCTTAAATCTCTAACATCGTGGGATAGGATACAGGGCAATCCTGGGGATGTTTGAATTTTGGAGGGGTACTCGCCGCAAAAGTCAAGCTTTGCTGAGACGTCCCCAGAATAATTAAACAAGACCCTCATTTGCAAGTGTACCCAAGCTAGCTAGTTATTGATCAAGGGCTTTCTCTGTGGGTATAACACAGCCCTAAACCTTTAGCCATCCAGCCGTTTATTGCTGATACCTACATACCGTTGATATTGTAAAGACTAAAGAAACATTAATTAATTCCATCCGCTTTTGGCCTGCACCAACGAAAAAGAATAACTTATCGAAATGGATGGGGCATTTATTAAGACAGATAACTCTGGTACACACCATCATTGAGGGCACAATGGAAGGAACCAATAGTAGAGGGCGGCCGAAGAAGGAATTCATGGATCAACTGAAGGAGGGTGCAGGAGATCAAACATACCAAGAGTTGAAGAGGAAGGCGCAGAACCGATAGAGCTGGAGTTGCTGTGAACCAACCGTTAAGATTGTGACCTCAGAAGAATTGTAGAGATTGGGCCTAGCATGGCAAAACGAAAAAAAAATCATTGATATTTTAAAAGTCAACAAATTTATCTGAGGCTCCCTTAATAAAGTAGGTACAGTTTTATGAATTGTATGTCGATATTTTACTTATTAACCAACTGAACACCACTGAGGTTTTATTTTGAGCGTAAATCAGATGGGAGGGACTAATGTTATGATTATAAGAAATGGCTCTAGCTCTAGTGGTACCAACACGACAGAACAAAAATGAAGCCTGCTTTGGAGTGGGTTAAATGTCTTACCGTATTACAACAGTTTAAAATAAATCCCCGCAAGATATTATTTTTGTCTTCTAGTAGGCTAGCCATCTAGGCCTGCAGTTTTAAGTAAACCCAGAGTCAGTGGTGTAGCCAGGGGGGGGGGGGGGGGTCAGCGGGGACCGGACCCCTCCCCCCCCAAATTTATGAAAACAGAAAAATTTTCAGATATTATTTAAAAAAAACTCCACGGGAAGACCCCGGTCCCCCTTTTTCCAGTTTTGTTAATAATATAATATAATAAATCAAAACTATTTCAGGCCTACATATTAAAAAACATTCCCCACGGTAGCCCCCGGGACCCCCTTGTTAGCTGTAATATTCTTCATATGTAAAATATGAGTATAACTGCTACTAACTAACTGCTAATTCCACTATTCTGGGCCTATTATTTTTCTAAATAATTCCCCCCGGGGGAGACCCCCGGGTCCCCCTTTCTTGCAGTATGTCTGCTATTCTTCGGCTGTAAAACCTAAACATTATTAGAATAGGTTACAAGACGTATATCCATCAAAATGTGTAAAACTCCACAATTACAGCCCTATTTTTTTCAAAAACCTTTCCTGAGGGAACCCCGGGACCCCCCTTCAGCCCCCCGACCCCTTGGGTGGGGAATTTAAGATCATGCCCCTAATTTGAAGATGCGTATGTCCATGAGGACGGCTTTCCTATTTTTCTACTATTTTACGAAAATCAGCGGGGGCGGGGGAGCGCCAAATGAAACACCACCCCATTCGAAAACCTATCGTAAACTGGCAAACTTTATGTATTGATGTTGCATGGAAACTTGACCCCCCCCCCCCCCAAAAAAAAATCTGGCTACGCCACTGCTCACAGTAATATTTCATCGCCTAAGTACGGTAAGTGATGCTGATTTATTATTCAATGACTGACTTGACGATAATAAAAGCTACAATCTCGCTCACCCACATTACATGGTACCTATAAGAATATTTATGGGGGACTTGAAATTGAATACAAGGGTCATTCCATAAATTATGCACGGTTTATCGTTAACTAGGAGTTATGTGCACTGCAGTAGCATAATATGCAGATGGGATGAAGAGTCTCTTAGCTGGAAATATACAATATCTGAGGAATTTTCACAGGAAACCTTGAATACTGATGTATTACATTTTATAACACACTGCATTGGATAAGATTATTAAGATTATATATATTTTCGAAGATTTTCCTCAATGAGAGGTCCCGGGCTTCATTATTTGCAGAAGTACGATTTGGTTTGTAAGTTATTTAAGCGTTTTTTGTGTGAAATAAATTATAACGTTAAAAATTCTTAATTATGCCTTTTGCGGCTACGTTTTCAAATATGCATCGTTAGAAAAGTTCTGCAGAAAAATTAGTTTTTGTCTTTTTTGTCATGAAAATAGAGTATTTTTTTTATTTTTTACCCCAGAACCAAACTATCAAGGGGCACGCGACTTATTGGGGTATGATTACGTCTTATAAGATGAACGTCCACAATATATGCGAATTCAAAGCAAATCTTTGGAGCCATTTCAAACTTTATTCGTTTGTTTGGAAACGGTTTTTTGAGGGTGAAAGCCCCCAAAATGGAGTTAGCCCACAATAAAAAAGATGTGATATTTGTGAACCTACATACCGAATTTCCTCCGAACCCACCAACTGGTTTGCCCACAAATCGACGAACAGACAGACAGAAATTATGTTCCTGAGACCTCAAATCGTGTAACCCCACTCAAATCAGTTTAGTGTAAGAAAGGACCATTGGTCCTAACTACGCTGCTGAATAAAGACGATTTACTATTATTATTATTGTTAAATTATTAATATTCAAGTATAAATTAATAAGAGATAACTATTTTAAAAAAGAATACCAAATAGATGATAAAAGGAAGTACAACACAAGAAACCCAAAAAAGCTTAAGTTTGAGATAACATATAACAAATACGGAGAGAGATTAAACAAAGTACTTATACCAAAGATATTTAATGAACTTCCTCCACAAATGAAAAAATTTAAACAGATGGGTGAGGGTAAATGTCGCCGATCGGTTTTAGTGTCGGCCAAATAATGTGCCTACATTAAAATGCATCGGTATTTCCTGTGAAAATTTGACTAATCACTCTACTTTTTGCTTTTTCACAGTACGCAGTAGTATCCATTCCGTCTTTGGGCCTCACCGTTAATACGAACTTATTAAAAAAAGCCTCTTCAATGCCTCTTTAAAACGGTTTTTAAAAAATCCGAAAGCTCAACACTGGCAAAAAGTCGGTGGCTCCCAAAAAGTTGCAACTCTAGTTTTTAAAATAGAAGTGAATATAAAGCTGGTGATATTAGAGTTACCATGCAAGAATGAACCAATGGAATCGTAATGTGCGCTAATAATTGAATTCCCCACAGAGTCTGAACCCGCAGGCAATTCGATTGTTCCCCCATTTAATGCAACAAAATCCCATGTTCATTTTAAACTAAAAAAAGCTCTTTTGAAATATTCCTAAGAGATGCTCGAAAATTCCCCATCTCCCATATGTACGATGCATGAAAGGTAATTTAGGTATTAAGGTATTTTATTTTTTGTTTATATATTGTAATAATTTAATTATCCATTTAATATATTCCAAAATTCCGTTCCGTCCATTTTTTGTGTTCTTTCTTTCTTTAATTATTCCTCTGGCTGTAGCTGCTTTTTACACACATTGCGGTCGGAGACGTGTCGCAACTCAACACAAGTAGCTGTTAGGTGACTTAGTGAGGCGATTGAAGAGGTTAATCGGATACATTCATTGAATTGTTTGTATGCGATTTAACCTTATTAAAAAGAAATAATAATAATAATAATCTTTCTTTCTTTCTTTTCCTTGTCCAGTATTCCCTGGACAAAGAGCATATATTACAAAAAATACAATACATAATAATACCATCCCGCATCCCCAAGCTAGCGCTTATTTGGGACAAAAGACTCATACAGTGCTGCTAAACAAGGCTTAATCATTTAGTTTTGTTATTTATTTATAATGTTTATTTTATTTTATTTTTATGTTTATTTTATTTTAACTTGTTATTTTAATGTCAGTTTTTGTTATTATTATTAACTCCCATTGACCAGCCATCTTTTTATAGGGCCTACCCGCTTTTAACTCACCCATCTGTTTAAATTTTTTCATTTGTGGAGGAAGTTCATTAAATATCTTTGGTATAAGTACTTTGTTTAATCTCTCTCCGTATTTGTTATATGTTATCTCAAACTTAAGCTTTTTTGGGTTTCTTGTATTGTACTTCCCTTTATCATCTATTTGGTATTCATTCTTTTTTTAAATAGTTATCTCTTATTAATTTATACTTGAATAGTTTCGTTATTGGCAGAATGTTAGCATGTTTGAATTTCTCTTCGTATTGTTTGTATTTCTTGTTGATTACATGTTTTTTATTATACGCTTTTGTATCATTTCTAGTTTGCAGGTGTATGTGTTTCTATCTTTGAGGTATACAGTATACCGTAGCTTACAATGGATTCAACCAGGGCGTGGTACGCTAATTAAATTGTTTTAAGAGGTACTCCATATTTTAATCGTGCCAAAGCCGCACTCCCTGAGCGTAGTCGTTTGCATAGTCTTTCTATGCGGTTTTCCCACGTCATTCTACTGTCAATTTGCAGACCAAGGTACTTATGCTCTTCTACTACTTAAATATAATAACTATAATAACTATAATAATAATAATAATAATATGTTCCTGTACGGTACCTCAAATTGTTGTTATACAGTATAATTATAAACTATTATTAACCCCAAAGTAAGCTGGTTTACGTAATTACAAAGTTTCCACGGCTGGAGTTATTTTATGAAGCAGTAGAATCCGGGATGATGGTCCGTGGTCGGTCTGAAAGCGTACTTTCTAACGTTTCATCAACATCTGCGGTCGACATCTTCAATTGTAGTGTGTAGACTTCAGATCGACCATGGTCCATCATCACATAAAACAACACGGGGACACCCACACCTACAACACGAGGCAACGGGGAGACCTTGCAAGGCCAGCGCCACGCACAGCCAAGTGTGAGCGACTGGATCCTATACTACAAGGTATCGACTACCTTAGGAAACTCCCGATTGAACTAAGAGCGGCGAGAAATGCTACTAACTTTCCTAAATTGCTTAGAAACCATCTCTCAGAGAAAGCTTTCTACACTGTCACTGAGGCACTAGCACAATGACAATGACAGAACTACCTGATTTTGACGATATTTTGACGATTCTACTTTTTACTTCGTTGGCAATTACTTGTTGATTGCTTCTATGGTATAATTTAACAGAAATATTTAATTATTTAAATCTATTTTTGAGGTGATCCAGGGGTGGCCAATATCGGTCAGCTTCCTCATAATATAGGCATATTTGTACAGCTGGTTTGACCTACTATAGCGCACTGAGCAAGCAACCAACAGATTTAAAATAATGCATTAGTGAGCTAAATAGTTAATCCAACGCTGTATACACCACTATGTGTAATTAATTTCCACATCCTAATTACCGATTAATTAACGAATTCAATGCCAATCTCTCCAAACCATAACCTGATACGTCCTTCTAGTTTTTTGCTTGCCAACAGCCTTACCAAGTTCAGTCCACGAGGGCAGAGCGTGCTTCAAACTGCGGCAAACTTGGTAGTGTGCACAGCGTTTGCAGGGGAACATGGAGGGACATGATAACGCGCTGAGACTATACCAGTCAGTCTACGTACGTGGCGTGACCTGGTCAACTCCGATTTAATCGTGTGACCTTACTATGTTCCCCTAGTGGTTCAGAATCCACTATAATCAGGAGGTCTACCCTCTCAGTCAACTCCCCTTCTCCCCGAGGTGAAGGAGTCTGCCCTTAGGGTGCTCCAAGTTAATAAACAGACTCACTCCCCCCGCCAGGCTGACAGGGTTGCTTGAGGCCAAACCGGAGGGGGTCACGTGACTGGCCTGGAAATGTCTTGGCAGAGGGTTCGTAATATATGTTTTAAACCGCAGTGGTATAGTGAAAATCGATATAAGGGTATAGTATACGCGTAGACATGCTTACACTATTGACTAAACCAAAAATTACAATTACATTAAGTCTAAAATTTGTGCATGAAGCAATTAAAAACATACTTTTTAGAATATTTTTACGTGCCCCACGGGGAAGAAAAACCTCCAACTTTTGTAATGAAATGCACTTTAGTCAGAAGCTCAACACTCAATTTGACAGTAAAGCGCCAGAAATAGGCAAAACTGCAATTATTTGAAATAATACAAGTCAAATACGGAACAGGTACGAGACGCGGGGCTTTGTTTATAAAATGGATATTCAACGATCCCGTGGCTGGAGACCGTTATCAATATGGCTGCTAGTGTAGCCTGCACAAGATAAGTACGCAATTCGGCGGGGAAATAGCCTGCACAAGCTAACTACTAAACTACAGAGTTTTTGACCGGGTCCAGGTATCCACTTTGCTATAAATAAATAAATAAAAATAAATAAATGATCGTTTATTTGCAAACAGACAATGCAAATTAACTTAACTTACTTAACTATGCTTATCATAATTTACATGTGTGATACATAACTATTGTACAATTATAATTATAAGCAGTATATATCGTACATCTATTTGACAATGTGAAGTTAAATAAATAAGTTGTATACAAGTTATCTAGTTGGTAAGTAATGATAAAAATAAAAAGTAATGCTATAAAGTAATACTATCTGCCAATACATATCATTCTTATATATCTTAACTAAGTCTTTATTATTTAAAAATGGTAATCTTATAAAACGTAGTCTATTGGATTCATTACAGCTAATGTTTTAATAAATTTACGTTTGCCATCGGTGATGTCTAAATTTGTAGCATTAAGATTAAATATTTTGGTTAGCCTGTAAATGGGAGTATTCGCACATATATTAATTCGGGGATTCGTCAATGAAAACGTGTCAATAGGTCAAAGAAGATGCAGTGTCAACTGGCTGAACCGTTGATAACGTGGCAGCTGTGGCACCAGAAATTGAAAAATACCCTTGGTGGAATGTCCCAACTCTCCTATATAAGACCCTTGATGGACTAACCAAAATCGAATACGTTCACAACCAATTTTACTATGCAAATTTTAAGCAAGATAGCAAAGTCAATTTCTTGTTAACCACCTGGGAAATGTCCATTTTACTGAAAATGTAAGACAGAGGTTAAATTGAAAACTTTATAGTACAAAAGTCGACAATTCTACACTGTTATTGATGAAGGGTTTCCCTGAGCTATTTTTGTATTCTGCGTGAGTTCCAAAGACTGAATTTTCTCACTGGAAAATGCTGATTCTGTTTTTGGGGAAAATGTTCAGGGAAAAGTAACTTTGTTGTCTAATTTTGAAGCGCAGAGTTTTCCTCATTGTTGCCCGGTTCTTTGGAGTTTTTTTTTAAAATCAGTTCTCGGAAATTTTATTAGTGCTTCAATTACTGGTAAATTGTATGACTCGACAAGACTGTTAGAAACTTTGTTCATGTTAGTTTTATTTTCTTATTCCATTTGTGATCGTTATGTTCTTAATAAGATTTCTCAATTCGCTTTACTTATGTATCATTTGATGTCGCTGCGTAAAAATAACCTTTCTTTACTGGTATTACAGTAAAGTAGCAGTAAATAAAGATGGAAACATTGTGTAGAAGAAAAGTTTCGTTGTTAAATTGCTAGTAATTATCGTGTTTGAATGGATGGTATTGCAATATACAATAGTTGTATGAAACTACTTTGATTTGAGCAATAAAAATAAACATAAGCATAAAAATCACAGTAAATTGACTGAGCAATACTGTACAAGTATTACGCGATCAAGTGCCATCTTACAAATTAATATTAGGCGGCTTTTCCATTTGTCAATAATTTGTGCATTAAAAACTGATGAGATATTTGTTTTAGGCGGTGTTTCCACATACGTCAATCGTCAATGAGAAATATGGTTTTGACGTGGTAGCAGAATTTTTAGTATGTCTTTAATGTCTGCTAAACCTTCAATTTCACATTTCTCATTGAAGATTGACGACTGTGGAACCACCGCCTTAAGGAGACTATTATGTTGATACTTAGCTTGTCTATTATAAATTAAGTTATAATATGCTAGAGACACCAATAATAAGTTTCTACCATATTATAACTTAATTTATAATAGATAAGTTAAGTATCTAAATAATAGTCTCCTTAAACAAACATCTCATCAATTTTTATTGCACAAATGACGGATTATTGACAGGTGGAATAGCCGCCTAACGAAAGCTGGCATCGCATAGATTGAAGTGTAACGCGTAACACTTTCATATGATGCCTCAGTCAACATGCTTCGGTGGGCATGAAAACCAGGCGGTCCCGGGCTTTCCTACTTGAGTGAAAGAGAGGGTTTTATAGCTCCAACTCCGCTAGGTTGGCTTAGTAATAGAACAAAAAGTTATTATTTGTATGAAGCGTTGTGGTACGGACTCTGACTTTCACCCGAAAGGTTGTTGGTTCGAGTCCCACACTGGCTACATTTTCTGGCCATGCTTCGGAGGGCATGTAAAGCAGGTGGTCCCGGGTCTTCCTAGTTGAGTGTAAGAGAGGGCTTTATAGCCTTAACTCCGCTAGGTTGGCTTAGTAATAGAAACAACGAAAGTCCTTATTTATTTATTTATTATTTATTTATATATTTATCTTTGTCGGTCAGGACCCTGACATATAGAACCTAGACACCTAACAAATTATTCAAACCATTCCTTATTCGCTGTGAACACCCCAGGTTTTGGAATTCCTTGGAAGATAACACTGTGTGAGAGTAAAATGTGTGCCTGAGATATTGTAGGCCCATTTTTTAGTCTCTTTTCCTTTTGGTTTGTTTTTTTGCAGGAAAAAATATTATCTATACTGATTTTTAAACCAACATAGTAGATTATCTGGTAGAGTAGCCCTTCGAGGCCACAACTTGCCTAACCGTATAGAATTAATTTTTTTAAGGAATTTTTATGGACCCAGGCCTACTTACTATAGTGGCCCATAGGTCCCTTGTACAATGCTGACGAACCCATGGATTTCGGACATTATTTAAATTGTTTCCGTATGAATTCCTGGCCATTGGCAAACTGGTATCCGTTCTCGATGTCAACCTACACCGGCTATAAGTGATAATGGACAAGCTGAGACAAGTTTACCATTAACGCAATGAAACAGGTGAAAGCGCGACTTAAAAAAGTACGAACACGAGTCATAATATAAAGCCTAATATTAAGACGCATTTCATGTTATATACCACTTGTCAGATAGAGCAGTATGTAACCCACAATACTGTAGGTAACAGAGTTAAAAATTGTGATTCGCTAGCTTTTCAGGAAAGAATAACAGACCATTAGTCGGTATTAGAATTATTCCGAAATATGAATTGGGGACTATAAGGAGCACTTCCTGCGGGAGGAGATAATGGACGGTTCATTTGGTGTTAAGGGCATCAGAAGGGGCTGGGGGGGGGAGGAGGGGGTAAGTTTTCATTCCGGGGTGAAGAATAGACAGCAGTGAAACTCGACGCGCCCTTCCTTCCCTTATCCCTTTCATACAACTCCCCAATTTTTTTTTAACCCCCAGCATTTTCCGTCCTGTTCATTTTTGTTTTTGTTTTTTTGGGTGAAATTTTCCTACCCGGTACTGCGATGTACCGAAAAGTCCATTGAGCGATTGTTATTAGTTTATCTAATTAAGAAAGACATCTTATAAGACCGGTTCCAAAATACTGCTGAAAAACCTGTTAGTGTAGGAAAGGAGGAGTCTATGGAAAAAACAGCTGGAGAGTGACGTATGAGAAAGAAGCTCTGAAATAGATGTAGGCTAATGACAGATGGATGGATTAATACATTTTTGAAATATGTAGCCTACCGTATTTGATGCCGAATGATTGTCATGTAGAGGGGTGGGGTTATCGTCTATTTCATTCGTCGTTTTACTTGGGCAGTCACCCATAAAAGGAGCCGGTTAATTAAGAATAACGAAAAGGAAATGCAAATATCTAAATGTCTCCTTTTTGAAAATTGGAATGAACCTGAATGAACCCGTATTATTCAGGAGAAAAATGTGTGCTTCAAATCAAAAAACAATCAAAAACTATCCTTTTGCTCACACTGTATATATGTAGGTACCGCGTCGATAATTTAACAAAAACTGAGCTTCCTATTAACGACAAATACGCAAATACACGTTTCTTGTCAAAATTCTCACAAAAGAGGTTGAGTAGTAGAAGTAGAAGAAATGTTCCTCTATATTTTAATACAAAGTACCTGTATGCAGCCGGCACTAACACCATTTGACCATAGTTTTTTTAAAAGGATAGGTTAGGCCCAAGCATTCAAAAACTGTGACCCAACAGTGTTAGTGTTACGTATAACATGTAACAAAATGTATAGGAACATTCTTCAACATCTTCTACATCTCATTTCTCATTCTAATTCTTAATTTGATCGAAATTTTAAGAGAAATTTGACTTTGTGCAAAAAACGTCTAGTAGGTTGTCCGAGTATCTGATCATAATTCAGAATGGCGGAAAGAAAATGTGTCCTTTTTGAAAACCTAAAGGAACCCAAAGGGTAACTTATACTCAGGGGGAAAATTTGTATTTCAAATTATAAAGCAACAATCGGAAACCATCCTTCTGTGCATACCGATAAATTAAAAAAAAAAAAACTGAGCTTTTCTTATTAAAGAGAATTTAAGCTTCTATTCTGAGGGAATGGTGGTGGCTTGGAATATTTATTTCAGAATAAACTCAGAATGTCTTTTACAGTGGTATAGCGGTTTTTGCTTCTAAATAAATTAAAATAAATCCCTGAAGAGTTTAGACCATCCCGCTTCGTTATGAACTCTCTTTTCTTTCCTAAGAATTTTCATACTGTGAATAATATATAATAATAATATAACAATATATATATATGCATATATATTGTCCGTTTTTACAGTTTGACTTCAATGTGCAGTCAGAAACTGCAGTTACTTACATACCGTAATTTAATTTTTTTTTTTAAATTTTCAAAGTCTTTTGAATTGCAATGTCTAATGGGAATAGCAGAGGTAGTGCAAACCCAGTTTCTTTTTTAGGCATCCTTGTTTCCACTGTCCGTTTTTATGCACAAAGTCAAATTTCACATGGAATATCGATCGTAGTGCTGCTGCTGCTGTTGCTGCTGGTGCTTCTTCCTCTTCTTCTTCTTCTTCATCTTCTTCTTTTTTTATAGAGATCCAGCATTCTCGGAATTCAATCTGACTTTAATTTGTAAACAATACATCAGCCCTGCTTCGGGTGCCTCGCCGAATTGGGGAAGAGCCAGGGACTTTAAGTCTTTGGAAATCTGAATGTAATTGACATCTCAGAATAAATGAAATTTTTCTTATGGCTACTACGTAAGAGCCTTTGCAAAACTACTGTACTTTAATCTTGCAGCCTCACCGAAAATAAAAGAACAGAGCTGCTCGGACCCGTAGTTTTTAAATTTTCTCAATACGATGCTACTAGAACCACCGTACAAGATAATGTAATGAAAACCAAAGTCCTTCCACTATTCCAACTCAATTTTATTAAAACGTCTGATAAGTTCAAGACAATTTCAGTCAGGTATCGAATTCTTTTACGTCAGGTTTTGGTACCGTCACCATCGTGCAGATGCAGATAAGGTTAAATTGAAGAGGTCGAGCATCCAATAAGGCACGTATCATTACGTGTCACCGAACTGACAGACAGACATCTTTTCTTTTGGAAGAACTAACTCAAGCCAAATATAGGCTACATGTATAGATTGTAACAGTTCAAGAAGAAGAAGACTTCAGTTAGCGGGGTTTTGGTTTGCAACTGACTTTCTTTTATCTTGCAGATGCTGATAAAGTTAGATTTAAAGAATAATACAAAAGTATCATTACTTGTTTGTGAATTGAGGGAAAGACATATATGCATTTGAAAGAAGCAACTCAAGCCAAAATATAGATAGTAACAGATGAAGGAGAAGAAGAAGCCTTCAATGGCTTCAGTTAGCGGGGTTTTGGTTTGCGACGGACATTTCTTTACTGCCATCATCTAGTACATGCAGATACGGTTCAATTGAAAGTAGTCTAATATCCAACAAGACATAAATAGGTAGGTATCGTTACTTGTTGCGGGATGAGAGAGGATTGCTATTGGAGTAAGCAACTCAACTTTTTTTTAAGGTTAATCGCATTACTTGTTGCGGATTGAGGGAAAGACAAGTTTGCTTTTGGATGAAGGAACGCAAGCTAGTCGATAGATTTAACAAATGACGAAGAAGAAAATTTATCAGATAGAGGGTTTTTGGTTTTGAGTGACTTTTCTATACCGCCAACAACTTGCAGATGTAGATAATGTTGAATTGGAAGAGTTCGAGCATCCAATAAGACATAAAGCATCATTACGTGTCGCAGAGTTGACGGAAAGACATCTTTGCCTTTGGAAGATTAGAGAGATGCGACGAGTAAGGGGAAATAGCATGGGGGCGACGGATCATCACCATGATTTCTCTTGAGGAACGAAACGAATGAAAAATGAGCGAGAGGTTCAGTAAGAAATTCACATCAAGCCTTCTTCAACGATTGGAAAGGCACATCAAATATTCGCTTGGAATGGGCAACCTGGATTTTTTGTCTCTAATGGCTCGTAAAGTATGTGCCTACAGTAGAATATCAAATAGGTTCCTTCATTCTTCTCGCAAATTCACTCTATTTAGACAACTCTATATTTAATTTTTATGAATTTTCTGCCCCAATATAACAACAGGCCAACAGTTTACTTATATATACTGTATTTAGAAATCACGGGTCCCATTCCACAACCTATTCACCTCTGTCTCGTTGGAAATAATTATTCATATAGGAGAGATTGAAGCCAAGTGGTTCGGAATCTACTATAATCAGGAGGTCATTCATATCATAGCGAGTTTAAACACGAATACGTCCAATAATTGATAATATACAAGTATATAATAGTTAGGTGTTATAATATTTAACGGATACAAAATCCATACGTTAGGTTTCTTAAATTTCTCAAAATGGCCATCATTAACAACAGGATTGCAATTTGGGAGGGTCTATAGCGCTACAAACGGTTCACAAAGCATACTCTATTATGAAGTGCGGTAAACGCCATTCTCGATTTTCCCAATCTTCCGCGTTTGATTCAAAAGCCCACCTCTCCCTTGCCCGCACCCAAGTTAATAACAGTAATTGTGTACCCTGGTCATGGGGGTTGCACACGCTACCCCCATGCTGTTCTCTTATACCTCCTCATTTCCATTGTATTAAAATTAGGTACTTTCGTTAGTTACCATGGCAATGCGAATATTACAGTAGCTCATGGTCCCAAATGGATTCAATCTGAGCGGTTACGGGAATAATAGAAGATACTCTGGCAAACCTGACGATTTGACTTGACCAAATTACGTAGCCTACTTTATGCAATTAGTTACCATAGAAATTCCGATATTACAGTAGCTTCTAAATGGATTCAATGCTGTCCGGTTACTGGCATAACAGAAGATAGCGAACAGAACAGATAACAGAAGATACTCAGGCAAACCTGACGATTTGGCTGGTCAAAATTAAGTACCTAATAAATAAATAAATAAATAAAAGTAAATACTAATAGTTAGTTACCATGGAAATTGCAGTACGGTAGCTCCCCACTGGATTCAGAGTAGTCAGAATGGCGTAGAGGTAACGACTCGGACTATCATCCAGAAGGTGACTGGTTCGAGTCCCACCCGAATGCCAAAATTTTCTAGTGGTACAATTATTTATCTTCTGACTACCATGCTTTGGAGGGCATGTAAAGCCGGCGGTCCCGGCAGTCTTCCCTGACTGTCGATAGGTTAAACAGGAGGCTGTTGATGCAACCTGAAAACTCCTGTACCACGGGTAGTACCACCCCGATACGAATTTACTTTACTTTTACTTTACTGGATTCAATGATATGCGGATATGGGCGTACCGTAGCAGAAGATACTCTAGACTTGACACTATTAACTATTGATAATAACTAGGTACTTTCGTTGCCATGGAAATTTGGATATTACAATAGTTCCTAAATGGATTCAATGCTGTCCGGTTACGGGCATAACAGAAGATAATCTGGCAAACCTGACGATTTGACTTGACAAAATTAAGTAATTTAGGTAGTAAGTTACCATGGAAATTCGGATATTGTAACAGTACGGTAGCTCCCTAATGAATTCAATGATGTGCGGTTGTAGTACCATACTAGCCTATGTATCATCAATTAAGAATGTAGAGGAGTATTTCTTCTACTTCCTGGCCCTTCATTTATGGCTCTGTGGTCAAGTTTTCATGAGAAATTCAACTTTGTACATAAAACATGTACGGTGTCCAAATTGTAATTAATCTGATCAAAATCATGGTATTTTTTAGTAGGTAGTCAAAAAAAGTTCTGATTGCTGTCCAAAATCCATAGTCAGCCTTATGCTAAGTTCTGCAAAATTTATATTAGACTTATACAAGGGTATTTTATCTTTATTTTACCAGCCCCACCAACTTATTTAAAACTTTAATTAAGTCAATTAAAAGTCGTGCGTCTCTGACGCTATGCAGCAAGATAAGTACCCGACAACATTGATAAATGGAGGGCTAACTATTCCCCTGTCCTCTCCTACGGGGAATAAATTTCCCTACTACAGGGAATAAATTTCCCTGTCGCAGTGTAACCTTGCCTTACTATCTGCTGCCTGTCTCTTGCAAAAGGAATATAAATCCTAGCTCTAACCTCGCCTTTGTTTTTTGCCCTGCAGAAAGGTTATAAGCGCCTCCCTGTTGAATGTTCTTCTGGTCTCCAGGGTGTATTTATACTTTTGTTTTGTACTTGCTCTTAATATGTTTTGTTTGTTTTGAGCTTGTAGCTGGGACTGGGAGTTCGAAATTGAGCTTCATTTTGTGGGTT
This sequence comes from Psococerastis gibbosa, assembly GCA_963971405.1. Classification (NCBI taxonomy): domain Eukaryota; kingdom Metazoa; phylum Arthropoda; class Insecta; order Psocodea; family Psocidae; genus Psococerastis; species Psococerastis gibbosa. Next base: position 21,307,312 of record OZ020491.1, on the reverse strand, counting down.
CTGTGGTTGCATAGTTAAGAGAGTAGTGCTGAGATCGTGTGAACGTACCGGTTTATTCATTTTCCGTTATTTTCACCGACTGCGCATTGAGATGGACTCAGGATTTGAAGTCACTGTGGAATACTCTGCACAGCGTTGCAGTACAGTGTACACCCTCGTGAAATGTTTTTTTGCAAATTAGAACGACTCAAGACTAGTTGATCCAGTTGGTTCTTGGGCCCTCATTCGTTTAGGTGATGGTGATGGTAGAGGATTGTAGAAATTTCTGCAGAATTTTGCCAGTTTATTCATTTTCGGCTATTTTCGAGGAATGTGCATAGATGGACTCGGGGTTTGGAGTCACCGTCCAATACTCTGCACAGCACAAATGTTGGCGTGGCAGTGCAGTGTGCACCCTACGGACTGTTTTTCCAAGCGAGAACGAGTCAATAGTAGTTGATCCAGTTGGTTCGTAGGCCCACATTCGCTCAGGTTCAACCGAAATAATGGACTGGTGCCTGGTGGTAGAGGATTGTTGACGTTTCTGCAGATTTTTGCCAGTTTATTCATTTTCGCCTAATTTCGCGGAATGTGCATGAGATGGACTCGGGGTCGAATACTCTGCACAAATGTTGGCATTGCAATACATGCACCCTCGTGAAATGTTTTTTTGCAAATGAGAACGACTCAAGAGTATAGTTGATCCAGTTGGTTCTTAGGCCCACATTCGCTCAGGTTCGACAGAAATAATGAACTGCGGGTAGAGGATTGTAGAAGTTCCTGCAGATTATTTTGCTATAGAAGGAAATAATCTACTATGGGCTGCAGAACATGAAGAGAACGAATTAACGAATATCTAGCTAACTAATCCAGAGTTGTTTCTAACACTCTCCTCCATTGTGAAACTTAACTAAGTTGATTTTCCAAGTTGTCTTTTCCTGTGTCTTGTTCCCACATGTCTTTTAATGCATTTACGAGCACCGTACACATGTCACCTCCGTCTAGACAGCTTTTACAAAAGAAAAACTTTCCCTTTTCTCATTAGAAGGACTTTTTAATTTTATTAACAGTGAAACATCGCCCCTTCGCTTCGGTTCTGGCTATATTTGTCGGTCTGTGGTAGGTAGCCTAAAAATCGTCTTTCGTTCTTTTAAATGAAGAAAATATTCCACAAATGCTGTCATTAAAATAATAAATAAATAAATATTTACTTTTTCTGTTCAATTTACTAAGCCAACCTACCGGAGTTAGGGCTATAAAGCCCCTATACCGCCTGCTTTACATGCCCTCCGAATCAGAAGAATCCGACCTATCATCCAACCATGGCACTGGCTGTCAATGAACGGCAAGCCATTAAAAAATAGCGTACACAATAATTAAATTTTATTGCTTCGTTTATACTTTTTACGATTTCACAGATTCCCACGACACTTTTGCAACCCCTTATTTCGACTAATATACCATATTTTGCTACCCACACGTTTTCACCGTTATTATAAGTCTGACTGGACTCGTATTTGTTCTATTAAGTCATGCTTTCGCCTGTTTCATTGCGTCAATTGTAAGCTTGTCTTAGCTTGTACATTATCGCGTGCAGCCGTTGTAGGTTGACATCAAGAACGTATACCAGTTGGCCAATGGTCAAAAATTCATTCAGAAACAATTCAAATAATGTCCGAAATCCATGGGGTCGTTGGCATTGGACAAGGGACCTATGGGCCACTATAAGTAGGCCTAGTTCCATAAAAAGCCCTTCAAAAAAAAAGTCTGACTGTATGTACATTATTAGCACCCACTGGCCAGCACAGCATTGAAATCGCTATTTTGCCAAATTTGGCTCCGGAGCCCCTGACCTTCAATAAAGCTCTTTAGCTGCTTACCCCATTTAAACCACACTTTTCCAACTAATCTTTCCAAAATTAGATCTTCCGACCCCCTTTCTAACTCCAACCAATGCCTGACCCCATGTCTCCTAAATTGTTCTCTACTTTTTAAGCTTGAAATTCGTTACGGATAAACCTTGTAACTTATCTTTACCCTTCCATGCATTAAGTGTATTTTGAAAGCACTTCTGTCTAATCCGATTAACAGTAGGAGAGCGTATACATATATGGTGGAGCTCATGCCCCAGTTGCACCCTTTGTATATGGAATAACAGGTAAATGAATTTCTACCGTGTGTTCTTTGTTACTTTACATAATTATTATTATTAAGTTCTGTTTGTTCTCTGATTACAAAGTGCATAGTTCTTCGTTACTTCTAACCTTATACTGTATAATACTCTAGACACGGCATTCTAGATGCACTGTATGATAACGTTGGGGAGCTTACCTTTCGCCATCATGTGACGTCATATTGGCATGGCAACATAAATAACACAAGCTTATAGTGTAAAATCTATTTGAACGGCAAGTTTTTACAGTTTTTTGCATTGTGTTTTCTCACTATTCTACGTTTATAATTAATTATGGTACCTTCTTGTACCACTTATAACTGTACTCAGTGATTCCATGAAGGAATTACACTCCACAGGTAGACAATGCGTTACAAAAATTATTATGTGCAGTTCTTGCAATTAGGCCTACAAACCATTGGGACTAAAAGTGCCCAAGTGATTTAGGCCTACACAAGATTTTGTAATTTTTTTAAAAGTTTCGTTTTAAAATAGAACCTTTTGGTCAAACACTTGGTAGAAGTGGACTATAATAGAAATAACGACTCAAAAAACCTGGATGCAAAATTTGTCACACAAATGAGACATTGTTGCTAGGTATCATGGCCGTGCCCAGGGGGGTGGTCCATGGAGTCCGGACCCCCCCCCCCCCCGAAATAAATTTTTGTATGTAAACCTGTATGTTTTGAAGAATTTATCCATTAATTCATTAATAAATTACGTTTAAAAAAAATTGGACCCCCCTCTTTTTTTTAAAGTTTTTTTTTAAGTTTAGTTTTAAAATAGAACCTTTTGGTCAAATACTTGGTAGAAGTGGACTATAATAGAAATAACGACTCAAAAAACCTGGATGCAAAACTTGCCGCACAAATGAGACATTGTTGCTAGGTATCATGGCCGTGCCCAGGGGGGTGATCCATGGAGTCCGGACCCCCCCCCCCCCCCCCACGAAATAATTTTTTTATTTAAACCTGTAAATTTATCCATTAATTCATTAATAAATTACGTTAAAAAAAAAAGACCCCCCCCCCCCCCCAAATCAGAACCTGGGCACGGCCTTGCTATAGGTATCCCAAGTGTTTTGCCATAGCTTGACGTCATTATATGTTGGTCCCTTCGAAATTTTAACATGGCATGTCAATAGTATAATATGGTCTAAGCTTCTAACGTTAATCGATGGGTGGGGCTAGTCGGTCGCCATACCAAGTTGAATCCAGCGGACCAGAGCAGGTTCAAAGCTGCAGATAACTTGGTCATGTGCACAGTGCCGGTAGGGAAACATGGTAGGGCTTGTCCTGGTCACCTCCGAACTAATCGTGTGACTTCACTGTGTTTCCCAAGTGGTTCGGTTCGGAATCAGGAGGTCCACTGTCCTATGGGCTGGGGCATAGGACAGTCAAGTTTGGGTCGCTCTATGGGCCCAAATATGAGGCGTAAGTCGTTATTAACCCGACGAACACTACTTACTTATGGGTGGGGCTAATGTTGTTTAAAAAAACCCGTCATTTATACCCGAAATGTAGGGCTTACTCGTAAAATTCGTAAAGCTGCTACAGGGTAAGGTATTAATATAATTTGAAGGGCTTTTTGGGGACGTAAGCCTTCTTTTATGGTCCATTAAACCTTAGGCCTATAGCCTACCAATATTCTTGCTATTCTATCCGCATCTGCAAAGAGTATAGTGCTCAGATGAGCTTACCATTGACACAAAGTAACAGGCATAAGCATGATTAAGCCAAGTTGATTAAGCCTTCTTTTACGGTCCATTAAACCTTAGGCCTATACGGTAGCCTACCAATATTCTTGCTATTCTATCCGCATCTGCAAAGAGTATAGTGCTCAGATGAGCTTACCATTGACACAAAGTAACAGACATAAGCATGATTAAGCCAAGTTGATTAAGCCTTCTTTTATGGTCCATTAAACCTTAGGCCTATACGGTAGCCTACCAATATTCTTGCTATTCTATCCGCATCTGCAAAGAGTATAGTGCTCAGATGAGCTTACCATTGACACAAAGTAACAGGCATAAGCATGATTAAGCCAAGTTCCCGGTACGAGCATAGGATAAGGTACATTAGGGTCCGGTAAATCCTAGAAGAAAATGAACTCGTCAGCCGAAATAATTAATAAAGGATTGGTTTTAAAGCTCACTCTATACACGGTTAATGAGCCCAATTTGCGAGTTTCAAGTTCAAATTTGATGCGGGGGAGGAAGGGGTGGCAGACAAGGGACGGTAAATTTTGGAGGTGATGACATTGAGCGACTGGCTGGCGTTGTAAAGGTGGAGCAATTTACATCATAAATCTCTCAGCGATGATAACCGAGATAACGTTGATAAGGGATCAACTGCTGACGCATTAACATTTTATGCCACGAAGGTCGATGTCAGCAGAAATTTTGGTGTTTTATAAATTGCAGTTAATGAGAAAGCAGTAGAATCGGTGCTGATGGGCCGTGGTCAATCTTAAAACCCATTTCCAAATGTTTTGTCAACAACTCCAGTGGTACTAAGTAGACTTCAAAAGATTGCACCTCTGAGGATTAGTAGCAACTGCTTGGGCAAGGGGATGTGCACTTATATTTATACGAAGATGTGGAAGGTATTCTAATCCCTGATTGAGTCGCTTTCAACTCAATTTGATTCCCTGTTCATATAACATCACATAACTGTGAAATGTGACATCGTTTGTGATGCCACGGAATCAGTGCCGGGTTTGGCTATGGAGCCAGGAGGCCGCAGGGCCCCCACAAAAAAGGGGCCCAAAAAAATACAACATTACAAGATATTAAATAACCAAAACAAAAAACTAAAGGAAATGAAATGAAATGAAAAAACGACTTTATTGCAAACAAATGGCGAACAATAAGACTAAAAAGTCTTGTTTTCATGCTAACCTTAAAAACTAAAAAAAAACATTGTAGACTATTATAAATTAATTAAAATTAAATAGAGAAGAAGGAAACAGAGGGGTAGTGAAAAAAAGAAGGATAAAAGGTGTAGGGGGGGGGGGAGGAATCCATTGTCATCACCATTACAGGACCGGAGAGAGATAAATAAACTTTTTAATATTTGGCGGGAAATTGGAACGTGCCATGACATTAATGATTAATCGCCTTGCTCCATTCTATTTTGTATCCTAGGTCTCCATTTTATAATTGGTTTTATTAATTAACATTAATAATTATAATTAATATAATATTCATCTAAGGGTGAATTTTCTGCCCCCACACAATTCCCGGACACACGGACCCCCACAAGGCCGAACCCGGCACTGCATGGAATAACCGTAGAATTATTAGTATAAGTTGTATCCAGATTGTGACTTCATTTTCATGTTACCCATCTTTATCGGAAATTTTTCATTTATTTATTTATTTTTTTCATTTAAGGCGTGAGGCCACGCCTACGGCATATGTGTGCCAAGACTACTAAATTATCATAGTAATTATCATTGCTAGGAGTTTAGTGTAATGGAGCAAGACTAAAAGTAAGATGACACTGCTAGTGTCATAGTGTCATTATCATAGTAATTATCATTGCTAGGAGTATAGTGTAATGGAGCAAGATTAAAAGTAAGATGACACTGCTATAGTGTCATAGTGTCATAGTGTCATTATCATAGTAATTATCATTGCTAGGAGTTTAGTGTAATGGAGCAAGACTAAAAGTAAGATGACACTGCTAGTGTCATAGTGTCATTATCATAGTAATTATCATTGCTAGGAGTTTAGTGTAATGGAGCAAGACTAAAAGTAAGATGACACTGCTAGTGTCATAGTGTCATTATCATAGTAATTATCACTGCTAGGAGTTTAGTGTAATGGAGCAAGACTAAAAGTAAGATGACACTGCTAGTGTGGTCTTCCAGGATTAGAGGGAGTGTCGATTTTATATTGTGCATTGTACGGGCAATCTGGTAGATCGGGCAATCTGTGAGTATGTGTTGCACACAGTGGCACACAGTTGCACACTGAGGCAATTCAGGCAAATGCATATATCCGTGCGCGCGGAGTTTCCGCGCGCGCGTGTATTTTAAAGAATTTTTGTGTGCATATTATGTAAAAAAAGAAATACCGTAATCATAATAATTATGTATAACATTTATGTATAACATTTTAGTTGAGGATAGGAAAGTGGCTTATTTTGATTATAAACATTTTTAAGAAAATAGTGGTTTTATTAGTGAACTCTCCCCCCCCCCCCAACCAACTATATAATACAATAGTGCAGTGCCTATATCCGCACAGAAGTCAAATCCGTCCCTGGTAGCACAGTAAGTAAGCAAGCACACTGGTTGCATTGGGGCGGTAGGTATTTGGTCATTAGATACGAGTGAGTTAAATGCGTATGTCCAATGCGCAACCTCGCGAGTGATACTTCAAGGCGGCGCGACCTCTGGGATGATGTCTCTCACTCGCCTATATTATATTATATATATATATATATATTTTACCAAAGTGATGGTAGTAAGTATTGACCCGAACAAGAGCACAAATGTACATTTAACTGGCACTCCCATTAACAACATCAGAACATTCACATACCTAGGAAGCAAAATTACCTCTGATGGTCGGTCCAACCAAGAGATAGAGTATACACTGCACCAAGCAAAATTGGCTTTCAACAAAAAATCTAAAATTTTTGAGTCGAACAACATAAGCCTTGGACTAAGAAAACGAATGGTGAAGTCCCTGGTTTGGAGCGTTGCTCTTTACGGATGTGAAACGTGGTGCATAAGTGAGAAACAAATAAAGAAACTCGAAGCATTTGAGATGTGGTGCTATCGTCGCATGCTACGAATACCTTGGCAAGCCCATGTTGCAAATGATGACGTTGTAACCAGAGTAAGCGATACAAAAACTCTCCTTGCATCGATAAGGAAAAGAAGAGCTCTCTGGATTGGCCATCTGCTTAGACACGAAAACTTAGTAAGCTGCATCATAGAGGGAACAATAGAAGGCGTAAACCGACCTGGGCGCCCAAGAAACGATTACCTGCAGCAAGTTATGGAGGATGTAGGGGCCAAGACATACGTGGAGCTGAAGAGAGCGTGCCAGGATCGAAGGGAGTGGAGTTGTCGCATGTTGCTGCCAACCAGCCATCCGGCTGTAACTTGAAGATATTTTTTGAATTTTCCAATATTTCAGGCAAAAAACGTATTGTGTTATTGTTGTTAACCTATTACAAGTAAATTGTACTATAAGCACCTTAAATTATTATACAATATTATCTAGCATATGCCATATTTTATATTTTATTGTTACAACTGTCAAGCAGCCTAATGGAGTTCTAATTCTATTTTAATAAGCCATACAGTAGGTACTCTAAAAATTTCGGTATGGTTTGTTGCCTTGGCCCTGTACAGTAGAAAATCATGAGTATTCGCTCATGAATACCTACTGTATACGTGTTTTCTACGCGAGACCCACTAGTATTTTCATAAAAGGCTTTTCATTATAAGGTACAATAATAGTTTACAAGGACAACTGGCTTCATTATAGTACATGCAATGTTTGTCTCATGTAAAAGGCTTATTTAATTACGATATGTTTTTTGCACGACGCATAGATCTGGAAGCTTATTATACACTTAAGGTGTGCTCATTTTTTGCCCGTCCAAACGACTCAAGGGGCCATCCTCCGTTCGTGACTCACGCTTGGCCAACGCCTGCAGGTACCGTGCCTTAACCCGTGGTAATTAACCAAGATGGCTGCAACATTATATATGAATCTGCTGGGAACACTAAAACCCTGGATGTTGATGCATAGGTTAATTATCATTTTGAAACTGCGCCAAATAAGTTTGCAGATTTCACATAATTATAACCATATATCTCTCTTATATTATTCCACTAAAGCCGTTGCGCGGTTTGGTACGAAAATAAGGTTCTGAATGCACCAAACTACACACATACCTTATGTACATTCAGGATACCGTATGTGACATACCTTTATGTAACTTTTTAACCTTGACACTGAATAAGATACTGCAACTCTTAACTCTTATCGAACGTCTTAATGAATGTGGCTATGTTAGATTAAATTGCACTTCACGCATTACTTAGTGTATGCCCATATTGCTCGGCCATACCAAGTTGAATCGCCAGCACAGAGTCTGTTAAAAACTGCAGCCAACTTGGTAGTGGGCAAAGCGTTGGCAGGGGTAGGTATATATGGGACATGATAACGCACTAAGAAAGTCTAAGTGCGCGTCGAGTTTATCGTGCCGAATTAATCTTTGTGACATTATTAGGCCTACATGTACCCCAAGTGGTTCGGAATCCTCTATAATCAGGAGGTTCTGCCTTTCAGTCAACTCCCCTTCTCCCTGAGGTTAAGGAGTCTGCCCTAGGGTGCCTCTAGTTAATAAACAGACTCCCTCCCCCCTCCAGGGTTTCTTTAAAGCAGAAATGCTCAAAGCAGACTTTGGAGAACCCATCTAAAACTAAAAATACTAAACTGCCTTCTAGAGTCTAGACCCAAAATTATAATGACAATAATGCTGCTGAATTATAGCAAATGAAACGAACAAAACTCCTACTTGTTCGATACTAATGTGTACTTTTGGAATTATTGGAATTAACAGTGTTTCGTTCGTGTCAACTATTAGTCCACTAGTAATGAACAAACAAACTTAATGTTAGGTCCTTATTATTGTTGCCAATTTATCTACCGCATAACTTACTGAGCTGTGTTTTCCGAGTTTTTCGCTTTTCGAAGATTATTCAAGTTTCTTGACCATTGGCTAGTTTGGGGAATGTTTTTCGAGGGGGGTTTCACACCGTCAACCATAATTAATACTATTATTTTTAACATTGCATTGACTAAGATTGTAGTGGGAGAATTTGCAATTTTATGACTATGTTGCAACATTGAAACAGCCTTGTTTATTTGACGGTTAATAAACACAATAGCCAATCAGTAATTTATGGTTCAGTTTGCCACTCATGTAAAAACCTGTACAGTTTCCGTTACCATTCGGATAAATAAATGAATAATGCTATAGAAACAACGATGAACGTTTACATGGAAATTTCATGCATTTATGACTACAGGATGAGCATTTACAGAATTTTCAACAAATTTCAATATGGCTTCGATAAGCCCATGCGTGGGAGTTTCCGAGGACTATTCAGGTGATAATGTTTCTGGATGGTAAACTGGACATCAACGTGACTGCAAAAAATGAATAATAACGTAGTACGACAACCCAATGAGTGTCGAGACCTTAGGGCGGTGGCGGATTAAAGGGGGCGGTGGGGGCGCCCCTCCCAAAGCGGCCAAAGCTATAAAAAAACGCATTTTCTATCACATAAAGTAAACAAATAATTTCGCACAATAGTTTAAAAAAAAAAAGGAATTGGCGCGAAAATGTCAATCACTGCCTACAAGTGTCTATTTGCCACGTGTTTACGTTTTTTTTTTTTTTTTTGACTGGCTTGTAATAGCAAAGCTTCAAATTGCCATGCGCCCCTCCCAAAATCCGCCACTGTCTTAGGGCACATAGAGAGTACTTGGCTACTACTCTATTTGAGACGTTTTGGTCAGCAATATGACCGGCAGCCACGTTTTTCCTTACCTGGATATATTTATCCCTTCGTTATCTTCGAACTTTGAACCGTTTCATAGACCAGTTCAGTTCTCTAACAATATCTATCTATAATATCTATGTGTTGGAACTTCATTTTTTGCACATAGTATGTGGCTGTCCCTAACTTTTTTTTTTTTTTTTTTTTTTTTAATGGGGTTTATGGTGCACTATGTGCACTTAAGCCTGGGCCCCCTACAACAAAGTATCTCATCGCTTCACTTCCTCGAGGCATGTCTCCCTGAGGAGAGCCAGGATCTTGAGGGGGTTTAGAAGCGGTAGGTCTTTTACATGTAACTGCGAGCTTCCCAAGCACTTGGCCACAGTGAACTCCTAGGGCTAGGGCCGAGCTGCTGGTTACAAGCGGAGTCGGAAGTGACGGAGTGCGAAAAGACCACCACGTATGGTGGCTAGCTGCGAATATAACAAATAAGCAGTCCCTGACCAAGCAGTGGCACAATCGGAGGGTGGGGTGTGCAAGTCTGTTGGTGCAGGCTTGTCTAGAAAAAGCCACAGATGTCCGAGGATGACTATGTGATGGGGCGAATAGTTGCCACCGCTAAATAAGCAATCACTACTAGGGCACTCTTTTGTCCTGTGGTTCGGAAAATGGCGCCGAAGGCATAGGAACTCAATGAAGAGTCAACAGTGTAAGGATGCAGACGGCAACGGGAAACCACTGCATTACAATTCCCGATAGTGCAGTCATCATGACTATGAGAGTGCATTCGATACTCTACATAATTGACTTCCTTTTGGGGAGTCCGAAGTATGGTATCGACGTGTCTACGATTGCCATGGTGATCGCCAATTTTCCATAGAAGAGGTATTTACTCTTCTTGTTTAAACGTATCAACGGATGTCTCATATTACCCAAATTTACAAAGGCTCATACAACAGCATCATTCTTGTACAAATCATATTAGTACTATAACGAATTCATTAGTAGTTACATTATAAGTTCGCAAGGCCAAATACGAGCATAAAAGGTTACAGTGATATATATATATATATAAAACAAACACTAATGGCAATGTAACTAATACTAGTATTATATCATGATTGTAATAAAATGGATAATGTTTAAACTGTACTCTGTAGGGTGTATCCCGCACGCCTCTATGAAGGCATGGGAGCCCTAATGGTATTTTTGTCTAATTATTGTATTTGTTGGAAATAAAGAATTGTTATTATTATTATTATTATATTATAAACAAGAAGAGTTCTAAAACTTAGAGATGGGACAATTGAGCTCGCCAACAATCCTGGGGCCACCATTTTTCCAATGGGTGGCCGTAGGAGACGTGGCATTAGGTGGCCCGTTAAAAATATTTTGGGCGCGCTCGAATTTTATATCGTGGCAATGACTGAACTAGAAAACTTGAAACAAAACTAGCCTTAGGCCCAAAGCCATAGCTATAGATTTATAGATTTGCGACGGGGGGGGGGGGCAGCCGGTAGGTAGTTGGTATGGTTTAAGCTAGGCTAAGGTCCGAGGCTACCATCGTATTTCATACCGAGGTTAAGAAAGCAAAACTGAATTTTAGTAAATACAACAAGTAGAAATATAGAAAGAGCAGAACAACAGAACAAATTTATTTTTTATTAATTTTTATTAATTTAAAAACGATCTTTTGAAGGGACTGGCAAAGAATGAAAGTATACGAAAATACTTTGCGGATGATGGAATTTTTCACGACGGGGGGGGGGGGTTGCGGACCCCTGGATCCTCCCATATGGGCCTATACGGCCTTCGAAACTATCCTTAGGCCTATAAGGTAATTTCAATTAAAAAAGGGATACCGGTACTGATAAAACCGCCCTTAACCAGACGTGTCAATCGACTAGCTGGGTGTGTCTCAGACTACGGTTATGTTTTTCCGGACTTTGTTAAGACCTTCATGACGTTAATTGTTATTGAATTGCTGATTGCTTTTTATTATCTCGAGATCTATTGTATGAAGTTTTTCATTAGACTAACACACTATATCATTACTCAGAACACATACAGTGGTACAGACTCCAACTTTCACCAGGTTCGAGTCCCACACTTGCTATATTTTCTAACCATGTTTCGGAGGGTATGTAAAGCAGGTGGTCCCGAGCTTTCCTAGTTGACTGTTATAGCATTACAGGTTGGTATAGTAATAGTCTAGAACAATTCAATATTAATTTACTTATTTTATTTATTACTCCGTGTTTGTATTATCCGATGAATATGAAAATGTACGGCGTTTCTTCAATATGACATATACAGTGAGAATATAATGAAGTAGGGGTGGCCCAAAGGATTTCCCCCGTGCTGGGTCCCCCTTAATATACTAATAACTTATTTAATAATATATTCAGTATATAATTATAGTATGTATACCTAATTTAGACTAAAGCTGAAACTAAACTAAACTAAAACTTTATCTATATTGGCAAAAAACACAAACGCCCCAATAGTTGTATAAAAGGTACTTTTACTATTTCTAAGAAAGAAAAGCTAGGTGTAGTGACGTAATATCTGTCAGTTCATATTTTACGTCTTTGGTAATGCTAACATAATAATTCAAAATTAAGCGCGCTTGTCGATAGGTGTGTACACTGCATCCACTATTTCTATTCGCATAAGAAATATGTAAAAGTTAAAACATGACCCAGATGCCCCAACCGCGTCATTTGTTTAATAGTACCGCTGCAGGCCTACCATGGAGTTTCTATTATAACTTATACGAGAATAAGAGATAAGATTAAATTATTCTAAAGCAACTCCAATGAGTGTGACTCTATGCACGGGGGGTAAAATATAATAAATTAATTTTACAAATCGACTTCGATGGCCAGGTGGTAGCGTGCTTGTACATGTGCGAGTCTCTACACGCCATGCGATCGGAGACGTGTCGTTACTCGACACAAGTACCTATTAGGTAACTTAGTGAGGCGACTGAAGAGATCAATCGGACACATTCATTGAATTGTTTGCATGGGATTAACTAAAAAAAAAAAAAAAAATACAGGGAATAATTGTTGCGTGTGCTTAACTTATGTATAACTTACGTACAGTGGTGGCAACATGACAAAAATAAAATGATTTGTCTGTTGGGTGAGGGCAGTTTGAACACCGGTATTAGCCGCCCATTCCACATACGTACAACGTCAATGAAAACTATGAAATTGAAGGACATTTCAATTTCTCATTGATGGGGGCCTTTCCATATGTTTTTCAAAAATTGACAATTTTCAATTGAAGCGTATGCGCCAAATTTTTGAAATATGTTTCTTGAAATTGTATTTGTTTTCTTCGTCGCCTTATTATTTAATCCTTATTATAATTTTTATACAGAAATGCTTTCTTTTTAGAGAAATCAATTAAAATAATTGTACTTGTCATATCACATGACGCCATTTTTTAATTTTAGATTGTTTGTGATTTTACTCTATTATCAATTGATCATTGATCAATTTTAACAATGGCATAGAGTAAAATTGAAATGCCCTTCAATTTCATAATTTTCATTGACGTTGTACGTATGTGGAAGGGGCACCTTAAGAGTGTATATCAGGGGGATTAAATAAATACCGGTATTATAATCGCCTCGATCAGGCTGCTGGTAGGAAATAACCAGCCAAAAATTTAATACTTCGTATTTTTTATTTAATTAACTAAGCAAGTTATTAATTCATATTGTAGTATTATATGATATATCATTGAGATTAAATTAACTTTTTGGTTGACAACCGAGATTATAGTATGAAACACTAGGCTTGGCTGGGTTCGAACCCACGATCTACGCCTAACCGGGGTGGCGTCCTTGACAAGGCAAGAACAGGTCTGTGAGCTTACGTTATTGCAGTATTATATTGTATATAAAACACTGGTACTACCTGAGTTAGACGTAAATCGTGGGTTCGTATCCCGCCAAGTCCAGTTTTTTTATATCATCTAATTTAAGCAAGCTATTAAAATATTTAAGTTTTAGAAGACTGCGTTATTCATCATATAATTGGTATGGGTATTAATAATTTTTCGTTTTGTAGTTTATTCATTTCTATTCTATTCCCGGGGTACTTCTTCGTTTCTTCTTCTGGCTCTACAGCCTTTAAATAAACAAAAAATAACAAAAACTTAGAGTTTTAGAAAAACTTGTTATAACAACCCGAATTAGTAAAACCCAAATAATGTAACTGACCTAACCTGACTAACTGAAATAGTGTAACTGTGCTAGTGGGTTTCCCTCTGTAGATGGCAGTTCTTGCCGAAAGCGCGCAGGGTTTTATACTAACACAAGTGGGTTTCTTAGACAAAGTTAATTTCTTAACGATTATTTGGGTTTTACTAATTCGGGTTGTTATAACAAGGTTTTCTAAAACTCTAAGTTTTTGTTATTTTTTGTTTATTAAAATGAAATACCACGAAGTCACGAGTAATCTAATTATTTATCTACAGCCCTTGATGAGCTTTGGCCTGCTCGACAACGCTCTTCCAGTCATCTCGGTTTTGGACAACGCTCCCCCATCTACGGACTCCCAACACGCGTGGGTCAGTTTCCAACCCATCCTCTAGCGTTTTCGAGGAAATCCCGGGGTACGTCATTCTTTAAACCCCCTTAATGGTAGGCCTGCTGATGTAATAAAATTTGTTACAAAATATATAGAACGTAAAATGCGGCGGCTTTCTCATCGATTGTTCATGTACAAAGACCTATTGTCCCCACATTGATGTGTTGTGTGCACTCAACATGTATATTAATAGCTTTCAATGGCTAACAGCTTCCGTAACGCGGGGTGACAGTTAATAAGAGCGTTCACAAAACCATTTTTTTTAATTTTCATAAACAATTATAAATTAAATAAATACTGAAAATAAGCTTTAGTTTATAGTAAATTTTTATGGATCATTTTTTGCACTATAGTAACGGGAAAATTTTAATTCTATAAGATAGTAATGGAAAGTGGTAATGCATCAGCGTTATCAATTGAGCTATTTAATGGTGTCGTTCCTTGATGGACTGCCAAAATATTACTAACAGACCAGTGGGTTGTTGTTTCAAATATTATTTCGACATTTTTGATTGATTTTTAATCGAAATTTCAGTGGTTTTTCAATAGTGCATGGAATATCTTAAAATAATAAACATGGTTTTATTTTTGAAGAGTGTCTATCACAATGTCAAATAGCCATTGTGTATATTTATGTATTATTTCTAAACTTTTGTTGCTCCATAGTATGTGTATGTCGATGACCACACTGCCACTGTAACTGCAGCCGTTAGATTGTGCAATGTTAAGACTCGGGATATGTCGGAACTGCATAAGGTAAACAATTCACATTTACTTAGTTTATTGGAGAGATATTAACGGATCTAACGTATTAATATTATAATCATTGTAAACAAGACAGGACAAGCTAAAATTGAAAATAACTTCAGGAATTTTAAAAATACATTTTAGAAAAAATTTAATTAGTTATAGGACCAAATGTCAACATTTACCAACCCATTTTTTTGTAATTACATGGGGAAAGTTAATCAGAACATGGGCCTAATCTAAAGAATGGCGAGAAATTGTTTTTTTTTTTTTTAGTTAATTGGTTAACAACAAAATATCTTGTATAGGCTACCATAAATATCGTTCCAACATTCCATTCAATAAATATGGGTCTAAGTAAAATTGGATAGCGTAGCTTACTACTTAAATTCAGATTCAAATCGTGTGCTTCAACCTATTAGGTTATTGTCAAAATTAGTTGGGAAAAATTAATTTTTTAAATTAAAAAAAATTGCAGTGTATTTAGAACATACAAAAGTAAGTTTTCCCCAATTTTCACGTAATTTTTTTTTTTTTGTTTTTTTTTATGGAAGTTAAAAATAAAAAACCAAAACCCTGGTTTTTGACAATTATCTCATAGAATTTGAGGTTATGTGAAAAAAGTGTAATAACTAAATTTGTACATCTCCTTATTATCTACCTTTCTGCTATTTGACGATTTTCCATAGGACTTGTAGTTTTGTCGGAAATGAAAATGTACCGTGTTTCTCCCTTAAAAACCACCCCTACCTGCCTCCCGAACTCAGATCGCCCGTAATTTATTTTTCCTTTAATGTCTGTCATATTATCTTCCATTTCCAATGGGTTTCATTCTACTATAATTTAATGTTTTTTTTCACAATTTTTCAGGGGATCTACCCTGGGCTACGGTTGCTTTCCCAAAAATCTATTTGGTTTCGTGATTTTTTTTTTTTAACTATTGAAAATTCACGGTCAAATGCATTGCGTGCACTGCTATTATTACTGTGTGGTAATGTGTTGGTCTGACATGTCTAGAATTTACCTCACCTCCATTGACGTCAGGTGGACACCCCCCCCCCCCTCCCCCGAGATATCCGAAATTTAACCATAGGAAAATTATTTACCATGAAATTACTTAATTTCTCTATCTACTAATTGATAAATTGGAAAGCATGTTCGAGTAAACTCGGACCGGTTCTTTGGATAAGTGCACACTGAAATTCTCCGAGAGCTAATCTATGTATGTGAGCAGCAAAACGGTATATCTCTATGATTTGTAGTTGCTGAACTATAATGGGTTCAAAATTGTGTCCACCCTCAACAGCAAACAAACCATCAAACTTCAACTGCGTTATTCTAGAAATGAGCCTGACAGAAAGGTCGTACCCAGGATTTTTTTTCGGGGGGGGGGGGGGTTCGAAATTTCATTGGGTGTTACATAGTGGTTTTTATTTTTCCTCTCAAAATCCGATTCTATCTAGTATCAAGCCATTTCATTTTGGGGGGGGGGGGGGGTTGAACCCCATGAACCCCCCCCCCCTTGGCTACGGCCTTGCCTGACAGCACTTAAGCGCATTGGCTTCTAACCCATTCAATATAGTATGACTGTACGCTCTATTGCTGACTAGTACCGCAAAAGAACGTAAATACCCTTTGGCTGTACACCGTTATAACCAATATTATATAATTTAAACATACATAATAACTCTATAATTAAATGCAATATACGGGACATAAACGCACCAGTAATCCATTAGAGATGGAGCCCTATAATATGAAAAGTGTTTTAGCATAACATAACAGTTGTTAGATGTAGCCATTAAGCGGAAGATAACATTATTTAGGCATGTAGCTATCGGCGTAGATTACACAAATATGAGACCTGCGAGTGATAGCTATATAATTGATGCATGTTACACGTGAAAAATAATTTATCTATAGGAAAAAAAATTGAAAATTATACTGCTACAGTGTTTGGTTGGCTACTGCACATTTTGTTGATGTGCAGGCCCGTAACCGGCGTAACTAGGATTTTATTTCGGTGAGGGCTGCGATTCTGTAGTACGGTATGTGGTGAAATGTCTGGAAAGTTCAACTCTATCTAGTGCATCTAGTGTAAAGTCAAAAAGAGAGAGAAAGAAGAAACAAGAAGAAAGAAAATTGCCTTTATTTTCCATACGGGCGAGTTTTGACAATTAACCCATAATACGGTATTATAAATAAAAAATAAAAATAAATAAAGAGGTATGTACGGACGTAACCTCCTTCCCATTCACTCAACATTCGCTCCTCATTCATACCGTTGCATGAGAAAACTGTGACAAGCCACCCTGAAACTCTCCAATCTCTTATCGTCTCTGGTGGGATCAGAGGCGTATCCGTAGAAATGATGAGCTCTACGCGATATACCAAGAATAGATAGCAGCCGAAATCAAGATAGCCCGCATCAGGTGGCTAGGGCACGTGAAACAAATGCTAGACAATAGGGCTATACAAGAGCAGCCTTACACAAGGTGCCCCAAGGGAGAAGACGAGCGGGACGACCACGGATGTGATGGCTGGACGACGTCGAGGTGGATCTGGCGACCCTTGGCGTCGATGACTGGCGAAGGAGAGCGCAGGACCGCAAGCATGCTGGGAATGAGTCAAGGACTAAGGACTGGTGGCTGTTCTTCTTCCTTGACCCCTTGTCTATTTTTGGATGTCGTGGTCAGTAACGTGACCGGCAGTCGCGTTTTTTCTCCTACCGATGAAGGTAGACGGCCCAATAGGGTTGGACGGACCCAGGCCTTGTGGCCAATTTGGGTTCGGTGTTCGGTTTTGTTACTCTATTTAACACCTAAAAGGCTAAAACATACATGAAGATAGAAAGTATCGATAGAAAGGTTCCACATAAAATTTAATAATTTTTTATGTATTTTTGCCCCCAAAAGCAAACCTATTGGGTGTTGTTTACATTAATAACGATTACAACATATGTGAATAGTCGTTAAACAACTTTTTATGAGGGTTTTTTTTTCGTACATTTAGCCGAAAATTGAAAAAATCGTTCTGAAAAATGAATTTGATAACCTACATCCTGAATTTCATACAAATACCATAGTTTGTCCACAAATCGACTGACAGACATTTCGTAAAATCCACTTTTTTAGGTTCCTACCTCAAATCTGGTAAAATCTCGAAATTGAACATTTCGACTGTCACAAAGCTTGCCTCATACTTTTCCATGAATAGGAAGTCAATTATTTCAAAAATCCGAAACCATATAGTAGGTACGGTATGCCACTTTCTTGATACTTGAGATC
The DNA here is from genome assembly GCA_963971405.1 of Psococerastis gibbosa. Taxonomy (NCBI): domain Eukaryota; kingdom Metazoa; phylum Arthropoda; class Insecta; order Psocodea; family Psocidae; genus Psococerastis; species Psococerastis gibbosa. The sequence goes on along the minus strand of OZ020491.1, from coordinate 21,288,989 downwards.
ACGCACAGTTTGGTTCAACCCACCTACTCAATTTTCGTACTTCTAGCTTTCTCGGGACACCCTGTATAATTTTGTCACTTTAGCTGTCTACTCATCCATTCTTCATAATAATTTGACACCTTAACTTGGCTATAAAGAAATCGTGAAGGGCATTATATGCAAAATTCAAGCTATTCTTGTGTGTGGGAAACTAACGAGAAAACTATGGGTAAACCTCAACAAAGGAACCCTTTCGGTTTTCACTAGTCTGACGGGTTCAAGGCGACCGGGGGACACTGAAGGCCGTCACATATTAGACTGTTATTGAGTCGGCACCAGCGGGGGGGGGGGGGAGAGGGTGGGGGATGATACGACATAACAGTGGGGGAGGGGGGGGCGGTAACTCTGGGCTAATGCATTTGTCTGTTATTTCGTCTGTCGTTCAAAGGCCCATCAGTTGCATTTTACTGATTTTAGATTTACTTTTGGGGCAATCTTAGTAGAAGTAGTAGTAGTATGGTTGGACACAGTCCCAGGCCACGGTGTGGGCCCATAGGACAGTGGACCTCCTGATTATAGTGGATTCCGAACCACTTGGGAAACACAGTGAAGTCGCACGATTAGTTCGGAGGTGACCAGGACAAGCCCTACCATGTTTCCCTACCGGCACTGTCCACACGACCAAGTTATCTGTATCTTTGAACTTGCTCTGGTCCGCTGGATTCAACTTGGTATGGCGGCCGGCTTTGGGGCTATCTTACTGGACAGTGAAGTCAGTTGATACTTCTTCTTTTTCTGGCTCTACAGCCAGTGATGGTCTTTGGCCTGCTCAGCAACATTCCTCAAAACGTCTGTTTTATACAAAAATTGAGGAACATGTATAGCCTACGTACCTGTGGACCTACTATGGCGATAATTTTTATTCCTAACCCTGTGGGGATTTAAAGTGTAACCAAGATAATTAAACTTTATAATATGAAAAGTGCTATTCAAAATTGTTTTGCAAACATTTTTAGGCCGGCGACATACTATCCCTTCTCACCGTCCCGCCAAAGGGGACAGGTTTGAAGGGATGGCATGAATGCATGGAGCCTAATGAGCGCGGTCACACTGTTCCGGTGGCACCGTTCCGTCGATAATCGACCGGTTAGTGCTGCGGCTGGGAAGGTAACCGGACACGTGACAAAGAACCGGTCCGAGTTTACTCGAACATGCTTTCCAATTTATCAATTAGTAGAAAATTAGTAATTTCGTGGTAAATAATTTTCCTATGTCTAAGGGGGGGGGGGGTTGTCCACCTGACGTCACTGGAGGTGAGGTAAATTCTAGATATGTCAGACCAACACATTACCACACAGTAATAATGGCAGGGCACGTAATGCATTTGACCCTGCATTTTCTATCATTTTTCAAAAAAAAAATTTTCCTGTCCGGTTTCGTTGCCTACTCAATTTAACACCTAAAACATGCCTGAAGGTAGAAATCACCGATCGAAAGGTTTCGCAGAAAAATTATTTTTTAGTCTTTTTCATTAAAATTTAGTTATTTCTATTTTTTTACCCCCAGAAGCAAACTATCTAGGGGCAAGCGACTCCCCGACTAACGACTACAATATATGTGAATTTAAAAGAAATCATTGGAGTTGTTGAGAAATAATTTTTTTAGACGTTTTTTGAAAATAAAACCCCCCCAAATTGAGTTAGCCCAAAATAAAAATAAAAATCCCGAGGCATGATTTTTGTGAACCTACATGCAAAATTTCATCAAAATCGACTGAGTGGTTTGCCCGGAAATCGATGAACAGACAGACAGACAGACTGTCAGAGCTACCGACAGACATTTCGTAAAAAACACTTTTTTGGGTGCCTGGGACCTCAAAACGTGAAAAACTGTTGAAATCTCGGAATCGAAAATTTTGACCATCACAAAGCTTTCCTTATAGTACTACGTATAAATATTGGAAAGCAATAAATAAACATTCAGTTGAGAGAGGCAAGATAGCATTTCAACACATGTGACACTGTACCTCGAGTAAACTCGAGTACTAAAATCAGCAATTTTTAATCGGTCGCGTCGTGTCGTGTCATCTCGCCCCGCCAGAATGCATCCCTCTCAGCCGCATACGGCAAAAAAGGATAGTGTGTCGCCGGCCTTAGGCGCCCATTCCACATACGTACATCGTCAATGAAAATTATGAAATTGAAGGACATTTCAATTTTACTCTATGCCATTGTTAAAATTGATCAATTATCAATTGATCATAGAGTAAAATATTAGAATATTAGAAGTTCTTTGGTAAAATCACAAACAAACAAACTAAAATTAATAAATGGCGTCATGGGATATGACAAGTACAACTATTTTAATTGATTTCTTTAAAAAGAACGCATTTGTGTATTTTCTGTAAATTATAAAAATTATAATAAGGATTAAATAATAAGGCGACGAAGAAAACAAATGCAATTTGAAGAAACAAATGCAAACAAATTTCAAAAATTTGGCGCATACGCTTCAATTGAAAATTGTCAATTTTTGAAAAAAACATATGGAATGGCCCCCATCAATGAGAAATTGAAATGTCCTTCAATTTCATAATTTTCATTGACGTTGTACGTATGTGGAATACCCGCCTTAACTCCACGAATAAGCTAATACCCAACGGCATATAGGCCCACTGCTATGTTTACAAAATATTTAGAAATATCAGCCTTAAATTTAACTATGTTTTACAACCTCACTTTGAATTACTAGTAGGCCTACCATCTCTAATATGTTGTTTGTTGTTTCTAACGCCTGCTTTCAGCATTTCTGCTTTAAGCAACCCTGTCAGCCTGGCGAGGGGAGTGAGTCTGTTTGTTAACTTGAGGCACCCTAAGGGCAGACTCTTTCACCTCGGGGAAAGGGGAGTTGACTAACAGGGTGGACCTCCTGATTATAGTGGATTCCGAACCACTTGGGGAACATGGTAAAGTCACACGATTAAATCGGAGGTGACCAGGACTTATACTGCCTGAGCGAGTTATCATGTCCCACCAGGTTCCCCTGCCAACGCTGTGCACACTACCAAGTTGCCGCAGTTTGAAACATGCTCTGCTCTAATGGAATCAACATGGTAAGGCCGTTGGCTACCATCTCTAATATAAAAAATGCACTGACGTAAATCTAGCAACTCTATAGGAAAAGTGTATGACGAATAGCCGAAAATGTGCAGTAAATATTTTCCTCTAAGTTTATTCAATTTATTATCAATTTATCATCAGCACTCGTAGTAAATCAGTATGGATTTGAAAGCCTCTCGATAAACCCCAGGTAGGAACATAAAATTTATGGTCCACTGTTGCGGAGAACGCGAGGCTGCTGTTATTTTATTCAGACACTTCAGCATTGGCTGTTAATTAAAATTTGGCACATTATAAATTAAGTAATATGCTTTTAATGTTTTATGTATTGTATGTTGGCAAAGCTTTACGCTTGGCTTAACTTTATCGTATAAACTATCACGATTCATTAATATTTACTCCTCGTTGGACCATAATGAACTTGGTAAAGTTGAGCTAACCCCTGTTAGAATGTCAACGGGTAAGATTGTCTCAGTGTATCCACTGCCACTTGCAGCCTGTGTGAGTTGACATTGAGGACATAAACTAATTGAACATCGGCCTAAAATTCATGCATAAGCAATACCAATAGTGTTCGAAAACTCCATGCAAAAGTGGATGCAGCAGCAACTTGACAGCAACAGCTTAAAAAACCGATTTTCCGATTTTTTCTGTTGGCAGCGCTGGAATGGGGGTCGCCTTAAACCATAGACATAGTAAAAGTTTTATTAGCTCCATGCCTTAATGCGGGTATTCCACATACGTACATCGTCAATGAAAATTATGAAATTGAAGGACATTTCAATTTTACTCTATGCCATTGTTAAAATTGATCAATGATCAATTGATCATAGAGTAAAATATTAGAATATTAGAAGTTCTTTGGTAAAATCACAAACAAACTAAAATTAAAAAATGGCGACATGGGATATGACAAGTACAACTATTTTAATTGATTTCTTTAACAAGAACGCATTTCTGTATAAAAATTATAATAAGGATTAAATAATAAGGCGACGAAGAAAACAAAAACAATTTAAAGAAACAAATGCAAACAAATTTCAAAAATTTGGCGCATACGTTTCAATAGAAAATTGTCAATTTTTGAAAAAATATGTGGAATGGCCGCCATCAGTGAAAAATTGAAATGTCCTTCAATTTCATAATTTTCATTGACGATGTACGTATGTGGAATACCCGCCTAAGAATGTACAGCCCGCAGGAAATTGGCAACCCGAAATTTATTACTTTTTATTTTTTATTTAATTAACTAAGCATGTTATTAAAGATTTGGCTCATCAAAGCTGTACAAGACTACTTCATGCATCATATAATAAGGTATTTTTAGTTTTCGAAATTGTAGTTTTTTTTTATAAAATCGCTTTTACGTGAAAAGTTATTGTTAATAAAATATCGGCATGTTTATGAAAAAATTACAATTTCGAAAATTAAAAATATCATATATATATGATGCATGAAGTAGTCTTGTACAGCTTTGATGAGCCAAATCTTTAATAACATGCTTAGTTAATTAAATAAAAAATAAAAAGGAATAAATTTCGGGTTGCCAATTTCCTACGGGCTGTACACTCTTAAACACCCGATTGTTGTTTTATTTGGGGTGATGCTTCGGCCATGTAGATAGCTAGATGTTGTTTCCAACGCCTGCTTTCAGCATTTCTGCTTTAAGCAACCCTGTCAGCCTGGCGAGGGGAGTGAGTCTGTTTGTTAAATTGAGGCACTCTAAGGGCAGACTCTTTCACCTCGCGGGAAAGGGGAGTTGACTGACTGGGTGGACCTCCTGATTATAGTGCATTCTGAACCACTTGGGGAAAATAGTAGCCACACGATTAAATCCGAGGTGACCAGGACTCGACACGCACGTAGATTGGTATAGTCTCAGCGCGTTATCTTGTCCCACTATGTTGCCCTGCCAACGCTGTGCACTCTACCAAGTTTGCCGCAGTTTGGAACATGCTCTGCCCTCATGGATTCAACATGGTATGGCCGTTGATAGATATTTCGTTTGCAAGAGCATTATTTCAAAAATTGTGCCCCCTCAAGCCTGAGTCGTGAGGTTGGCCCATCATACTACCATACAAGTAATATATTAAGTTTTTTAAATTTACACATTTGAAGCAGACTATGGTCCTTTTGTTTTTACAATCAGACAATATCGTCATTTTATATTTCGTCAAAAAAGGAATAAAATGTGATGAGGAACAAAAAGTATAGCCTTCAGCATGTAATAATCCAAGGGAAGATAGATGACTCCTGGCCCTGAAGAAGTACATCCTGGTTGAAAAACCTGAGGCAGTGGTTTGGCAAGAGCACGACTTCCCTTTTCAGATCAGCAGTCTTCAAGGTCCAAATTGCCATGGTGATCACCAGTCTTCGATAGAAGAGGCATTTTAAGAAGTAGAAGAAGAATAGTTCAAATAAATCTAAAGAAGAAGAAGAAGACAGTGGGAGTGGGGCACATTAGAGAATTAGAGTCGCGCACGGGCGCATTGAAAAATTCTAGTTTTCCATGTAGAAGGCATGACCCAAATTCAGGCAATATTGTGAAGAATTATATATATAAAAAGCATGCCTATATTTCGCACCAGGAACAGAAATACCTCGAAATTAGTTATAGAGCACCGGTGGCTGTAGACCGTTATCAATATGGCTGCTAGTGTAGCCTACACAAGATAAGTACGCAATTTCGCTAGGAAAATAGCCTGCACAAGCTAAGTACAGAGTTTTGACTGGGTCCAGGTATCCGTTCTGCTATGCTGCAATGTGTAAGACTTCGATATTTTTTAAGTTGGTACTTATCTCTGATAGTTGGCTTATGGTTAATGGGTGCCCCGTAAGGGATATAATGGCTCCCGCCGTTCCAGTTAATGTATTTCTATGGCTGGGCCCGGACTGGACAGTTGGGCGAATTTGAGTGAAGATTCTCGGCTACTGAGTACCTACATCTATAGGTAGCAGGGCCGTAGCCTGGGGGGGGGGGGGGGCAGGGAGGCTCAGCCCCAAAAGTTCTGGCGCCCCCCCCCCCCCCCAAGAAGGTTTGAAGTAAAGGACACTTAACACTATTGGGCTTCGAAAAGGAAAGGGTGAAAATTTTAGACCCCGAAAAGTTTTGTAGAAATTTCAGCAAAACCAAAACACGGCGGCTGCAATTGTATTGATTTGCAGACAATGATTATTTGTAATTGTTGATTTATAGGCCTACCTAGCCCATTGTCAACTTGTTTTTGAAAAAATGAAGGGACAATTTTTTTTTAAATACAAATAAAACTTGTAGCCCTCCCCCCCCCTCCCCCCAGGATTTCTGGTGACAAAGACGTTATCGAGGCGAAAGGCATAGTATCCACAATAACGAAAGGGAAATTAATTCTTGGTATGCTCATTTTACATCAAAGACATCATAAAAAAATCAACACATTGACTTATTACTTTCACAAAAGTATGTTACTCAAAATGCTTAAAACCCCAATATTTCAGACCTATTTTTTCATATTTTTTCTTCGGAGAAGACCCCCCAGTGGTAGGTTTATTCGTCGGTACAATCTCAACTGTACTGCTTGCAAAATGCGTAAAACCTAACAAATTTGGGCCTATTTATCTATTTTCCTTCTCCGGGGGAGACCCCCGGCCCCCCTTTCTCCAGGGTTTAATATGCGTAAAACCTCACTAATTTGGGCCCATTTAACCATTTTTTTGCCCCCCCCTTTCTCCAGGGTGTAAAATGCGCAAATCCTCACTAATTTGGGCCCATTTGTCAATTTTTTTTCTCCGGGGGGTGAAAGTCTTGGGGTCCTAAAGCCCCCCCCCCTCCAGAAATTTTGGAAATTTACGCCAATGGGTACATAGTTAGATACTAATGGTGAGACCTATCTCAGGTTTACCATAACATTAATGGCTTGGATTCACGGAGAATAGCTTAGATCTGATTATGACAACCCAAAAAACCAAGCCCCCCCCCCCCCAAAAGGTTACCCAGCCCCTCTAATGCTTTTCTCAGCGCTACAGCCCTGATAGGTAGAGTATTAGAATCCGCCCTAAAAGCTACATATGTAGCTCAGTTATAAAGTATATAATCAAGTCAATTCTAATAAATTTGTTGCTGAAGAAAACGTAGGTCTACAAGATAAACATTACAATTTGAAACAATCAGTAATAACAATTGTTTTTTTCTCACTCTGTTGTCTCTGTGCTTTTAATGTTTGAATAAAATAAAATGGCGGTTTATAAATGCCCCTTCAAAAGTCGACTCTAAGTTTTTATTATGTAATGCACTTTTCATGACGGCATAGGCGGGAGTTAAGCAATATATCATGTGTCATAATACTGTCCTCCAATTTCCTCCTGCAAGTTCACGTATGCGTGAAAACGTCACAGTTGAGCTGACCGTCTATTGCACTCTATATTTAGCTAGATATACGGCATAATTAATGCTTGTCTAAATTTACAAAGGATGTTACGCTCTGTCTTGGAAATTCCCATTAGAAGAACGCAGTTATTGGTCTCCTATGGATTATTATGTTATTATTTATATTTAATTTATTACGTTTATTTACTATATAATAATATAATATAATTTAGTATATATAAATATATTGAACTATTAACACTATTATTATATTTATTAGGCCTACGGAAAAACGAGTTGCAACAAAATCTCTAACTTGAAGTTTTAGGGGCAGATTAATAATGTACTTGTCCAATTTGAAAACCCGCCCATTAAACTTCAAGTTACAATTTTTGTTTTCAATTAGTGTTTCCACTTGTCGCGTTTGCGTTCGTGAGACAGCCTGTAAAATTAATCAATAACCGCTAGTTAATGAAATGCGGCTTCTTCTTCTTCTTTCTTCTTTTCCTTGTCCAGTATTCCCTGGATAAGGAGCATATGTTACAAAAATACAATACATAATAATACCATCCCGCATCCCCAAGCTAGCGCTTATTTGGGACAAAAGACTCATACAGTGCTGCTAAACAAGGCGTAATCATTTATTTTTGTTATTTATTTATAATATTTATTTTATTTTATTTTTATTTTATTTTTATTTTAACTTGTTATTTAATTTATTTCAATAATAATAATATTAATAATATTTTTTGTTCTCCTACGTCGTTACCCCACGACATACATAGGTGCATATATTTAACAAAAAATTGCGGTACAGTTCAATTTTTCAAGTTTCAAGTTTTCTCATACAAACGATTTAATGAATGTATCCGATTGACCCCTTCAGTCGCCACTGTAGGTTAGTACTCGTGTTGAGTTACGACACGTCTCCGATCGCATGGTGTGTAGAGCCTCGCACAAGTACAAGCAAGGCTACCACCTTGCATTGTTTGCATGCAATTAACCCTTAAAAAAAATATTGTTCTACCCTTCATTTATAGCTCTGTGATTGATAAATTATGGGAAATTTGACTTCGTTCGATAGTCTGTATAGTTGAAATCAACAGGTCAGTAGCAACGCGTCCTCAATCCTCGGTGGCACTGGAAGAAATGGTACACAGAAATATGACAGCTATATTATAGTCAATAAAAAAAAACTTGTTTTTAAGCAACAATATCTTGTTTCATTATTTAGCGTAATAAATGGCTACTAGTTTTGGCGCTAAAGAAGATGTTGGCAAGGCCCACATGCCCATTATTTACGAGCAACCTACCGCAAATTAGGTAGGCTGCATGGCTTTGCTGTAACAATCTATGTTCCTTCACCGGCATTTATTCAATGGACGCGAAGAGAGCAGGTATCCCACACTCCTCCTCCCTTGCTGAAGGAAAGCACTAGGCTGTGATTCTTCAATAGTGGTATAGTGGTCATTATGCCCCTATGAGGGCAGACCTAGAGGCGCCTTCCATGTCTGATTTTCGGGAAGCCGGGAAGGGGACTGTATGGACTTGTTCAAACAAGGGTCTGGGCTTAGACTTAGACCCTGGTCGGTCCCCACCATTTCCAGCACGAGGAGGGGTCCTGCTTCCCCTCTTTTTTCTTTTTTCTTCACCGGCATAGTATGAAACCGTCCAAGTAAGGCATCGTTAGAAAAATTTCCAGCAAGCCTATACTCCACTAAAGCCTTGCTTGATACCAAGTATCGTTAGAAGCCAGGGGTGGCCAAAAATATCGCTTTCTCTTATTAGTCACGAAATGTAAGAAGAATACTCCACTGCTTACAAAATTCTTTGGTCGCTTGGTAGTGGAAGAATTAGCCGTACTTTGTACGTTGCCCAGGGGACGCCGACGATTTATCACTTAAGACAGATGGCCAAAAGAAATCGTACGCGGGGAGGCTTCTTCCGTGTCCCAGCCTATGCCCCCACCGCTGCACACCTGAAGACCTGTGGGAGGCCAATGTGGCGGCTATGAATTTCGCCCAGTTTTGGACGCGCTTGGACACGAAAAAGTAAATTAAGCTTACAAAATTATGAATTCGGGAATAAGTGTCACTGCAGGACCTTTTAGATAATCAGTGGGCCTCACCCAGGGCTTGTTTGCTCACCCCGCGCTGTAGCGCCTAGGATAAAGAAGAATCCAAGTAGTCATTGCATTGAAGCGATTGGATTTTCCTTAAAACGATCACTTCTAAACGACATTATTGAAAGGTGACTCTTGGCATACCGGTACCTGCTGTCAAATTCACCTGTCTGGCACACCTACGGTGTTATAAAGGCTATAGAACCTCACTGCACCCACACTGTCAGATGCCGAAGTCACGGTCGCCATGTGTTTGTTATGCTGAGCCTGAATCGGGTGTTGACCGTAATGTATTAACAGTACTGACTTCCTGCAACTACAGATCGTACGTGATATGGTCAGTAGGCGATTGGTACTTGGTAGAGAGTTTGGCTGGAGAAACGATAATAGAATAGAATAGATCGCGTCTAACCAGAAGATGGCACAGTGGAGGAACTAATAAATGAGGGTGGCTGAAGACTGAAGAATTTATGGAGGATGCAGGAGCTCGAATGTACCTAGAACTGTAGAGGAAGGTGCAGACACGAGATAAGAAGTCAAGTCAAGACATGTTGATTAGTGGTACGCACTCTGACTTTCACCCGATAGGATGTTGGTTCGAGTCCTACACTTCATACATTTTCTGGTCATGCTTTGGAGGGCATGTAAAGCAGGCGGTCCCGGGCCTTCCTAGTTGAGTGTAAGAGGGCTTTATAGCCCTAACTCCGCTAGGTTGGCTTAGTAATAGAACAGAAAAAGTTCTTATTTATTAACTTTTTATTAGAAGTATGATATGTAGGGAGTCGCTGCCAACCAATCGAAAGAAGGTGAACCATTTTGCCAATAGTGGGCAAAAGTAGTTGGTATTTGTCAAATCGTCGCGGAGGAAATGTTTCCGGGTGTAATATTTTCTTCTGCTTATGCAAAAATGACAATAGAAATGATGCGAAGAAGTTCTGTGCGCTTCAATTGCGGTTGCTGCTAACAACTACCAAATTCGTTGATTGCCTGAGTAATCTTAATAGCTTGATTTTAACTGTATTGGGCTTATGGTGATAGTAAATTATGCTAGATAACGTAGCTTATAGGCTAGCAATAATAGTACAAGTAGGCTACCTACAATTTGTTTGTGCAGGAAAAATATATTGAATAAAGGCAAAACCCTTATGCAAAAAAGTGAACTCACAGATCTGTTTGGTTAGAAGTTGCATAGCAGTGCTAACCTGTCTACAGCAACACGAATCAAAGAGCATATATAAATAGAGGATTTAGCAGACACTGTACTTGTCGGTCTTGAGGTCCTGCGGTTAAGACAGCGCTCCAGTTAGGTATAGATCGTGGGTTCGAATACCGCCAAGTCCAGATTTTTTCTAAATCCTCTAATTTCGGTTGAGTAGAATATTAATGAACTTGCTTTATTAGAAGTAACGAGGAGTGAAGGAGTTCAACTGTGGCCAATCGGTGATAGTGACGGCCACAAATCATGTATCCAAATGCAGAGGAGTATTTCTTCCAATGTATGATTAATTTTTATTGCACTACAATCAGTGGCGTAACTAAAATTCGTGGGCCCCGGTGCAAGGCATATGGGCCCACAGAGCCACATACTAGTAGTAAATTATATTGATGCGCGCCAAGCCGTCAAAATTCAATTTCAAATGCTGGATTGATTTTAATTATTTATTTGATTTTATCTGATTTAATTTTTAAATATTTTCATGACTTTTAAAGAAGATGTACATACAGTATCTAGTATGTAAATCTAGGGATCGCGCCCGGGCCCCAGTGCACTGTACCGTTTCGCACCATATTAGTTCCGCCACTGTCTACAATGAATATTTAATGTGAAATTTATTTCTGTTAAAAAAAAACTTATATTAGGCCTGACCGATTTGCTCTTACTTCATTCCAATAGTTCCAATGCAACAATCGCATCCTTCATTCATTTTCTACCTTTGGATTGTCTTAACCTTTACCCCGTGACCTAGTTCATATAATGGAAATAGAATGGCCATTTCATTCGCCCCTTTATGATGAGTGTTTCTTACTATTACCCCCCTCCCCCTTAACCCAGATTACCTAGTACGTATCTTGCAAGTAATTAAATTTAACTCAGTATGTAGCTTAGTAAGACGTTAAATTTTAATAGCGGTCTCTTCCCTATGCTATTGAATCTATCGTATTGTGGATTAATTTTGCCGAATTAGAGACTGCCTTAATAAGAGACTAAGCGAGCCAAATAGTTATGCGTATATTTTAATTAGGGTAATTAAAATTGTAAAATTGCCAGTTATCAAGCATGTATCAAGGATTTATTTCTATGTTAGGCGGCTATTCCACTGTCAATTTTTCTTCAATAATTGATGAGATTTTTTCTTTATTCTATGTCATTGTCCATTTTAACTTCCGCATGTTAAAACTTAGAATTGATCAATAATCATAAAGTATCATAAAGTAAAATTATCGCTTTGCAAACATTATCCAACTAAAATTAAACAATTGCGTCGTCTGGATATGATTAATAATTGTAATTAATTTCTTGAGAGCAAACTAATTATTTCATCATTTAAATCATAAAATTTCTTGTAGATTATACAATTAAAATAAAGACGGCGGGCAAACTTACAAAATTGGAAAAAAAATGAAAACAAAAATTGTCAATTATTGAAGACAATAAGTGGAATGAGGTGTAAAAATATATACATGCAACATTGATGATTTTCCGTCAATGGTCAATGGCATTATCAAAATTGAAGAAAAATTGAAAAGTGGAATAGCCGTCTTAGGCTTTCGCATTTCGCAAAAAAAAAAAAAAAAAAAAAAAAAAAAACACAGTTAATGAGAGCCATTGCGGGTAATTGGCTAAATCTATGTAAATAATTATGGTAATGTACTTTTCTAAATAATTCGATAGATTGATCCAGAGACATTCCGATCTCATGTTGGCTGCTTAATTGATATTTAGCTATACAAAATCTGTGCCGGAATCAACCAGTCTCTTATCTTATTGTCAGGACATGTAGAGTAGTGGTACGGACTCTGACTCTCAGCCCAAAGGTTGTTGGTTCGAGTCCTACACTTCCTACATTTTCTGGCTGTGCTTCGGAGGGCATGTAAAGCAGGCGGTCCCGGGCCTTCCTAGTTGAGTGTAAGAGAGGGCTTTATAGCCCTAACTCCGCTAGGTTGGCTTAGTAATAGAACAAAAAAGTCCTTATTTATGTATTTATCTTGCCTATTGCCTTCTTCGTTTACATTTAGCGACATATTTGGACAATTTGAGTCTATATTAATCTTCTAATCTAATCTAATAAAACAACAGAACAGCGTGCAAAAAATATTTATTTAGATACTGTATGTGTACAAAATGGTGATCACAAAAAACAAAATCCTGGCTTACCACAAGAAATTCAATTTAATAAACTGTTGTGTACATATTATATTGGAACTTGGGAATATTGCCGAAACAAAATGCGTAAAAGCATCCGCAGCAAAAAAGATGAACAAGAGCAAAAACTGAAATACTTTACTCAAGGGATGCTAGCAGACGGGCTGGGTGGGGGGAGGAATAACTGTAATATGGCGAGAACACCCCCCCCCCCCCCAACCCTACTTTAACTTTTCCTCCGAATATGTTTAAAGTACCGCTGAAACTCTTCTTCTTCTTCTATTTTTTTATAGGTTAATCGCTTACAAACAATTTAATAAATGTATCCAATTGACCTCTTCTGTCGCCTCTGCAGGTTAGTACCTGTATTGAGGTACGACGTCTCCGAACGCATGGCGTGTAGAGACTCGCACAAGTATACAAACATATCAATCATATCAAGACATGTAGCGTAGTGGTACGGACTTTCACCGGAAAGGCTGTTGGTTCGAGTCCCACACTGGCTACATTTTCTGGCCATGCTGGGCATGTAAAGCAGGCGGTCCCGGGCCTTCCGAGTTGAGTGTAAGAGAGGACTTTATGGCCCTAACTCCGCTAGTTTGGCTTAGTAATAGAAACAATAAAAAGTCCTTATTTATTTATTTATTTATTTATTTATTTATTTATCAACATACAATTTGGGGGGTCATGACCCACCCTGTGTCCACCACTGAATGGGCCACTGTAGTTCATAAAATAGGTTCATAAAATAGGTTTATAAAAAGCCCTTCAGGGCATTATATAAAAAATAACCCGTGTATAGCTTATGATCCTACGAGTTAATTCAATATTTTTTTAAGTAGACTACATAATGAATGACTTATTTCCTGTAACAAGTTATATGTTCTCACGGCCAAGTACACCATCATAAAACGCCATACACACGGCGGATTATCGTGATGTATTCAACACGTACGATACCAAGCTGGAATAAACCCTTTATACAACACCTGCAGCCATCAATGGCATAGTGGTAGCTTGTTCGTACTTGTGCGAGTCTCCACACATCATGCGATCGGTGACCTGTCGTAACTCAATACAGGTATTACCTGCAGAGTCGACTGAAGAGGTTATTCGGATACATTCATTGAATTGTTTGTATGCGAATATAAAATATAAAATATAAATAAATAAATAAAAAGTATGGTGTTACGCCGGCCTGGGCTCATGGCTGAGGACAGACAACAAACCTCTGTTTTGTAAATGTTATATCATCCTCTGCCACGTATGAGTATGTCCTTACTCCTTGGCCATATGGTATAAAACACGAATCTTGGGTTCGAAGAGACAGGGCTGAATACACATGGCAAGTAGCCTCCTAACAATAAATGAGTAAATCCGTTATCATGTAACCCTACTAAACTGCCCCCCCCCCCAGTCATTATGTTGTCCCCTAAGTGGTTAACTTTTCCCTAAGTTATTATGTTCTCCCTTTAGTTACCAATGTTCATTATTTGTAAGTTATTCGTACCATCTTACTAGCTCATACTTAATTACAATGGCATCAAGGTGGTAAAACACTGGGCCCAGAAACATTAATAATGAGTCTCAACCTCGAACACAAAAAAGTAAGTAAGTACGAGCTTATATCATTCAGAATACGCTAATTCATAGAAGGTCCCAATTAGTGGTATTCGGAGTTTGAGACACGGAAACAGCATTTTTGCGTAGTCAAAAGGATCAAATCGACGTCACTGTGGTACCATATCCTACATAAAGGCTCATTTACTGTTTGAATTTTAAATTTTGCAAAGTGCCACTGCTGCTGCTGCTCGGAGGAAAAGAAGCGGAACGTACTGTATGTGTTCACATCAATCATCAAAACCTTTTAGCTGAAACATACAGCTGTGATTTCATCTTGCACGATGCATTATGGGATATTAAATAAAACGTCAAAGGTGGTATTTAACCTTGAGCAGCGGAAACTTAGGGGGCCTCACACCATCGTATGTAAAGCTAGGGAAAGTGGAGTCTGCAGAAAGTACGATTAGAAGCAAAATTTTGGTTTAGTGGTGATATAAATCATATAATCATATAAATTCCAACAAAAAGGTACCGGTACGATGTGAACCCATACATGCTTTTCTATTTATTAATTAGTATAGGTACCGAGATAGATCATAATAGAATAGAATAGAATATCTTTGTATTGAGTCATAATATGAAACCATAGGCGTTAAGTCAATAAATTAATAATCAAATGAAGCACTTAAAAATAACCTAGAGCAATATACCTATAGAATCATTAATACTAATATACCTATAGAATCATGAAAAAGAAAAGAACACCAGCTGTCTAATTCCACATCATGTCCTCCACATATAAGTATCGGTCTACGAGGTGCCTCTTTAGCTTACTTCTAAAAGCTGTCATTTCTTCCACCTCCCTAATGTTCCTAGGCAGCCCTAGTCATAGGGCTAAGGCTAGGGTTAAATTTTGCTTTTGCTTTTGTTTCCGCTTTCCAAATCCCAAAACACTGAATTTATTGATGGGAAGATTGCATAGTCTAGAACGGGCAGACCAATTGGGTTTTGTTTACATTAATTACGCCTACCATATCCATATACATAATATATATGTGAATTTAAATAAAATCGTTGGAGCCGTTTTTTAGGAAACGTTAGGCCTATTTTACTTGTAGGTTAATTGTAAGTGGGCTGGAAGGCCTAAAATTCGCCCATATGGAAAATAAAGATGATTTTCTTTCTTTCTTTCTTTTAGTACTTGTTTTTTTTTTAGTTTTTGGAAGGTAAATCCCCAAAAATTGCGTTAACTTAACCCAAAATTAATGAACCGGTCCGAGTTTACTCGAACATGCTTTCCAATTTATCAAAATTAGTAGATAGAGAAAATGAGTAATTTCACGGTAAATAATTTTCCTATGGATAAATAAAAAATAAAAAAAATATGGGGGGGGGGGGTTGTCCACCTGACGTCACTCGTCACTGGTGGTGAGGTGAATTCTAGATAGGTCAGACCAACACATTCCCACACAGCAATACTGGCAGGGCACGCAATGCATTAGAGCGTGAATTTTCATTTAAAAAAAAAAAAACATTTTTTTGTACAAAAACAAATACATTTTTGGGAAAGCAACCTGTCCGGTTTCGTCACTCAATTTAACACCTAAAACATACAGACAGACAGACAGACATTTCGTAAAAACCACTTTTTTGGGTTCCTGGGACCTTAAAACATGTAAATCCGTTGAAATCTCGGAATCGAAAATTTCGACCGTCACAAAGCTTTCCTTATACTAGGCCTACGTATAAATTGGAAAGCAAAAATAGTCCTGAGATTTTTGTGAACCCAACACTAACACCAATTGGCACATTTTCCGTATTTTCCGTCAATTTCCCATGGAAAACCGCATTCTGTATCTGAAAATGTAGTGAAACATTCCTTCTATTCTCTGAATCCTGTGTTTTAGTGCGTACCGTCGTATAGCAAAGTTTTGTCTGTCGTGAACATTTCACAAAATTTCACTTTGTAATTTATTGAAAACAGAACGTGAATTTCGTATTTTGAGTGGGGGTGGAGAAACATGCAGGTCATACGGACCACAATGCGCCTTTATCAACGTACCTCATCGTTTGTGTAGATAATTAGTTACAGTGAAAACTGTTTTTACACCACAGGGGCAGCTTTGCCTGCATGGAATGTTTTAAATGTTTTTTCATTGTTCCATTTCATCAGTGCCGGGATTGTCTACGGGGCCAGGACGGCCACGACCCCAGGGCCCCCACAAAAAGTAACAAAATAAAAAATTACAATAGATTAAAAAACCGAAATATTTGGTGGGACTTTGGGTCTCATTTTATTTTTATTATTATTATTTATTATTATTTGATTGATAGCGGAATATTCGTCTAAGCCCAAAGGGTACATAAGACTGCTATGCCCGAGTAAGGGCCCCCACACAATTCCGGCCCAAGGGCTCACACAAGGCCAAACCCGGTACTGCATTTTATGTCACCATTATGTAAGTCCTGATGTATTTTAACTCGCAATAGTATAGAAGAAGAGGTTAATTTCAACCGCCACACTAATAAAAGAGCTCTTAAAAGTTATGTCGTCTTAGCGCATTAGAACGTATTGCATGGACGATTGCAGAGGCATTCATTTATAGAGGAAAGGAATTTACTGATGACAATGCATTGTCATGGTTAATGTATGGACTTCCATGCATTTTAAGTAAAATGGTAGCATTAACATATTCCCACATTTCATGCCTGACTTCTTCCGGCGCTCTGCAAAAGGGAAACATCGCGGAAGCTAGTGTATGTCCATTCAGACAATTTAGAAGCAACAGGGTTTACCGTAGGCTATATGTACACTAATGTACTCACAATGCTGATGTTAAATGGTTATCCCTAGTTACTCGCTTTAAGCTAAGTTAAGTTAATATTCGCGGAAACGGAAATCTTAGCTAACCAGCATATTAGCTAAAGGCACTTCAGGGTTGGTTAAAGTAAGTTAATTCACTGTTAAAGTTAAAGATTGTATAGGCGCCCTTAACCATCTGTGTGCGGGGTATCTATATTATTGCGAATACCCGTCTTTAACAATGCCGGATTATACATTAAGCCAATGAGGTCATGGCCTATCTCCTTCCCCCCCCCCCCCCCCAACACAATAGATCATAGAAAAACTGTAAAAATGATGGCAGGACGCCTTATAAAAGACATGGAATTGAGTTCAGTTTGCGAAAAGTGCGATATATAACAATCTGTTTACCGGTTCGGCCAATCAGCACAGCTTCTGATGGGTAGTGCCGCCCGGAAAATATATTTTTTTTTTTGCAGTTTATGAACTCTCTGTAGTAATGCGTGTTTATAAATTCACTTTTACTTATTTTTATGATCTGCCAACGTACGAAAACAAAACGGCCGATAAAATAATGAAGGATGTTGTTAAACAAACGATTGAGAATCACCCTCTATCGGCCCATTTATCACTGACACAAACTAATGTTTGGCCGCGCGCCAAAATCGTCGCACTGCTTTGTACAGCTCAAAGGGCACTCTCTTTTATGAACACAAATCAGCAGCAGTCCCAAGATCGTTTCTGCCCACTCAAGGACGTTGCTAAGGGTTATTGACACTAATGGTGCTGGAGTTCCATTTAGAGGGTCAGAGAGGGGAGAATCGACATTGAAATGGTTTCCCGCCAAGTCGCATTTTGAATTTGAACTGGACACTGGAGATTGGCGCCATTTCATGATGGATTCAAAAAAGTTTGTCATGATTTTTTTTTTTTTAGTTCAGTGACTGGTCAACTAATGATTTTTTTAAAGAAGTACAGTATATATTGTAGAATACATTTCTTGAAGGGACAGTGTTAATGTTTGGCGTATACCTATAATATTTGAGTTTTGAATGTTTTGTTGTATAACGTACTGCACATCTAAAATTGAATAGCTCCACGGAATAACGTTGTATGCGACACTTTCCTAATTTTACAGGAGACGCTTTATTTCATTTAAACATGTACAGCGCTCTAGCTTACTCGCCACGCAGATTTCAAGTCGCTACTATACTGTGACATCTAACAGAATTTTTAGAAACTTATTTTTGGGGACGATGCAGGTTGTGGATTATACAACGATAATCCGCATCTAACTCAGTTTTGCCAAAAGTGTCGCATACAATGTTATTCCGTGGAGCTATTCAATTATATATACTGTACGTATAGCATGTTTTTCTTATAAAAATCATGGCGATCTCAGTTTGCTGTAGTTGGAGCCACCGTTTTAATCTGCCCTTCTCATGTTGCCATTTTGAACTTGAGTATATACGAGTATTTCGAAAATTATTCTGCTGTTGAAAATTTCCATTAACTCTTGAGACGTTTGAGAAATTCCATCAAAATATCCCGAGTTACTTTGAACAATCATTCGCTTCTCTTGTTCAAAATTAGAAATTAAGGAAATACTCACGAGATCTCTACGAAAATCTGCTGCTACAGGTTCATAGTCAGCCGTTACTTAGGGTGTTATTGACGGTTCAAGGAGCAGAAATAAGACTGAAGAAAGGAAAGGAATTTTTGCTAGTAACAATCACGCTCCCAAAAAGGGGGCGGAGAACTCCATTAGGAATTGCAGTGCAGACTATACCTAGGTAGACCTATGAGACAGCCATTATTGACGAGATGGCAGGTTTGTTTGGCACCTAGCCGCAACCTGATGGCATTGGTTTCAACCCTACAAAAAATAAAAAGAACCGGTCTGAGTTTACTCCAACATGTTTTCCTATTTAGCGATTAGTAAAGGTACCGAGAGAGATAATTAATGTGGGTAATTCCATAGTAAATAACTTTCCTAGGGTTAAATGTCGGTAGCCTTGACAAATTCCTATCCCAAAGCACTGAATTGATCGATGGGACGATTGTCTGAACCAATAAAATTACAATACAAATACAATGGCAAGGTGTGCAATGTATTGGGCACGAAATTATCCATAATTTCTTAAAAAAATATGTTGCTGTACAAAACTAAATCTTTGTTTGGGAAAGCATTTTGTTCGGTTTCGCACTCTATTAAGCACATGAAACTTACTTGAAGCTGGAAATCATCAATAGAAATGTTCCACAGAAAAATTATATTTTTTAGTCACTTTTCACTTTTTTTATTTTTTTGCCCCCCGAACCAAACTAACAAGGGGCAAGTGACCTATAATTGGGGGGTTTGTTTACATTAATAACCACTACAATATAGGCCTATGTGAATTTTAAAAAAATCGTTGCTGGTGTCGTTTTTTAGAAATAACTTTTTATCCGTTTTTTTTAAGGGTAAAACTCCAAAACATGACTTAGCCCAAAATAAAAATAAATTTCTTTGAATCTTTGATATTGGAAAGCAAAACTTAATAAGCAATAAGAAAATAAAATAAAAAATACTCAATTTTAACAACAAAAAAAACTAATAAAAACTAATTTTTCTGAGAAATCTTTCCATCGATACTTCAGGTATGTTGTATAGGTGTTGGCGTAACGAAACCGAACAAGTTGCTTTCGCTAAGAAGTTTTGTTTGTGAATAAAAATTATTTTTTTGTAGAAATTTTCGCTAGTTCATGCACAGTACATGGGTACATATAGTACACAAATATCGTAGTACATGGCAA
Source organism: Psococerastis gibbosa (assembly GCA_963971405.1). Taxonomy (NCBI): domain Eukaryota; kingdom Metazoa; phylum Arthropoda; class Insecta; order Psocodea; family Psocidae; genus Psococerastis; species Psococerastis gibbosa. Next base: position 21,268,901 of record OZ020491.1, on the reverse strand, counting down.
AGCCCGCCTTTTATTACTGTGTTGTAATGTATTGGTCTGCCTGTTCATGACTACACAATGGTTCCATCGACCGATTCAATGCTTTCGGATAGGGAAAGTTTAGTCAACCGAAATTTAAACCTAGGGCAATTATTTACCATGGAGCTGGTTGATGAAATGTTCGCTCATGTCATGATTCTGCTGCACAAGATGAAACTGCGAGAATCCCCTAGTTATATGGTTGACAAGACTCGAAGAAGAAATGAAGTTCACTCATACTGGCATACAGTACACGCCGACCTAGAGACTTTTATTATGAGTTGTCAAATTCTGGAAGAGGAAGAAGATCTTTAATGAATGGGAATCAAAATACAATAAATAAATAAATAAATAAATAAAGCTTGTATTGCGTTGCCAACAGACACAGTCCAAATAAGACATCACTTACAATTTAAAACATAAACAGTACCCTAGAAACAATCAGTAGGAGAAAAAAATATATAAAAAAATAGCATCTTATCGATTTGTCAAACAGATAGCACCTATGTACTTAAGCTTAGCGCAAATGGACTCAGTCAATAGGGGTATTCACTGCGTTTCGATTTCCCTAAGGGAAAGTAGGAATAGAACTCCAGATTTTCTACGGTAGAAAAATGATACCATCCATAAGGAAACGTATTTCAAAACATTCCCCACTTTCCCCAACTACTTGGTTGGGTAAACTGAGCTTGGGGAATCGAAAAAGTCAAACGGTCATATTTGTTGTTGATTTTCATTTAATTTTGGTTTTTATTTTTATTTAATTTCTTAAAAAATGAGCTCTGCGACAGAAATTAATAAAAGAAAACAACAAAAGGAAACATAATTTATTTGTATTATACAATGGCAAGAGGTGGACTACAGGAGATGTTCATAAGTTAATAGCCGGATGCAAAGAAACTTTGGAAGTAAGTTAGGTTCAGGGACGGATCCTTGGGGGGCGGTGGGAGGTCGCCCCCCCCCCCCCCCCCGAGAGAAATAGCTTTATACTAGATAAAATGGACTTTTGAAGAAAAAGTATTACTCTAGTGAGAGAAACGCGATATTTTTCAGGCCCCCCCCCCCCCCCGAAAACTGTTTCTGAAACCGTCCCTGGTTAGGTTAGGTCGAGTAAAGTCGGAAACGCAGAGATACACATTTCCATGACAATTATTTTTCTGCGCAGAAGAACTGGAGTTCTATTCCTACTTTCCCATAGGGAAATCGAAAAGTAGTGAATACCCCTAATTGAGTTACGAACTAAAGAACATAACCGAGGTTGCGAAATTTAACGTTGCCCTGGCGAAGAAGATCAAAAAAAGTTAAGAAGATGAGAAGTTAGTTGATGATTTTGCGGTCAACAAATTAGCAGCTGCTTCTACCATGATCAACAACAACAACAACAACAACAACAACAACAGCTGTGCGTATTATCTGTATCGGTACCTATACTAATTGATAAATAGGAAAGCCAGTACGGGTTCACTCGGAACCGGTCTTTAATGATTTATGTGACTTTGCGGGAGAGTCTTTTCAGTCGCATAATTATTTATTATTGTTAGGTATTAAAAGGCCGGCCGTCTTACCAAGTTGAATCCAGCGGACCAGAGCAGGTTCAAAGCTGCAGTTAACTTGGTCGTGTGCACAGTGCCGGTAGGGAAACATGGTAGGACTTGTCCTGGTCACCTCCGAACTAATCGTGTGACTTCACTGTGTTTCCCAAGTGGTTCGGAATCCACTATAATCAGGAGGTCCACTGTCCTATGGGCTGGCGTAGGACAGTCAAGTCGGGGTCGCTCTATGGGCCCAAATTTGAGGCCTAAGTCGTTATTAACCCGACGAACACCACTACTACTACTACTACTACTACTACTACTACTACTAGGTATTGAAGAGATTTTTATGGACGAAGGCCTACATTGAACATTACCCTGCCGACAACCCCATCTGTGGGATCTTAGCCACTTAATTAATTATTAATTTTTATTACGCTTATACAAAATGCGTTAGTAATGAAATAAATTTATTAAATGTAGATAAAAAAAAATTAATTTTAATAAAATTTCATTAGAAAGATCGTTCATTAAAATATTATATTATTACTCGTATAATTAAATAAATGTAGATATAATTTTTGTAATTTTAATTAAATTTCATAAAAAAAGATCGTTCATTAAAATGTTACATTATAATAATTAAATAAAAAATAAAAAAATTATATTATTGGAATTAAATAAATTAATTAAATGTATAGATAATTTTTTTAATTTTAATTAAATTTCATAAAAAAAAGATCATTCATTGAAATTGTATATTGTTTTAATTAAATAAAAAATAAAAAAATAATCTTATTATAATTAAATAAATTAAATGTAGATATTTTTTTTGATTTTTATTAATATCATTAAAAAAATCGTTAGTTAAAATTGTATATTACTATAATTAAATAAAAAATAAAAAAATTATATTATTATAATTAAATAAATTTAGATAAAAAAATTTTAATTTTAATTAAATTTCATTAAAAAAAGATCGATCATTAAAATTTTTGTATTGGCTTTTGTCACAGAGTTTTGTACATGTAATGCAGTACAGTGCAGAGGGAGTGAAAGAATTCTATTCGCCCCTCCCCAATTAAATATCATGCGAAATAAACAATATAACTCCCCAGAAAAAACTTAAGGGACATGCGGCTTTAAAACGTATAGGCTGAGAAGCCCGCGTAGGGGAATTTTTCTAAATGACAATTCTTGGACTTGATGGATTATCAAATTGTCATTTATTTGAAACCCAGAGAATAAATTATTAAATAACATCATTATTGTTTAAGAACTTACGAAAGTTTTCCTGAGATCGCAACGGCCGCGAAGACGAGAGCTGACATCCACTGCACATATAACCAACTACGGCAACTCTCGCGAGCCAACTGAGCTCAAAACTTGAACTTCACATTGTAGTTGGTGCCGAGTTTTCCGCCCACTTTGCAGGCGCCATTTTCCGAAAGTGGCCAAACTTTTCCAACATTTTTCACGTTTCTTTATAATAAATCATTGATTTAACTCAATTTTTTTACTACGTGACTCCAAATTAATTGATTTACCATCAGCTTCGACTTTTTTTTTTCTCGAAAAGTTATGCTGATAAAAAAAAGTAAAGTGGTCATCTTAGGGAGATTCATCTACCTATTGAATGGTGACCAATGTTCGACTTCCGGAAAATGTCTTCGCAATTTTTCGTTTCATGACCCCTGAGCCTAAAACCACCCTCCGTTCAAAATGTTATACATATATAAATATATACATGTATATACTGTATATATTCGTACATGTATGTAGGTATGTATGTAAGTTATGTATGTATATCGATTTTAGGAAACACTGTAACTTCCGTAGATATTATCAAATTTTGATGACACTTGGCACAAAAATTGATCATGCAAATGTTGAAAGGTTGAAAGGTTGTTCTTCGGAGGGCATGTCAAGCAGGTGGTCCCGAGCTTTCCTAGTTGAGTATAAGAGAGGGCTTTATAGGCCTAACTCCGCTAGGTTGGCTTAGTAATAGAACAAAAAAAGTAATTATTTATTTATTTAAATGGCTTGGTCGACTTCGTTAACCAGCAAAATCCGCTGTTTTGTTCCAAGATGGGGTCCGATTAAAACCGTATATAACTTCATAAAATTTATCTCAGTTAATATTGGTCGCAGAGGATTGAAATAAAATCTTACTGAAATCCCGTATTATTATCTACGATCAGGCGCGGATCTAGAATGAGACCAGGGAGGGGGCTAAGATTAAATTTCGATTATTTTTTTAAACAGAGCTGAAATATTGCAGTTTTACGCATTTTCAGAGCAATAAGGGTTCTATATTATAGGGAATTCATGCAATTGAGCACAAGGGGGGCCCGGGGTTCTCCCCCGGGAGAAAATTTGTGATAAATAGGACTGAAATAGTGGGGTTTTACGCATTTTGAGGACCCTAATGGGGGTGGGGGCTATAGCCCCCATAGCCCCCCCCCCCATAGATCCGCGCCTGTCAACGATAATGATAAAAAACGGTTATATGACAAATCAACGATTTCAAGATGGCGTCCAGTCAAAGTGAAAATAATATGATAAATAAAAGTTAAAAGTCGTCATTGTAGTTCGAAATTTGGAACACAAGAGTGTTTTGTGTGTTGGTGTTGTGGTCGATAAAAGAATGAAGTATTTTTATATTTATATATAAATATAAATAAAAATAGGCCTACATAGGCTACATAGCATAGAGGAAAAGCAGGGTTTGCGTTTGCCTACACCCTACACCTGCAGCCTGATCGAGGCGATTTTAATACCGGGGTTAAATAAATACCCTAGGATTATAACTGTAAACAAACAAATTTTGAATAGCACTTTCCATTATAAAATTATCTTGTTTACATTTTTAATACCAGGGGATTAAATAAATACCGGTTTTATAATCGCCTCGATCGGGCTGCAGATCGGCCAGAGTCGAAAGAGATTTTTCAGTCTTTCAGGTGACATCTATTGATTCGTATGAATACCTATAGGTACCTACAGTATATCAAAAGTCAAAATGGCAACCAAGAAAGTCAATAAAATAAAAGTCGCTTTGTAGGAGTATAAGCTCACTATTGTATTTCTGCTTTCTATTTTGCGAAAAAAAAAAAATATTTTTATCACTCGGAAATTTTATAAACTAGCTATAAGCCTAAAAAGGACTAGGCCTACCTACCTTATTGAAGCGTTTAGCAGCCAAATTCGTAACTACGGTCAAACTTATTTTGATATATTGTATAATAAATGCACTTGAAGTTAAGAAACATGCACGTTTTTCATTGCTGTACTGATTTTTTTTTCAAATGCATTTTAAGCATGCTACCGTTGTACTGATATTGGTCTCAAAAATAGATCATCGTTTTACCTCTAAACCTTTTTTTTTTTTTTTTTTAATGCAGTTTTCCACTTAGACTTCTATACGCGTCAATTGTTGGTCGGTCTAATCCAATTCTATAATACCGTACTACATTTACATTTTACTCTATGTTCGGCTTGCACGATAAATGTGAATTTTCCGTTATTTTTTAGAACGCTCTTGAGATGTTTTCGCCGTTCGCCTGTGATAAATAGATAAATATTGAATATTTCTCTATTACCAAACCAGTCTAGGGGCTATAAAATATTTAACAAAGGGTTAGTTGGACTTGTATTGCTTGCTGTGTTAATATAGTCATTAGAGGTAGAGGCCTCACAGTCATCGAACAATTAGGACTATTACCACAAGGCATTATAAGTGCAACCAACCCTTTGTTATATTGTATTACACCATTGCCATTAACCTTTACCATTAGAGGGCTATAAACTGATTAAAAGTGACTCGTATCTGGACATGGTTACGAGTAAGTCATGCTTGCGCCTGTTACATTGTGCCTATGGTGAGCTTGTATCAGCATTATCGTTTGTAGCCGGTGTAGGTTGACATCTCTTGGCCATGCTTCGGGGGGCATGTAAAGCAGGCGGTCCCAGGTCTTCCTAGTTGAGTGTAAGAGAGGCCCTAACTCCGCTAAGTTGGCTTAGTAATAGAACAAAAAAGTCGTTATTCATTTATTTATCGAGGACTTTTACAAGTTTGCCAAAAATTCATACGGAAAGAATATATGTGTCCGAAATCCATTGGGTCATTGGCCTAGGATCATAAAAGGTCAGTTGTGCCATTATTATTACAATAGTATCAATGTGAACAAAACCCACTATGTCGCCTCCCCTTGATAGCTTGCTTCTAAAATAAAAAGTGAATTTTAATTAAAAAGTACTAAAAAAATATTTTTTTTGCAAAACCTTTCTACAAATCCTTTCTAAATTAAGATAAGTGCAATAAGTGTTTTAGGTGCTAAATAGAGTAACAAAACCGAACAGGTTGCTCTTCCGTGTCAAGGTTTCAAAGGTTAAAAAAAAGGGTTTCAAGGTTTCAAGTTTTAAAGACATTTTTTTTTTGAAAAAATTAGGGATAATTTGTCCCAATGCATTGCATATTATGTCGTTATTATTGTGTACTGTTACATTGGTCTGACCATTCTGACAATTCAACCACCTATTAGTCCAGTAGTAGTAGTAGTAGTAGCGTTCGTCGAGTTAATAACGACTTAGGCGTCATATTTGGGCCCATAGAGCGACCCCGACTTGACTGTCCTACGCCAGCCCATAGGACAGTGGACCTCCTGATTATAGTGGATTCCGAACCACTTGGGAAACACAGTGAAGGCACACGATTAGTTCAGAGGTGACCAGGACAAGTCCTACCATGTTTCCCTACCGGCACTGTGCACACGACCAAGTTATCTGTATCTTTGAACCTGCTCTGGTCCGCAGGATTCAACTTGGTATGGCGGCCGGCCCATCAGTCCTGCACTTTGATAGAGAATGTCGAGGGCCGAGGCAGACTCAGTTTAACCTTTACCATTATATAGTCTGGAGCTATCATAATTCTCGTATCTGTACTTAGTTAAGTCATGCTGCTTTCGCCTGTTTCATTGCGTTAATGGCGTAAAGCTTGTCTCAGCTTGTCCATTATCGCTTGTAGCCGGTACAGGTTGACATCGAGAACGCATACCAGTTTGCCAACGGCCTAAAATGCATACGGAATTAATACAATGCCCAAAATCCATGGGGTCATGGGCATTGGGCAAGGAACCTATGGGCCTATAAGTAGGCTAAGAATCATATTGCAGTTCATATACAAATGGATTACCGTAATAGGAAAGCATGTACTGTATATATGTAGGTTCACTCGGTTGGTTTGTATTGTCAGTTAAGACATGTAGAGTAGTGGTACGGACTCTGACTTTCACCCGAAAGGTCGTTGGTTCGAGTCTTACACTTCATACATTTTCTAGTCATGCTTCGGAGGGCATATAAAGCAGGCGGTTCCGGGCCTTCCTAGTTTAGTGTAAGAGAGGGCTTTATAGCTTTAACTCCGCTAGGTTGGCTTAGTAATAGAACAAAAAGTCCTTATTTATTTATTTATTTATTATGTTATTGTAATTTTATAAAATACTGACTGGAAGATACTCGATATAAGTCATTAAAAAAAATCTGAGACGATTATCATCTGACAGCATAAATCCGACATAAGGTCGCGAGAATCAGGGGGAAATGCTGTTGCTCGAGATTTTTCAGGAGGACAGCTGACGCCTCGAGCAGGGTGTGCTGACGGCACTAACAATTCGTCACCAGGACAGTGTGAGGACGTAAGGAAGATGGATATGCCAAGCCAAATTGCAATAAATCGCCCTAGCCTGGCTGACCGCAGGGCGACATCTTCCCATCACTGTGTTCACTGATAATCCAAGGCTTCCAGCGCTAGGGGCTAGGCCTACCTAAAATAATATAGGACAGGTTAAAGGTTTAAGAAAGGATTAGTTGGACTTACATTGCCTTTTGTGTTAATAGTGATTACAGGCATGGGTCTTATAGTCATCGAACAATTAGGGCGGAGACCATTGTCAGGGGAAGAGGGCGATTAATGAAAATTAACACAACGGGCAATGCAAGTCCAACTAACCCTTTGTGCAGTGCCCAACCAATCATGAAATTGGGATTTGAAGTCATTTCTCTATTGGTTCCTATACGAAGGATGTTCATTCCATACATCGATAGCGAATACTTTTACATAGTTGCATAACCATAATTATGCAGAAATACATATACAGTATAATGGATATACTGATTAATACATGGTTTCCTTCTCTCAAAATCACATCCATTTACCTTGCCTGCGTTACGTGGGGTCAGGGCCGTAGACAGGACCAATGCATTGAAAATGCAGATTGCCCGGACGGGATCGGCAGATTTTTTTGTAGGAGGCAAAAATAAAAATTGAAAAAATAGTTTTTATTATATTAATAAAAATATAATAACAATAAAAATAAAAAATGTCCATGTTTAAGTTTAAGTAATTGTAAGCTTTTAAGGCTGTAGCCTACCACTTAGATTGGGCGGCTACTGCACTGAGGATTGCCAATGTAATAGCCGTCCAAGATAATGCGTGGCCCTCACACGCCTTACGGTACGAGGGAGCGCAAGTCGCAGCTATTACAAAAATTGTAAAAATTAGATATTCTAAATACACGTATATATTATTATTATTAATATCGTAAATTGATTATGGATAAAAAAGATTGTGTAGTCAGAGTCAATGAAGCGAGTGGCGTGGACAAGTGGACTGCATGGGACTAGTGGTGGTATTTCACATTAATTTTTTATTAATGTAAATTTAGGCGTATAGTTGTGATAATATTAAAATTTTTATGTTAGAAATCTGATGTGAGGTGCGGTCATTGTATATATACATACATATTTTGTATGTATATACAGTGTGTATTGTACCTACAATACTACAATAATAATATTGATAAAATACTTGGGCAGGAAATCTGCGATGCGTTCGCTCCTTAGCACCTTCAACTTCCAAGCACTTCCACTTACCTTTACTAATACCTTGGCCGTGCCCAGGGGGTGGGTCCATGGGTCCGGACCCCCCCCCCCCCCCGCGAAATAAATTTTTGCATATAAACCTATATGGTTTTAAGAGTTTATCAATTAATTCATTAATAAATTACGTAAAAAAAATTAACAATATAAAACGTGTTTCTGTATACACGGGCTGCCAGCTGTGACACAAGCGAAAACAATAGGAATTAGTAGGGCTCACCTATTAAGAATTTGGATACTCAGCTGGGACGGATCCAGCCCATTTATTTTGGGGGGGGGGGGTAGTTGTGGTTCAAAATAGGAAAAACATATGTAGTACAATTTATCGATTAAATCAGAGCGTAATAAATTAAAAAATGAAATTAAAATAGATTTACCACTTTTTGCCCCCCCCCCCCCCCATCTGTATTCAGCCTATAGTAGTACTCAGCTACCTATCCATAATATAATTTACAACTATTAATAATTTAAACGTTTTTTGTAGTTGATTACATTCTCTATTGTCAATAGTAGGTGTAAATGATCAAGTTTGGTTCTACTAATCATCATTGACCATTTACGATTACGCAGATCCTAAAGATTTATTAGTTCTTGAGTTGCATGCAGTTTAAATGCATGATGCATCAATATTCAATGCGACCAGTCATAATATCGTCTTTATGAATACCACCATAACCTTCTTTGTTGCTTTCCAATTTATACGTAGCCTAGTATAAGGAAAGCTTTGTGATGGTCGAAATTTTCGATTCCGAGATTTCCACGGATTTACACGTTTTGAGGTCTCAGGAACCAAAAAAAGTGGTTTTTACGAAATGTCTGTCTGTCGCTCTGTCTGTATATCTGTCTGTATGTCTGTCTGTCTGTCTGTCAGTGCGTCGATTTCCGGGCAAACTACTCGGTCGATTATGATGAAATATGGCATGTAGGTTCACAAAAATCATACCTCGAGACCATTTTTTTTATTTTGGGCTAACTCAATTTGGGGGGGTTTTATTCTCAAAAAACTCCAAAAAAACGTCTAAAAATATTATTTCTCAAAAACGGCTCCAACGATTTCTTTTAAATTCACATATATTGTAGTCGTTATTAATGTTAACAAAATGCATGGGGTAGCTTGCCCCTTGATAGTTTGCTTCTGGGGGTAAAAAAATAAAAATAGCTCAATTTTCATTAAAAATTACTAAAAAATAATTTATCTGCTAAGCCTTTCGATCGGTGATTTTTACCTTCAGGCATGTTTTATAGGTGTTAAATTGAGTAACAAAGCCGGACAGGTTGCTTTCGCAAAAAACTGTCTGGTTTTTGAAAAAATGAATTCAGGGTCAAATGCATTGCGTGCCCTGCCATTATTACTGTGTGGTAATGTGTTGGTCTGACCTTTCTAGAATTTACCTCACCTCCAGTGACGTCAGGTAGACAACCCCCCCCCCCCCCAGATATCGAAAATTTAGCCATAGGAAAATTATTTACCACGAAATTACTAATTTTCTCTAACTACTAATTGATAAATTGGAAAGCATTTTGGGTAAACTCGGACCGGTTTTTTAAAATTGAAATAGGCTATTTGTGCAATTATTTTGCACAATTATGGTTTTCTTCGGGCGTCGAATCCAATGGCTGGGTCATGTACACCGTATGCAAGGGGAGAGGACGCCGAATCTGGTTTTCGAAAATACCTTCAACCACCCTCGGCGGCCCGGTAGGCCAAGGCTCAGATGGAGAGACTAAGTGCTCGAGAATGTGGACCCAACCGGCACCCGAGATAGGAAGCGACCGGCGGAGGATCGTCCGAGGTGGCGTGGTGTAGTGGCAGCGGCCAAAAGTCCCCCCGCGCTGGACGCGCCAACCTAAGAAGAAGAAGATGGTTTTCTTCTTAGCGGAGAGCCCTTCACTCTCGTCTCTCCAACTAGAACTCGTTAGCCTTCACTAAATGGAATGGAAATAATAATTTGTTCAAGTTTGTCGATTTTAAATATCGTCTTGGCCATGGATGAATACGGGGGGCAGGGGGGTAATTGCCTCTCCCCCCCCCCCCCAAAAAAAAGGAAAATCTATTGTAAATTAATTTATTACGCTCTGATTTAAATCGATCCTGCGTATGTTTTTCCTAGTTTGCCCCGCAACTGCCCCCCCCCCCCGTCCCTGGTCTTGGCTTATAGTCTGCCTCAATAAAACTACATATTGTTTGATCGATAGAACGAAATTGGAACTCGGGACCCTTGGGGGCCTTTACTCTTGTACATGGTTCACTAGCCATCAGGCAATTAAGTTATATGCTATAGTTTTTACAGGGTTACCATATCATTTTTCAGAAGGGAAGGCATTTCAATTGAAAAAGGAGGGCATAATATGAAAAAATTGTCTATTTATTGAGTAATGAAAGAAGTGATTGAATTATTACTCGTATTATGGTTTAGAATCGATCTATTTGAGCAACTGCGGTTTATTTGAAATAATATTTATAAAAATCGGTGCAATTTAAATTCTTAAAGTTGGACGGTACTTCAGCACTTCACTTTACAGTCCACTTCACCGACTCAATCAGGAGTTTAATAATTGCGCAAAAGGAGAGCATTTTCTTGACTTTGGAGGACCGGCAAGAACCGGTCCGAGTTTACTCGAACTTGCTTTCTAATTTATCAATTAGTAGATAGAAAACATGAGTACTTAATTTCATGGTAAATAATCTTAAAAAATTCATAAAAAAATTTTTGCACAAAACCAAATAGGTTTTTTGGGAAAGCAACCTGTCCGGTTTCGCTACTCAAATTTAACACCTAAAGTCTGAAGGTAGAAATCATCGATAGAAAGGTTTCGCAGAAAAATTATTTTGTAGCCAGTTTTTTATTAAAATTTTGTTATTTTTATTTTTTTACCCCCAGAAGCAAACTATCAAGGGGCAAGTGACCCTTTTTATTAACATTAATAACGACTACAATATAGCCTATGTGAATTTAAAAGAAATCGTTCGAGCCGTTTTTGAGAAATAATATTTTTTTTAGAATAAAACCCCCCCAAATTGAGTTAGCCCAAAATATAAAAAAACATGGTCCCGAGGTATGATTTTTGTGGAAATTTCATCAAAATCGACCGGGTAGTTTGCCCGGAAATCGATGAACATACAGAGCGACAGACAGACATTTCGTAAAAACCACTTTTTTTAGTTCCAGGGACCTCAAGACGTGTAAATCCGTTGAAATCTTGTAATCGAAAATTTCGACTATTACAAAGCTTTCCTTAGGCGGGGATTCCACCGACTAGCTAGGGCTAAATACAAAAACGGTGACGTGGTAGCAGACATTCAAGACTTAAGCGGGGTTTCCACCGACGTCGCATTGCAGAATGCAAATGACATTGACGGAAATGTTTGTTTTACTCTATGCCATAGTTAAAATTGATCAATGATCATAGTCTACAGTAAAATCACAAACTAAAATTAAAAAATGGCGTCATGGGATATGTTAAGTACAAACATTTTAATAGATTACTATAAAAAGAAAAATTCTAATTTCCGTCAATGTCATTTGCATTCTGCAATGTGAGGTCGGTGGAAACCCCGCCTAAGTCTTGAATGTCTGCTACCACGTCACCGTTTTTGTATTTAGCCCTAGCCGGTCGGTGGAATCGGCGCCTAATACTGCGTATAAATTGGAAAGCAAAAAGGAGGACGTGTGGTGACCCTGAGTTTTTATAGGTACCGTAGGAGACAGTTTTGAAATTGAAACAGAGTAATCTAATTACGTTTTTGCAGGCGTTTATTTGCCAGTGGAGATAACCTGTTCTTCTATTAAACTAACTAGACCCGCTTAGGCCAATCATAACGCGTCTTTCTGTTTGTGTGTGTGTGCAGTTCAGCGGCATTGCATCAAGAACTAGCAAGGTTTATTATCTTTTAGTTCTAAATAAATGTGGTTGTGCCCTCGTGGTTGGATTTAATTATATTTAATAAGGTTAGTACGAACTTTAATTTATTTATTTGCTACCCAGACTGAATTATTTTCATAGATCTCGGCCGTTATTTGTGCACACAAAATGAAAGTTTTGGATCATTGCGCATTGTCCATTGGTGATCTGGCACGAAGAATAACAATAAGGAATCCGTGTAAATTAGCATTAAGGAATGCGTATTGCCTTTGCGTTGTCAATTCAGTTTTGTTTTATTATAGAGTTACATTTTTATTTAGTTTCTAACTGGAAATTACTACCCTTGTTTTAGCTCAGGTAGGGTTAAATGCACAAGGGCGGAATACTAAAATTCCCATGTCCAAGGACTCAGCCAGTTCATGTAGTGGGCAACTTTTGTACAGGAAAATGCTTGCACCCAATCAATAAAAACAGGCACGTATTCAGGATTCCACTTGAGGCCTGATTGCCTGAAGCGTGCCCCTTGCCCTCATGGGCTCATGGCTCATTCGCCCATTGTATGCAGTGACGTCGTGTAAGTCGAAAATTTCGGGAAGGGGGTTTGAACCCCCAAAACCTCCCTCTGTAAGCGTGCCTGAATCAGACCTTTGCATTTTGACGTCATTTCTCTTTGAATTCCTGTACAAAAGTTAATACAGTAATTGAATTGTAATTTTGGAATTTTTCCTTTGAAAATTGCATCCTGTCATTCGAACCCCCAAGACGATTAGAGCAATAAGCAATTTTTTTATTGGTAGGCACATCACATTTTTATATCAACAACAGTATTTTCATGTGTTTCTTACGTTTGAACATCTGCAGTGGAAGCAGGCGGGTATAGATAAGGCATCTGCAGAGCATGCATTAAAGCGGCAAATTGTTGTAACTGAGATTAAGCTTGGAGGCTCTCGCCATAAGATAAATGCTGTCAAAATAAATCTATTAATATTATCAGACCCAAGCTCAAATGCACAGAACTTTCAGCGTCTTATACTGCTTTCAGCCCTTCCTTTTGGATTGTGCAATTGTTTTTATTTGCCAATATTTTTTAAAACTATATTTGAACCCTACAAACTCGGCCGCATTTCCTTTGGCCATCCTTTGTCATTTCCACCTACGTTTCACCGCTATCGGCCTTACAATAGCTTATGGTTAGACTCTATTCTATATCTTTGGCAAGTATTTTGAGATGTTTTTTACGTTTGAACACCCGCAGTGGAAGGAATATGCCGTAAAGTATCCTCTACCGATCTGTGGATACTGGATGGCACTGTGGCAGATGGAAGAACTCAAAGGCAATGAGCACCACACGTTTGTAAAAGCGCGAAATCAAATGTGCTCGAACTAAATAATGTTTCTCTAACCCTTTTCGCGCGCCAGGATTTGAAATCCTCGTCACTCCAACACCAAGTGGGATTTATAATAATGTTAGGCGAGAAGGTCAGGAAATGTTCAAAAGTATGTCTAAATGCTGAAGCTGAAAGTTCCCGGAAAATGAATTACCTCTACACCGTACGTGATTCTTTCCCATATCTCTGATGTATCGGTCACCCAGTTCATTAAGTATTGGTTTCCGCTCAGTTTTACAATAATGAGTACGTCTGCACAGTCTCCCATTACTTTCTCCGTTATTTTTGCTTCCCAGCAGCTCCCATAGAACCTGATTCCCTCATTGTTCTCGAGCTGTTGCTCTAATTGAGTTCATTTCCGACCTGTGTCTAGAACTGATGATAATAGGTTCATTTACTCTTAATGGCTCAATTGGCCAATGCTTATGTATGGCTTGATCGTGTTTGAAGTAAAACACTTTTTATGGGAGACTTTTAAATTGAGACCGGCAACCTGTGGTGTAAAGAAACGCAGCGTATCGGGGTAGTAGGGAGTCGGCATAGCGTTGGGGTCTCTAGTTGTCGGGAGACGGGGGAGTGTTAGAGGGAATGGCCGTCAGTAATAATCATTCTTAGGTTAAGTTTGAATTTTTTGAGTTTTTTAAGGGGGGGGGGGCATTTAAGACATTTAATTACACAACCATAATTTACCGCCAACTACCTAATGTCGTGATTTTTTGTTCTTATAATTTTATGCCTCTTTTTTATCAGGGTTATAAGTTTCAAGTTGGAAAAAAATGCCGAAATTTTCCTTCTGGTAATTTTGGCGCCCTTCAGGCCGCCTGCGAGGGTAGGCACAGGCCTACTCGTGCCTTGCCCTAGATCCAGCTATGCCTGTGTGACAGTGAGCACCAGCTGGAATAGAGCCCAGATGAGCTAATGTATCGGGCTAGAAGATTTCCAAGTGGCATTAGCCTTCATTGAACTCCATAAATCTGGATAAGAGGGGTAAAAGGCATTGGGCAACGCGAGATAACAGGGCGCACAAATCACCGACTCAAGAGCTCCAAAAACATGTACGGTAAATAAAAAGATTGCTCAATATCCCAGCAGTAGCACCACTATATAGTTGTCGATTGTTGAGATCTCTTTAGTAGGGGTTCCGACGTTCTTCGTCAGCGATTCAAGTTGATCAGAAGTTCATGGTGAAAGGTTTGCATTTTTTTTCTACTGTTACTAAATGGTGTTTTCCTTTTAAAATGCATTGCTGATGCTCTTTCGTTACTGTATTATTGTACTAGCACAGACAAATTTTTATGAGTTAATTCTAATCAGACCCCCCCATCCCTCCCCCGGGAAATCAGCGTCATTCGTTTTTTGTACCAAGTCGCATTTCACAGTAAGTATTCATTACTTATGAAGAACCTGTATAATCCGGGCTGATGGACCGTGGTCGATGTTAACGTTAATAATAATAATAATAATAATAATATTAATAAATATAATATTAAGTCAGTAGCATAATTAGTCTTGTTCCCAGCGCGTATCTCCGACGCTTGTTTCCCCTTATCTCTCCTTATCTTTATTTTAAACATTTACGTGGTTGTGTCGTGAACCTGTGGTGGCTATTTCACAAACTTAACTCCGTTGGCGATTGACCATAGCTTGGGGAAGTGCAGTGCTGTATACTGAAACTCAATGTGTATCTTCATGCACTGTACGTGTCCTGTTTGGTGCCCTAAACGACTGAATTGCGAAGAACCTGCCTCAGATTCTTCTTTAAAAAAAAAATTCCTTTTCTTTCGAAGATTGGCGATCGTCATGGCAATTTGGTTCTTGGAGACTGCTGCTCTGAAAAGGGAAGTCAAGCTTGTGCCAAACCACTGCCTTAAGTTTTTCAACCAGGGTGTTCTTCTACCGGGAGCGCTCTGTCCTTCTCATGGATTATTACATGCAGGAGGCGATTGCTCCTCATCTCGTGGCCGAAGTATGTTAGTTTCCGTTTCTTAGTCGTCAGCAGCAACTCGGCTTCTGCCTGAGCGTCCAAACATGGTATTCTAATTTGATTAAATTCGTGAACGAGCCGAGGGGAGACTTATTAATAGCCTTGAGTCGAATCTCGATTTTGGTCTCAAAACGGATCCGAGACTCCTGGCAGAGGCGCACCAACTCTGGACAACAAGCACGACTCCCCCTCCCCTCTTCTATATAGCCGCCTCCCCTCCCAAGTAACCCTGTCATAATTTATCATAAACTGTGGCAAAACCCCCATTTGTCCTATCTCTGCCTCGAGGTTCTCTACACCACTTGATTCAACTTAGCGGCAACACTAACCAGACACCTTCCTAATCCGTTTTACTTAGTAATTGATTCGATTATTTTTTTCTATGGAGTGTCCGTTCCAGTTATTTAAATAATAGGCTTTGGATGGTATAGCTTATTGAATGGCATCGCGGCTAAATTGACCGTTGCCAGACGTGATATTGGTCGAGCGATTGTTCTCAATTATACATGTATAGCATAACCATAAATTGATTTCGAACCTGAAAGTTGTGGATTTGGTTTATATTCTGTAGGTGATTTTTTTTGCACGTCCACTGCATAACCAATGCTAATTCGGTAAATCAGTTGTTTGAAGGTCAAGAAATTTTTTTCAAATCTTTGATTGGGTTTTGGATTGACAAATCGGGCACTTCACTAAATGTTCTTTGTCCCGGGTCTTCCTAGTTGAGTGCCTTAGGCCCGTATTACACTGTAAAACATTTTATAAAACATATTTTATAAAATATTTGAAGAGTGGGTCTTTTATTAAAAATTGTTCCAACAGTCCAACTGAACTTCGCCATTTTGGAATCTTCATCAAATTCTTTTATAAAAAAATGTTTTATAAAATATGGCCAATTACACTATCAAATATCTTTGTCAAATAACTTTTATGAAATATATTTAATAAAATGTTTTACAGTGTAATACGGACCTAAGAGAGGGCTTTATAGCCGTAACTCTGCTAGGTTGGCTTAGTAATACTTGTAATACAAAAAGTCAATATTTATTTATTTATTTTATGTTACTTGACCGCCGATAATTTCCTTGAAGCCGTATGTCGGGAGATTTCCAGTCTCGGGACAATTTTGTAACATGCGAGTTAATAAATGGCGCATCGAATGTATCCAAGTTTCAATTTGTATTGCCGGGTGCTGCAATCGCTGAATTTATTGCTACAGATTCATTTTATTGCTGAGTCAGCGGATTTTCTCGCAGAGATAAACCCGGGACAGTTTACTGTATAGTACATAGTACGATCTCGATTTATGAACTTTTTCATCGAGCGAGTGCAAGCTGGCTTAGTTATATTATAGAACAGAACAGAAAGCCATTTTTTATTTATTTAATGCTATGTTTTCTTCTCAATACTGTGTAGTGATGTACGGACCGTGCACCGAACAATATTTTCGGTACTTTCTGGTTCGCCCCCCCCCCCTATTTTGTAGAATATTCCTAGAATATTTGGCCTAGCCCCCGTATTGGTACTCCTTTCTTCGGACCGACCATAAATCTTTCTTTCTTTCTTTCTTTCTTCTTATTATTATTCCCTGGACAAGGAGCATATATTCACAAAAATATACAATATATAGTGATATAGTCAACGCAAAATGAGAAAAGTATGGACATGGAATGTTTTGATCTTGTGCAACACTATAAAAATATTCCTTACACCATCTTGTGTTACCTTGTTGCATTGGATGCAAGGCATAACAAAAATTGTGAAAATAATATTTTTACAGTGTTGCACAGGATCAAAACATTCCATATCCATACTTTTCTCATTTTGCGTGGACTACACCATCCCGCATCCCCAAGCTAGCGCTTGTTTGGGACAACGGGCTTATACAATATAGGTAGGTATACAGTGCTGCTTAACAATTATCTATTATTTTTTCTTTATTTATTTTCCTTGTCCAGTATCCCAAGGACAAGGAGCATATATTTACAAAATACAATAACTTATATAATAATAATAATATAAATGATATCAAGTTTTTTAGAGAAACTCAACCAATGACTCTCAACAAAATCAGTAATAAATAAATATTCACTTTTGTTCTATTACTAAGCCAACCTAGCGGAGTTAGGGCTATAAAGCCCTCTCTTACACTCAACTAGGAAGACCCGGGACCACCTGCTTTACATGCCCTCCGAAGCATGGCCAGAAAATATAGCAAGTGTGGGACTCGAACCAACAACCTTTCGGTTGAAAGTCTGAGTCTGCACCACTACTCTATACATGTCTTGACTTTACAAAGTTTCCATTTGGCCATTATCATATCTTTGCGGCTGAAGGATGAGGAATTAATTAAATTGTTTACAAAATATTTGGGAATCTCTGCTGTGAACCCCTTTTATGTAACATCTTGTGATGACCTTTCAATGGAAGAAGACCTGAAAGGGGATTTTGGTTTTGAATGGATTTACTTGAATGAAGGTTAGGTCAAAGGCCATCTGCCTTAAGGCGCCCATTCCATTGACCGGCTAGGGCTATTTCCAACAACGATGACGTGGTAGCAGACATTCAAGACTTAGGTGGCGTTTCCACAGACCTCGCATTGCAGATTGCAAATGACATTGACGGAAATGTTTTTTTTTTTAATAGAAATCTATTAAAATGTTTGTAATTAACATATCCCATGAAGCCATTTTTTAATTTTAGTTTGTTTGTTTGTGATTTTACTGTATGATCATTGATCAATTTTAACTATGGCATAGAGGAAAATAAACATTTCCGTCACTTGTGCAATGCGAGGTCGGTGGAAACGCTACCTAAGTCTTGAATGTCTGCTACCACGTCATCGTTGTTGGAAATAGCCCTAGCCGGTCAATGGAATGGGCACCTAAGGCGGAACCTAGATTTTATACATCTGTTTGAACCCCCCTGGCCCCCTACTATTGTGGCCACGCGTCTTGAGACTATAATAAAAGACACAACTAATGTCAATATCTGCTGGTCATTTTTAGAGGTGGGGCGTGACAGATATTTCCAGGACCAACAGTGACCGGTGACAGTGACTCGACAGTCACTGATACAAATACTGGTGATTTCCGTCACTGGAGTGACTGCTTTTTTCCTGCTATCTAAGTAATCTTGGTACATTTTGGTATATGAGTAATCAAAAGTCACTGTCACTTCTCTTAAGTCTTACTTGACAGTGATTTATACAAGTTACATAGACTTATTCGTTTCGCGTAACAATTAAAGTCGGTTATTCTTTTGTTTAGTTATGCTAAGAAATGTAAGAAATAGTAATATAGATAAATCGTTTATATTATATAAACTAAAAGCGAGCCAGTTATGGAGCAGTCACGGTGACAGCCTCGGGCATACCTTATGTTCAGCTTACGTGCGACGATCGGAAAGCATTTCGGGGAATTTCGCTTAAGACTGCCTAGTGCATAGGCTAAATTTGAGTGAGTTACTTGCTCTTGCATGCGACTACCAGAGTATTAGAAACAAAGCTATTTAAAATATCTAGCCTAAATCGGTGACAGTGAGACAGTGACTCAAATCACCAGTATTTTTTTGGGGTAGGAACGGGTGGTTGCAGTGACCATCGTAGTCACGGTGATAAATCACAGTGACAGAAGTAACGCCCCACCTCTATCATTTTCGTCTTTCCCATTCCGGATTTCAGGTGGTTCCAAAATGTAGAGTTGTGGCACATACTTCGACTTTCATCCAAAAGGTTGTTGGTTCGAGTCCCACCCTACATTTCCTGGCCATGCTTTGGAGGGCATGTAAAGCAAGTGGTCCCGGGCTTTCCTAGTTGAGTGTAAGAGAGGATTTTAACTCCGCTAGGCTGGCTCAGCAATAGAACAAAAAAGTCAATGTTTATTTATTTATTTTAATTATAAAATTAAAATCTTTTACCGAAATTTGTGGAGTGCGAGGAAATTTCGACTTTGTCTATTTTACCTTTAATATAACGCACTGTGTGTCACGAGCTCGTTGAAGCCAAACCTTTTCCTCTTATTGTATGGTAGCCAGAAATAATATACTGTATGGACATGCACCCCCCAAATCTGATACACTTTTATATTTATATAAGTCACTATGAGTTCTTCTGAAAATAATAAACCTATATTTTCAACAACAAAAACTCATAATAATTTAAGAAAAAAATGAAACGTGTCTAATTTGGGGGTGTATGTACCTACATTTTATCTAGCTACCATATTCTATTAAAAAAAAATTCTTAAGCGCAAGAAATCTCTACGAATAATAGATACTCCGAAGCTTTTACCCAAATAATTATGTAAAGTTCCTTCTGTATGAATTTCCCTATTGTCAATTTACCCTTGTATAACAAATACATAAATAAAGAACCGGTCCGAGTTTACTCGAACATGCTTTCCAATTTATCAATTAGTAGGGAGAGAAAATGAATAATTTCATGGTAAATAATTTTCCTACGGTTAAATTTCGGATATCTCGGGGGGGGGGGGGGGTGCCCACCTGACGTCACTGGAGGTGAGGTAACCTCAATATATTTAAAACACATTACAACACAGTAATAATGGCAGGGCAGGCAATTCATTTCAGCGTGAAGTTTCTATCATTTTTTCAACAAAAAACATTTTTGCGCAAAAGCAAATAGGTTTTTGGGAAAGCCAACTGTCCGGTTTCGTTACTCAACTTAACACCTAAAACATGCCTGAAGGTAGAAATCATCGATAGAAAAGTTTCGCAGAAATATTATTTTTTAGTAATTTTTCATTAAAATTAAGTTATTTTTATTTTTTTACCCCCAGAAGCAAAGTATCAAGGGGTAAGCGACCCCCCGCATTTTATCAACATTAAGAACGACTAGAATATATGTGAATTTAAAAGAAATCGTTGGAGCCGTTTTTGAGAAATAATTTTTTTTGACGTTTTTTTTGGAGTTTTTTGAGAATGAAACCCCCCCAAATTGAGTTAGCCCCAAATAAAAAAAATGGTCTCGAGGTATGATTTTTGTGAACCTACATGCCGAATTTCATCAAAATCGACCGAGTAGTTTGCCCGGAAATCGATGCACAGACAGACAGACATTTCGTAAAAACCACTTTTTTTGGTTCCTGGGACCTGAAAACGTGTAAATCCGTTGAAATCTGGAATCGAAAATTTCGACCATCACAAAGCTTTCCTTATACTACGTATAAATTGGAAAGCAATAAATAAGGACTTTTTGTTCTAATACTAAGCCAACCTAGCGGAGTTAGGGCTATAAAGCCCTCTCTAACACTCAACTAGGAGGTCCGGGACCGCCTGCTTTACATGTTATATCAGTTATATTCATGCCATTTTCAAGCTAGCTAGGGCTAGCTTCTGGGCGTCGCCATCAATGTCAGTCGTCTAAAACAAAATAACAAGAAATAAATAAAAAGAATTAAAAAACACAATCACCGTATTATCGGGTTCGTCAAAAATTCCCTAACCGAGGAGGGGTGGGCCCTCCGCAGCATGGCCAGAAAATGTAGGAAATGTAGTACTCGAACCAACAACCTTTCGAGTGAAAGTCAGAGTCCGTACCACTACTCTACATATCCTGCTATAGGTAATCTGTAATAGGTAATCTGAGTCGTCTAAGTCGCGAACCCACGAAAAAGAATGAAACGTACGATGTACATAGTGTATAGTATAGGAGAATTATTCTGTCGCATTTGTTTCGCTGTGAAATTAGCATTAGCTAAATACCAGTAGGTTCGCCCTTGCAGTTGTTTTGTGACAGTCATTGAGCCATTGTTAGCGGCCATGTTATTCTGTTGCTCGTTGTCTGTATCATAGTACTTTGACAATAAACAACCGTGTGTCCTGGGTCGGTTGTTTAGTTAGTTATTTATGGATTTCGGACATTTTATCCTTTCCGTATGCATTTTAGGCCGTAGGCACACTGGTATACGTTCTCGATATCAACCTACACCGGCTACAAGCGATAATGGACAATGTGAGATAAGCTTACCATTGACAAAATTAAAAAGGCGAAAGCATGACTTAACCAAGTACAGATACGAGTCCCTGGGTGGGTAATTTCAGTTAAGCCGGCTATTCCACTTGTCAATATTCCGTCAATTGTGCATCAATAATTGATGAGATGACATAGAGTAAAGAAAATAAATCTCATGAATTATTGAAGAAAAATTGACGAGTGGAATAGCCGGCTAATTAAGTATACCATACTTTATTTAGCCCTCTGTAGTCTATACAGGCATAAGCAGGCCCTGATAATTACACAATTTTTTTAGTAGGTCAAGAGACGAATTTGCGCATCTCTACATAACTTTCTCACTTAACTACACTAGTAGGTACGTTTTAGTCTAACTTAGCCAGCATGGGTCCAATACTCAGTAGTTTGTAGCAAATGTAAAAATTTAAATATGCTAGTTCAATAGTCGATGATCTATAAATAATAATGTTGTAATTGAAACGAACTTTTTTTATATAATTTTTCCTTAAAGTTATGCCCTCTTGGCAATTTGAACTTGGTCATGTTTTTGGGTGTAGTAGTAGTAGTGTTCGTCGGGTTAATAACGACTTAGGCCTCATATTTGGGCCCATAGAGCGACCCCGACTTGACTGTCCTATGCCAGCCCATAGGACAGTGGACCTCCTGATTATAGTGGATTCCGAACCACTTGGGAAACACAGTGAAGTCACACGATTAGTTCGGAGGTGACCAGGACAAGTCCTACCATGTTTCCCTACCGGCACTGTGCACACGACCAAGTTATCTGCAGCTTATTTGGGTATAAGCGATGTGCAGTGTCATAGTATACATTAGTGGCTAACTGGCTCCTTATCGCCGACGCCAGAAAAAAAAAGTGTCATAGTTTTGCCTTTTTACTGTTATTATTGTACCAGGAGCGAAACCAGGTTTTCGTTTCGTAGAGAGGGGGGGGGAATTTGTTTACCTATTCAATGTTTAATACCGTACCTTGACCGGGTCTCATTAGCGGCATCAGTGATGTGCTGCCGAGTTTTTACTGCACTAAGATTTTTAATTTAATGACCAAGTTTTTACGCGTAGTGTAGCGCCAGGGGATTAAGGGGGGGGGGGGTAATCACGACCCCCAGGCCAAGGTAATCCTCCTTCTCCAGAGCTCGGGTGGTTTACTAGACATTATGGGGAGTTTGGGAGTCCCTTTGGGACTTAAGGCTTGGGGATGCCCTTATTAAGGAAAAAATGTGTACATGTTCGGAAAAATAAATAAGTCATGATTATTATTATTAAAATAAATGATATTTCAGTTGCGAAATTGTAGTATTTAGTAAAAAAAAATTAATAGCCCATGAATGTATTACAAGGTATTATTGCCCCCTCTGAATGCATACACTACTTTGTGCAGCACAAGGCACAATTTAGGGCGCTGGTGGCATTAGTTTAACATAGGCGTGAGAACCGTTTTTTTTGCATATTTTAAATTTAATTTCTCGTTCATAGACATTGCTCATTACAAAATATTAATTGTATGTCGGTAAGCCTAGAAACTTAAGGGCACAAACGTTGGGAAAAAACTAATTTCTCTAAGGGCGGTTTTTCGTCCAATAATACTGGAACCTCGTCGCGTATAAAGCAATGATATACAGTATTTATGAAATGAGGCTCAAGATAGCGTGAGACGAGACAGTGCAATAGCTGTGGAACAAGTTTTTTTTTTTTGCTTTGAATCCATAAGAAGACTGGTCTTGGGTGGCACAAACTACTGAAGTAGGGTGCTAATAATCGGCCACGCGACGAATTCATAGAAGACATCCACTTCCGTAGCGCGTCTCACTTAAGCCCAGTCTTCTTATTGATCGAAAGCGAAAGATGACAGTAACTATCTATACTTGTTCCATTATAAAATTGCAGTCGCCCATGGTCTAGCTTTATTTGCGTATTCTGAGACGAATGTTTTAATTGCTCCATTGGACGTTTATTTTAATTTCCTATATAGGGTAGACATTTTCTCAAAATTGCGGCACATAAAAGGCGGACATGGTGGGTAAGAGAGAGGCATTAAATACGTAATGATGGTCCCCATAAACCCAGCAGTACAGCCTGCATTCTTTAGGTTCCCACGCTCTCTAGTAATATGCCGCCCAGCACATTAAAGACATGCGCCTCCTATTTACGAGTCCACTTCACATCAAAATCCCATAAATTTTATGTCCTTACTTTTTCTCTCTGTCGCTAAATAGATGTTAAATATTTTTAAATAGTTTTGTGCAGTTGGAAAAAGTAATTAAGAGTGTACAGCCCTTAGGAAATTGGCAGCCCGAAATTTAATATTTTTTATTTAATTAACTAGCAAGTTATTAAAAAGTTGGCTCATTTAAGTTGTAGGAGACTACTTATTGCATCATATAATAAGATATTTTTAGTTTTCGAAATTGTAGTTTTTTTTTTTATAAAATCGATTACAACTGAAAAGTTATTGTTTATAAAATATTATCATGTTTATGAAAATATACAATTTCGAAAATTAAAAATATCTTATTATATTGTACTATGATGATGCATGATGTTGTCTTCTAAAATTTTAATGAGGCAAATCTTAAATAACATGCTTAGTTAATTAAATAAAAATAAAAGGTACTTTATTTCGGGCTGCCAATTTCCTACGGGCTGTACACTATTAATAAGAATTCACCCAGACTCCAGATTAACGGATAAGTCAATGAACAACTAAATGTAATGGGTTATCCAAAATTGAGTAGCTTTGCTTTGTCGTTTGCTTCATACACGTCGCCAATAACTATGCAGTGGTCCTACTAAGGCGATTAGTACTAATTCTAATTATTCTTTCCACTCTGAAATTATCTTGTTTGCATTTTTAATCCCAGCAGCTGCCCAATCATGGTGATATTGGATTAACGTAACACCGAGGCTTATATAATGCCGGGTTTATTTTTTAATACCGCATTAGTAAGGTGCCAATTGACGGTGTTAAATATGCGCGGGACATTCAAATTAATAATTCAAAATTCAAAAAAATTCAAAATGTAATAGTAGAATTTTGGAATATAATAAGAATTTTAATCCACATCATTTTAGTCTACATCTAAGGGTGAAAAAATTGAAAACTCACCAAAAAATAAAGCCGTGGATTAATTTATAAATTTGAATACGCATTTTTACTCATTTGTTTAAAACAATTGAATAAATTTGTTTAAAACAATTGAATAAACCCCGGTATTATGTTAATTCCAAATCGCCATATTGGGCTCCAGGTCAAAATTAAAATTAATCTCCATAGTAGGCCCGCAGAACCTCAATGAACTAATATTAAGATTAGTAAAGTATTTTCATTGGTGTAGAGCTGCTGTAGTTGTAAATTGAGCTTCAGATGTGCTTTGATTTGCCGAGCAATTTTGTCAATTTAAGCGGGGCAAGGCAATACCAGCAATGTCTGAGCCCAATTGGCCAGGCAATTTACATCAATCTGCACTGCCGATTTAGACATGATTCAAAACATTGCATGTTACTATTTGTTACTGTTGGCTAAGGTGCCCATTCCACATACGTACAACGTCAACGAAAAATTGAAAAATGACGTAAATTGACGTGGTAGCAGAATTTTTAGTATGTCTTTAATGTCTGCTAAAACGTCATTTTTCAATTTTTCGTTGACGTTGTACGTATATGGAATACCCCCCTAATGTGGTCTTATTACCATTTCTTGCGGTTGCCTAATATGTTGTTAGTAGTTACACTTGCAACTTGTCTGGCTCTATTCCGAACTACTCCATTATTTTATCACAACGATACCTTACTTTGCAAACCACATTTTCAAAATCCATCCGGGAATGGCTGATAAGACAGAAAAAGGCGGAATCCTTAATTGAAAGAACCGGTCCGAGTTTACTCGAACATGCTTTCCAATTTATCAAAATTAGTAGATAGAGGAAACGAGTAATTTCATGGTAAATAATTTTCCTATGGTTAGATTTCCGATATCTCGGGGGGGGGGGGGGGGGGGGGGTTGTCCACCTCCCAACACATTACCACACAGCAATACTGGCAGGGCACGCAATGCATTTGAGCGTAAATTTTCTATCATTTTTTTTTTTTGCACAAAACCAAATTGTTTTTTGGGAAAGCAACCTGTCCGGCTTCGTTAATCAATTTAACACCTAAAACATACCTGAAGTTAGAAATCATCGATAGAAAGGTTTCGCAGAAAAATTATTATTTAGTCATTTTTCATTAAAATTTAGTTATTTTTATTTTTTTACCCCCAGAAGCAACCTATGAAGGGGCAAGCGACCCCCCGCATTTCGTTGACATTAATAACGACTAGAATATATGTGAATTTAAAAGAAATCGTTGGAGCCGTTTTTGAGAAATAATTTTTTTAGACGTTTTTTTTTTGGAGTTTTTTGAGAATAAACCCCCCCCCCCCCCCCAAATTAAGTTAGCCCCAAATAAAAAAAAATTGTCACGAGGTATGATTTTTGTGAACCTACATGCCGAATTTCATCAAAATCGACCGAGTAGTTTTCTTGGAAATCAACGAACAGACAGACATTTCGTAAAAACCACTTTTTTGGGACCTCAAAACGTGTAAATCCGTTGAAATCTCGGAATCGAAAATTTCGACCATCACAAAGCTTTCCTTATACTACGTATAAATTGGAAAGCAATAGTGGACTAGACTTTATTAGATTGTTCGTTATATGAGATATTATGTTATTAATGTGTTTAATAGTTTAATAGTGGTATGTTTAATTTTTTTAGGGAAAACTGTTATGGATGTAGGGTGACCTTATAATAATTATTGTGTATTAATTTTTTTTATGTTTAAAGACACGTTAACTGATAGTAGGTAAGTTACTTACTTACATAAATCCAAAATCGCAACTTTTTCAGGAGAAAAAAATTCTGATTATTGAAAATTCATTGAATCACAATTTACTATATTTTCTGTATGGGCTACGCAAAGAAATTTTTTATTGCCAGTGGAAAGGGAATTTTTTCACCGAACACGTGGAAAACAATATCTCATTTTCGCCAATTTTGGATTTATGTGGTTTGCGAATTGCGGTATCGACGCGATCCGTGGTTGCGCTTTTGCAATTTTTGGGAATGGAAGTTTTCGTTCATATTTAATTACACTTAGGTTCACTTTGGATCTTGTTCTTTCGTCGCAAGCTATTGTGACCTCAGAAGAAGAAGAATACTGCATTAATACGTTTTAACGCCATAGTGCCAGACGATGCAAGCTCTGATACTGAGGGTTTAATTTGACTTTTAATTACCGTTAGCCATTTAATGAGTGTTAGAGAGCTTTTCCCTGCGCGTTTAAGAGTGCTAAATAGTGTTAAGTATTGAGTGTTGTATGCTGGTGCCAGTATACATTCATTAGAGTCGATTCTTTGTTATCAGTTCAATCCACTTGCTTGTGTTTACAGTCGTGCCTATCAATCGTTTGGAGCGTATGTCCTACTTCTATCCTAGCTTTGAACTAGTAACTCGGCAAGTAACAATATTATTGTTGTTGTTTCCCCCAATTTGTTTCAGTTGACTTTCTGACTGCTTGCTTCCTATTTCAGTACCCAACTGCCACTTTTCTCATGCTTTTGCTCCCACAGCAACCCATTTTGTATATAATTTTATTGTCATTCTTTTTTTAGCCTGTTTTCTATCGTAAAATGGATAATTACCGCACTAAACGTTCAATACTGGCTTCAACCCCTATTTTGGGGGCATTCACCTTTATAAAAATTTTAACGTGCATGCGCTTTTTTAGGGAAGGGAATCTGCCACTGTTCTCATGCTTTTGTCCCCGCAGTAACCCCTTCCTACTCATTTTGTAGTTAATTTTATTGGCATTCTTTTTTTTACACTTCTACACATTTTTTACCGTTTAGTTGATAATTACCGCGCTAAAAATTAAATACTGACTTCAATCCCTATTTCCCGGGCATTTACCTACATAAAAAGTTGCATTCTTGGGTTTTTATGGGGAAGTTTTAACTGGTCACTCAGCACATACTGAGGAGTCTAAGGGGGCCTTTCTTTCCTTTGCGGATGGATATTGTCAATATTTTGTTACATTAGGCGCTGTCCATTAATCACGTGAGGTTCGAAAGGGGGGGGGGGTGTAGGATATCACACGGATAGGTGGAAATATGGGTAAAACATATAATCAAAGGTTCAGCAAGGAATGAGCATTAAGGCGTACATGTACATGAGATGACCGTTGGAGATCCAGGCGATCCAGCACGAGAATGATCAACTGTTGACACAGACACAAATGAGCAAATCACAATGGACGCCGGCCGGCCGAGTCATTTGATTTTTGGAGTTGTGTTCTTGTGTTGTAATCTGTGGTCCAAGATTTTTTTTTTTTTTTTTTTTTAATTTTTCCTGGGTTTTATTTTTTTAAAACTATTTTAATGGTTTCAATTTCAATTTTTTTTATTAAATTAAAAATGGATTTTGTCTAAAATACACGCACTTTACATGCACATCACGCAAGCTCTCAAAATACACGCATTTCGTGATTTTTCACGCAAAACGGCAACCCTGTGGTCAAGGTCAATGGTCTGGAGGGTTATTTGTGTAGGGGGGAAGCAGGTATACTGCGTGTGGCCCAACCGGCTGGGGTGCTCTGCTCTAAAGACAATGTGCAGGGACGATATGAATTTGGGGTTGTTGTAGGGCCCCCTGCCGAGGTGGCAGGGGCCGCAACAGAGGCGTTCGGCAAAAATCACGAAATATCACGTGT
Organism: Psococerastis gibbosa; assembly: GCA_963971405.1. Classification (NCBI taxonomy): domain Eukaryota; kingdom Metazoa; phylum Arthropoda; class Insecta; order Psocodea; family Psocidae; genus Psococerastis; species Psococerastis gibbosa. The sequence goes on along the minus strand of OZ020491.1, from coordinate 21,240,439 downwards.
ATTTATTTTTTCGTCAAACGCTTGATTTCTAAAAACCGATAAGCGGTATGTAGAATGACCTTGACTCGCCGTTGCCAGTCAAAAACAACCTGCAACCTTTCTGTCTAGCCATTTTTATCATGGTCCTTAATTTTCTAGAATAAAAATATATTATACTTTATACCTGTATTTAAAAATAATACTACAAAAATTTTAAGATTCCTTATAGGTACTAAAAAAATACACGTGATTTTTTTTTTTTTGGGGGGGGGGGGGGTATTCTTAAACCTCACCACGTATCATCAAGGGGGAGGGAGAGGTTAAAAAATGTTTTTAAAAAAAACATCACGTGATTAATGGACAGCCCCTTACGAGTTTCAGTCATTGAGTGGTCGAGCCGCCTCCGGAGTCCGGACAAATTCCCCAGCGCCGCTGTGATAACCAACCAAGTTATAGTGTTATAAGACTGTCACTATAGACCAGGGGCTTCCAAACTTTTTGGTCCGTGGATCACCATGGCTTAGACAGGAAAATTGTCTAATTCTAGGACCAAAATCAAGTAGTCTGTGCGTACAATTAGGCTACGTGCTAATATTTGATTAAATGTTTAGGACTATTACCGGTTGGATTTTATAGTTCACTTACTGTATTTTACTTCAAATTTCCAATAACTCAGCTGTTTAATTTCCTTATTTCTTACTTTGGTCCGTGAACCACCTAATATATGCCTGTGGAACACCGGTGGTACATGGTCCACAGTTTGTGAACCAAGGGCGGATGTTAGGGGGTCAGGGGGTCTGGACCTCCCCCCCCCCCAAATTAAATGAACTTACACTAGATAATATGGGTTTACAGTGGGGAATTAAAAATAATGATGTTTTTTAATGTTATAATCCACTGAATCTGCCCGCTGACCCCCCCCCCCCCTAAATCCGCCCTTACCACTACTATGGACTATATTATCATTTAATATTGAGTTATGACATTGATGTGTTATGTACATATCTATAAATTTAGTACGGCAACAGATATTGGTGTATCTTTATCTGATTAGGTCACATCAGCTGCTGGATGAGTTAAATAAACATTAGTTTCGTTATCATCTTTGATGTCATTGGTGACTCTCTAAAGTTGCCGGGGGGCATTCTCTGACTTGGGGTCGGTTCTTCGGTTTCCATCAACAAGCTATTTTTAGATTCACCTGTCCACGGTGAGGATATGAAACCCCTGCAGGCGTACCGCAAACGTAAAAGAATAACTTACCTGGGGGGTTATCTAAATACAGTGTTGAAACTAACCCGCTCCAAAACATTCAACAGTTTTGTCATGTTGGGCCGAATTGAGTCCAGAGAAAAAGTTCCGCCTACGCCTAACATATGCAACATTTAATTCTTGGAAGTCAATTTACATTTTTTTATTGCATATTGCGTATTGTATATACTTAAGCCTCAGCAGCCCTATTGCGGCGATTTGGGATTAACTTAATACCGCAATTGTTTTAAACAAATGAGTGCAAAATGCGCGGGAAATTCAAATTGATAAATTAATCCTCGGCTATATTTTTGGTGAGTTTTCAATTTTTTCTCGCTTAGATGTAAACAAATTAATTAAAATTCTTATTATATTTCAAAATTCTACCTGTAAATTTTAATGTTTATTAGTATTTCCTTCACTTATAAAACAATGCATCCATTCTCTTGTATTCGAATAATTTATTAATTTGAATTTTTAATTTAATTTTAACACTGGCTCATGACACCTTACGAATGTGGTATTACAGTAATAAACCCCGGTGTTATGTTAATCCCAAATCGCCAAATTAAGGCTGCTGATGGGTTTTTACTTGTTTTGCTCGCCTTCCTGATAAGTTATTCTTTAGCGTTCGTGCTACGGCTGCAGACTCTCTTCCAATGTGTATTTTGGCATTTCACCTATCGTAGAACCTAATAATTATACGTGCGAGTTATTCATTATGATATTACCTCCGAAGAGCCGAGTCTCAAGGCCATTTGATGGAATACCCACAACGTCATTGCTCGCTATGCGCTTATAACATTCTTTCCAGTGATGGTGGCTGGAGCCTGTATAAAATGACATGGCTATAATTCTCCTAGTGCATGACTGCTAGGCCTGTGCACTTCGTTTAGAAATACATGAAAAGAAAGAAAATTGTCTTTATATTGTATTATATAGACATACTTTAATTTATATGTACGAGTATAAGCATGACTGCATGGTGTTTCTCAAAGATGCCAGAAAACAAGATAGATTATTGACACTGCCCTGCCTAGGATAAGCCGTATTTTAAGGTCTAATCGGAGTCCCACCCCTTTTGCATGACACCAACGCCACTCGTTTTTGGTACAATGTCGAATTTCACAGTAAATATTCATTGTAGAGCTAGAAAAAACATTTTAGGCACTAGAATAAATAAATAAATATTGAATTCTTTTGTTTTATAACTAAGCCAACGGAGCCCTCTCTTATACTCAACTAGGAAGACCCGGGACCGCCTGCTTTACATGCCCTCCGAAGCATCCCCAGAAAATGTAGCAAGTGTGGGACTCAAACCTACAATCTTTCGGGTGAAAGTCGGAAGTTATGCCACTACTACACATGTCCGGACTAGAAGAAATATTCCTCGACATTTTGATTCATGATAATGTGGCCGTCACTAGCACGGATTGGTCAGAATTGATATGTAAAAACCCGTTTTTTATACAAATCAATTCTGACGATTGTGACCAATCGGTATCATGTATCAAAATGTCAAGAAATATTTATTTTATTGTCTGAAATCTTTTTTCTAGCTGCACATGTGCCATGAGATTCGACTTTGTACACAAAGTGGTGTTCCGCGGAATACTCTATCAGTCTCAGCTAGCTTTCCAGACTATGCCGTCCATTTTATTCCAGACCTTCCCTAGTAACTCCTCTATGAGCGATATTCTTACTGATGCAGCTACTTTACGCCAACACACGCTCCCGTTTCTGTTCCAGTCCACCATCTATAAACATCTGTGAAAACCATTAATCCATTAAAAAAAAAAAAAAAATCGAACAAATAGACAAGGGCAAACTGTTGTAGACGGTACCTGGGCAACTCGTTGCCCAGCGCGCTTATAGCAGTTTGCCGAAAAAAAAGACAATAGTGCACACTACACCAACCCCATTAAAAACTACAGCATTGCAACACTTAAACATACAACGCGTAAGCCCCAAAGGGCGTTGTTCTCTTCAGTAAAATCAAAATGTTGCACGGATGGCTGCCTTAAGAGCGGAAACCGCGATCTTATTTCGCGATGTGCCCATTTTCATTTATATAATTTTCTTTGTATGGAATGGAAAGCGGTTGGTAACCGAAACTTATTTTGTTTCTGCTTAGAGAAGCAATATTTAGCCATTACTTTTAACTCAACTGACTTTCTTACCGAGTTAATGTACTGTACGTTATTTCTAATACGATTTTGTTGTTTAGAGTCATTCCGGCTATCGATTTGGCCGCAAATTGGACCCCCCATTTATTGTTTTATTTTATTTTTTTAAAGTGGGATGCCATAAAGTATAAGAAATGTTCCTTCATGTGTGTATTACTTGGCCGTCACCATTTGGCCACAAATTTGGATATCCTTCAACCTGACAGCCTCAGTGTCCCTTTTATTATTTTATTAACTTTACCTAGTTCAAAATAAACAAAACATTAAAAAAAAACGTGGCACTAGAATAGAGTTCTGCCACTTTCTTTAAAGCAATGCCACGAACGTCCTGAGTCCTGGCTACTACCATGTTCTTTTTTCGGCTTATAAATCATAATGCCTCATCACGAGGTCCTCTCACAATTGTGTGTTGACTGGACTTCTAACTAATCACTTTGTACTCATCACGGGTAATAACCTACAGAGGCGACTGAAAAGGTCAATCGGATACATTCATTAAATTGTTTGTATGCGATTTATCTTTTAAAAAAAAAACACAAAACAAAAAAACTACTGTATAGATAGCCGGCCGCCTTACCAAGTTGAATCCAGCGGACCAGAGCAGGTTCAAAGATGGAGATAACTTGGTAGTGTGCACAGTGCCGGTAGGGAAACATGGTAGGACTTGTCCTGGTCACCTCCCGAACTAATCGTGTGACTTGACTGTGTTTCCCAAGTGCTTCGGAATCCACTATAATCAGGAGGTCCCCTGTCCTATGGGCCCACACCGTGGCCTGGGACTGTGTCCAACCATACTACTACTGCTACTCTATAGATCCCGACATTGTGAAGACCCATGCTATTTTTAACGTTATACAATATATAGCGGAGAATTGCAACTGTCATTTAAGTTATATTATAGTATTTCTAAAGAGAACTCCAGTTTTCCAGGGTGGCATGGATGACTGGATAAAGCGAGGACAACGGAATTTTCATCTCCACGAATTGCACATTAAATGTGTTTTTTTCACATTTTAAAATTTTCCTAGTATGACTTGTTGACAAGCAGTTGGTATATTGTTTCTGATTATAGAAACAATATTTTGGCCGAGTTTTAAATACAGAACAGTTTAACTGACGAATTTAATGAGATTTTTAATGTTCTCCAGATGTTTTATGGTTCTCCAGAGCTCTCAATACGTTGACAGTGGTTTGCGCAATTCTCCGTAACGATGCTCCAAGTCCAATGTCCGTTTATTTGACTACATGTTGAGCGTTGTGTGCTGATAGTATAATATTGTTGCTTTCCAATTTATGCGTAGTATAAGGAAAGCTTTGTGATGGTCGAAATTTTCGATTCCGATTTCAACGGATTTACACGTTTTATGGTCCAAGGAACCCAAAAAAGTGGTTTTTACGAAATGTCTGTCTGTCTGTCTGTTCATCGATTTCCGGGCAAACTACTCGGTGGATTTCAATGAAATTTGGCATGTAGGTTCACAAAAATCATACCTCGGGACATTTTTTTTTGGGGGGGGGGGGCTAACTCAATTTGGGGGGTTTTATTCTCAAAAAACTCCAATAAAACGTCTAAAAAAATTATTTCTCAAAAATGGCTCCAACGATTTCTTTTAAATTCACAAATATTGTAGTCGTCATTAATGTTGATAAAATGCGGGGGGTCGCTTGCCCCTTGATAGTTTTCTTCTGGGGGTAAAAAAATAAAAATAACTAAATTTTAATGAAAAATGACTAAAAAATCATTTTTCTGCAAAACCTTTCTATCGATGATTTCTAACTTCAGGCATATTTTAGGTGTTACCTTGAGTAACGAAACCGGACAGTTTGTTTTCCCACATAACTATTGGGTTTTGTGCAAAAAAAAATTTTTTTGAAAAAATGAAAGCAAATTCACGCTCAAATGCATTGCGTGCCCTGCCATTATTGCTGTGTGGTAATGTGTTGGTCTGACCTATCTAGAATTTACGTCACCGTCAGTGACGTCAGGTGGACCCCCCCCCCCTGATATCCGAAATTTAACCATAAGAAAATTATTTAGCATGAAATTAATCATTTTCTCTCTCTACTAATCGATAAATTGGAAAGCATGTTCGAGTAAACTCGGACCGGTTCTTTTATTTCGCCATCATTCCGCTTTTATCTTGAATATTTCTGGAAAATCTGGTTTGTCACTGAAAGCATTGGCAGTGCCGGATTAACCCATGGGCACTTGGGGCCCTCGGCCTCACAGAAATGCCTAAAATTTCGGCCCCCACAAACGGGATTAAAAAAATATATATATAATAATAAATAAAAGTTGTGACAGTTTTGTCATTAACTTTTCTTTTTTTGCTGCAATATTGGTAGACAGAGTTTGCCACCACGGCCCCCACAGAAATGCCTAAAATTTCGGCCCCCACAAGCGGGATTTTTTTAAAAATAAAAATAAAAGTTGAAAACCATTTCCAAACAAAGTTTTGACGTTAAATTTTCTTTTTCTTGCTGCAATGTTGGTAGACAGAGTTTGCCCCCACACATCTTGTGCCCACTAAAAATTTATTTCGTTTCCATTATTCGTTGGCTTGGCGCATCAATAGTTTCTTTCTACTGACCCAATCCCATGACTCATACCCGATCCTGGGGAAGTCGTGCTTACGCCCAGACACGTGTGAAGAATACCATTTCAGAGGGGTTTTTGGGTTTTATGCATGTACATACAGTATGTACTGAGCCGCCCCGAGGGCTTACGAAACGTTCGGTTTACTGATGGAAACTATCAAGACGAACCTTTCTTTCGATGCTTTCTTACTTCACGTGTGTTTCAGGTGTTCAATAGAGTAACAAAACCGAACAGGTTGCTTTCCCAAATAATTATTTGGTTTTGAACAAAACATTATTTTTTGTAGAAATACCCTAATACAGCGTAGCATACCCTGCCACTATTACTGTTTATTACTGAATTAGTCTGCTCATTCTTGACTATGCGATCGTCCTAACGATCAATTCAGAGCTTTGGGATAGGGAAACTCGATATTTAAACCTACATTAACCCCAGGTCAATTTTATCAACTAAGGAACTAATACAGTACCTATCATAATTGATAAATAGGAAAGCATGTACGCGTTCCCTAGTACCGGTTCTTTTCCTTTTGAACTTATACAGCCTGGATACAGAGTGTATTATCATTTCTAGTGGAATAGTACAATGTACTTGCAAATGGATGGTAAGAGCATATTTCCACTTTAGATTATACTTTAGTGATAACCCACGTACAATGCTGAGGGAATGAAAGGACTTCCTTGAAAATTGGAATTAAAGTCTGTAAATATGTTTATCACGGTAGACACGTACTGTAGGCTACATTTAGACTTGGCGCGGTTGATGTACAATATAATGCGTAAGTTTTCAAGGCTCTTAACGTCAGCAAAAATTATATATGGGTAAAAATCAAAGGACGAAACCTATACAAACGCTGAGTCAGTAGGCTACGCCTGAAAAGTTTGCCTATTTGCTATATGTAAGGTTGTGGTCCTAATAATTTATGCAGCAATATTTCTACTTTTTCGCCAGGGGCCATACCAAGTTGAATTTAAGAGTACAGAACAGAGCATGTTCCAATCTGCGGCAAACTTGGTAGTGTGCACAGCGTTAGCAGGGGAACATGGTGGGACATGATAACGTTCTGAGACCAGTCAGTCTGAGTGCCTGTCGAGTCCTGGTCACCTCCGAATTAATCGTGCCACTTTACTAAATTCCCCAAGTGGTTCTATAATCAGGAGGTCCACCCTGTCAGTCAACTCCCCTTCTCCCCGAGGTGAAGGGGTCTGCCCATAGGGTATAGTCCACGCAAAATTAGAAAAGTATGGACATGGAATGTTTTGATCCTGAGCAACACTGTAAAAATATTCTTTGCACAATTTTTGTTATAATGCCTTTGAATTATTGATATTTAACATGTGGACTCTTCATATCCCTGTTTAATGATTGTGGCAATATCTTTTCAGATTGGGACGCAGGGACGGATCCAGCCCATTTTTTTTTGGGAGGGGGGTAGGTAGCTGAGAGGGTCAAAATAGGAAAAACTTATGTAGGATCGACTAAATTAGAGCGTAATAACTTAATTTACAATAGATTTGCCAAATTTTGGGGGGGGACAGCTACCCCCCCCCCTCCCCTGTATCCGTCCTTGGACGGAGTAAGGTTATTTTATGTTCGCTCAACATTTGCAGTGGGTTGAGATCTGGATCTGCCACTGGTTCGTTACATTTTGGCCACTCCTGGATAGGGTGTGGTTTCTAACGGTGGTAGGTGTCAAGCAAGGCTTTAGTGGAGTATACAGGGTCTGTCCAGAAAGTAATGTCAATGATTTTTTTTTTTTACGAAGACTACGCGCAAGCGCGTGCTTTACTGGCTCAGATATTGGTGGGATCTGGCAACAAGTTCCAACAAGTGCCAGCTGGCTACCGATCGTTGTAGTGGTCGCATCAGTTGTTCCATGTGAGTCGGTACAGTAACCCGGTGCAAGACGAAAAAAAGCGTTCGCTTGAGCAACGGATGGCGTTCAAGTTTTGTGTAAAACTGGAGAAGAGTGCTGCGGAAACCATTATATAATGTTGAAGAAGGCTTTCGACGACGATTACCTTTCGGGCAAATTGTCCGGTGGCACAAGGCCTTCGCAGAAGGTCGGGAAGACGCCAGCGACGAGCCCCGCGCTGGACGGCCATCAACCTCCACTACTGTTGTCTGTTGAAGGTTTTAGTATTGTTTAATTTATCGGAAATCAAAGGGACACGTCGATCAGTGTTCAACAAGTCACGCACATGTTGTGCATTGTCGTTGGTAGTGGAGTCCAGCGTGGGGCTCGTCGTTGGCGTCTTCCCGACCTTCTGCGAAGGCCTTGCGCCACCGGAAAATTTGCCCACCGAAAAGGCAATCGTCGTCGAAAGCCTTCTTCAACATTTTAATGGTTTCCGCAGCACTCTTCTCCAGTTTTACACCAAACTTGATCGCTATCCGTTGCTCAAGCGAACGCTTTTTTCTTCTTGCACCGGGTTACTGTACCGACTCACATGGAACAACTGATGTGACCACTACAACGATCGGTAGCCAGCTGACGCTTGTTGGAACTTGTTGCCAGATCCCTCCACCGAGATCTGAGCCAGTAAAGCGAGCGCTTTTGTGTAAAAAAATTCACTGACATTACTTTCCGGACAGACCCTGTAGTCCTCTACAACTTCCGTAGACCAAATCTTTATAACTTACGCACCGGTAGTAAATAAATAAATAAAAAATAAACCGATTAATCCAGGGGTAACCAATATCTACGTTCCATATCCTCTTAATTGGCGCCCCCTCCTAATAAATAAAGGTATATCAAACATTTAGATGTTCTCACAATCTGTAGCCTTTATAATACGAAATACGGGGGGTTTGTTGATAGCTTTACATGCTCTCCTAAGCGGCGATCAAACATGTTAATGTGCTTTTGTGTGTGAGTGAGTGTTTTAGTCTTAGGGAATTTTTGTAACCTTGTGCTGCAAATGTATACTGCTTTTGTTGCTGACCCCTAGTTGAGTGTAAGAGAGGGCCTTATGGCCCTAATTCCGCTAGGGTGGTCTCAGCTATAATAAAGTCATTATTTATTTATTTAGGAAGAATTAAACTAGTCTCTAGTGGAAACGAATATTGCTATTACTCGCTTTCCTTATGAACTGTTGGTGCGTCATAGCAATAATTGCAGTATGCCGTACAGGTAGTACAGTCCACGCAAAATGAGAAAAGTATGGACATGGAATGTTTTGATCCTGTTCAACACTGTAAAAATATTCCTTGCACCATTTTGTGTTCACTTGACGTATTGGATGCAAGGCATAACAAAAATTGTGCAAAGAATATTTTTACAGTGTTGTACAGGATCAAAACATTCCATATCCATACTTTTCTCATTTTGCGTGGACTATACCAGTTGGCAGTTATAATTGTTACGGACGGGATTGAAGTAGAAACATACAGTATAGGGCGGGCTATAGTATCGCAAAGAAACCGGTGTTTGTAAATTCCGGGGATTGGCCCAAAAGTGGTATATGAGTTGCGGGCAAGATTTAAAAAAGTCGCGTACGAATTGTGGGCAAGGTTTAAAAATATCATGTACTAATTACGGGGTAAAATTTCAGTTTTATGTATGTCTCACTTGGAACTTGCTCCATGTCATCGGTCAAAATGATGATGATAGAAACTCCCGTTCAGCTTTGAATGAAAAGTTTAGAAGCTGGTGGTGGTCGTATTGCAAATAACCATGTAACATTAATGGATTTCCTTTCTCACTTGTCGTGAAGTCAATATCAACTGGACGGAAGTTTCTGACTGCATGCAAGGCCGTATTTATGAGGGGGGGGGGGGGGTCCAGGGTCCATCATCCACAAAGTATTTTCGTATACTTTCATTCTTTGCCAGTCACTTCAAAAGGTCGTTTTTAAATTAATAAACAATAAATTTGTTCTGTTCTTTCAATATTTCTACTAGTTGTATTAAAATTCAGTTTTGCTTTCTTTAGCTCGTTATAAATTACTATGGTAGCCTCGGGCCTTAGGCTAGGTTATCCCATACCTACCCCCCCCCCCTCCCGGACGCAAATATATAGCTATGGCCTTGAGTGCATGTGTGTCATGAATATGCGTGTTATCTACGATTTTTACCAGTGATGTCTGTCTTTACCGGATGATATCCTCGCATCGTCCTCAGCCCTAATATATTTTGCAGACTGTAATGAGCTACAAGCTTAAGAGGATATGCTACGTAGAAAATTGGCACGCCAAAATTAAATACTTTTCATTTTTTATGTAATTGACTCAGCAAGTTATAAAATTTTTTGGCTCATCTAAGATGTAGAAGGCCACTTCGTGCATCATATAATTTGGTATTTTTACTTTTCGGTTTTGTAGTTTTCCCAAAAAATACCAGAATACGCGAAAATTTAGTCCTGTCTGGTATTTATGAAAAACTAAGGTACCAAAAATTTAATATTTCCTATTATATGATGCATGAAGTAATCTTCTATAACTTCAATCCATCTTTAATGACTTGCTTTGTTAATTAAATAAAAAAATAAAAAGTCAATAAAAACAACAAATTTTAGAATGCTCATTTTCTACCTAGCATGTCCTCTTAATAGGTTTAATTGAGTATTGAGCTACTTCCCTAGGACAACGACAACAGCGTAGACGGTTAGGTGCCCATTCCATTGACCGGCTAGGGCTATTTCCCAAAACGGTGACGTGGTAGCACACATTCAAGACTTAGGTGGCGTTTCCACCGACCTCGCATTGCAGAATGCAAATGACGTTGACGGAAATTAGAATTTTTCTTTTTATAGAAATCTATTAAAATGTTTGTACTTAACATATCCCATGACGCCATTTTTTAATTTTAGTTTGTTTGTTTGTGATTTTACTGTATGATCATTGATCAATTTTAACTATGGCATCGAGGAAAATAAACTTTTCCGTCAATTCTGCAATGCGAGATCGGTGGAAAAGCAACCTAAGTCTTGAATGTCTGCTACCACGTCACTGTTTTTGGAAATAGCCCTAGCCGGTCAATGGAATGGGCACCTAAAAGGTTTAATTGAGTGTTGAGCTACTTCCCTAGGACAACGACAACAGCGTAGACGGTTAGTTGAGTTTCCTGTAATGAGGAATGGCGTGCGTTATGTTGAGCATTATCTGCCAGGCTGCAGCGCTAATCATCAACATCCTTCTGTTCTGGTCGTTAGCTACATATCTTGTCACACATATCAGTGGCGGTCCCAGGAATAAATCGGGAGTCACTGTAAGCTGTAATGTCCCAAGCAATGGCGGATCCACAGGGGGTCATGATCCCCCCGCCCCCTAGATGAGTAAATTCATAAGATAATAAAAAAAATTAAAAAGAAAAATTGAATAAAACTTCAAAAAACAAATTACCTTTTAAACTTACATGCAACTTGTGACCCCCCCCCCCTAAATTTTCCGCTGAATCCACCCTAGGTCCCAAGTAGGAGGTGGGACAGTCGGCAAGGTGTTAACCTAATAAGTTCAAATAAAATAGTCAGTGGTTTTCGGACAGAATGCAATTTAATTGAGTTTGTGCATACAGTATAGTTAACCAAAAAAGGAGGATACAAAAAAAAGGACTGGATTTGAACCCACGGTCTTTGCCTATCCGCGGGGTGTCGTCTTTACTGATGGACCACAATCCTGATAAGCAAGGCCGTAGCCAAGGGGTTCAAACACCTCCTCCCCCCCCCCCCCTCCGAAAGAACTGGTCCGAGTTTACTCGAACATGCTTTCCAATTTATCAAAATTAGTAGATAGTGAAAATGAGTAATTTCATGGTAAATAATTTTCCTATGGTTAAATTTCCGAAAACTTGGGGGGGGGGGGGGGTTGTCCATCTAAAGTCACTGGAGGTGAGGTAAATTCTAGATACGTCAGACCAACCCATTACGGCACAGAAATAATGGCAGAGTATGCAATGCATTTGAGCGTGAATTTTCTATCATTTTTTCAAAAGAAACATTTTTTTGCACAAAACCAAATAGTTTTTTGGGCAAGTAACCTGTCCGGTTTCGTTACTCAATTTAACACCTAAAACATGCCAGAAGGTAGAAATTATCGATAGAAAGGTTTCGCAGAAAAATTATTTTTTAGTCATTTTTCATTAAAATTTAGTTATTTTCTTACCCCCAGAAGCAAACTATCAAGGGGCAAGCGACCCCCCGCATTTCATCAACATTAATAACGACTAGAATATATGTGAATTTAAAAGAAATCGTTGGAGCCGTTTTTGAGAAATAATTTTTTTAGACGTTTTTTTTTAGTTTTTTAGAATAAAACCCCCCTAATTGAGCCCAAAATAAAAAAAAATATCCAGAGGTATGATTTTTGTGAACCTACATGCCGAATTTCATCATAATCGACCGAGTAGTTTGCCCGGAAATCGATGAACAGACAAACAGACATTTCGTAAAAACCACTTTTTTGGGTTCCTGGGACCTCAAAACGTGTAATTCCGTTGAAATCTCGGAATCGAAAATTTGGACCGTCACAAAGCTTTCCTTTTACTACGTATAAATTGGAAAGCAATGAAAAAAATCCGTTGAAATCTCGGAATGGAAAATTTCGACCGTCACAATGCTTTCCTTATACTACGTATAAATTGGAAAACAAAAATCTTGGGGAGGGGTAGTGGAGAGGGCCTTAGCCTTAGGACACGCGCTTTATCATAAATTGAAGCTCCTGTCTACGGCCCTGCTTTCGTTACTATGCTCTTTTTTGGGCGACAGGTAGGTCGTGAAATGCGTAGGGCTAACTTGGGGAGGGGTAGTGGAGAGGGCCTTAGCCTTAGGACACGCGCTTTATCGTAAATTGAAGCTCCTGTCTACGGCCCTGCTTTCGTTACTATGCTCTTTTTTGGGCGACAGGTAGGTCGTGAAATGCGTAGGGCTAACTTGGCGAGGGGTAGTGGAGTGGGCCTTAGCCTTAGGACACGCGCTTTATCGTAAATGGAAGCTCCTGTCTACGGCCCTGCTTTCGTTACTATGCTCTTTTTTGGGCGACAGGTAGGTCGTGAAATGCGTAGGGCTAACTTGGGGAGGGGTAGTGGAGAGGGCGTTGCTAGGACACGCGCTTGGGGGAGTACTATAGAGAACTTCCGCGTTCATTCAACTAAAGCCCCCGCCAAAGTCTCATGATTTTCGTTGTTTTCCAGTGCTAAATTATAAATGCTGTCGTGCTTTTAATTAAAGTTATTGTGGGGAAAATTTGTGTAAGTTGCTTGTAATATTATGCCTTATTGTCTCTGCGTACCTACCCTAGAGGTAGTGTACGGGGTAGGTGATGCCTAACCGAAAGGTTGTTGTTTTGAGTCTTATTATTTGCTAATTTCTGGTCATGCTTTTGGAGGTCAAAAGATGACCATGGAGCCGGAGGAACGCCCGATAGAAAATAGTTGGAACTGCTTTTTCGCCCTTTCTACATACATGTCTGGCAGGACAGGATCCGTTCCCCTGAATGAGTAAGAACCTTTCATGCGGCTGCGCTGCGGTTTGTGACCCAACCTGCACTCCACTTAGGCGCCCATTCCATTGACCGGCTAGGGCTATTTACAAAAACGGTGACGTGGTAGCAGACATTCAAGACTTAGGTGGCGTTTCCACCGACCTCGCATTGCAGAATGCAAATGACATTGACGGAAGTTAGAATTTTTCTTTTTATAGAAATCTATTAAAATGTTTGTACTTAACATATACCATGACGCCATTTTTTAATTTTAGTTTGTTTGTTTGTGATTTTACTGTATGATCATTGATCAATTTTAACTATGGCATAGAGGAAAATAAACATTTCCGTCAATTCTGCAATGCGAGGTCGGTGGAGACGTCACCTAAGTCTTGAATGTCTGCTACCACGTCACCGTTTTTGGAAATAGCCCTAGCCGGTCAATGGAATGGGCGCCTAAGCGAGCCTTCGCCATCGATGGTCGTAGTGACCCTGAAGGCCCCAAAAATCAATTTGCGACTAGATAAAGATTTGAACCGCGTGCCATTACTTCCACACAGACGACTGTCATCATAATATGGATTAACTCGCTAGAATGTATAGACTGTGAATGGGGTTCTGTCTATTCTCTAGCTAATTAGCTGTTTAGTCCACCAATACCATCAGAAGTAGTCATGCACAATAGAATAAACTTGGGCAGGTGACACTTGTCGACCTTGTGTCATACAAGTCATTTTAGTACTGTCATGCATTTCCTTGATGGCCCAGATTAGTCCAGTTGGCAGATATCTGGACCATGACATGAAGATCTCGGTTCGAGACTCGACATAAAAGGAAAAATTTTCCGCCTGGCCTGAGTCCAACCAACCCTAATGGGTTTCTTACCCTTCATCATCTTTAAATGCCTCTTCTATCGAAGATTGGCGATTATCATGGCAATTTGGACCTTGCCAGACTGCTCCTCTGAAAAGGGAATTCTTGCTTTTGCCTCTTGCCAAACCCTCGCGTCAAGTGTTTAAACTAGGATGCTCTTCTTCTGCCAAGAGCCTTCAGTTCCGCCCTCGTTCCTCATCACATGACCGAAGTATGTTAGTTTCAGTTTCTGAACCTTCAGCAGTAACTCGACTTTTTCATCCATTCACCTCAAGACCTTATCATTAGGGCCACGATCTCTCCAAGATATGCGCAGCATTCGTTTATATATCCACATTTAAAATACACTGATTCTGTTGTCCATAGCTTCTGTCAAAGTCCATCCCTCCATATAACGATGGGAACACAATAACACTTGCTACATTTTCTGGCCATGTAAAGCAGGTGGTCCCGGGCCTTCCTAGTTGAGAGTAAGAGAGGGGTTCATAGCTCTAACTCCGCTAGGTTGGCTTAATAATAGAACAAAAAGTCCTCATTTATTTAATAACATCGTCACCATTCTCAATCTAAGGCCCAACAGCAGATTCTGGCACCGAAGTACTTTCTGCCCCTTCGGTAGGGGGAAAATGCGGCTGCTGCGTATATTGCGCACCAGAATATCCCAAATAGAGCAGGAAAAGAGAGAGAGGATACTCTACCAGTAATCAGGCCTAGATCCTCGTTGTTTTGTCGTGCCATGGTAAATATTACTCCTTCCTCGCTAGTTCCTCGGTTCAGTTAAAAAAACTAATAAAAAACTGGTTTTTACTAACATAACTAACGTACAATGTCTTCTTTGCGTATCGTACTGAGGTGACATTTTGTAACCAACTCGACCAGACAAACCCCTAAGGGGGTTTTTGGTACCCAAAAATTGTATGCCTGTGTTATTGTATTGTTGCAATATATGCTCCTTGTCCAGGGAGTACTGGACAAGGAAAAGAAAAAAAAATTCTTTACAATAATTCGCTGGAAGCAAGGCGGTAGCCAGAAATTTTTTCGGGAGGGGCCCATCTGCCGTTAAGGTAGCTTCAGTATATTTAAAACTCTATACTATCTAGTGTACGCTGCACATATTTGGGGAGGGGTCCGGACCCCCCCCCCCCCTCTGGCTACGGCCTTGACTGGAAGGTCATTATTATTTTTTTCTTAGGACAAGCCAGTTGCTTATTATTATTATTGCATTGCGGAGATTTTTACGGACGTACCCGTTGAACCTTGTCCTGCCAACAAATCCATAGGTTTTCGGACATCATAGTATTGTTTCTGAATGAATTTCTAGCCATTGCCAAACTGTTTCACTCCTCAGTGTCAACCCACACCGACTAAAAGTGTCTATGGACAAGCTCAGACATGCTTACCACTGACATTGTAACAGGTGTTAGCTTGGCTTAACCAAGTATGGGAACGAGTCCTGGTTGTCTCATAAAACTCGCAATTTATTTACAAAGCGTTAATTAAGTTGAATAAAGAAGTGTCTAACAATGTAACAGTTAAGCAGTTGATGAGGAGATAGGGCCACAAATGTTTTATGACTTAATGCAATTGTAAGTTGACCTCTGGCCCTGTCTCGTGCTAGATATCGCTTTCAATTCACGACTTTTTTTTATTGCTTGTGTGCTACCACTGATTTCAGTGTTTTATGTCTTGTTTGCCAAGTCTGTTATCATTAAATGACGTTTTTATGCTGTGTGCGGTTCCAAACCCAAAGATACTGTAACGTGTTTTTTTTTTTTTTGTTTTTTTTTTTGTTACGGTAACAAAAATTTGGAATTTTGAGGTAGTCTAGTCCATTTAAAAAATTTAAAGAGACCAATAGGCCAACGTCTGCCTCTCTGGTTTTAGCCCTAGTATTGGGTACCCACTGAGTTTGACTGTTTGCTTAAGGTACTACACCTGTCTGCTGCTGGCGGAAGCTGGTAGTTAGCAAGTACCTGTCCTCAAGTCACTCCCATTATTACGAGTTCCACTTATCATTTCACCGACACGCCACTACTTTCGAGCTTGGGAAGTAGGCACGCATGCGACATAATACTCCAGAAATAGAGATGGCCACGCATGAGACGCAAATATTCCGGGACAAATGCACTACATGTGTGCATGATCATGATAGCAATCAGGTTACTTTGTTATTTAGCTTCCTGATTTATTTATTAAATAGGTTCACTTACGCTTATAGTGGGTTCTCATGCCTAGTTAAGGAGAAATCTTAATTTTTTTTTTTTTTTTTCCTTGTCCAGTATTCCCTGGACAAGGAGCATATATTACAAAAATACAATACATAATAATACCATCCCGCATCCCCAAGCTAGCGCTTATTTGGGACAAAAGACTCATACAGTGCTGCTAAACAAGGCTTAATCATTTATTTTATAATAATAATAATAATTATAAATCGTCTTTATTGAACAGAGTAGTTAGGGCCAGTGGCCCTTTCTTAGGCGCCCATTCCATCGACCGGCTAGGGCTATTTACAAAAACGGTGACGTGGTAGCAGACATTCAAGACTTAGGTGGCGTTTCCACCGACCTCGCATTGTAGAATGCAAATGACATTGACGGAAATTAGAATTTTTCTTTTTATAGAAATCTATTAAAATGTTTGTACTTAACATATACCATGACGCCATTTTTTAATTTTAGTTTGTTTGTTTGTGATTTTACTGTATGATCATTGATCAATTTTAACTATGGCATAGAGGAAAATAAACATTTCCGTCAATTCTTGAATGTCTGCTACCACGTCACCGTTTTTGGAAATAGCCCTAGCCGGTCAATGGAATGGGCACCTAACACTAAACTTCTTTCTAACTTTCTTACACTAAATCTTCTTGAGTTGCAATCTAAGGATTGGTTTGCAACGAATGTTGTATTTTTCTCCTCCACTCTTGTCTGTTTTGTGCGGTCCCTTTCAGTTCTTTGTAGGTGTCGCACCCTAGGTCCTTCATGACATCATCTAGGTACTCCTTCCTCTGTCGTCCTCTTGAGTTGGTGCCTTCAACGATACCCTCAATTATGTTCTTGAGGAGCCCTTCGTGTCTCAGAATATGCCCCATCCATTTGCCTCTACTTGTTGAAATGGTGGCCATAATGGGAGAAATAGAAGCAATTAAATTACTCGTGACTTCGTGGTATTTCATTTTAATAAACAAAAACAAAAACTTAGTGTTTTAGCAAAACTTGTTATAACTAGAATTAGTAAAACCCAAATAATCGTTAAAAAATTAACTTTGTCTAAGGAACCCACTGGTGTTAGTAAACAACTCTGAGCGCTTTCGGCAAGAACAGCCATCTACAGTGGGAAACCCACTAGAACGGTTCCACCTTATCTGCGATTTGTGACTTTCTCAACTCGAGGAGAAGATGCAAATTCCACCTTGGCATCGAAGTCGAAGCTTAGCGTTAAAACGCTTTCCATTTATTTTCAGATATGTGACCGAGAATGTGGGCGTTGTCGCTGCTGCTCCTCGCCGGGTCTTGGTCCCTGAATGGCGGATTCTTCGTTCCGAGCGCCAATATTCGGAAAGCTCGATGTTCCGCCACCTATGAACACGGCATGATTGGCATGAACTGTTCGGACGCCAATTTCCATCATGTGCCGCAGTACATTAAGAAAGATATCGAGGTGAGTTGCGTGTATATTTGGTTCGAGTTCCACACTTGCTACATTTACTCCGGAGAGCATGTAAATCAGGCGGTCGCGGAGTCTTCCTAGTTGAGTGTACGAGATGGTTTCATAGTTCTGCCAGGTTGTATTAGTAAAACAAGAAAAAGCCATAATATACATTCAATTGAGAAAAAAAAAAATAGTAATCATATCGCATACCTTTACGAAAATCATCTGTAGATTAATAATGGTGAAAGTAGCAATTTTACTTTTAGCCCAGATAACTCATTTTCACAACAGTCGAGCTTTAGCTCGGTCTCCTGATACTAAAGATAAATACAAGTATGATAGTGAATGTTACCTAGATTAAGTTTCCGATCGTATGGTGTGTTGAGTACAACTATGTAAACAAAGGCCTCGACTAAGTTACAAGCAAAGAAAATAAGTCTTCTGTCTTCTATGGAAAATCTAAGCTAATGGCCATGCAAAAATTGATACCTATCTAAGAAGTAGTTAAAACGCGAATCTAATTTTTTAGATCCTTAGATAATCTGCTAGATAGTTTACCCTTGGTACTTATTGCTCCATATAATTAATCTGTGTATTAACTTATTTAAATTGACGATGTCGTTATTTTATTTTATTTTTTAGATATTGGAGCTAAGTTACAATCGTATAAGGGAGCTGTACAATGATTCATTCGTGGACTTTACATATTTAAAATATTTGTATTTGGATGATAACAGTATTGCATACATAGAGTCTGGAGCCTTTGCCCCTTTGGTGGATTTAGAGGTGAGTTATATAGTTATATATATAATAGTTCGCGCCTAATCATTAGCCAAGTATTGCCGGTAGCGGGCAAACGTAGGGGAAAACTTGACCAAGTTGTGGGATTGTAAACATAAAAAGGAAGCATCGGAAAATGTTGTTGTTGTTGTTTCTAACGCCTGCTTGCAGCATTTCTGCTTTAAGCAACCCTGTCAGCCTGGTGGGTGGAGTGAGTCTGTTTGTTAACTTGAGGCACCCTAA
Organism: Psococerastis gibbosa; assembly: GCA_963971405.1. Taxonomy (NCBI): domain Eukaryota; kingdom Metazoa; phylum Arthropoda; class Insecta; order Psocodea; family Psocidae; genus Psococerastis; species Psococerastis gibbosa. The sequence continues at coordinate 21,221,456 of OZ020491.1, read as the reverse complement.
GGGCAGACTCTTTCACCTCGGGGAAAGGGGAGTTGACTGACAGGGTGGACCTCCTGATTATAGTGGAGCCCGAACCACTTGGGGAACATGGTAAAGTCACACGATTAAGTCGGAGGTGACCAGGACTCGACATGCCCGTAGACTGACTGGTATAGTCTCAGCGCGTTATCATGTCCCATCATGTTCCCCTGCCAACGATGTGCACACTACCAAGTTTGCCGCAGTTTGAAACATGCTCTGCTCTCATGGATTCAACATGCTAAGGCCGTTGGCACATCAGAAAATGTAAACAAATGTACAGGATTCAAATGAGTTGGTTACAAACGTGGCCAACTCCATTTTTTTCACAAAATGTGGTTTTGATCCGACCTTGCAGAAAATTTTAATGCACGTTGTAAAATAAAGTGACAAAAGCAGCCAGATAGCGCACAGAAACGCTGAGATGTCTAGGGTTAGTTATAAACTTACTGCAATTTTCAACAGAAAATCCGCTCTCCTGAAAAATTGTACAACTTGGGATTGTCCATGTTTGTAAACAGCCTCCTCAAATATGCAGTATTACCTCTTGTGATTGGGGGTCAATTCCCAATTATAGCGCCCATTATTATCTTATAAATAAATAATCAATTATTTGCAAACAGAAAAAAGTCCAATAAAATGCTAATCTGGAGAGTTCTCGCTTTGATTGTTGATTGGTTGGTTTGGGTAGAGCATTCTTCCGCGCCAATAGTAATTTTTTAATTAACCGCAACTTGTTGATAATCTAAACGCAAATGATCAGCTAATTGTCCAATAAAAGCTATGCATTTTAAAGTCTGCTTCATTGTAATTCAAATAATGAACAAAACCAACTGCGTTACATGAAATAAAAGTAATACGATTTGCCTCTCTCCATAAATAAACGATGGGCGCTATAATTAGGAACTGGCCTCCAATCAGAGGAGGGCATTTCGCCTCATTTCTTTTGTTTTACTTTTATATGCAAATTATCCATTTAGTGTTAAAATTGATTAAATTATTAAATTTTTTATAATTTTATTTCAGGTTCTGGACCTATCATTAAACTCGCTGCATCAAGTGCCACCTGCTCTTTACCATCTTAAACTCCTAAGAAAACTGTTCCTAGGTGAGAACCCACTGGGAAGTGTCATCTTCACGGAGGCTATGCTGTCCATTGAACAATTGTTCCTTCAGAAATGCAGGCTCAAGGATCTGCCCAATGTCGAAGTGTTCCCCAGGCTTACTGTTTTGAATGTGTCTTATAACGAAATTAAGGTATGTGACGTCATTTTGGATCATTTGATTGTGGTCTTTGTTTTGTTTTTGTAGCCCCATGTGGCAGGAGAAGAGGCCAATACCCTTTTATCGCCTTCCATCCGCCGCTTCCCTAAGTGTGCTTGGCCAAACTGTAGTAGTAGTAGTAGAGTTGTCGAGAATAGCAAATCCCTTAGAAGAAATGTCATCAGCATTTTGATTCATGATGTGTGCCTGTTTCTAACACCGGTGGCAGCCGCATGTCATACAAAATATAGAGGAGTATTTCTTCTAATATATGTGACATTTTTTATAGCGGATATTCCCTGTGAAATATGATTTTGTAAAAAAACGGAAATTCTAGTTGCTCTTAAAAAATTTATTTTAAGTTTTTTGTTATAGTCCACGCAAAATGAGAAAAGTATGGACATGGAATGTTTTGATCCTGTGCAACACTATAAAAATATTCCTTGCACCATTTTTGTTACCTTGATGCATTGGATGCAAGGCATAACAAAAATTGCGCAAAGAATATTTTTACAGTGTTGCACAGGATCAAAACATTCCCTGTCCATACTTTTCTCATTTTGCGTGGACTATACCAAATGACGTCTACTCAATCCAAGCACGGTATGGTTGCTAGGTAAAGAAATATAAATGGGAATGCATTGTTTGAAGTCACATCCCTTACTAGGTACTGTTTGTTACAGACTATTCAGGTTCGCCAGATAGCACCCCTATGTCGGCTGAAGGTTTTGGACGTCCGAAGAAATCCCAGTCTATTCGCCCGGGATGGCTTCTGTGATTGTCAGGTATTCAAGAAGTGGTCCTCGATACGTGGCATCAGAATATACCCGGCGGGTGACGAAATTTGCGGGATCTTCCTGAAGGATAAAAAAGAGTTTGATGACTCTACGTGCTCGTCCAATGAAACCAAGCTAATTTTCGATGTAAGTGGTTGCTTCATTTGTTTATTTTTGCTAGATGTGACAATATTAGAAGGTTTTAGATTTTATCCTTGTTGACCTATTGGTCAATTATTGGTAAGTACGAGTAATCGACCAAATAATGAAAAACCGTCACTTTGTGCTGGTAAGTGAATGAACGATAATTTTGACATGCCTCTTTTACACCTCTAGGCATTACCGATATTAGAGGATTTAGAAAAAACTGGACTAGGCGGGATTACGTCTTAGCCGCTGGACATCTACAGTTGTGACTAGGGTTGCCAGATTTACCAAACATAAAAACCGGACAGGGAGTCAATAGACCAATCTATCTAGTGTAAATTTGTATATAAAAAAAAAGTAATTGTATCTAGTCTTCAATTTAGTGAATTTAGGAACTTTTATAATACTTTGTAGTAGCCAGTATCAGATTTTTCAAATTATTTCGTTCTATCCTGTAGAAGAAAAAAAATGCACACTCGCGCGAAAAAACCGGACAAAGCATTGTCCGGTCAAACATTAATTTTTTCACCGGACAGAGGTACGAAAAACCGGACATCTGGCAACCCTAGACTTGTGACATGTGTTGTTCTAGGGATGTCCATTGATTTTTTTATGGGCCATGAACAACTGGCTGATCGGTGGCATAAATCCTTGGGAGTCGTCTAAGGGTGGCATAGGGGGGGGGGGGGGGGGATGTACTCTCGATTTAATAATAATAATCATTTATTTCCCAAATAGTACAGTACATAGTATATTCAGCAACGTAGATGATTGGAATCCCTCACTAGGTGTGCTTTTTTAGCACGTGGAAATGAGGTGCAGCCAGTAATTACAATACAGAGTTGAAATTGTCAAAAACTTACATTAATGAAAATAAACAATAGTGCGCTTTGTGCAATAAATGAATATTTGTAGGTACCTACTATACATTAAAATAAATATAGACAAGGCCTTCATGGTAACAACATGCGGGTGTTCAAATAAATATGACTTGCATTTCTTGCTAAATTCAGTCTATGTTTATTAGATCAGGGGGTAGCATATTAAATATCCTCTCATATTGATAGCTTAACTAACTAATAGTTGTCCTTCTTCCCGCAGGAAAGCTTCCTAGCCCTGAAGTCATGTGAAACGCAAGTTCTTGAGTACGGGACCGGACCAATCAGGATAGCCCGGTCGGTCTATTGGACATTGGGCGTAGTGGTCTCAGCCTTAGTGCTCATCATCTGCGTGGCGAGTGTCTACTGCGCCAAGCGAAGAAGGCGGCACATCCGTGAGGACCGCGACAGATCTGTCGAGTCACTCACAACCAAGAGCAGTTCTTGACGATGCTGCTGCAACGTGTGTACCGCCATTCTTGAATGTATTTGTCAGTGAGAACTACTCCAGCTGGGTACGTGCCTTTTTGTAATAAAAGGCAAATGTTTTGCTCGTTACACACGGACGATTCGACATGCGCGAGTTGCCGACGTTTGTTTCTTCATTGTAGCCAATGGGCTTGGTGAATTGTTGGTGCAAACCCACATAATCTACTTAAGAAGATTTCTATGAGGTGGCGTGTCCTGGGGAAACCCGTGCACGCTCGTACGGTCGGCTTCGCGCGACTAAGAAATCTTCAGAGGTTGACTCTGTGGTTACCCATTTGCTGCAATAAGTAAAAACGTCAGCAACTCGCGCGTGCCGAATCGACCGTGTGTACCGGGCCGAAGGGACAGATTTCATAATATTTTGAAACAAGGAATAGTCGGGTATTTTTTTTCGTTCCACAGCCGCAGGCATAAGAATTTATTTATTATAAATTACACCTTGGGATTAGGCTTATGCAGTCAACCACTTTGAAGCCCAATACAGCACATGATACGGTGAACCTCTTCTACTGACTTGACCTTCATTTCTTCTCGGATTTCGCACAATGGGCAGAAAGACTGTCACTACACCTATACGGTGAAGGTGTTCTGTGATAGTCACAAGCCGTTTCTGCCCGAAATTCTGCCACTGCGCGGTATATGGATAAAGTTTTCGGTAGCCTGTTTTTCTTCTGCTCTAGGTATAAAAGTGGCTACTTGAAATTCCATAAAAAAAATTGCAAGCTTTTATAGGAAACTTTCTTTTTTTTTTCACCTGAAATAAAGTAAGACAGTGGGGTAACTAGACTGCTTTTTGAGAAAGCTAGCATTTTTCATGAATTTTACACCTATCCATTTTCATGTCTTTGAGGCTGTGGAACGATAAACAATAATTAATTAATAAAAAATGCACCTTTCTACAAATAATTTTGAAATTTCTTCCTTATCGTAATTACTGTTGGTAGCTGTATTGTCGCGGTAGCTGCAGTGTAGTTGTAACTTATTAACGATGGGCCAGTACGAATAAAGGCAGGTAAAATGTCATTTTTTGAAATTCCAACTTTTCACGTGAAGCTAAAAAATAGTTTGTAATAATTGCCCTATTTAACTCGACTCAATGATTGTAAGTTCTGAGACCACTCAGCAGTGATTTTTACCTGTTGGCAATATGTACTACTGTCAGTACTGTGGTAGGGGAAGCCGAAATTGGTTGCATGGGTCTAGATGAAGGATGCCTAAGGCCAACTCTATTACAGTTAGCACGACAAAAATCTTAAAACTGAAACTGGCCTCTCAGTATAGTGCAGTTAATTAGGGGATTGTTAGAGTTTACCAATGAAGGCATGAGATGATATATTGCAATTTTTCTTGAGGGCATTATTAAATGAAAATTGAAAACTGGTTAAATATTGGGAACTGAATTTTACAATTTCTGGTGAGAAATTTGAGAAACACATTATTGGAGCGAAGCAAACCCAATGCAACCCTTATCCTTGACTGTTCAGTGTTCATCCATCCGACGCTGAGCCTACCAATGTTTGCCTGGAGTGCTGTTTTTCTGGAGCTGGGGACAACTTCTTAGTACATAGCACATGGCTTCCAGCCCAGGTCATGCCTGACGTCTCAGAAATGTCCTTGCTGCTATTGCCCACATCCTTGGCGCAGATAGGATCTTGTGAAGTACACCATCATTGTGTCCAACTTGATCGCGTAATATGTCCCGTTGTGCTGACAAGTAGTCCATCTTCACTGCCTGGCAACGCGAACAGATGTTATTGTCGGCCAGGGCTATTTTATGTAGTGCGCTTGGAGAGAGTCGTGTCCTGTTAGGCTGCGGAAGAGAGCTACTGACCCATGCCATTCCTCGTTCCTTGGGATTTTACCGTCAGATGCAAGGGCTGCCCACTTTTTCCCGCGCTTTTGTCTTTTAGCCTTCTGTTGCTCTGACGTGTCACGATCAGCTCTATATGGCTGAGGGCAACTCGTATTGATTGTAATTGGGTGGGCTTTGTAACCGCTGCACCTTTTTTGTTGCCAGGTCATCGGTTTTTTCGTTCCCTTTATTTTAAGATGAAAATCTAACTTTATTGTTGGAACCCGTAAGAGGCATTAAAATTTATATTTCTTAAGTAATTCATTGTGATTTATGAATACCATATAGAGTTGATTATTTCAATGAGTATTCCACATTCTAGTCTAGTTTTTTTGTACTGCACACTCTGATATAGCGATTCAAAACTTTCGTGTCTCTATCAGTAGCTCGCACGATCGTTGCAGTCTCAAATACACGGCGGTGCCGTGCAGTATTTTTTACATGGGCTTTTCAAGTGAAATATAACTGTTAATAAGGTGTAAAATTGTAATAGCTTAAAATGCTCCATTAGGCCATTTCTGTAACAATAAAAAACGAGTAATGTTGTTAATTAGTTCATTGAACGTCTGATTTTCCGCGGATTTTTAATTAGTTTAAAGTACTTAAAAGATCAATTCTTTCTAAAGGTGAATTGCTTCTAGGCTAATGGTCAGCCTAACAATGTTAGTTTGAAGTTTAATGGTATACTCATATTCATGGCTTCCGTATTGCTCTCTAATTGTGTTCATAGACGAACCAATGTAGTCTGATGCATTTCTTTCATCCAATGACGTACAAGGATGAATGCGTTAATATATTTCTTGTTATGATATAATGTATCCGACTAAGGTTAATGAACATCCTTAAATATCATATAATTACAAAGGCTTTCACGGCCGGAGTCTGATGAAGCAGGCTTTTGTCAATTTGAAAGCATACTTAAACTTTAGCGGTTGACATCTTCAGTGGTACTTAGTAGATTTCTATGATTATATCTCAACCCATTTGCTACTAAGCCTCCGAGATACAATCTTAGAAGTGTTGTTGTTTCTAACGCCTGCTTTCAGCATTTCTGCTTTAAGCAACCCTGTCAGCCTGGCGGGGGGAGTGAGTCTGTTTGTTAACTTGAGGCACCCTAAGGGCAGACTCTTTCACCTCGGGGAAAGGGGAGTTGACTAACAGGGTGGACCTCCTGATTATAGTGGATTCCGAACCACTTGGGGAGCATGGTAAAGTCACACGAATAAATCGGAGGTGACCAGGACTCGACAATCTTAGAAGTCGACGTAGTACCATCGAATGCGTCGACCCCGGCCCATCATGTTAAAATATTCTCTAATATAACCCGTACTTCATGACATCTTGCGTTGGGTTCACAAATGTGCAGGTTTTCACTGCTGATTAAAACATATCTTGTAGTAGTATTTGGTTTTTACTTAACGTATGTTAATTGTTAGCAATAGTATTAATTAATTGTAATATTTCATAATTATTGGGACTGAGTTTATGACTAGCATGTACAATAATCATTTACAGTGTTTGTGAAATCAAAAGTCTGCTTTGGGTTGCCAAACGTCTCGGGGCTTGTGCATATTGTGCTTTTGATACATTTATACAGTTGAATTAATAAATATTTTTTGAGCTTTTCTACTAACTTGTATACATAATACAGACTGAATTAATAAATTGCCTTAGTACAACGTGTTTCTTGTAGCGTTCGGGGGATATTTTTTTTTTTTCAATTTCAAGGGAATGTCTTAATTAGTAGTATTATTTCAATTATGTAATAGATTTCTTTAATTATTGTAAGAAAGAGCGGAACTGATCAAATAAATAATGACTAGTTGTTCTTTTACTAAGCCAACCTAGCGGAGTTAGACCTATCGAGCCTTATCTTACACTCAGCCGGGAAGGACCGGGACCGCCTGCTTTGAATGCCTTCCAAAGCATGGCCCGAATATGTAGCCAGCGTGGGACTCTAACCAGCAACCTTTCGGGTGAAGGCCAAGGTCCGTCTACATGTCCTTGTCTTTATTCAATTTACAAATTTTTTGCAATCATTTTCATCAGTATGAGTGCTTGCTATTGCATAGTATGTGTCAATAATCAAAATTGAAACAATTGTTAAGGCTGTCAGTTGCATTAAGATGTTTGTATTCCTGAATATTATTAATAAATATGTAGTATAATTACTATACATTAATATTATAAATTTATAATGGTTTGTTTAGTCATTCATAACATCGAATTATACAATATTATTTATAACTGAGGAGCATGTCTGCAAAATGCGATTTGTCACTTTAGGCTGTAAATGCAGGAAAGTCAAAAAACTTTTACAATCTAAATACTTTTAATTATGGGATGTAATATTTTAATTAATATTCTTTTTACTACATTACTATTCAAGAAAATTACTTTTTTGTGACAAATCGCCTTTTGCATACATGCTCCTCAACTGTGTTAAAATGGGAAAATGGTCTGTGAATTTTTCAACTTCCGACTTCCTGTTCCTATAATCTGGTTCTGTTGTCGATTATACTTCTAATTGGTAATTAATTTGTAATAATTGTGACAGTTTTATTTATGAAACAAATTTATTATGATATTTGTCCATTGTCCGATAGAGGGTTCGGTGTCATTTTAAATTTTCAAAATCTTTTCAAAATCTGATGCATCTGATCTGAATTGATTTTCATTACTAGGCTACGAAAGTCATAAAAAATGTAATGTTTAAGTTTGAATTTATACGTGGGTAAATGTAAAGATATTTTTTTAATTCTATTGTGAATTGATTTTTTTGTTTTTTATAAAAGTAGAATGCACGTTTTTCTCGACCAAAATGTATAACTCATTACAATATGATGTATAAAATGGGGTTAGATAAATTACATTTTTGCTGAGTTAAGTAGCCTAGTGAACTAATTAAATCTGAAGAAAATCTGATTTTGTAGTTCACAAAGGAATCATTTTCCCTTAAGAGAATGAAGGTTGGCGAGGAGCTTGTTTGTAATGTAAAAAAACATAGTAATTGATAATTGCTTCGAAGCAGCCATTATAGGTGTAGATCTCACGGTGGATTTTGGTTTGAACAAAACCTTAATCAAATTAATATGTGAAAAACTCAGATGTGCTTTAGACTAAAAAGATATCTCCAACTGTTATAGCTCTTGATCAAGGTTCTTGTTCTTATAACTATCCTCGCAATGTCACAATACTAGTTGGGTTCTGCAGCAGGCCTACTATGGCATTTGGGTCATTCTGAAAAAAGTGTCAGGTTTAAAGGTATTTTTTTTTAAAACTGAAATCTTTCCAAATGAACGTTTAAGGAATCAATTGCCGCGCTACAGCATGGAAACAATGGATTGCTGACATTCGCTTCACAGAAAAGTAGCTATTTAGCCCGAAATAACAAATTTTTTGAAACGTTTGTGCACGGAGGGGACAATCTAGTGAATGGAGGGGACATTATTGATGATATTTTGGATTATTTTCAATAAGCCTGCGCAGATAAATTTAGTAAAACGGAATTTTAATGCTGCAATATGAATAGATATTATTTGTGGGAGTTTTTTTTCCTGTGCCGTAATTACTACGATCCAAATATGACATATTTTTAAATTTCGTGCACGGAGGAGACTTAATTGAATGAACGGAAGAGAATCTTTAGGTAACCTTCCACACAAGTTCGCCCCTTGAGGTGAATTCAGTAAGAACAATTTCAACCCTAAAATTTTCCTCGGTAAATTGTTTTTTATTTAATTGACCCATTAGAATCATATGCAGTAATGCACCTAGGGACAAACTAATGAATGGAAGGAAACCACAGAAGTAAACTTTTCACTGCAAGGGCAACGATGAAATAATTGTAAGCGTTTGCGAATTGCGATTCATGTATTTTTTATTCAATGAATCCTGACAACTCAGGAACACTTAGAAACCCTCTTTTCAATTGCTCGGGCTCCTTAATTTTTTTCACTATTTCTGACCAATAGTAAAAAGAAGTATCTTTTTTTATAGGCCACTTCAAAAACTTTCGGCCTTTCTCCAGGCAGGTAACTTGAACGCCTTCACTGTCCTTTTCCAAAACTTTTCCTGCATAATAGCTTTTATTGTATGAAACTATGATCCAATCTCCAACCCCAACTTCTTCGATCAGATGGGGTTCAAGAATGCCTCTATGGCCATCTTCATTTTCGGAATCAGTGTATACATCTTGAACTTTTAGAGGTTTAACCATCAAACTTATTTGCCCAAGGAAAAAGTGTTTGCATTGAACAGGATTTTCACACTGTGTGCAGGAAAGGGCTCGGGCCCTAAGAACATCTGGCTGTTTTTTGTCCCACGACAAGTTATGAACCTTTAGTGTGCCTGTAAATGGTTTGATGTCAATAAAAAGCTTGTCCATATCTTCAATCATATTCGCTTCAATCTTGTGCATGCGCACAGCCTCTGTGTTGTCTTGGACTACTTGAAGTAGACTGTCCGCGTTAATGATCTCACCCTTTCCTAGTGCAACCATGCGGTCAGCCGTTCTTTTTATGGTACCCCCAATGCCATCTGGAGCGCCTTTTCCGTGGCCAGCCTCCGTGTAGTGCCACTGAATTTTGTGGGCTTTTAGTGAAGGTCCCAGGTATTTGCCAACCAGAGAAAACATCTTGCGGTTCCTGTACTGTGTCGTTGGCCCGTCGCTGACGAAGTGTACACATGATATACTAGACAAACCAAGCAGGAAGTCAATAATTGGCCTGAGGTGCGCGCATATGGCTGCTGGGTCGTGGCGAACATTGTCACTAATAGTGGCAAATGATTTATGCAGTAGTGAGCCATTGCTGTCAGTTCGATAATAAATAACTACAGTGTGCAACGATATTTGTTCCTTTGAACCACCAAAGTGGGCACTTTGCACTTCCCTTGTGTAGGCAGATGTATAATTTTCGGAAAAGTCCATGTGGACTATTGCCGAATCACTCGTCAGTTCTGCTTTAATTCTGTCGATCGCAGCTCTCTGGTGCTCCATTTTTCTTACATGTCCTACAAAGGTTGGCCACAAGGCAAAAAAGATATTCACAAGCTCTAACAGTGTGCATACTTTTTCTTCTTTTACTGTTTTTTTGCACAGCTTTTCCTTCCCTTTTGAAACAATAGGAACTGTTTTCGTCCCCCAGTAGTGGTACACAATCTCACTACTACCATTAAACTCTTCAATATCAATTGATTTATGTTTGCAATTGCTGCAAGTTCGTGCTAGGCAAGGGGACGACTTATTTTGTTCACTGCAAATTATGGCATTAATCACATCGTAGGTAGAACGTTGCGCAATCACCTTATGCTGATGCAATTTGCTTATCACTAAGTTCATATTCTCATGTGTTATACAAAGACATGTTTTTTTGCCGAAGTCATGGGGGACAATCCAGAATGGTTTCAGCTTGCAGAAAGTCGCATAGCAAACTTTGACATTCGGATGCAACAACTTGAATTTTTTAAACAAAGTTAGAAGTGTATCATTCAATACACGTCTTTGTTTCTTTTCACCCTTCAGAGATTTAAATTCTTTTTTTCCAGCACATTGCGTGCTAAACTCATCTCTCTCCAAAAACATTCTTATCTTTTCTCTCAAATTCTTTGATTTGGTTTTAGCCATTTGATCTTCTTGCAGTTTTTTCTTTCGCAATACAGAAGGCGCTATTCGTCCCAAAAATGACCTGAAGTGATACTTCTCAATAATTTTACCACTAAGGAGCTCCAGAAATGATTTTTTCTTTTTATAAGACAGGGTCTTTGTGTAGTTGGTTGCGATTTGCGCTTTTAAGGCTTCATTGAACAGTAGCTCTCGCTTTGCCTTTTTATTCCTATCAGCAAGAGGAAGCATTTGGTCCACAACTTTTCGTGGCGACGGTTCACCATGTCCTTTTTTGTCAATTCGATGGCACCTCATTTTGTATTTGTCTCGACTGGCTTTCATCTTCTCTAACTTTAGTTCCAACTCTTTAATTTTCATGTCTTTAATCTCTCTGCATGTTCGACTTCTTTTTTTGCCGCTTCTTTTTTGATGACTCTCAGGATTTGGAGAAGCCAATGGTGGAGTTCGAGGGGGTGAATATGCCATTATTTGTTCACCTAACCTGAGAGGTTCCTTTCTCTGTTTGCGAAGTCTTTGAGCTTTCTTCTTCCATGTCTTCCTCACTTTTCTTATTTCTCTTTCAGACAAGTCCTTGGCAAGTTTAATTTTGCCCTCGTTCACGCGTTTATGATATCTAAGTCTTTCAGCTTTCTTCATTTCTGCATGAAGCTGTGGATTTAGCTTAATTTCTTCCCTTTTCTTTTTCATTCTTACTCGATTTTTCTCCCTCAGCTTTCTTAAATCTTCTGCAGTTCTTTTTACTTTCATATCAGTACAGTATCTGAAATAATAAAACATAGAATCGTTAATTGCGACGTGCTCACGGAGCATTATTCTAGTCTTCAACCCCTCCACGGTGCCTTTACTGTCCCCTCCGTGCAACTACATTTAGAACGGAGGGGACAAATCTTATTTGTTAATTTTTTCATGGCAATAGCTTTTAGGTTAGAATACTCAGCCGCAAGAATTGAGATTAACTACTAACCTTGACTAGTTTAAAAAACAAAAATGTATACATTTTTAATAATATAAATTATTTTAAACATGCACAAAGGGGACGAATCATGTGAAACGAAATAATTATAAAATATTTACCTGATTAAAAATCGGCTTCTAAAATACTCACACAATGAAAACACAATGGCTGCCAACAAAACAGAAATAAACCTGTCTACTGCCACGTCCAACGTGGCAAAAGATCAATTTCCGGCCAAAATAAAAATTAAAATTGGCGCGGAAAATGGCTTGCACGGAGGGGACGAAACTTGTGTAACATGAATTCCACAGATGTTTTTGAAATGTCACAATTTTTTTCTTCAGTATAAGGGCCAAACAATGCATTTCTTAGCATGTTTCTTCACTGTTTATAATAAAATAAATGTTTTAGACATTTATTAAAAGAACTGATGTTTAGTCAATTGGACCGGGATGGAGTGAGTAACGCGCACGGAGGGGACATTTTGAAGCCGTTTTGAACAATCTGTAGAAAATAAAACAAAAATTAACACGAAATTTTTGTGATATTATGAAGTTTTCATTTCCTTCTTGATGATAACCATAACATTATAATTAAAATGACATTAATTTAAAAAAAAAATACTAGTAACAGAAAACTGACACTTTTTTTAGAATGACCCATTTAAAGAATAACGTACATTGGGAATTATTTAAACCATTTTAATATCGGTAATAAAATTGACCTATCCCACAAGACGGAATTAATTTTGTTTTTGTCATGTTAGTACCACTTGCAAGACGTTATACGCAAGTTAAGCTTATGCAAAATTAATCCCTGTTGACTAAACAATCAGTAATATTAGTTTCTTCCAGCCTGCCGTACTGGCGTAAATAAAGTTAAATACATTGAGGATTAATTAGAATAATTTATTCGTATTCCCGGATAAGTTATTCTTTATCGTCATGGTAGGCCTGCTGATAGCGGAGGAAAGCATTAATGGAGACCCAAGTTAACATATTAAAGCTCGTTTATAAGCCGAAATATTTTCAGCAATAGTTAGGTAGCCATTTTCATGTAGATATTTTTGTACTTTAATAGATTAAGAAACAGGCTTGGTTGTTAATGGACCAATTGTATTGGCTTAAAAATTAGTAACATTGTGATTGTATTGTAGGCTATTTTAATGTTTTTGTTTTGAAAATGTCCCTGTCCTTGTAACGATTTTCATTTTTACAAAATTATCTTAGTTTTATTATAAGGTATGACACCAATTTAGGTATGTTTGTTATTGCTCCCAAAACTATAGTAAGTTAATACACTCTTACAGTATTTAAATTCCTCTTAACGAGGAAATTGAGGTGTAATTAGAACCCAAACGATTGCTCAGCGATTATTTCTTGAACACTTACCTTACCCACCGGCGCTGACTCGTATCTGTACTTGGTTAAGTCATGATTTCGCCTGTTTCAATGGGTCAATGGTACAAGCTTGTCTCAGCTTGTCCATTATCGCTTGTAGCCGGTGTGTGTTGACATCGAGGCTTATACCAGTTTGCCAATAGCCAAAAATGCATACGGAAACAATATAAATAATGTCCGAAATCCATGGGGTCGTTGGCATTGGACAAGGGGATCTATGGTCCACTATAATTAGGCCTGGATCCACAGCAAGTCCTTCAGGACATAATTACTACTACTACCCCTATTTACCTCTTCCATCCATCCATGCCTTGTGCCCTCCGCCGCCAACTTCGATCTCTCAGTACATGTAGATCCTCCTTAGGGGGTTATTCCACTTTTCATTTTTTCTTCATTTGTGCATTAAAAGTTGATCATATTTTTGTTTTAATGAGACTATTATGTAGATACTTAAGTTATCTATTATATTGTAACTTAATTTATAATAGATAAGTTAGGTATCTATATAATGAGACTATTATGTAGATACTTAAGTTATCTATTATATTGTAACTTAATTTATAATAGATAAGTTAGGTATCTATATAATAGTCTCATTAAACAAAAATCTCATCACTTTTTTATGCACAAATGAAGAAAAAATGACAAGTGGAATATCCCCCTTAGAGTTCTATATAGGAGGAATGCTACGTGGCCTGGCCTAGCCAACACAAGCGCGCTTACTTAGCCTTCGTGACCAAGACAACTCTGGTAGGATCCCACTCTCCTTACTGGTTCAAAATAGGCCCAAGCTTATTCGTTTAATAGCAATCCACTGCAAACAAGCTAAAAGTTCAAATGTACTTCAAATAATCACTTATGTTTTGTTACTTGTACGTAAGCTAAGTTAATATGGATTAAACAATTTATATTCTGCGCTATGTTATTTAAATGGCCCATCAATACCGACTTGCAATAAAGAACCAGTAGAATCAGGGCTGATAGGCCGTGGACGATATGAAAGTGAACTTCCATACGTTTCGTCAACATCTGCGGTTGGCATCTTCAGTGTCGCTGTGTAGACTTCGAAGGTTGTACCTCGGTGGCCCGGATGCTACTGGTTTTTCATACGACTCCGGCAGTGAAATCCTTTGCAGTTACCTACATATACAGAGTTGCACTATTAAGACACAATCGGAGGGGGAAACTGGAAAGCCGTATAATATCGTAAAGCTCCCAAAAATATCAGGGCGAACCGAAAAAAAATTTCTGAGCATTATGATGCATTATATGTAGGACCTCTTTCTAACACGGATTGGCCGCAATTACTCAATATGAATTGAACAAAACGATAGGTGTGATAGTCCCGAGAAAGGAGTTCAAGAACTGTGGAAAAGTTGTGTTAGTGGCGACCACATCCATGTCTTATAGCGAAATTTCTGCTATTTAACGAATATTTGTAACGATATTACCTGTGAGCGTTGTAGCATCTCGTCAGTTCCTCATAAATGTTATTACAGGTTAATATCGAAGTTAGGTCCCGTTTGTATGTTATACAAGAAGTCCTCTTCCATGTTACTTAATGCTAATATGGAAGTCTAATATATGAATGTCTTTTAAACTACAGTATGTTAATTAAGACCTTCTGCATTTCAGCATCTGCATGGTCAAGTTGTTTGTGTTTTTCAGTTTAAAAATAAACTTTGAGTGATTTCGTACCTGACAACTTTACTAGACTAAGAACCAAGGAACTTGACCAACTTCTGTATCTGACAACCTTAATTGGCTAAACTTTTTGCACACTTACAATTGGTAAGAACTTGGCTTGTTACACGAAGTGTTTTGGTTGGGATATCGAAATTTCTGCTAATTAACGAATATTTTTAACGATATTACCTGTGACAATCGACTTTGTATAGAAAACTAGTGTGAAGTAGGTAGCCTTCTCCGATTTTGCTCTGATCATATTCTAGACATGGCTCCTGTGCGGAGGTTAGGGGCATCCCTGCTGCTGCTGCTGCTAACTGGGTGGGCTAATCTGGACGGTTTATTCGGAAGTCCTAACCGGTGGTAGCGGGGTAAGGCTAGGGGCCTGCTAAGGTTACCTGCCTGGCTCGACTCGATGTTGCTATTGATTTCGACACAGAAAACGTAATGTAATACAGTCCTAATAATGATTAACCTACGGACAATATTTCATGGAAATTTTGATTTGCAAAACAAAAGTGGATTGTGGGGTAGGTAGCCTACCCTACATTATATACCTCCTCTGAGATTGCTCTTTATCGATTCATAAAGGCTTCTATACGCAAGTTGTCCATTGCAAAGTCCGTCATGAATTGTAGGAGTAACTGAGGCCAAATCACATAACAGCAGTGAATGGAAAAGAGCCTACCATACCGCTGACTCCACATATGGACAAAAAGCGAGGAAAAAGGCCAAAAGGGGGATTAATATCGTTGGGAAAAGTAAGTATGCAAGTTGTCCATTTATCATATAAATTTTTTGAAAAAAAAAAATTGCGCCAAACTTGCCAGGTTGACCAATACTAACCCATGAAAACATTAAACAATGACGTCACACAAAGTCAGGAATAACAAGATGGCGAAAAATGGCAATTTACTGAATTTGTGATTATTGCAGAAGTTAAATTAATTTTTGTCTCAGAGTTAGAGAATGATTGATGATGATGGGGGAACAGTTTCGTACTAAAGTTGACCAATATTCTCCGAAAACTTCACCTAGGGGAGGAAGATCCCCAGTGGTTAGTCGGCAAGACTCAACGGGAACACTTAAAACCACAATTTCTCTCGGAAAGAACCCGTCAATCGTCCACATTGGACCGTTCTATTTGATGAAGGAGCCCCCGGGTTAGTAAATATTTTCTTCATAGATTTATAATTTATTTATAGAAATTGGTAGTATCGACCTGTTTGCCTGTAAATGACTGAAAAACAGCGAAACCAATCCTTTTACAGTAATTTAAATTGGATGTGGAAAAGACAAAAGACAGCTGTATTTGTATCTGCAAATTCTAGAAAAAACAGGCGTGCTAATTTTATTATATGTATTGACCCTGCTTGCTTCAGGAACACTACGAAAAATTCTTCTATTTATGTGTATTATACATCACTAAACCAAGCTTGTTCATTAGTGTCAAGCTTTCCTCAAAATTTAAAAGATCCTTGTTAAGGTAGTATATGCAGACACATGAGTCTTACGATACTTTGTTACAGGGGAATCAGAACTCACGGGGGCTACCAATTTGATGGCCTATCATGGCCTCGAGCATTCATATAGTAAATTTAGTGGCAAGAAACTGAAGGAGCAACTCTCGTCGTTTCTGCCGAACTTGCCTGGCATAATTGACGCCCCCGGATCTCAAGATAACAGCTCTCTGCGGTCAATCATAGATAAACCTCCCATCGGCGGCAAAGAGTTGCTTCCTCTCACCAGTGTTCAGTTGGCTGGTTTCAGGCTTCATCCAGGGCCGGTATGTACTTTTCTTCTTCTTCTATCTCATTTTCCAAATTGAGTTGGATATGCGTCTTTTTAAGCCTGAGTGTTCAAAATGTTTTGTAAACAAGAAATTTTGCTCATTTTTGGACGAAACTAATTTATTGCTCGTTCCACAGATACAAAGATAACAAAGTGAACAGATAAGAAACTCATAAAAAATACAAGTTATCGCAGGAAGTTTACATTTTCTGAACTAAAATATTACTGCTTCAGAAAAATGGTACAAAGAGCCTTAAACTCATTTTGTAGCACAGTTGTAAATCTGTAGGGGAAATAGACAGCTTTCACAAAAAGCTCGTATTTTTTAAGATTTTTTTATCTGTTCCCTCATATATCGTTGTGGCTGTAGAACGAGAAATTAATTTCGTCAACAAATTACGAAAAATGCCTTGTTTACAAAACATTTTGAGCACTCAGGCTTAAGCATTATGACGCAACGGTGGGTAATGGACAAAGATTGATTGATTTGCGCCGTAGCTTCATATTCTGATATGTTAGTGGGATTAAAATCCGTCCCGTATAGTTATGCCAGAGCCTATTAGATCTATACAAGTGTCTGCACGTTCAGATATTTTTAATTTAATGAGGTTCTGTAGGGACAGTTTTGGTCACTAGGTTCGCTGACGACAAACCATAGAAATACATTAACTGGAGCGGCGGGAGCCATAATACGCCTTACAAGGCACCCGTTAACCATAAGCCAACTATCAGAGATAAGTGCCAACGCAAACAATATCGAAGTCTTACACATTGCAGCATAGCAGAACGGATACCTGGACCCGGTCAAAAACTCTGTACTTAGCTTGTGCAGGCTACACTTATCACCGATATCCATATTATTCAAAATGGCCGCCGTTTGCTTGGGAAAACTAAGCTCATAGCATCTAATTAATCCTTTAAATATTTTTTATAATATTTTTACTACGCCTGGACCTTATTTCGCTGCATTTTATTTAAAATATATATTCTCCATGATTTATAGAAAAATATCACTTTAAAATAATACATAAATAAAATAATTTTAAAATATTATTGAGGCTTATGGAAAAATCAACGCTTTGATGTCTTAGCATCTGGTGCTGCCATCTACAAAATGACGTCACAAATGAACCTCATTGTTGAATTCCAATGTTTCAAATCGCTTTCAGAAGAAAATTAAAATTAATATGTTTTCTCCAAAATAGCCCCAACAATTTTCTTTAAATTCACATTTATTGTAGTCGTTATTAATTTAAAGAAAGCCCAATAGGTCGCTTGCCCCTTGATAGTTTGGTTCTGGAGGCCAAAAAATAACTCAATTTTCATGTAAAATGACTAAAAAATCATTTTTCTTTGGAACCTTTGTATCGATGCTTTCTAACATCTGATATGTTTTAGGTATTAAATAGAGTAACAAAACCGAACAGGTTGCTTTCCATAGCAAAGTTTTGATTTTGAACAAAAAAAATATATTTTTTTTTAAATAAATTTTGGTTAATTCATGCCCCTATGCATGGCATGCCCTGCCATTTTTATCGTGCTTTATTATATTTGTCTGCCGGTTCTAGACCATACAATCGTCCCATCGATCAATATTATGCTTTGGGATAGGAAAGTAGAGGCAACAGAAATTTAAACCTCGGACAATTATTTACCGTGTTACTACTCATATTCTGTCTCGGTACCTACCTATACTAAATGATAAATAGGAATGTATGTGCGGGTTTTAACGTACCGCTTTTCCTTTGAAAGTATCCGAATGGCGTCCTGCCCCATTCGGATAATTCTATTATATTTTATAAAAATATTACAATATTAATTGACACTAATAGCAACATATATATTTTTCAGTTGCCAGAACAATATCGTTATGTGAACCAAGCTCCTCAGAAGAAGCATAAAAATAAGCATAAGAAACACAAACACAAACCTGGAGAAATGACTTCGGTCGAGGCGCATGGAAGTGAACCAGGACAGGATACTCATGAGAAAAAGCACAAGAAACAGAAGCGACATGAGGATGAAAAGGAGAGGAAAAAGCGTAAAAAAGAGAAGAAGAGGAAAAAACAGAAACATAGTCCAGAACATTCTGGCGCCGTGACACCTAACCATCATTCTAGTAGTTGAGGGGGAATACCATATACAAAGAGCTCTAAACTTGTACATATTGTAGTTGGGAAATTATAGGCAGTTTAAAATACTGGGGCTCGTATTGTATTACAGACGCAAGCCTGAGTTATCAACATTTGCAAGCATGCCATAGCACGACTCATAAGCGAATTAAGGAAACACATAAGTCAATACCTAGCAACTGCGATCATGGCTTCGCTTATGAAAGTAAGCTTGAGAAAATTTAAATCAAACTTCTGATGCGACACTCAAATTAGCTTTGTGATATTTTTGTAAGAAACCCAAATTTATTACACCAGACCAATAGGTATCGTGATCACTGATCGAAAATTGTCTCTTGAAACTATTAGGCGATCTTGTCAAAAAGTTGTAATACTAAAAATTAATAAATATTTCAGTGCAGTGCGTGCCTGTATGAGAAACAGGGAAGCAACAAAAATAGTTATTTTTGTAAAACTAACGGTAGCCAAACGAAGACGGCGGCGTAAGAGTGACGTCCTAAACGTTTAGTATGGGAGTTAGTTTGAATTCTGCTAGATGGCAGAAGCCATTCTTGGTTATACCGCAACTTGGAAATTGCCAGTAGCCTACTGGATGGTTCATCTAACTTATTTCTAGGACATCCTGACAAAATATCGGAAAAATACTCGGTTTTATTTAGAAAATTGTCAATGGATACAGTACAATACATTATTATTATTTAACGCACTCAGTATTATTATCTCATTAATAGCCAAACCGAGCAAATTTCAGTTAAGGCTTGCATATAAACATAGGTACAAAGCAAGTGTCTATTATTTTAACAGGTGAAGGAAATATATAAATAAGGACTTTTTTTGTTCTATTACTATAAGCCAACCTAGCGGAGATAGGGCTATAAAGCCCTCTCTTACACTCAACTAGGAAAGCCCGGGACCGCCTGCTTTACATGCCCTCCGAAGCATGGCCAGAAAATGTAGCAAGTGTAGGACTCGAACCAACAACCTTTCGGGTGAAAGAGTCCGTACCACCACTCTACATGTCCTGACTGGAAAACGCTTATAGACAGCCCCTGGGTAACAAGCCAGTGCGCTCTTGTTAGCAGTTTACCTTTCGGTTTTCAAGGACGGATCCTTAGGGGGGGGGGGGAGGGTGGCCCCCGAGTGAAATAGCTTTATACTAGATAGAATGGAATTTTGAAAGAAATAAAAAAAAAATTATTACTCAAGTAAAAGAAAAGAACTAAGAACTTGCTTTGTTAATTCACTAAAAATAAAAGTCCATAAAAACAACATATTTTGGAGTGCTGAGTTTCTACGTAGCTTGTCCTGCCACCAGCGGGCGATTAGTATTAACTTATTCCGGGGCTAAAAATATAAACAAAACTATTTTGAATAACACTTTCCATTGTAAAATTGTTTACATTTTGAATCCTAGGTTAGGATTGAAAATAATCGCCACATCTAATTCCAGCCATTAAAAACATTTATTACATTTATATAAATATTAAAAAAAAATTTTTGGCGCGTTCGAATGTCTCATCTTTCCTATATACTGTAGCACTCTAGCTCAACCTACGTCAGCATGCCGGCCTGAGTAAATATATAGGTCACAGTAATCTCATTGTTATTTAATTAAGATACATAGTTAACGAAGATGGTGGCATAAGATTGGCTACGGTGTGCAGACAAACCAGCTTCATTTCCTGCGTGTATACAATGCACTGACGTCAAACAATAAATCCGGCCATTAAATTTGACAGTTACCGGAATACCCACCGACGCATCATTTTCCTTATCAAATCATGGGCAAGACGGACTCCGCAGTTCCCATTGTTTTACCTGCCCCCTCCCCTCCACACATCAATTAGTAGTATCACGTGGCGTTTACGTTTGGGTCTGTCTTAGCTCAGTATAGTGAAGAGTTGGCTAATTAGTGGACGTGTGATGGGGAAGTAGTGCGAGAAGAGTGTGCCATGCCGCCCATCGCGGCTCTACTTGTCCTCGCATCTATGGCAGTGGCTTCTTCTCTTGGGTGAGTTGGCTACAGCATTATGGAGGGGTTTCCACATACGTCAATGGTCAATGGTAAATATGGTTTTGACGTGGTAGCAGACATTTTTAGTATGTCTTTAATGTCTGCTAAAACGTCAATACCACATTTACCATTGACCATTGAAGTATGTGGAAACCCCGCCTATTATTAGTTATTACAATCAATAAATAAGAACCAGGGGTTCCCAAACTGTGTTCCACGGACCAAAGTAAGAAATAAGCTGAGATATTAGAAATTTGAAGTAAAATACAGTAAGTCTTGGCACTGAACTAATATATAAAATTCAACCGATACCAGTCCTAAACATTTAATCAAATATTATCATGGAATTGTAGGCACAAATCATCCTAGAATTTGACGATTTTCCTGTCGCAGCTATGGTGCCACGGTGGTCCACGGAAAATCATAAAATAATCTAATGGTCCACGGACAAAAAAGGTTGGGAACCCCTGGTCTATACTACATTTCCTCGGACATACCCATTGAACTGTTAAGATCTTATATCTCTTCTTACAGGGTCAGGCCTGCAGAAGAGAAGACCGCAGCATCAGGCGAAATAGTCGTCCGTTTTGGCATGCGTATGCAGAAGACCTCCGACGGTGCCAGACTGGTGTTCAACATTGAGCCAGAGCCGGAGACTTCTGCTACATCAGTAGTTAGGTAAATATAATAAATAAAATAAATAAATGCTCATATACCTATCTAATAATAGGCCTTCTGCTGCACCTACATTTCTTGTCCTCAATGTCATAATAATGATTCACTCTTTGACAGCTGGATTAATCTTTTTCTTTCTTCTTTCTTTTCCTTACCCAGTGTCCCCTGGACAAGGAGCATATATTTACAAAATACAATAGACATAATGATACCATACCTCTTGATTGGCACAAAGGACTTAAATTTATACAGTGCTGCTAAAACAAGATATTAGGCCTACCATATTATTTTTTCTTATTTTAAAATTATAATATTTTATTTATACTGTTATTATTTATTTACTTATTTATTTTTTATTTTATTTTTATTTTATTTTTTATGTTAATAGTCTGCTTTTATTATTGTTCCCTTCCATTAGTCCCATTGACCAACCATTTTTTTATCCCCGCTTTTAACTCACCCATCTGTTTAAATTTTAGGGAGATTCATCTACCTATTGAGATGGCGACCAATGTTCGACTTTCGGAAAATTTCTTCACAACTTTTCATTTCATGACCCCCTGAGCCTAAAACCACCCTCCGTTCAAAATTTTATATATATATATATATATGTATATCGATTTTAGGAAACACTCTAACTTCCGTAAATATTATCTGATTTGGATGAAACTTGGCCCAAAAATTGATCATACAAATGCCTTGATCGAGTTCGTTAACCAGCTAGATCCGCTATTTAGTTATAAGATGGCGGCCGATTGAAAACTTATATAATTCATATCTCAGTCAATATTGGTCGCAGAGGAATGAATTAAAATCTGGCTGAAAGATCGTATTATTTTGGCTGTATCCCCCCCCCCCCCCCCAGCTTCGAGCATTGTAAGACGTGGTTCTTACTTCATAGTCCCCTTTGCAGCAATATGAATATAAGTATTCTTTTTTTAGCTTTGTAAAATCTACAGCTATACTTTACAACTATTAAAAAATGCGTAAAACTCTACAATTTTTCTATTATGTTATCAATTTTTTCTTCAATCCTGCCTGATGACGTCATAAGGTCTACTTACTTTTGCCCCCGCCATATATTCTAAAACTTTACGCCTCTGGGTAGCGTAGAGGAAAAGCAGGGTCTGCGGAATCTCCCTACACCTGATCGGCCACAGCCGAAAGGGATTTTTTCATTTCTGGAGGAAGTTTATTTAGTATCTTTGGTATGATACATAATAATTATAATAGTAATAATAATTGTGTATTGACCAGAAATTTGACAACTACATTTAAGAAAAAATAAATAAATTTCCGACAATACATCATTGACGGAGATGAGCGTACGCCCATATAGCCCATTTAAAGGTTAATGGTACATATGGACGTGCGCAACGCCAGAGACGCGCTGGGAAATTTGTCATTGGAGCAAACAGGTTGGTGATTGGTTTGGTTCAAAAAACAGTCTATTCCTGAATGCATTTCAGAAGATTTCTGATGCTAAGGCGGCTATTCCACCGATGTCGTTTTTTTATGTGCATGTGCATGACGTGGTAGCACACATCATTAATAAGTCTCTGCCATATTTTAAGGAGACTATAATGTAGATACTTAACTTATCTATTATAAATTAAGTTATAATATGGTAGAGACTTGTTATTGATGTCTGCTACCACGTCATGCACATGCACATTGAAAAACGACGTCGGTGGAATAGCCGCCTAAGGCGAGTCCTGGGCGTGTCGAGGGGAAAATCGTGCACCAGCAGCCTGATCGAGGCGATTACAATACCGGGGTTAAATAAATACCCTAGGATTATAACTGTAAACAAACAAATTTTGAATAGCACTTTCAATTACAAAATTATCTTGTTTACATTTTTAATACCAGGGAATTAAATAAACCCCGGTATTATAATCGTCATGATCAGCCTACTGCACTCTGCTTCAAACAAGCGCCAGAAATCGT
Organism: Psococerastis gibbosa; assembly: GCA_963971405.1. Taxonomy (NCBI): domain Eukaryota; kingdom Metazoa; phylum Arthropoda; class Insecta; order Psocodea; family Psocidae; genus Psococerastis; species Psococerastis gibbosa. Next base: position 21,197,804 of record OZ020491.1, on the reverse strand, counting down.
CTATACCAATTTGCTCCAATGACAAATTACCCAGCGCGCCACCGGCGTTGCGACCGTCAATGTGTGCCTGTGACCTGCTGCCGTAATGTGTGTCATTATTGTCCAATCAGAGCGCTAGGTCATTCAGACCACTCATGGGTAGGCTTCGCCTGAAGTGATGTGAAAAGACATGTAATAGCGATTTAGAGACAATTCTCAGGCGGGCAACTGGAGATGATTATTGATGTTGATGTGGCTATACTGTCCCTGAAATCAACTAAAATCTTGAATAAACTAAAAAAAAAATAAAAAAATATAGATTTTTGTTTTGTTTTATTACTAAGCCGTCTAGCGGAGTTAGGGCTATAAAGCCCTCTCTTACACTAAACTAGGAGGACCCGGGACCGCCTGTATGCCCTCCGAAGCATGGCCAGAAAATGTTGCAAGTGTGGGACTCGAACCAACAACCTTTCGGGTGAAAGTCGGAGTCTGTACTGTACTGTAAGCATAAAACATTTGGCCTACCTTCATATCAGTACCCTGTGTCATGCACATGTCAACTTTGTAGGCCTACAGTCGTCTACCTGCACAATCGTTGCTTATGAGAATACGACTGATGTATAGCCTAGACTACAATAGTTTTCATCATCCGGTGTAAATAATTCATTTTACAATGGTTTTCCTAATAATGGCTTGGACGTTTGTTTAATTATTGTAGTTAATTACTACGGCAGGTAGACGGTCATATTCTCAAATGATAAGGAAAACATTCCATCCGATATGTCTGCAATACGCGCTACATCTTCTTATACTTAGAATGCGTATGTTATGGCCACTTACAGTGTTTATGATGGTAACGCTTCGTGGGACACACTCCCAGAGTTCAAAGCCAAATGGCCATAACAGAATAAATTAGGTTGTCTGCAGCACCATCCGCGTGTTGTAAGCCCTATTACATTTTCAAGCTCACTGGAGTCCAACACCTTTTTAAACGTACGGTGACGTCAATATTTTTAATGGTGTTGAGAACCCTATCATTAATTCTATTTAGAGAGAATACATACGTATATTCGGCGCTTATTCCACCGACGTCAATAATCACTATTGACATCGGTGGAATAACCGCCTAAGAACAGCATAATTACTGGGATCACAGCAGTGTACATCCCGATCATTCATACTATTGTCATTTCTAATTAATCAACGGTTGAAGAACAACAGCTACCTTTGAAGAACCAGTAGAATCCGAATGAAAGTGAACTTCCAAACGTTTCGTCAGCATCTGCGGTCGAAATCTTCACACCTTCACTCGCTACGGAGCCACCAAGGTACAACCTTCGAAGTCTACGCAGCACCACTGAAGACTTCGACCGCAGATGTTGACGAAACGTTTGGAAGTTCACTTTCATTTCGACCACGGCCCATCAGCCCGGATTCTACTGGTTCTTCATTCTACTCCGGCCGTGAAAGCCTTTGCAGTTACAGTAAACAGCTACCTTTAGTATCAAAGACAATCATGTCCGTCAACTTCTGGTCAATAAAGGCGGCCGCAAGATAGTTCAACCGCGTGTTACAGTGCTGATCAGAGGCCAACCCCGTGTTCCCCTGTCTCCTCGGACTCATTGCAGTTCGAGCAGTTTGGTCATTAATAAACGTCTTTTTTAGTTCTTTTACTAAGCCATCCTAGCGGAGTTAGACCAATAAAGCCCTCTCTCACACTCAACTATGAAGGCCCGGGACCACCTGGTTCACAAGCCCTCCGAAGCATGGCCAGAAAATGTAGCAAGTGTAGGACTCGAACCAACAGCCTTTTGGGGTGAAAGTCAGAGTCACTACTCTGCATGTTCTGACCATTACTGGCTACGGCTCGAACCCCTAAGGAACAATGTTGCACGTGGAAACATAGGGCCATAAGGTTTCTGCTGAGTTCAGCGATACGTAAGAGAACAATCCCGGATGATATGTTGATGACGATGCAGAGATGATCTACATAAGTTCAGTAAGTACTCATGTACCCCACCACCACTATTGTTATTATTCAATATGGTACGTAATGATAGGTATGCATATATGGACGTAATGGCAGATATACGTATATGGTTCAATATGGTACGTAACTTGCGATGTTTAAAATAAATTCTATTTGAATTTTCTTTTGTTTCAGACCATTATCCAAGCCACACCCTCTACTCAGTTTTGGGACAGAGTTTCCGTTGCAATCACCAGATGAACCTAAATCATCAGCTCCAGTGAGAAGAACTATAAAAAATTCACCACCCTCGGAGCAGTCTTCCGTAAGAGAACACTTCTCCAGACCTAGCGGAACAGTTATGTCTGCAGCGCAGAGGAAAGTTGAGGGAAATCCCTTTCGAATTGAACCCAAATCCGCATATGTCATCAAAATTGACGAAGATGCTAAAACTAGCGGGATGGCGAGAAAGGAGGCAAATTTGGATAATTCAGATAATCAAAGGAGAGAACACATGAACCCTTCAAAACAGACTGACAAAACTCCTGTGAATCCATCGAGAGAAGTTGTCCCTCAAAAATTGGAGTTTAAGATATCCCTCGGCCCCCCTGTAGTTAATCAGAGGAGAAACATAACAGCAAACAGTGGGTATATCCGACCGGTAACGAGCAGTAACCTGCGAAAAAACAGCAATAATGTAAACCCCACAAGAAATGTGAGTGCTTCTGGTTATTACAGTTCTACCACAGAATTAAACAGTCATGTCGGAAATCAACGGAAATCATTCGTTAACAATCATTTACATCATATTGCAAGCACTTTAAATTCAAATACAGTAACAATGGTGCCAGTAACTCATCTGTCAAGAAAAGAAACCAAAACTGGTGTTTTTGGTTCTACTACGACAATTACCCCACATTCTGTCAAAATGTCATCGACAGTTCCATCAACAAATATTACTGAGCGGACAATTACCCCTCATTCTGTCAAAATTTCATCGACATTTCCATCAACAATTATTGCTGAGCGGACAACGACAATTACCCCTCATTCTGTCAAAATTTCATCGACAGTTTCATCAACAATTACGTCAGAGCGGACAACTGGCAAACCTTATCGATTCTCTAGTAATTACGGCCCCGCAGAAGATCTAGTTACAACGCAACAGCCTCGACATGTTGACAATGGGGTATCGAATATTGTTCCCACCCGAGATGAACTTGATGAAGGAGTCGGTGTTACTTCTTCGGATGCAGAGTACAGTGATGAGGAGGATAATCAAGTGAACAAAGCAGTGGCGGATCAGGGGTTTGGAGTTCTCACATCTAGATGTGCCAGTTTTGCTCCAGGACTGGTGTCTGATGGCGCGGGGGGCTGCACGAAGCCTGTCAATCGGATTAAGAAAAAGTAAGTTGGTTCTATATGGTAGTAGTAGTAGATTTTGGCAAAGTCCCAGGCCACGGTGAGGGCCCATAGGACCCACGCCCCATCTTGCTCACTCGTACAACCCAACTACGGTCGCGAAGCGCGTCACCCCCTTTGGGCGAAGCTGTTTCCCCCCCCCCCCCCCCCTGCCTGTAGTCCTCCCATAGCAAAACCGACCGAGGAAAGACGTTCTCTCCAGACAGCCGGGCAGTCCATCAGCACGTGCCACCCGGTCTCAGCGCCAATCTCGCAGAAGCGGCATTCCTGCGAGGGAACCTGTACACCCAAGCGAGCAAGGTGAACCACTTAACCACTGGTTCTATATGGTGCAATAGGCTACTCACTCCCACTCACTTGGGGCCTCTCCGAAAAGTGGAATCTACTGCCATGCTTCCTATTCCAATTCCTTAAAGCCTTTGGTGATGTAAATAGGGGCCTGCTGTACATTATATACAATAGGGACGGTTAATGTATAGTAAGCTCTTAGGCCAGGGTTGTAGACGGAACGCCAGCTCTTGATAAGATTACCTAAGTTAATGTGCAAACGGATTTCTTCCCTGAGGCGGTAGACCTACCAAACTGCGGTTGAAGTATTCATAACAAAACATTAACATAGACCTACCTAATAATGTTTCAATATACTAGTAGTTAAGAGCATTGTAAGTTATAATAACTATTACTTTATTAATATGGAAAAATAATGATTCGACTTGACGAGTCGAAACCGGCTGTGTTTTTTTATCATTTTAATAAAGTAATTAATATTTACTAAGTTAGGTATTATAATTTACAATGTGTTGAAAATATTAAAATTTCATACATAGTTTTAAGAGGAAATAGTCGGATAGCCTGACTTCGCGTTTTTTGTTTAAAGTGGAATTTCTCATGAAATATCGACCGTAAAGCCATAAATGAGAGTAGAAGCAATGCTCCTCCACATTTTGATCTACATATATGTTATGTAGCCGCCACTAAAACGTTTGGCCAGCTTTTGAAAGCTAAATATAACATTTTTTACGCTTTCAAAACCTGTGGCCAAAACATGATACTAATTAATTAATTAATCAAAATGTAGACAATTTTACTAATTTTTTACTTCTACTCTCATTTACGGCTCTGTGAACGACATTTAATATAAATTCCACTTAGTAAAGAAAAACGCGTAGCGGGGTGTGCAATTTTCCTCTTAAAAAGAACTAATAATAATGGGTTAGTTGTAAGAGTGAGCCGAAAGGCCCAAAATTTGCCCATATGGAAAATTAAGACAATTTTCTTTCTTTCTAATTTGACCCATTTATAACTTTCAGACACTTTCAAGGTGGCTATAAAACTACTGGAGCAAATGAAATTCATTCGGATGCCGACGATGGAATGGCTGTAATCAATCTTCATAATTTACAATGAATGATTGTACTTTTAATTTAATGACACAAAAGTGATGTAACTATTTATAAAGCGACAATATAAAATAATAAAAATTTGCTGCTATTATTTAAGCTTAACGACGAAGATCCCCGGGGCGCAAAGGCAGATTCTACGCAGCAGATCTGCTGGGAGATCATCTGCTGTCCTTGGGCATATGGGCTAGTATGTAAAGAAATCGAACGCCATGAATATGAATGTTGCATAGCTTTCCTCGCGGAGAAAAACTCAGCGACGTATACTTCGGAGCGCCATGTTTCCCTTAATTAATACAATTAAAGCATGTGCCTTCTACCCACTGGTGACGGCGTAACAAAAGCTTCCGCCACCAGTTCTCTCTCTATAAATGAAACAATTGAATATTACTTGCACAAGTAAATAAATTACATAAATAAATAAATATTCCAGTTAGTAGACCACTTATCATTCCTGCATTTTTGTGCGACATCTCTGAAAATGTGAGGTGAGATGGAAGCGTCCTTATTAAACAGGCTATCACTCCTTTCCGCAACACGTGGTATGAGAATTTACCACTTCGCAACGAATCACAAATATTACCACATTATATTATTCAATTTGCCGAGGTTTCCGCTTCGGTTGGACGCTGTGCAAACTTTACGCCATTCCTAAAAAGAAAATGAAAATTATTTTGGTTAAGATTGGTAATTCATTTTGTCGAAGTTAATTGAGGCATACAGTGCAAGTGTTACGCGAACAAAAGTCATTTTACAAATAATATTGTATATGCGAACGCTCTATCTCATATATCATTTGTAAGATGACTATTGTTCGCATTATTTTCTTAAAAGTCTCGGAGCATAAAACTTAACGCAATACTCTAAGCAGCAGCGGGCCTATTATACCATTTGTATAAGAGAGGGCTTTATAGCCCTAACTCCGCTATGTTGGCTTAGAAATAGAACAAAAAAAGTCCTTATTTATTTATTATTTATTTATTTAGTATTAACCTATTCCTGGGGTTAAATATTTATGTAAACAAAACAATTTAGAATAGCGCTTTCAATTTTAAAATGATCTTGTTTACATTTTTAATCCCAGGTTAAAATTAAAAATAATCGCCATACTATTATGGCAGCCCTATCTGCAGCCCAACTATGGTGATTAACTTTAACACCGGGAATAGGATTAAATTATTGTAAATAAACCCCAAGGTGTCAGCTATTAAATCGCATTGATTCAATTGTTTTAAACAATAGAGTGCGAAATGCGCGGGAAATTCACATTAATAAATTATTGGCACACCAGAGAAACATTTGCGCCAAATTGTATTTGCATTTTTCGCGCATTTTTTGTTTCTACAGTGTTTTATCTTTGCGGCTCGTGCATAGTTAGGGTGCATTATTTTTGTCTATTGCCAAATTACATGTTACTGCAGGTACTTACAGCACGCGATGTTTTTCTTTACTGTTGTGTACAGGTTTTCGACTGATAGGCTTACAGCGGTTCCTGCTGTCGAGATAGAAGCCGTGTAAACACTTCCTTCCAGGCAGTCCGGGATTTTCAGCGGCATCATCTTTTCTTCTAATTGAGGACGAGGAGACGTACCTTAAACAATTAAAAAATAGAAGTTTAATTGCTGCCATATAACCATACGTGTACGTATTACTAAGACAAAAAAGGACCGTACAAGACTGACAAGAGTGGAGAAGACTGCAACATTCGCTGCAAACCAATCAATAGATTGCAACTCAAGAAGAAGACCTAGTACAGTACTGTAAGCAATCCTGATACCAATTATGGATTTGTTTTCGTTACTTCTTTTGCATTGTTACAAATCTTTCTTTGTCTATTAAATATTTCGGAATCTCCACCTTAAGAAAATCTATATAAGGCCTCTACTATGACACAAAAATACATAATATTTACCCTAAATGAGTATCTTAAACAGGCAAGCTATTAAAACAAATGTTAAAGATCTGTACCTCAATAAGGCTATCTATTAATTTAAAAAATGTTGTTACTGTATGTGTTAATTTAATGTAATTACGGTATGTTACAAACTGATTTGTCAATATATTTGACAATGCAAAGTTGTAGCCTATATGCAGAAATAATATGTATATCTTTAAGTATCTATGTATCTACGTATATATCAGTGGTTTCTAAACTTTTTTGGTCGTGGCTCCCTTTTTGGACAACTTTTTTCTCAAGGCAACCCAACATTTAATCTTTAATCTCTAATTCCAACAACAAAACAATTACAATTTATGACATGGGCTAATTGGCATACCGCAAGGCATTGAAAAGGAAAGTAATACCTATAGTAAGAAAGATGCCATTTTGAAACTTTTGATGTTTACAATGATATTGTTTACAATACTTTTTAACAATATCGGGGGTAGCAATAGGGGATTTAGTTAGTTAGTTTGATTTTTCTTTATTTTTTATTTTATTAGGTAAATTTTTTTTCTTTTCTTTAAGAACTGCTGATCTATATCTGATATATATCTGATTCCATATCTGGACCATTATAGACCACAATTTACGATGGAGTGAGCACATATCTCCTTTGGAAGTCAAAAGAACTCGCCAAACAAAAAAATTACAAATTGATATGGTACAGGAACAACCGAATTTTGTTGAAAAAAAACTCTGGATTCGAATTCCGTGATCTCTGTATGCAATGAGTATGACTTCGTGAAAATTGTGTAAGTGTGAAGTTGGGCTACTTATGTTAATCTTGACTGTAGCTTATGGACGATCCCTTGATAACTAGCTACCATGTAAATCTTACGGCGTGTCCTTTTAAATACTGCAGCAATGTCAAAAACTTGTCGGTATATAGTCTAAACATTAGATCGATCAGAGCTAATTTAAATGAATTAATTGCTATATTTAATGCCTGGAATCATTGGCCTGATGTTATTGTATTAAGTGAAATTTGGATTTTTTAGTCGGAAATTAATTTCTACAAATTGAATGGGTACAATCACTTTAGTTCTTGTAATGAGTTGTATCGTAGCGGGGGTGTCATAATTTACGTAAAAGAAAGTCTTAAGGCTAAGCAGATAAAAACAACATTTAAAACAGCTGATATTGCACGCATAACTGTATCTACCAATAATGTTGACGTCACGGTCCTAGGTGTATATCGTATGCATAGGTTTACTCAAAAGGAATTTATTAATGAATTAAAAACGTTTCTTCCTTTGGTTGAAAACAAAAACGCCTATTGGACTGGTGATATAAACTTGGATTTGCTGCTGGATAATCGTGATGTGATGGAATATGAGGCCTTATTTTCTGCTCATGGTTTCAAAAAGATTGTTAATGAACCTACACGTATGGCTGCCTGTTTAGATCATGGTTTTTGAGAACTTGTTCCTTAAGCTATTCATCAGATGTTATTAAAACTGGGATTACTGATCATGATATGATTGCAACTTATTTATCGGCCATGAAAGGCAGTTACCCCACGATTAAAAATGTGTTTTACAATAAAGACATAAACTTATTTACAGCAAATATTTTAAACACTAATTTTGAGGAAATTTTTGACATCTGCGACGTTGATCTAGCTTATAACTTTTTTGAATCGAAATTGCTGTGCTGTTTTGAAGCAGCAACTGTTCCCAAACGGCTTTCAAAGAACAAAAAACTCGGTAAACCGTGGTTATCACGGGAGTTAAACTCTTTGATCAAAGAGAAATATCGCTTGATTAAAATGAAGAGTGTTGCACCCTTAGACTTTTGCAGTCTTGAAAGACTGAAGTACCTCACGAAGCTCATAAAAAATCAAGTCAAATTCGAGCAGCAGAAATTTTACGAAAAAAAGTTCAGGGAGGCGAGTGGGAACAGTTCGCAGCAATGGAAAATTATTAAGCAAATTTCTGGGGCTTCCAAGAAGCAACCCTCTTTAACTCTAAAAAATAATGGGCACCAGATCATCGGAAAAGATGCTGCTAACCATTTAAATAATTATTTTGTTAATTACCCGCTGTACCTGAAGACAAAATTGAAAAGGCCTCCGAGGAATCACCGCTTAATTAAACAATTCTTTTCTCCCAGTTCTGAGAAATCCATATATCTCTTTCCAGTATCCTCAACGGAAGTCAAAAATTGTATTATGAGATTGAAGCCCAAAAAATCAGCAGGAGCAGACGGTATAACCAGCGCGTGCTTAAAAAATATTGCTGCATACATTAGTCCTTATTTGGCCCACGTTATCAATCTGAGCTTTGGATCGGGTTTATTCCCTCAAGGTCTAAAGGACGCTCTGGTTGTACCGTTGCACAAAAAAGGTGACCTCACGGCCGTTGAGGTGACCTCACCGCCCGATTAGCCTTCTTAAGGTTCCTGGAAAGGTCATTGAAAAATTGATGGCTGTTAGGCTTACATCCTTTCTTAAAAAATATTCGTGGTTCAGCCCAAGACAATATGGCTTCCAACCCGGAAAGAGTACTGATATGGCTTTGAGCGATGTCTCCAACTTTGTACATTTTGGTATTAACTCGGGTAAAAAGGTGGCGGCTCTACTTCTTGACGTGGCCCGAGCTTTTGATTCTGTGGAGCACGATGCACTGCTGAGTGTTCTGTGCCGCGCGGGAGTGCGCGGTGTGCCCCTTGACTGGTTTAAGAGCTATTTAAGTGACAGGGGTCAGAGGGTACGTGTACCCTCTGACCCCTTCATATCTGGGACTGACAAACCGACCCCGCGCGGCATAGGACAATGCTTACTCAGCGATAGGCTGCCCATTGCTTGCTCTGTCCCTCAGGGCTCAATTTTAGGTCCAATTCTTTTTATAATTTATTTGAATGAGCTCTGCGATCACAAATTTGGAGGTAGAGTCGTTGCCTTTGCGGATGACACGGTTCTACTGTACTCAGGGGACTCTTGGGCGGAGGTGGAGGGGCAGGCAACTGAGGACCTACAAAAACTTTATGCGTGGTTCCAATTTCATGGGTTATCGATAAATATCTCAAAAACTGGCTTTCTGCCGTTTCATCTGACCCGAGATGAACAAGTAAAGAGTCTAAAAATTTGTTGCCATACTCCAGACTGTATGCTACCAAATTGCGTGGGTGGTTGCCCAGAAATAAGTAAACTTGAATTTGCCAAATACCTTGGTGTTTGGCACGACTCAAATATCAAATGGCACACTCATTTAAAAGAGCTTAACAAATCCGGTCGTCTTTTTCTTCGTCAATTATTTTTCCTCAGAAATGTTTGTCCTCAGGAAACCCTGCTTCTCCTCTACCGCTCCTTATTTGAATCAAGGGTGGCTTATGGGATCTCGGTATGGGGAGGGACCTATCTCACACACCTACAGCCTCTTTTTGTGACTCAAAAGTACATTTTGCGTACCATAGCCAAAAAACCCAGGTTCTTCTCTTCATGGCTCTTATTCTCCAAATTCGAATTACTTCCTCTTCGCCACTTGTACATCTACAATTTGCTTAAATTATATTTTAAATCATGTGAAAATCTCCCTATCCGTATCCCTATAGCACATTCTCTAAGAAGAGCAGAGCGTTTCCTGGTACCCTTTCCTGCGGTGGAAAATTTTCGGAAATCTCCGAACTATTTGGTTCCGAGGTTGCTAAACGCTCTGCCCTTCTTTTTTGACCCTGACATGAAGCCCAGAACTTTCGCCAGTCAAGTTAGAGTCTGGCTGTGTGCAGTAGAAAACGTGGAGTTCCTCCTGTCCTCATAAATCCCTTATTTATTTATTTTATTTAATGAAAAATATGAAATTCTACTAATTTATTATGTGATGCTGTATTTTATTTTATTTATTTCTATTTTTAATTTTTAATTTTGAGTGATAAATGTACGTTGATTCTCTTTCAGCTATGTAGCTGTTGTGGCTACTGCTGATCAGTGTAAATGTAAAAATTGTTTTCAATACACATATTATATTATTAACTGTCAAAAGGATAAGAAAAACCTTGTACAAATTCAAAAGACTAAGGAATATTGTAAACCGTGACGTTATAAGACAAATTTACTTCGCGCTAGTCCAATCACTTGTACAATATAACATCTTAGCATGGGGCGGAGCACATTCTAAAATCATGGACCCACTAGAAGCAGCCCTCCGAAGCGTAATTAAAGTTGCCATGAAAGAGCACTATAGGTACCCATCTGAACTGCTCTATGACGAATTTAACGTACCTACCACCACAATCACTTACGCAAGACAGCTTTGTTTATACAGGTACAAACAATTACCAGACGCAAACAACCAATCAGACTTAATTCAACATGACTGTGGCACAAGACTTGGTGTTGGTCGCAATCTTCAGATCCCCAATCATAACACTACCCTTTTCAAACATTCGCACATTTACCTATCAGTTCCATTCTATAACAGCCTTCCTGAGTTCATAAAAAATCTACGACCCAAAAAAAATTCATTAGTAAAATTAGTTTTCATCTGTCCCATAATCAACTAACAAATCTTCCAGCAATAGCGCGCTACCATAACAACCCCGGATTCAACAGAGTGATAAACATTTATATTATTTCATCTTAGTATATGATCTTACTTATTTACTTACTTAGTGATGTTACTTAGAGTCTACATAAAATTAATTATTATCGATAAAGTTTTTGTTTTAGTATAGTTTAGTTTAGATTAGTTTTAGCTTAGTTGTTATAGTATTAAGGGGGCCCCAGCACGGGAGAAACCCTTTGGGCCACCCCTACTTCATTATATCACTGTATATGTAATATTGAAGAAACGAAATACATTTATTATTATTATATTATTATATATTTCTACGTATACTACACTTCGGTCACTAATTCAATATATATATATATATATATATATGATTAAATGGTCACTCACCCCTTCTTGGCACCATTATCAGGAACAATCATTACAGGTATCTGAAAATTTTCCGCATTGAGTGGCTGCTTACTGGCATCAGTGGCATTTTCCTTGTTCTGATTGGTTAAAACAATCGAGTTGTTCTGAAGAGCGATGCTACTTCCGTTCGCGACAGGTGCCCTGGCCGAGGTAGTCGATACAGGTTTAGACGGGGTTGAATCAGGTTTAGAAGTTGTGGCTGCAGGTTTGCTGGAAGTTAGTGAACCTGTGGGTTCCGGGGTAACTGCAGTAGTGCTGATTGTGACAGCTGTTGTGGCATTAGTAACAGAGGTTCCATCACTTGACGTCGAAGAAGTTTCTGGTTTAACTGTTAGATCTGCATAGTCGTAGGCGTAGTCATTCTGTAATCATAAATCATAAAAGGTTTCATGATGATCATGGCAACAATTAAGGAGTGCGGGAACCAATCTAGACCATGGCTCATTCAAACACGCAGTTGTAACCCAGCTTATAAGAGGGTGGTTCTCGTCATAAGCCAAACACAGTCAAAATAAAGCTATTAAGCCGCCTAACTCAGGCATGTCATCGATTCCCGTAGTTATGACAATGCGTGGATCTTCTGAGCCTGCGATTCTGTTGTCACTTGTCAGCCCTGCCTGTTGAATTGTTCATTTGTTTTTCATTTTCCGATATATTCATATTTTCCTTTTTTATATTGGCGACCCCACAACACATTTCCTCTGAATTTTAGGCCTAATTTTACCCACTATCGGCAATATTTAACTTATGGTTTGGGGGGGGGGGAGTTTTTGCTGCAATGTGACCGTCTTACTGTGTACCTATACATCTCTGTCAGAAGGTTGGAATGGCATCTTTAACTCAATTTCAATGAAAAGTGACTGTGGCGCGCTTTGCCATGGGACTACTCAATTACAAAGACTTTCGCGGCCGGAGTTGTTTATTGATGAAGCAGTAGAATTATGGGCTAGTGTTTTTTTTTTAATTTGGCAGATATTTCTAGATATATATATATATATATATATATATATATATATATTCATATTTCCTTTTTTTATATTAGCGACCCCACAACACATTTCCTCTGAATTTTAGGCCTAATTTTACCCACTATCGGCAATATTTAGCTTATGGTTTGGGGGGGGGGGGAGGTTTTCTGCGATTCACGATTTCCATAGGCCTACTTAAATTACACGGGTTAGGATTCGTTTTGCTGCAATGTGACCGTCTTAGCGTGTACAACTCTGTCAGAAGGTTGGAATGGCATCTTTAACTCAATTTCAATGAACAGTGGTTGTGGCGCGTTTTGCCATGGGGCTACTCAATTACAAAGATCTTCACGGCCGGAGTTGTTTGATGAAGCAGTAGAATTAATAGGGCTAAATTTGTAGTTTTTTTTTTTTTTTTTAAATTTGGCAGACATTTCTAGATAGATTTATTGTGTTTATGGGGGGGGGGGGGGTGTTACAAAGGTGAATTCAATTTCGACTTTTAGCTTTAAAAAATATAAATACAAAAACTTACTGATTCATCTGAATACTCGCCCAGACCACCGTACATGCCTAAAATAACCACGTCTTTGACATCGATGTGGATATTAGTAGTACCGGTCTGCCTGTAGTCACGATACTCGCCACCACAAGCGGGCATAACCACGGCTAAGACGAGGACCAGTAAAAAATTGAGGGTCATGGTGCGGTCGGACTTACACGGGATACTGGAAACTAAACGCAATATCCAGAAAATAACTGGACTCGAGGCATCTCACGATTTAGAGGGTAATCCCCTGTAATACCAGTGGCGGTACTACTCACTCAATAATAATTACTTTAGTTATTTTGTTTCAATTTTTTTAGGCGTGGGATCCTTTCGGACATTACGCCGTTTGGGAGGTTTGTGTTAGGTGGTGGTACAATTGTTTGGTAAGTATTTATTAGGAGCGCAATGGGCAACGAGGTTGCACAGGGACCGTCTGAGACAAATAAATAAATATATAATAATGTCCTGAAGGCCTTTTTATGGACCTAGGCATACTTATAAGGGTCCATTGGTCCCTTGTCAAATGCCAACCACCCCATGGCTTTCAGACATTATTTTTCCGTTTCCGTATGCATTTTTTGGCCATTGTTAAACTGATATACGTTCTCAATGTCAATCTACACCGGCTGCAAGCGATGATGCAGCTTAGATAAGCTTATACCATTGAAAGCATGACTTAACCAAGTACAGATACGAGTCTAAATTAGTATATGTATTTCTTTTAAATTATACAGTCAAGTAATCAACTAATAATCGACAAAAAAGTATAAAGGCAAATCGTTTGTTCTGGTCCGTGTTTGAGTGTGGGTGAACCGATGAAGTTATTGATCGTTGGAATGTCTGATTGAAAGTTACAGTTGTGTATGAAGGTTTAAAAACTGGATTGTGGAGTTGACAACAGTACAATTGTCGAGAAGATGAGGTAGAGCAAGGTGGTAGCTGGTTTTGCTTGGATTGAATAAACACAGGGCAGAGCAGAAGCATGTGTTCAATTGTGAAATTGGTGCTTTAAATATAATTACAGAGGCTTTCCCAGCCAGAGTCGGATGAAAAAGTTGAATCCGGGATAAACGGCCGTGGTCGATCTGAACCCCATCAGTCCGGATTCCATTGCTTCATCAATAGTTTTAAACTCGGTTATTAGCTCGGACCAAATAAGGAGACAACTGGAAGTGTTTTATTTATTTTTTAATTAACTATGCAAATAATAACGATTTGGTTTATTTAAGTTGTAAAAGACTACTTCATGAATCACATAATAGGGTATTTATTATTTTTTGTTCCGTATCTAGTTCTTTCCATGAACACTATTTAACTGGAAAATTTAGCCCCAATTATTTATATGAAATAGTACCAACATTTAAAAATACCCTATTATAGGTTTATAGGGTAGATAGGTAGTGGAAAATTTAAAATCACACTAGCTCCATGATCAGATGGAGCCTACCAAACTTGTCTAAAACCAATGGAGGTATGAACGCCACTGCATCACTTGAAGGGATCATTGACACATTATAAAGTCTTAAGAAGTCCGTGCAACCTGTTTCCCTGTAAATAGACTACATTCTCATTTCCCATTATCTACATGTTTTTTGTAGCCTATTTGTGCATTCTCTTACCACCGTGCCGCAACAATCATACATCATAAATCATAAATGAGTATGCCCATATTATTTTAAGAGCCGACGCAGCAGACCATACCTAATGAATTATGGGACTATTTAAAGCCATAGCCGAGTAATTTCAAAGAATCGGTACTAGGTGCACCCGTATACATGCTTTCCTATTTATATACTATATATTAGTATAATTCAGGACATGTAGAGTAGTGGTAAAGACTCCAACTTTCACCCGAAAGGTTGTTGGTTCGAGTCCCGCACTTGCTACATTTTCTGGCCATGCTTCGGAGGGCATGTAAAGCAGGCGGTCCCGAGTCTTCTTAGTTGAGTGTAAGAGAGGGCTTTATAGCCCTAACTCCACTAGGTTGGCTTAGTAATAGAACAAAAAAGTCAATATTTATTTATTTATTTGTAAGTACTGGATATCGTAATATTGTAGATCCATTGACCATGGTAACTTCATATATAATTATTGTCCTAGGGACAAATTGCTGTTTTTTTCCTATTCTAAGGCATTGGAATTATTGATGAGGCAATTCCAAAGTCTATAATGGGCAACAGTGCTGGATTAACCCATAGGCACCTGGGCACCCACGGCCCCTCCAAAAATGCCTAAAATTCCGGCCCCCACAAACGAGATTTAATTTTAGAAATAAAAATATAAAAAAATTAAAAATTGAAGACAATCAGGCCTACTAAACAAGTTTTGAAATTGGCGGTAAATTGAACGTTTGCACCCACAGGGATTAATCCGGCACTGTTGGGTAGATATACAAGAATAGCCTACACACTGATAGCGGCATGGTAGGTATGCAATGCATTGGGGTAGATATCTATGCGTTTTGTTTTTAATTGTTCTTCAAAATCAACCCCTTGCTTCGGAATGCAACCTGTTCAGTTTTGTTAGTCCATTTAGCACCTAAAAGATACCTGGAGTTCCGCATGAAAATTATTCTTTAATCATTTTTCATGAAAATTTAGTCCTTTATTTTTTGTCCCCAAAACGTAAGTATCAAGCTAGAAGCGATGTAGAGTAGTGGGCTGTGTTCACATTGATAACGACTGCAATATATGCAGCGGCGTAGCCAGAATTTTTTTGGAGGGGTCCAGTTTTCATGCAACACGATATGATAGGTTTTCGAATAGGGTGGTGTTTCATTTGGCGTTCCAAAAGAGGAAAGCCGTTCTCATGGACGTACGCATCGTCTAATTAGGGGCATGATCGTAATATCTTAATAAAGGGGGCCCGGGGGTCTCCCCCGGGGAAGATTTTTAAAAATTAGTGGAATTTATGAACTTTGAAACCAGTTATGTTCATAGTTTACACGTGAAGAATATTACAGGGGCCCGGAGGCTACCGCGGGGAATGTTTTTAAAAAGATATGCCTGAAGTAGTTTGCCGGGAGAAAATTTTTGATTATTCTGACGATAACTTTATTAACAAAACTGGAAACAAGGGGACCGGGGTCTCCCCGGGGATTTTTTTTACATAAATATCGGAAAAATTTGCTGTTTTGCTAAACTAAAAAAAAAATACGCCACTGTAATATATATACGAATTTTAAAAAATCATTTAAGCCGTTTTGGAGGGATAAAATCCCCGAAATCAAGTCTTCGATGGCATAGTGGTAGCTTGTTCGTACTTGTGCGAGTCTCTACACAACATGCGGTCGGAAACCTGCCGTAACTCAACACAGGTATTACCTACAGAGGCGGCTGAAGAGGTTATTATGATACATTCATTGAATTGTTTGTATGCGAATATTAAAAAAAAAGTTATCCCAAAATAAAAAATGGTCCCTAGATAAATGAGAAAGTTAAAACAGGAAGACAATAAAAAAATTGAACGAGAGCTGACCTCGATCCATCAGCCTTGCCGGAGTTGTGTGTGCTGACAATCTCGGCCTTGCTAAGTTACGAAATGACAAACTTTCTACTTACCTCTGGCCCAAAATCAACGTCCCCAGCAATACCATAGAATTTGAAATCCTCTACGGACAAATGGTAATTTTCTTTGCCCCTTTGAGTTTTGTCATAGTAGTCACCAAATACTGTGGGCAGTGTCAAAACAGAAATTATTAGTAACACACCAGACATTGCTGCATACAATTGGATAGATCTAACTGCACTGACAGATCCGTCTTTTTCCAGCGATAGATACAATAATATGTAACTGGACTTCAAAATATTGAGAGGACTCCGGTCGAGTGCAGTGGCGGTTAATATGTTTTAACTTTATATATATATTTTTTGAAACAGCTCAGCTACTTTTTTTAAACTTATTTTTACACGTTATAGACAATGCCTTATTGTGCCCTCTGCTTACTATTATTTTTAATAATTGTTACTCAAGACCTTACGAGAATTCAGCCTTTTTACTTTATATTTTTCTGAGTTGAAGTAGCCGCACTAAGACGAGGACGGATCCAGCCCATATTAAATTATAACGTTCATTTAATTACAACAGACTTACTAAAAAAAATTATTTGGGGGGGGGGGCGGAACTGCCCTATTTTGCTATAGTCCGAGTATGCCGCTCAAGCAATCACCAACTCCCATCAAACCAGCAAGGGTTGGCTTTATGACAGGTTTTGACAATCAATAACATGTTCAATGGCGGATCCCCCCCCCCCTAAATGAGTAAATTCATAGGATAATAATAAAAAATTGAATAACACTCAACTTTTCAACAAACAAATTACCTTTTAAACTTACATAAAACTTGTGACCCCCCCCCCCCTAAATTTTCTGCTGGATCCGCCCTTGAACATGTTCGTATATAGGTATATATATATACACGGTCATTGCTAGACGATTGGGTATTATAAGCAGTACTTGGGTGAACAGCGTTCAAATTGCTCGGACTGCAAATTGCTGCAAGTCAATATATTAAATAAGCATGTGCGTAGCCAGAGAGGTCAGTGGCGGTTTTAGAATTTTCAAAAGGGGGGCCATTGACAAGAGATCAGACCCGACCAGTTTAACTTAATACTGGGGGTTTGACAATATTTAGGTCTACATAATAAATAATGTTAAAAAGAATGAATAAGCTAAAGTAGAGAATGAACAATTTTAATACTTATATTCTACAATACAAAATTTAGCCTGTGCTTTGACTTCTTCGAAAACCTTGTAATAAGAGCTTCTGTGCCAACAGGTACGTCCTTGTGCAAATTTAGAAGCACTTCCAAACACTTTTCACTTTATTTTTTCATAAGGAGTATACTAAAACACTCCTGTGAACTGTCAAGGAGGGGGGGGGGGCATGCCAAGTGAGAGAGGTAGCCCCCTCCCCATAATGAATTGAAGAGTTAACACTAGATAAAATTGGGTTATTGAGTAAATAGTATATATAATAGTACTTTCCTACTAGTATAGACGCAAATCTTTATATTATTATTGACGGGATTTTTAATGGATGTAGGCCTACTTAGTGTGGCCCATTGAACCATGTCCTGTCAACGACCCCATCGGGTTTCAGACATTAATGCTATGAGATATGAGCTTTCGTATATTTTGTATTATATTTGCAAGATGACTGTTGATCGCGTAACCATTGCCCAGTATTCTTCAATCAACTTACCGTGATTACTTCTGATGTGACGTATGGCTCACCTCAGTGTAGTTTTTTTATTTATTATATTGCAGTATTAAATGGTATATATAACACTGACATTAAATTAACTTTGGTTGAAGAGGTAACTTCTTCTTCCAGGCATAGGAAAGGAATCAGCAGTAGCTATTTTCGTTATAATCAAAATTAGAGGATATGGAAAAAGCTGGACTTGCGGGATTCGAACCCACGATATTCGCCTAACCTGGGCGCCGCCTTAACCGCTGGACCACAAGCCACCTCCTCGAATTTCGGTTTCAGCGTAGTTTTACTATACTTACTAATTTATCAGTGTTTCCCCACTTTACCACAGAATAAATAAATAAATAAATATTGACTTTGTTCTATTACTAAGCCTACCTAGCGGAGTTAGGGCTGTAAAGCCCTCTCTTACACTCAACTAGGAAGACCCGAGACAGCCTGCTTTACATGCCCACCGAAGCATGGCCAGAAAATGCAGCAAGTGTGGGACTCGAACCAACAACCTTTCAGGTGAAAGTCGGAGTCTGTACCACTAATCAGAATAGTGAGTACTAGTGTTAAATGTTTATGCAAACTTAATAAGAAGTCAACGCCACTGGTGAAGTTGTAAAGACTTGGATTGGGAGCATTGACTGGGATGGAGTCCCAGGAGCACGGTGATTAACGTTTTTCCTGGTCCATATCACGGAGGGCTATTACACTCAATCACCCGGAAACAGCTTCAACTTGGACAAAACCTGCCATAAAAAACACCATGGTGCCTCCCGTGAAGAGGTCAAGTTTCACGAACGAGCTGAGTCAGCAAGACAGGCCGAATTGGAAAGTTTTCCCTGGTCTGTATCACGGTGCACTATTATGCTTAATCACCCGGAAACAGCTTCAACTTGGACAAAACCTGCCATAAAAAACACAACGGTGCCTCCCATGTATAGGTAAAGCTTCACGAACGAGCTGAGCCAGCAAGACAGGCCGCATTGCAAAGTTTTCCCCGGTGCACTATTATGCTTAATCATCCGGAAACAGCTTCAACTTGGACAAAACCTGCCATAAAAAACACTATGGTACACCCCGTGAGACATCAAGAGGTCAAGCTTGAGGCTTTCATTCACGAACGAGCTGAGCCAGAGAGACAGGCCAAATTGAAATGTCTTTCTCGGTTCACAATACACCAAGGCCAGTTCCGACGGCTGATACTTACCATTTAAGTAACGCTTATCATATTATTGTTATTGTTATTATTAATGAATCGGCTCACATTATAGAAATATTGTATATTATCTGGAGCGGCGGGAGCCTTACGAGACACCCGTTAACCATAAGCTAACTATCACAGCTAAGTACCAACGCAAAAAATATCGAATTCTTACACATTGCAGCATAGCAGAACGGATACCTGGACCCGGTCAAAAACTCTGTACTTAGCTTGTGCAGGCTATTTTCCCCGCCAAATTGCGTACTTATCTTGTGCAGGCTACACTAGCAGCCATATTGATAAAGGTCTCCAGCCACATAGACTGACTACGCCTGGCGATTCAATAATAACAACAAAAATAATAAGATAAGCGTCACTTAAATGATAAGTATCTACCGTCGGATCGGGCCGTTTCACTTCAACTTCAACTTGGACAAAACCTATCCATATAGCTTCTATTGCCGTGACAAAACAGAAAGAATTGGTGACACATTTACCAAAATTAGCCCATTGGTTAATTCTAGGATAATTAAATAAAAATAGATCATTTTTCGAATAGTTTATAATCTACAGACAGTATAAACAATAAACATTGCTTACCCGTCCCCACAATTTTGTATATAACAACATACAACATTCTCACTTGCACTGGTAAAAACGGCACAACTTAACTAAAACAAAACGGGACATGAGGTTTATGACTTGTCCATAACAATTAATTCCTCATTTCAACATAAAACTTTCCAAACATCAAACTGCTGCGAAACGTAAAAATTTACAACTGTCTCTGCACCGGCTGTGCTTTTGTTTATTTTAAATTTTATAACAAAAAGTCATTATTAATAAAATATATTTTTACGTTTGATTTATAAATTCTATTATTTAAAAAGAAATAGTACCTATTTTTTTTTTTAATAATAGAGGAATTTTATATTTCCCTTCTATTGAAAATGCAGTGTACGTAACCCAAGGTGACTTAGCTCATTTCAGTAATTAATGTAGAACAAAGGTTGATTGAGTTATTTTGACCAAATTAATTTACTTCTCGATCCACAACCACAAAACTATTAGAAGTCTTCATAAAAAAATACAGCTTTCACAATTAATTGGTAATTTAATCACCTGAAATGCAATTATTAGCCTACTAGGTACTCTAAAAAAACACGATAAAGTGTATTATACAAATTTGATAGAATATTGTAAATAGGCGGGGTTTCCACATATGTCAATGGTCAATGAGAAATATGGTTTTGACGTGGTAGCAGACATTTTTAGTATGTCTTTAATGTCTGCTAAAACGTCAATTTCATATTTATCATTGACCATTGACGTATGTGGAAACCCCGCCATAGAAAGTCCCCGTCTCGAGAATGTTTGTACTTTTTATGTCGCCTTCAACAAAAACTATTCTTAGATGTTGGTAGCCGTGGATCGAAAAATAATCAATTTTGTCATAACAGCCCGAACTGCCAGTATGGACGAACATAGAATGTTTCCAAAACAAAATTCGAACACTGTCTTAAGAAGTTGTTTTTGCAGCTGAGAACTAAAAAAACCCGGGTTTTAGCTACAAAATAAACAATTAAGTAAAGACATGTAGAGTGGTGGTACGGACTCTTTCACCCGAAAGGTTGTTCGAGTCCCACACTTGCTGCATTTTCTGGCCATGCTTCGGTGGGCATGTAAAGCAGGCTGTCCCGGGTCTTCCTAGTTGAGTGTAAGAGAGGGCTTTATAGCCCTAACTCCGCTAGGTTGGCTTAGTAATAGAACAAAAAGTCCTTATTTGTTAATTTAATAATCCCCTCTCAATAAAGATACTTTCGTGAGCGAAGAAACTTCGGTTTATGGTAGCCAGCTTGAAATTCATGAAAGGTACGTGTACGCAGGTATTTTATGTTTAGAACATCAGGAGGATTTTTTTTAAACTAGAAATCTGCAATGTAAGAATGGCCCACTACAACATGAAGTACTGTACAGTAATTCAAATCCAGGCACAGTACCTATAATACATAGGTAGCCTATTTTACTTATTCAACCTAAACAGATTTTAATTTGTATAAAGCTCGATTTTTCAAGGGCAATGGGTTCCTTTAAGTAAGGCAGAGATTTCAAAATATTTAATAACAAAGAATGACAAAGTTAATTTGACGAAATTAATTAATTTAATTAAATTAATTAAAATACATTTTATTATTTAACATTTTATGGCTTCAAAAATCCCGATAAATTTTACTTAAGGGCTAGGTTGAATGGAATAAAATATTGGCTAAGGGCCTGCACCTATCTTTTTGGCCACAGTGGAGTTCGCCGAACAGTTATAATGAGATAAGCTCCCCTTTAATTTATTGCCTAGATATAAGTTTCGTTCGTCGGAATACTAAATAGATTTTGAAGAATATTAGTAAAGTAGTAGTCGGGTTGATATCCTATTTTTTTTAGAAAGCCTGCGAATCATTTCTTCCATATCTTTCGGACTGTAGAAAAAAAATTAAAAAAAAATTAATTGATTTCGTTAAAAATACACGGCCATTCTTTCCACATTTTTTTTTTTAATTTCTCCCTGAAACCCATTTTACAGTCTCAACTAAGTTTCTAGGTCAACCACAATGCCACCAGGACGAAGCAATAGGTTAGGGAACAGAGGCGTTATAGCTAAAAGCATACGAAAACAGTTTTCACGCCTAATTTACAAAATTAGTATTCTCACCTGTCATAAAAAATTATTAAAACTGCCAAATACTATCTTAAAGCCGCTTCAACCAATTAAGTTTATAATACTTTTATTCAGGCAGTAATCAGTGAAGTATTTGTGGTCATTAGTATCGTGCTAATTTTTATTTTATTTCTATTTTCCCGGCTTTCCCACAGACACAGGTATTTTCCCGGCTTTCCCACAGACACAGGTATTTGCTCTTTTGAGCACCTTTGTGATTCACAAGCCTCCGAGCAACTGTGGAACAAGAGGTTGACCTTGAAAGCTGCTGATTTCTAAAATAACAAATAATTTTCACGGTATTGACTACAGCTTACAATAATTTAACATCACAAAATTTAATGGGGTGTCACAAATGACACTAAAATCAAAGACAGCACAGTACCGGTAACATGTAGCAATTTAATGAAAATTAAGTTCTTTTAAACTGTTTAAATTTTAATTAAAGCTTCATTGGTTAAAGTTACGAAATAATAACTAACATATTTGTCAAAAAAGTATACGAAATTCTGATATAAATTATATTGTATACCGTACCAGCTTAATCATTTGTGACAACCCGAGACATCACAGCTGAACAAAACACAAAACTAAACAAAAATTTGAAACAACATGATCAATTTAAATTTATATTGCAGCCAGCACTAGCACAACATTTTTAAATCAGAATCGGTCGCTTTTCTTTCAATCTCATATCTTGCCATGACACGATAAATTGTTAATGTTTTTAATTGTAAAAAATGCTACATTGTGCCTATTACAAATAAATAGTACATTAGAACTAGAAGCTAACACTTGCTAATTTAACGCGATTGGTGACACTGAAAAATGGCCAACAAACACGAATCCTATTAGACTGATTGTAAGACAGACGAGCAACTGTACAAACTTTCGCCTGTAAATGTAACTAACTGAATATCTTAACCAACTTGTATTGTTCGGGCTGAGTCCGGGAAGCCATCCCTTAGGAAGACAAGGTATTAGCCAACTAAACATCCGTGAGGGCAATCTTTGTCGGTTACGCTTGGCTTTCGCCAATTGATAGTAAGTCTAATCGACAGTTCGAATCTCAACCTCAATACAATTAACTTTGTTTTACGTCATACCAGTTCAGACAGTTCGAATACTTAGGGCGGATTCTAATATGCTCCCAATAACGTTATTGTTCACTTTATGTACCAAAATGCCGATATTCTTCACTATAACAAATGCCCGATTTGACAAACAAAACTCCCAGCGAGCCCTACAACTTATATCGAGGTCTTTCCGTGTTTTATAGTGAGCTATAGCGCATAAACAAAAAATAACAAAAACTTAGAGTTTTAGAAAAACTTGTTATAACAACCCGAATTAGTAAAACCCAAATAATCGTTAAGAAATTAACTTTGTCTAAGAAACCCACTTGTGTTAGTATAAAACCCTGAGCGCTTTCGGCAAGAACTGCCATCTACAGAGGGAAACCCACTAGCACAGTTACACCTTATCTGCGATTTGAGACTTGCTCAACTCGAGGAGAAGATGCAAATGTGACTAGGGAGAGGAAACCTTGGTTTATATAGGACTGGGAGCGGGGGGAGGAGGGGGTGGGAGGGGGCGTGGCTGGTTACCTATTCCTAACCTACTAGCTAGATCTATTAGAGGGGATGATTGTGTGAATGTTATGTCGTTTGTTAATTTTTCCCTATTGTGTAAAGCTCTTTTGATTTCAACATTTTCAAAAAAATTTAAAGTGTAACTTTTCTTTATTTTGTGTAGGGCTGTCCAATTGTGAGGATCGAATGTGTGGTTTTCCGAGTTAAGGTGTTTCGCGAATGTGCTGTTGGTGTTGGTGTCTCCTATACCTGTTATATGTTCTCTGACCCTAGTTTTAAAGCTTCTGCCTGTTTGGCCTATGTAAATTGCGTTACAATCGTTACAATTTAGACGATAAACTCCATTGCCTTTTTCTTTTTCTGGTTTGGTTTTGCAGTTCATGAGTTTATTGGCCAAATTGTTGCGATTGTACGGGGCTGGTGTTTTGTCTGTTGTAGAAGAAATGAGCTTACTAATTTTTTCTGTGATTTTTTCTATGTATTGTATCCTGAAATATGATTTATTGGTTACCGGGTATAAGCTCCCTGGGGGGTAAATTAGTTTGAGGTTGTGTTTGATTTTGTGATGTCGTAGGATTCTGTCTATTAGGTTGAGATTGAAATTGTTATTTTGGGCAATTTGTTTTATTGTATTTAATTCATTATTATAGTTGTTCACATTTGTTATTTTTTGTTTATTAAAATGAAATACCACGAAGTCACGAGTAATCTAATTATTTAAGCTATAGCGCATTTTTAAATTAATATGTCACAATTTTTACCAAATTTGTGGCATGTTTCTTACGCAAAACTATTATTTATTTTTATTTTACACGATATTGAATGGGTTTCATATTTCATATTTAAATAAATACACAGGCTTTGTTAGTAGTGACTGGTAGTAAGTGTTTAAGGCGATTGACGTATGTGGAATACTCGCCTTAGGAAAATTGATTCCGACTGATTCGACAATTCTATAGTGAACTTTGTTGAGGAATGACACAATAACATGGTGAACGGTTGCCTTCAAAGCAGCGGAGCTTCTGGGTAAACGCTTTATGGCCAAACCGGAGGGGGTCACGTGACTGGCCTGGAAATGTCTTTGCAGGGGGTTCGTAATATATGTTTTAAACCGCAGGGGTGTAGTAAAAATCGATAGAAGGGTATAGTATAGGCGTAGACATGCTTACACTATTGACTGAACCAAAAATTACAATTACATTAGGTCTAAAATTTGTGCATGAAGCAATTAAAAACATACCTTTTAGAACATTTTTACGTGTCCCACAGGGAAGAAAAACCTCCAACTTTTGTAATGAAATGCACTTCAATCAAAAGCTCAACACTTAATTTGACAGTAAAACACCAGAAATAGGTAAAACTGCAATTATTTGAAATAATACAAGTCAAATACGGAACAGGTACATGACGCGGGGCTTTGTTTATAAAATGGATATTCAACCATCCCGTGGCTGGAGACAGCTATCAATATGGCTGCTAGTGTAGCCTGCACAAGCAAAGTACAGAGTTTTTGACCGGGTCCAGGTATCCGCTTTGCTATGCTGCAATGTGTAAGACTTCGATATTTTTTGCGTTGGTACTTAGCTGTGATAGTTAGCTTATGGTTAACGGGTGCCTCCTAAGGCATATTATGGCTCCCGCCGCTCCAGTTCTATTATATTTCTATGTATTCAACGCTCAACGCTCAAGGTCACAACTCTCCCGCTTGGCCTTATGGTTTCAGAGGCGAAGACGCGAAAATCCCTAATCTGTACCTCGTGGGGAAGATGAAAGTGCGTAGTGGCGACTGAACAGATAGGGTACCGACTTTGAGCCTGGTGTGAGCGAAAAACTCTTTTCTGTTCAGGGCACTCTTTCGTTGCTTTATCGGTCGCATTTTAGAATCCGCCATTATATGTTTAACTATATATGATAATTCACCAACGTAGTAGCAGCATTGTGTAAATGGGTACATCACGTAATGCATATACTGCATATGTAGGCCTACAATACGTCAGAGAGTGGGCGGGGTTTATGCAATTAAAGGCCATTGTTCAATTATAAAAAGCAATATTATCACTTTACATAAGGCGATTATTCCACTTGTCAATAATCCGTCATTGGTGCTTGAATAATTGATGAGATTTTTTTACTCTATATACAAGTATAAACTAAAATCTCATCCATTATTGATGCACAAATTACGCAATATTGACAAGTGGAATAGCCGCCTAAATATAGCAATTAAGTCTGTTTTCAGATTTAGAGGAGATTGTTATCGATTTTTTCCCACAGAAATGAAAAAAAAAAACATTACACAGAGCTACCGAATAACGGAAAACATATTCAAAGCAGCCAAGAATATTTTAGGACTTTTTAGTGGCATAAATGACATAAACAATAATTTACAATGCAATTAGGATTTACGCTCCAGAGATGTTCATCATACAATGCAAATATGAAAAAATAACAGCCTTAAACAAGTTTCAATTTTTATGACATACTTTCATACTTATCATAGAAATAGAGTACCTAGAGTGCAACCGTGCTAAGTTTACTGAAAATCTCGGTCAAAGTAAATAAATAATTATTTTTTTCTATTACTTAGCCAGCCTAGCGGAGCTCGAACCAACAACATTTCGGATGAAAGTAATTAAGTAAGTAAACTGTCCTTTCCAATTTTCGGGTCAATTTTTTTTATTTACGTGAAAGCTATTCAGTGCTATTGTAAACTCATATTATTTAAAATCATGTTAAACTTGCACAGCTTATTCCTAACCCACCAAATTTCTTCGGAAGAAACAAAAAAACTATCTTACAACCAAGTTAAAAAACACTTGAATTAATGGGAGGTCATTTTGCTTTCTCTACAATGGAACACACTCTAGGCATTTTATCATTCTAATGCTTTACAGCTATCCTGCATGTGAACAGAACATACAGAAGTGCATAAAACACAATATGGAAGCGACAGGTAATTATTTGCGGCAAGATTGATTGTATCATAGACATTCAATAAGTAGAGGTAAGGCATACTAATCGCAAGTAAGCTATATCAAAGGTCCGGCACACACGCTCGATTCGAGCGCCGGTGACTCACTGAAAAAAATGTCACTATAGCAAATGGGTAATTGGAAAACCATGGTCAGCTTCAGAGGACTTCTTAGACTGGCGTGAAGCTGATCGCACGCATATGCACGATATTCTCCACTAACCAATCACCAACCTATTTGTTCCCATGACAAATTGCTTAGCGAGTCACCGGCGTTCGAATCGTCGGTGTGTACCGGGCTGCAATACATGGTGTGTGGTCGATTCGCTCAAATGCGTTGATGATCTATTTTAAATTGTTATTTTTTAGTTAAGCGCTTTTTACGTCATTAATTTAATAGTTTTAATGATTTGGTAAGCATAGACTCAATAACCGTCTCACCACACAATTCAGCCAATTTCCATTAGATCCTAGCATGCGTTTGCACGTTCTGACTGGCTCTTGCCAGCCTCAGCGTTGATATAAATGATCATCCAGACTACTGAGCATAGCATAGGTACACACCGACGATTCTCGCAGTCGCGACTAGGCAAAGTCTTTTCTAGCGCAGGGACAGGACTTGGTGAATAGTTGGTGCAAACCCACAGAGTCTGCTTAAAAAGATTTTTATGGTCTGGGGTGCCCATGGGGGAAAACCGTGCACTTTCGTGCTGTCGGCTGCACTCCAGCTTTCGAAATCGTCCAGAAATCTTCTGCTAGCCCTATGGCTACAATGGAAAAAATATCGGAAAATCGCGACTGATCACTCTAAAAC
This sequence comes from Psococerastis gibbosa, assembly GCA_963971405.1. Taxonomy (NCBI): domain Eukaryota; kingdom Metazoa; phylum Arthropoda; class Insecta; order Psocodea; family Psocidae; genus Psococerastis; species Psococerastis gibbosa. The sequence continues at coordinate 21,170,159 of OZ020491.1, read as the reverse complement.
AGGGGTTCCCAACCTGTGGTCCATGAACAGAACTATAAAATCCGACCGATACCAGTCCTAAGCAGTTAATCAAATATTAGCACGTAATTGTATGCACTAACTACTTGATCTTGGTCCTAGAATTTGAAGATGTTCCTATCATGGCCATGGTGGTCAACGGAAACTCATAAAATAATCTAGTGGCCCATGGACAAAAAAGTTTGGGAATCCCTGCTCTAAAAAGATTACTAATAATTACTATAATGCCATACCACTTCTTTAAAGAACTCTAATGAAAGTCACACGGAAAATGTTGATTTTTTTGATACAAAATTGACGTATGTCACTAAACATTTTATACAAACGCACCACATTAATACAGACACTGCTATCAATATAGCTACGAACGTACCTAGCTCAGCCACTAGGATTACTACCAACAGGCAAACGCAACCAAGTTTCCCCTGAATGAATAGACAATATATTTTTGAAAATCAATGCATTAAACCGGTAACACCTAGGTGTATCATTAAAAGTATTAGGTCGGGTTTAAAACCTCATAACAGCCTGGCAAACATGGAGAACTAATAGTTAAGTTAACTTTTTTTTTCGTATAATGGCATAAGCGAATTATTAATGACTTTTTTGTGATGCTGTCACTGAGCTGGCGGAGTCATTACAATGAATAAGATTTTTTTTTTTAATAATCATAACGCAATGCCCCTTGGGGCTTACGCGTTGTATGTTTATGCGTAGTGCAATACTGTGGTTTCGAATGGGGTTGGTGTGGTGTGCACTATTGTCGTTCAGCAAAGGCGCTTACTCCACCTACGTCAATAGTCAATAGTAAATGTGGTATTGACGGACATTTCAATTTTACTCTATGCCATAGTTAAAATTGTTCAATGATCATAGAGTAAAATCACGCGCTGCAAACAATAACAAACTAAAATGGCGTCATGGAATATGTTAAGTACAAACATTTTAATAGATTATTTATAAAACATTAAACAGATCGGTGAAGGTCGATCTTACTTCGGATCTCCTACTATTATTAGGTTTTATTAAAAATAATAAGTGTACGAAGAAAACAAATACAAACAAAATTTCAAAAAACAAAAGCAAACAAATTTCAAAAATTTGGCGCATACGTGTCAATAGAAGAAAAGTGATCAATAGTTGAAAAAACAAGCGGAATGTAGTGTATCAATGAAAAATTGAAATTTCCGTCAATACCACATTTACTATTGACTATTGACGTAGGTGGAATAAGCGCCAAACTGCTACAAGCGCGCTAGACAGCGAGGTGCCCAGGTACCGTCTACAACAGTTTGCCTTTGTCTATTGTACGAGTTTTTTGGTATAATGGGTTCAGGGTTTTCAAAGGCTTTTTAAAGATAGTTGACTGGAATAGAAACGGGAGCGTGTAGTTGAATCTGTAAGAATGGTGCTAATAGAGGAGTTATTAGGGAAGGTGCGGCAGTAAGTATACGTAAGACAGGCGAGGAGCAGGTGTTGTACATCCACCTGACATGTTGGACACATGGGAGAATAATATGAGCTCTCTCTTAACCAGGCTTGATTGGGACCGAAAACTTATAATAAAAAGTAAAACTGTATGTAAGATTACGCCTAGTTCCATATATAGGAGAGATCGGACATTCACTTCCAGTCAAATGTTCTGGCCATTGAAAGGCCGTATGAAATGGCCCCGGGATTCAAAAAAATGTTTTTTGGCGGGCTCAAATGTTCCATTCCTCCTATATGGAACTATATGCCCAAACTTCTGACTTTTAGTTCAAAGCCCACATGGCTGGCTTAGGCGGGGATTCCACAGACCTCGTTTGTGTTTGTCAGCGTGATATTGACGTGATAGCAGACATTAAAGACAGTCTTTAATGTCTGCTACCACATCAATATCACGCTGACAAACACAAACGAGGTTGGTGGGATCCCCGCCTTATAGAAACTTAAAAACACCCCAACCCCAACATAAATTTTCGATTCCTGATATGCCGGCCAAAAACTGTAAAATGTCTTCTTGTCTTATGGCATTATGCGTAAAAACTGTTGGTAGTAGTTCCTTTACTGTCACACGGCGCAATATCTTCCACATAGCCTCGCAATCTGACTAGTTTCAAGCATAAATAGTATATACAACAAACAATAAGCAATGACGTCTAATGCTATGTAAATAACAAACTAAAAATTAATAGTTGGCATCAAAATACAAAATTATATACACATCCGAATAATTTAATAAACAAATCCACAAACGACTGTTATAGAGTTCCATACATATAGGAGATAATGGGACACTGACTTCCCACCAAAAATATATTTTTGAATTTCTCCTAAGACCAGCCATAGAAAGGACACAGCTAGTGGTCCCAGGATGCGAAACATATTTTTGGTGGGCTCGAATATCCCATCTTTCCTATATAGAACTCTAGAGAATATTGTGTTCCCGCCAATTTTTTAAGAACAAATCGACTAATTTTGGTTTCCAGTAGAGCCTTGCCAGGGAAACGCATCTGGACAAGTGAGTTGCCTATTTTCAAATGGTTCTACCTCCATTTCTCAAACATACGTTTTTGATTGGATTGGATTCCTTTTTTAAAGGCCTATCGACAAACAACACTTTGGCGCCAAAAAAATGTTTCTCCCATGTTAAATGCTCCTCTAAAGTTAGACTTATATTTACGAAAATCAATCTCTATCCATTCCTTAGATTAAAACTAGCTCCACCTCAGCCAATCAGCGTCCACCATTGTCATCACGTGCCAACAATAACAAACATGGCTCCCATACATTAATTGAGAGTTAGGTAAGGGGGATAAGGAATTGAGAGAGAGAGAGAGAGAGAGAGTCGGTCTTCTAGCTCATCTGAAAAGTAAGGAAATATACCCATTTGAAAATTGGCAACTCTGGAACTGACCTTCCAAGAGCCCAAACGTATCAGTCTTCTTATATTAAAGACATTATATCATGACGAAAATCGTAGAGGCACAATACATATGTACTTCATGACAGTCTTGGCAATTAGCAAGCACCGAACGTGAATAATAAGGAGACTATACAGAGTGGGTAGTACATTTTATGCTGACCATTTTATATTCCTATTGTCTGTGGATAGCTACACAGTATCTCATTTTTCGTTAAGCTGATTCTTTTCGATTTACCTGCCCTATAAGGACCTTAGACCTTCACAACTCTAAATTGAACTGTTATCTCAGCAAGACTGTTAACGAATTATAAAATGAGCCCAGAATAACCGCAGGAAAGAGTTTCCTCTCATGGTGAAGTAAAAACTTCATGATTGAAATTGTTATGAAGGTAATAGGGAAAGAAATACAGTGCGACTGAAGAGTGTGTTACACAATTCTTTTTCAGTTTGTGCCATTGAGGCGGCTAATCCACATGTCAATTTTTCTTCAATTTTGATGTCATAGATGGAAAATCATCAATGTTGCATTTATATTTTTACACCTCATTCCACTTGTCTTCAATAATTGACGATTTTTGTTTTCAATTTTTTCCAATTTTGCAAGTTGGCCCACCGTCTTTCTTTTAATTTTATAATCTACAAGAAATTTTATGATTTAAATTATGAAATAATTCGTTCGTTCCCAAGAAATTAATTTATCATAATAATTATTTATCATCGCCAGACGACGCCATTGCTTAATTTTAGTTTGTTATTGTTTGCAAAGCGTGATTTTACCCTATGATTATTGATCAATTTTAACATGCGGAAGTTAAAATGGACAATGACATAGAGTATAGAAAAAATCTTATCAATTATTGAAGAAAAATTGACAAGTGGAATAGCCGCCTAAGGCTCAATTCCATCATTGATTGAAAAGTAGGAATTGTGAACGGCAGCGCCAACTATCAAATGACAGTTCCACAGCTTTAGCTTAGGATGGTGGGCGCAGGCCGCGCAGCGCTAGCAAATTCATGGTGCTCACATTTCTCTTTTGGTGCACAATACCTCTCTGTCCTCAAAAACCATCCACAGATCTAATTTTCGAGTCCTCGCAATAGACAGATCTAAACTCCAATTAAATCTCTCGACATCCGCAAAATAATAGATGACAAAAATATACACATTAGAATTTCACATAGTCAATAAACAGTTTATGGTACAAAAGGGAAGACTTTGAGCCGTGTGTTAACAGCAAAGTTAGATTTCTACACTATTATATATGTACAAATGGGCAACCTCATATTTCGCTTTATAATTATGTAAGCTGCTCTGCACCATGGCTACGGCGCTAATACTGACATCATTATCCAATGGGCACTGAAACCGAGCAAAAACTCCAATCAGGCCAGAACTTAATTACATGAAAAATGGTAATCGGGTCTATTTAAGTATTGGAGAACAATGGGTACAAGAAAGGAGCCTCCTCGAAGATCGGTTTTAAACACGTGGGCAAAAAACCGATCGGGTGTGCCCCGGGCAACGCTAAGGCGGCTATTCCACTTGTCAATATTCTGTCAATAATTGATGAGATTTTTGTTTTTATCTACAGTAAAAAAATATCTCATCAATTATTGAAGCACAAATGACGGATTATTGTCAAGTGGAATAGCCGCCTTAGTGGAAACATCTAGCGGCTAATCCTTTCACCACCGAGAAGAGACCATAAACTTCCACTACCTTTGTGTATGCACCGCCTATGGTGTCAGGTTGGCTGAGCCCAGAAACAAGGAGTCTCTACCTCGGAGACGAAAAAGTAAAGTATGGAGAACTTTCCTACAGAAAAAAAAACAAAAAAAAAAACAATGCCCTGCTATGATTGGCGCGGCGCATCATCGTACTTGACTTATGGAGAGAGGTGCAATTCAATTGTTAGTTTTCGCAATTGCCAGCCCTGTTGTTCGAAAACGAAAATCAAACAAAGGATGGCTCGGTCTCACAGTGATTGGCGCGGTGCATCCCCATATAACATAAGGCCAACAACGACTACCTTCTACAGAGCGTTGGATCCTATCCTAAGGCGCTTATTCTACATACGTCAATAGTCAATAGTAAATATGGTACTGACAGACATTTCAATTTTACTCTATGCCATTGTTAAAATTGATCAATGATCATAGAGTAAAATCACGCGCTGCAAACAATAACAAACTAAAATGGCGTCATGGAATATGTTAAATACAAACATTTTAATAGATTGTTTATAAAACATTAAACAGATCGGTGAAGGTCGATCTTACTTCGGATCTCCTACTATTATTAGGTTTTATTAAAAATAATAAGTGTATGAGGAAAACAAATACAAACAAAATTTCAAAAAACAAATGCAAACAAATTTCAAAAATTTGGCGCATACGTGTCAATAGAAGAAAAGTGATCAATAGTTGAAAAAACATGTGGAATGTAGTGTATCAATGAAAAATTGAAATTTCTGTCAGTACCACATTTACTATTGACTATTGACGTATGTGGAATAAGCGCCTTATGTGAAACAACGCATCTCTTCATAAACTAAGTAAAGGGAATGCGCCGCACCAATCATAGCTAGGCTCAGGCCGCATGGTTACGTTTTTATTCTCCTACAGACTCGTTCCTATTAAGTCGAGCTAGAACCTGTTACAATGCCAATGGTAAGCATGTCTGCTGAGCTTGCCCTTTGGCACTTGTTGTCGGCGTGGGTTGACATCGAGGAGTGAACCATTCCTCCATATATTAAGTAAAGTGATGCGCCTCACCAATCACAAGGCGAAGCCCCTCCCTACTGGGGGATTTTCTACAGGGGAGTTCTCCATTTTAATTAAAATTGTCACGATGATTGCGATAGGGGTGGGTTGACAGTAGTGACGAGTTGTAATTTAAAATTGTAAATTGAAAAACGTGTGAGACAAAAAGGATGAATAACGTACCTGTTTTGGGGTTGGGGAGGATTAATTTCCATTGGTGTTTCTGGCAGGGGTCTGAGTTTTATTGTTGGACAAAATCTCAGAGTCAGTCCCGTAGATTTTGCCCGCCTTCTTAGCCATGCTGCCCACGAGTTCCATGGTGCATTTGTGCGCTGCCCGCAGTGATATCGCCCATTCTTTAAGTCCAATCTCATCCTGCCAATAAAAAGTTCCATTAGGCGCAGTTTCCACGGACCTCTAAGTGCAAAATACACATACGGTGACGTAGTAGCAGATATCATTAATAAAGCGGGGTTTCCACCGACCTCTCATTGCAGAATGCAAATGACATGACGGAAATTTTTGTTTTACTCTATGCCATAGTTAAAATTGATCAATGATCATAGAGTAAAATCACAAACAACAAACTAAAATTAAAAAATGGCTTCATGGGATATGTTAAGTACAAATATTGTAATAGATTTCTATAAAAGAAAAATTCAAATTTCCGTCAATGTCATTTGCATTCTGCAATGAGAGGTCAGTGGAAACCCCGCCTTTTTTAATGATATCTGCTACCACGTCACCGTATGTGTATTTTGCACTTAGAGGTCGGTGGAAACCGCGCTTTAGCCGAACGAAAACTTAATCACTTTCACAACTATCACGCTCGAAAATGCATTCTTGCGACATCCACCAAAACTAGGAGCTTCCTAGCAATTACAATAATATACAGGTATACAGAACTATCATCCGACGTGCCACCTGTGGGTGCTGACGCGGAGTAGTGGGGAGCTACTAAAAGTACTGAACCAATGGGTGCGCAAGATACTTCACCAAATACATAGACCCGTGTGCGAAAACGGTTGAGTGGCTAATGAAATGTGGAGTTGTGTGACCGTGTTGTACGAGGAGCCTACCGTTGTAGTTGAGGGCAAAAAGCTCCGGTCAGATGGCTGGGACACTTGGAACGTATGCCAGATGGCAGGGATAGCCCTACTCAATTTTTGTACACATATAGCGTTGGCTAAAACTGCTCTTTGCCATCATATTTCGACGCCTTATTAAGCACGTTGCATTATTACTTATATTAGTTTATAAGTACTTACGGTATTATTGAGAACTACTTTGCCAAGCTTAGTTCTGATAACTATACACGGCTCATTTTTAACTTGCACTACATCAGGCGAAACGTCTTCCACCTAAAACAGTACAATAAAGAATTAGACACATGAAAAAGTTAACTTATGAATAACTGTCTTTGCTCTTTCGTTGGTCAGGGCCAGCTTGTGGAACTTTAGAGATGTGGCATAATGCTGTCGAAGTTTACGGTTTTGTTGTGCTGACAATTGTCCCAAATGGCATAATAATGATTCACTCTGGGCAGCTAGGTCTAGAGGTAATACACGTTCGTACCAGTGTACCTAAAGCTTGCTGTCATCAATTGTGCGTCATTATTAGCCAATTAGAGCGCTAGTTACATGTCTTTTAGACTGCTGAATGGTACCTCTCATTGCAGAATGCACATACGTTGACGTGGTAGCAGACATTCAAGACTTAAGCGGGGTTTCCACCGACCTCTCATTGCAGAATGCAAATGACATTGACGGAAATTCGAATTTTTCTTTTTATAGAAATCTATTAAAATGTTTGTACTTAACATATCCCATGAAGCCATTTTTTAATTTTAGTTTGTTTGTTTGTGATTTTACTCTATGATCATTGATCAGTTTTAACTATGGCATAGAGTAAAACAAAAATTTCCGCCAAAGTCATTTGCATTCTGCAATGAGAGGTCGGTGGAAACCCCGCCTTTATTAATGATATCTGCTACCACGTCAACGTATGTGCATTCTGCAATGAGAGGTCGGTGGAAACCCCGCCTAAGTGATAAAAGTCTTGTAACAGCGACTTAGAGGGTAGCTGGCTAGTGCAGCTGCAATACAAACGGAACAAAGAAATTTGAAAGAAATTTGTGCATCAATACAATACAATACAATGCAATAATTAGAGTCCCTGACCAGCCAGAGCCGGACCGACCGTGTCAAGCAAAAATAGCCACCCCAGAGGGTTTTGTACAAAAGAAGGAGGAGGTACTTAAATAGTCCAGCTCCTGGGGTCGTACTCATCCAAATTATATAGTGAGGCGTCAATAAGTCTGCTCTTAATGTATGTTCTGAAACAAGGCGGCATGCCCACACAAAAAGGCAGCATCCATCGAATACACAAAATAAATGTAAAGGGTGGAATTAAAATGTGTTTAGGCCAACTCCTACCATGATTATGTAAGTCTAGGGGAAGTGGAATCCGACCAATACCACAGTCTTCCACGAAACATAAGAATAGAATGAAACATAGCAGCGGACTGTAGTATCCATTTCCCAAAGCATGGTGGGAATACTAGGAGTGCATTGCAGATTTGAATTAGTGTGACTATTATCGTGAATTGAAGGTAGCTAAGACTGATATTCGGTATGAGTGTAGTTTAAACAATACAAATATTTCAAATAAACTATCGTTGATATGTACAGTTAGGTGCAAGAGAGGTTTAATCTCGCTGAATCTATATATTTTTTTAAAATAAGACTATTATTATTATACCTGGTCAAGGAATATAAGCTCAGGTTTTGATTTAGACTCGTGCTGGAGTTCTAGCCGATCGGCGTATAGCTTCGCGTACCGCATTTGCCAGACCGATGCAAACGGGCCACCTAGCTTCCGGATATATCCGTGGAGTATACAGTCTGATTCTGAAAATAAACCAATACAGTATAGGTATAAAAATAGCGTTGGAGAAAGGAAGACATGAAAAATTGAAAGGAAACGGGATTCAAACCCGAGTCTCCACCTTAGGAGGCAATTCCACCGGCGAATTTACTTCATTCGTGATTTGAGATTGAATCAGGGCAAAGTCAATCTGGACCTTATTTCGCTGCATATAATTTAATATACAGTATATATTCTCCATGATTTTTAGAAAAATATCACTTTAAAATAATACATAAATAAAATAATTTTAAAATAGTATTGAGGCTTATGGAAAAATCAACGCTTTGATATCAGTGCAACTGGTGCTGCCATCTACAAAATGACGTCACAATTGAACCTCATTGATGGCAATAGTGGGATTCCACGAAGCCTTACGTCACAAATAAAGAAACCCAACTAACCTCTCTCATCTATATCAAACTTCTGCCGCTGTTTCGCCTTCTTCTTCAGCTCCACCTTGTCCGTCTCCTGGTTGATGGCGTCGAACACAGTCTCGGCGACCTCACCCTGCCACCGCTCCGAAATCACCAGCGGAAAGTTCTTGTACAAGTCCTGGTCCGCGTCCGTCAGCTTGATGCCTTTCGTGTCCTCCTCGTCGAACGACCCGATGTCGAACGCGTCGGCGGCGTTCACCTCGCCACGCGGCGGTATCAGCGGCGGCACATACTTCTGCAGATAGACCTGCTGCCAATCGATACCGTTGAAGAAAGGGTGCTCCTTCACTTCGTCAGATCTGGAAAATTAATTACATCGATAACTCTCGTTTATCGTGATATTCAAAATATTAGTCAGACCTGCCTGTCCATATTATCAACTTATTGTTCCTTCCGGGTAGGAATTATTAGGCCTTATTAATTGTCATACTTCATAACTAACCTGTTTTGAAGAGCAAAACAAAAAAAAAAAAAAGTTAATTGTTTATCCTATTCGTTAAATCACTCTCCAGAAATATAAAAACTTATAAAATGAACAATACCTTTACCCATATGAATTATGGTTAAACTATGGAATATGATAATCTAAAAGAAAGAAGCATTTCATCGAGTGTTTACTTGACAAAATTTGTTCTGTACTCCTTTCCTCCCCCTATAACACACTTAAATATTATTCCAATATTAAATCCACAAATGTGTGTCTAAGAAAAATTGGAAAGTGCAATACCTAATTTCAGATTCAAATCGTGCACTTCAACATAAATATTCCAAATAATTCTTCGAGCGGAATAAATATTAGTGTATAATCTGGGCCATTATCACAGTTTACGTATATTAACTAAATTTTGCCACCAAAGAGGCAATGGAAAGATTCCTCTTAAGACGTACTTACCCGCCACCCCGACAGCCGAGCCTCTTATCAATATCCCTCATGAGAAGGCCTTCAAGGAGCATGCGCAACTCTTTTGAAAATGATTCCGGAAGCTCTACATTCATCGTTAACGTCATGCGGTCAATCTCGTGTTTATCCTTTGTCTTGTGCTGCCTGAACGGACTGTGACCTTTGAGGAGTTTGTATAGCATGCAACCAAAGGAAAACCAGTCGGCCGACGAGTCGTAAGCTGTGCCTTTGGATAGGACCTCAGGGGCCATGTACCCGTGTGTTCCCCTGAAAAGCAAAAAAATTGTATAATACAGTGATTTAACAAGGCGGACCAATGGGGGGGACGATGTTGTGAGAGATTAACTAAGAACCTGATTTGATTAACTCTGTTTTTACAAAATTACGTAAAATGCAACAAATAGAAACAAAAAATCCCTTTCGGCTCTGGCCAATCAGGAGTAGGGAGATTCCGCAGACCTTCCTTCTCCTCTACGCTACCTACACTATGTATGTAATAACAAATAAAACATACTTCATTATTTTCCCGACCACAACATCATCACACAAAATTCAAATTTCGAACCACAATGCCGACTATGAACTTTTAATGATCAAATTATTTTCACTTTGACTGGATGCCATCTTAAAATGATTGATTTGTCGTAAAAATAGGTGATTACCATTATCGTAGATAATAATACGGACTTTCAGTCAGATTTTAATTCATTCCTCTGCGACCATTACTAACTGAGATATGAATTATACAAGGTTTCAATCGGCCGCCATCTTGTAACTAAATAGTGGATCTAGCTGGTTAGCGAACTCGATCAAGACTATTGTATGATCAATTTTTGTGCCAAGTTTCATCAAAATCGGATAATATGTACGGGAGTTAGAGTGTTTCCTAAACTCGATACACATATTTACATACATATATAATATATACAGTATATAACATTTTGAACGGAGGGTGGTTTTAGGCTCAGGGGGTCATGAAATGAAAAGTTGTGAAGAAATTTTCCGAAAGTCGAACATTGGTCACCATCTCAATAGGTAGATGAATCTCCCTAAAACACAACATACAACAAACGTAAAATAAACAATGTTTATACTCACACGCTGGCATGGGGTTTCTTTTTCGAAAAATCACAAGCTAGCCCAAGGTCCGATATCCTAACATGGCCGTGTTCGTCCAATAGAATATTAGCTGGTTTAAGGTCTCGATACACAATATACCTTCGATGCATATGCTCCAACCCTACAATAGTAAAAGTTAATGGTCAGATTATTGATGGAAGTTGGCCAACTTATAGTTATATAGTGTGGCCCTCACAGCCTTGCCCTGCCCACAACCCCACAGGTTGTCACACAATACTGGTGTTGTTTCTAAATGAATTTATAGCCATTGGCAAACTGGTTCACATCTCGATATCAACCCCTACCGACAACAAATCCCAATGTGCAATCTCCAACAAGCTCACCATTGACATTGTGACAGGCTCAACTTAACCAAGTATTGGTACGAGTCTAGATTAACAATACTGTACATCTTTTTCTTAGCCATTGGCAAACTGGTTCACATCTCGATATCAACCCCCCACCGACTACAAATGCCAATGTGCAATCTACAACAAGCTCACCGGTGACATTGTAACAGGCTCAACTTAACAAAGTATTGGTACGAATCTAGATTAACATCACGTCCCTATCTTAGCCATTGGCAAACAGGTTCATATCTCGATATCAACCCCCCACCGACTACAAATACCAATGTGCAATCTCCAAAAAGCTCACCAGTGACATTGCAACAGGCTCAACTTAACCAAGTATTGGTACGAGTCTAGATTAACATTACGTCCCTATCTTAGCCATTGGCAAACAGGTTCACATCTCGATATCAACCCCCCACCGACTACAAATGCCAATGTGCAATCTACAACAAGCTCACCATTGACATTGTGACAGGCTCAACTTAACCAACTATTGGTACGAGTCTAGATTAACAATACTGTGCATCTTTTTCTTAGCCATTGGCAAACTGGTTCACATCTCGATATCAACCCCCCACCGACTACAAATGCCAATGTGCAATCTCCAACAAGCTCACCAGTGACATTGCAACAGGCTCAACTTAACCAAGTATTGGTACGAGTCTAGATTAACATTACGTCCCTATCTTAGCCATTGGCAAACTGGTTCACATCTCGATATCAACCCCCCACCGCCTACAAATGCCAATGTGCAATCTCCAACAAGCTCACCATTGACATTGTGACAGGCTCAACTTAACCAAGTATTGGTACGAGTCTAGATTAACAATACTGTACATCTTTTTCTTAGCCATTGGCAAACTGGTTCACATCTCGATATCAACCCCCCACCGACTACAAATGCCAATGTGCAATCTACAACAAGCTCACCGGTGACATTGTAACAGGCTCAACTTAACAAAGTATTGGTACGAATCTAGATTAACATTACGTCCCTATCTTAGCCATTGGCAAACTGGTTCACACCTCGATATCAACCCCCCACCGACTACAAATGCCAATGTGCAATCTACAACAAGCTCACCGGTGACATTGTAACAGGCTCAACTTAACAAAGTATTGGTACGAATCTAGATTAACATCACGTCCCTATCTTAGCCATTGGCAATCAGGTTCATATCTCGATATCAACCCCCACCGACTACAAATGCCAATGTGCAATCTCCAACAATTGACATTGACATAGTAACAGGCTCAACTTAGCAAAGTACTAGAACGAGTCAAGATTAACATTTCATCCATTTCTGACAGTCGGATGTAAAACTTATAGTAATTAAAGTTGAGGGCACAATTTTTATTGATTTAACCCATCGTTAAACAAACTTAAAAAAACAACAGTAATTTGAACTAACGTTAATGCCAATAGCTATGGCGGGGTGTGTTGATAAAGTTTTTAAAGTTAAGTCATTATTGTGAAAAATTTGAATATTCATTGCTCGCCTTTATGACCTATTGCAATTTTTATTAAATTTTGCGAAATAAAACTGGAACGTTAGCTATTCTTGGTTTTATTACTTTGATCAGTTGTCGCCGTATATGGATATAAAGAGGGTAAGCCAAGCCATTATAGAATAGAACATTATACAAGTATTAGGGGTCTTCACAGTGTTCGTGTTATATAATAAATTAACTTTGGTTGAAGAGGTAACCTCCACGTAATAACTGAAATAAGAGGATATAGAAAAACTGGGCTTGGCGGAATTCGAACCCACGAACCACGACCCAGGTTTTCTATATCCTCTAATTTCGGTTATGAGAGGTAATCACGGGCCTATAGGTGCTCCAGTAGCCTGATCGAGGCGATTATAATACCGGGGTTAAATAAATACCCTAGGATTATAACTGTAAACAAATAAATTTTGAATAGCACTTTCCATTTTAAAATTATCTTGTTTACCAGGGGATTAAATAAATACCGGTATTATAATCGCCTCGATCAGGCTGCTGGAGCAATAATGAATGAATGAATATTTATTTGAAAAAAAAACTACAATTAAAAACACCATTAGTTATCCCTGCCCTAAGTTCCTCAAGAGGACTTGTGTTACCGGAATTATGTAGCCACTGTGGAACCAGAATTTAATTAATTAGCCACTTGTTATCCCAAAACTTGGTAAGACTCCCCTGAACTTGTAGTCAGTAGGACCAAAGGCGTCGTCAATGGGTTATGCATTAGGATAACCTTAAGTACGTACCAAGAATGACTTCAGCTGCATAAAACTTCATTTCAGGCTCATTAAAAACGCCGTGTTGAGATAAATGATAGTGCAAATCGCCACCGTTCATGAGGTCCAGTATAAAGCAGAGTTTGTCGGGCGTGTGAAATGCGTACGTCATGCAGACGATGAAGGGGCAGTCGACGCCGGTGCTAACTAGCGACAACATGATACGCTCGTTTAACGCTAGAGTTTCCCCCTGAAAACAAAAAAAATCAAGTTATACAAAATAATAATATTTTAACTCCCAAAATAAATTCAGTTAAGTAGAAATAGAATGTTTTTTTTCTTTGGGTCCCTTGCCATTGTGCAGCCATTTTGCACGTGGAGTCAAGGTGCAGAAAACAATATAAAAAGTTAAGGTAGTAAGTATAGGCATATAAGTAAGTATTGAAATAGGTTAAACAGATGCATTACTATTAGGTATACAGATGGTGTAGGTAACAGTACGAGTTTATAAAACCAAAAAAGATGTTCTTAGAAATTCCAAAGTGCTGGGTCTATTTGCAGTAGTGCTTGTTTCACCTTATTTTGAAATATTTTGAGTGTAGGTGCGCCACGAAGTTCTAGAGGAAGTTTATTGTATTCAAGTGGCCGTATATGTAAAAAAGTTTTTTGAAAAACTCTGTTCTGGGCGTAGGTGGCACAAAAGACTCTAAACGTCGTGTTCTATTATCGTTTGCGAGCAAATCTAAATGGAAATGGAAATCTAATATGGCTAAATGCCCTCCTCTGATTGGCGCCGAACATCCCCTCACTTATCTTAGTAATTTTGCCCCACCATTCAGAAAGTTGGATCATATACAAAAGTGATACGATGCACCAGTCTCATACAAGCTAAGTACGGGGATGCGCCGCCAATCACAGCGCGAGGCGGAGGCCCACCACGTTGGATTATCCTATAGAAAAGACTCGATATTGTTTTTTTTTCGAGTTTGGAAGCCGCTGTTGACTTATTGTACCCAACAGTGGCGGACCCAAAGGGGGCGGCCGCGAATCAAAAAAGTTTTTTTTTTTTTTTAAATCTTATTTTGGCATGGGTTCAACTATGAAATCCACACAGCGCCAAGCCTTCGTGTTTGAACTTGCTATGTTACGAAGGGTCATAATAGATTCCGAAGAGCTTGGCTTTAGTCTCTCACATGAATAATTGTTTCTAATAAGAAAGAGGAATAGGCGGCGAAATGGGTCTTCTTTTAATTTCCTTTACGAAAATCGAGATCACCATACACTACACTACTGCGTTCACCAGCAAGATAATAACCGCAGCACTAAATTACCAAACCCCATCAGACCAGCAAGTGTTACAAGCCTTTTTTTTTAGAATGAATCAGCTAACTATTTATTAGGTCTAGGTATATATAGGTCGGGAGTTGGTGATGCAGTGGATCCCGAGTCACACACGAGACATACTTGGAAATGAAATGGCGGACTTCCTGGCAAAGATGGGCACATAACTACCCCAGCCTAGCAAAGCAACACCCCTCACGGCTGTGAGAAACCTCGTAGACATATCAGTACGGAGGACAAACCAGGATAGACTGCGACTAGCCTCAAGTGGAAAACAATGGAGCACACTGTTAAACAAACCCGTGAAGAAGAACCTACCACGGCCCACTTCAGTAGCAGTCTTCAGAACAACAACCGGGCACGATCTTTTGGCATCCCACCTTCACCGAATTGGAATATTGAGGTCCCCCGACTGCGTCCTGTGCGAGAGTACCCCTATGGTCACCAGCCACCTCAGGACTGCCCGATGCTTGATGATGAAAGAAACGATCGACTTACCGGAGATGAACACACGGCACATCTATACTGGTCAGCGCGGCGCCTGATGGCAGAAATCCCAAGGGTGAGCGTTGGCTAGTAAGTAAGTAAGTATTTATTACTAAAAAAATTCCAGAGGCTCTAGAACCAAACTTCAAGCCTGATAGGTTGCTGGCAATATCTATCACGATGGCATTGAACATAGCAGTGTTTTCAAATCGGTCAGGCTGCAGGGTGCTACAAGTCGAGTACCGACAAGATGCACTGTGATTCCACAAGCTAAGGCCGATGAGGAAAAAAAATGAATCTCAACGGCTAATAATACAATGTTGCCGCGAGTGCCGACACATTTGTTTACCAGAAGCAACACAGCAATACCATTAGTTGATCAATACGCCAATCACCGCGAGATTATTAACAAACGACCTCTTTCCACTGACGTCAACTGCCGTTGTTGACAACAAAGTTTGTATTGTGTAGCACCAGATAAGGCAAATACTTTTACGCACTCGAGAAAGTGTGAGTTACTTCAGGCATTGGCGATATTCAGCGAGATGAGCCAAAAGGCCCAAAACAGTTGCAACTAAATGATTACAAACCTGGAACCTAACCAATAAATTGCGAGTGAGCGGAACCGTTTTATACGTTTGAGGTGAATGGGACAAAGAAGTCGAGTTAAGAAACGGAAACTAACATGCTTCGGCCATGTGATGAGGAACGAAAAGTATCGCCTTCTGTATGTTATAACCCAAGGGAAGATAGAAAGACAGAGCTCCCGGATGAAGGATATCCTGGTTGAAAAGCTTGAGGCACTAGCACGACTTCAAATTTCAGAGCAGCAGTCTCTAAGGTCAAAATAGCCATAATGATCGGGGGGGGGGGGGGGGGGGGGGGGGTGGTGGTACGTACGGGAGCAACGATAACAGTAACGAAAGTAGCTAACGAAAGCGAGCGAGGCTACGATAATAGTAACGAAAGTACCTAACGAAAGCGAGCTAGGTTACGACAATGGTAACGAAAGTAGCTAACGGAAGCGAGCTAGGCAATCTTCGATAGAAGCTACGTTTTCTGGCCATACTTCGGAGGGCACGTAAAGCAGGCGGTCCCGAGTCTTCCTAGTTGGGTGTAAGGCCCTAACTCCGCTAGGTATGCTTAGTAATAGAACAAAAGCCAATATTTTTTAATAATGAAGAAAACTGGGCAACCCACACTATCAGTTTTCTTGTGCGGTTAAATTTCAAAAGAATTAGCTACCAGTCACTATAGGAATTAGGAGAAAGAAGAAGGGATCCCCTAAATTTTAATGCAAATTATGAGGCTGTCACTAACACTGACTGACCACCACCGAAACTAACAGTTTTTTACCCAAATTAAGTTCCGAAAGTTCCCAACAGTGGCCAATAATGTTAGTGGCTATATCAAAATGTAGAGGAACACTTTTTCTTTCTTCTAACTAAACTTCTCTCATAAAACCATAACATACCTGTTTCATTTTGATTCTTTTCTTGTCCAGACACTTCATCGCGTACATCTTGCCCGTGTCTGCCTTCCTACAGCCGTATACCTCACCGAAGCCCCCTCGCCCGATAATTCGATGGACACTAAAGTCGTTCATCGTTAGCTGAATATTTAGTTCCAGATTCTTCCACTGGCAGAACCTCGTGTATTTATCACTTTCGATGAATTTCTGAAATGGTTCCCCACGTAAGTGATTGAAGATTTCTTCTATATAAGGCTGAAAGTGTAAACAAAATAAAATTTTATTGAAGTTATGGGAGGGTCGTCAAACCTCAATTTTTATCCTTTTGCGTGGCGCAAACTGTGGGCAGCTCGAATTAAACTCGGCATGTAGGTTTTAAAAGCACAAAAAGCTGATAAAATATTTTTTCTGAAGAAAAAAAACGGCCCCAACGATTTTTTTAAGTCACACAGATCATAGATCATATATCAATAGACTGCGTTATGCAAAAAATTCATAAAATGCCAAACATTCATAAAGAAAATTAAACTTTCTCAATACGCTGGCTAGTCACCCGACTGAATATCTACATTTATATTAAAAAATATTAGTTGTTTTGTATAGGGTAGCGATATTTCAGGTAAGAAAATGCAAATTTACTGATCGTATGTGTTGTGTAAATTTTTCATCTCACCATTTTCATATGTGCGCCTGCAGAACGAGGAATTAATTAATGTCATCAAAAAGACTCGAACAAAATACCTTGAAATCTCTGCGAAAGCAGATCTGAACTTTTATCCCATAACATTTATTCATTTGAAAACTACTTATAAGGGCGTAAGAGATCCCTTGATGGAGGATGTAGGGGCTAGTACATATGTGGAGCTGAAGAAGATCGAGGGGAGTGGGGGCAACGATGCCACATTTTGATGCCAACAAGTCATCCGGCTGTAACTTGAAGAAGAAGAAGAAGAAGAAGAGATCCCTTTGCTGATGTAGCGCCTGCGCAAGAGCCCATGCCATACAATCGCTTAAAATTAGGATGACTCCCACCAAATTGATGGAAACTTTCCTTCGTTAAATGACAAATGCCAAAAAGTTTCAAAGAGTAAAATTGTGTTTACCACCGATAGGACCAAACTGCCTCAATTACCTAAAGAAAGTTCTTTGGAAGTTGGTAGTAGCCACCCGTAAGGCAAAATAAAATACGTACCTCAAATAAATTAACCGGAACTTCGTTTTTTCTTAAATGCTTTTGTACATGTGCTACTGCTTCCTTGGAATAATCCTGCAAAGGAAAATGAAAAATAAATGCTTTAATACTAGTAGCACATTAGCGCATTAGAGCTCTTATATTGTCAAACATGCTCTTTACCTAAACAACCCTAAAATATTATACAAAACTGTGATAATACACAACAGATTTTGACGTTTAAACAATCGTATTATTTCTGGAAAACGTTGTCCGTTTCTTCTTTTTAGATTATTTTATTTTATAGATTAACAATAGCTCATTTAAACAAATGTATAGTGTATTATCAAAAGATATAAAATATATACATTTCATTATATAATTATTATATATAATAAGTGGCGCCGAACCATAGGCTAAGTAATGCTAGTAGCGGTGAAGGGGAAATGTGTAAGGTGGACAAAGGAAAGGTGACTGAGTTTGTCTGTCGGGTTCCCACCAAAAATGAAGAACAAGTGTACAATCCAGCAGGCAGGTCTGACAACCGAATCCTCGTAGTAAGTTTCTGCGAACTTAACAACTTAAATAGCTTCATTATGACTGTATTTAGCTTATGGCAAACATTAACAAGATTAACCTCAAATGTTTGCCGCTTCATTGTTTACACTTCGGATGCCCATCTGACCCGTCTGGTATTAACAAAGTTTATGTATTTCAGAAGGTGTTTAAAGGGCAATTTAGCCAATAAAGCCACTGCGGAATGAGAATTTAATTAATTAACTCTCACGCCATGTTGTTTTCCAGGAAATATTCCTCTTAAACTACTATACAGTATCGGCCTACTTGCTTCATCTTCGTTTGATTCCTATTTTCCCCTAATACAGTTTGTTTTTTGGTTGGTTTTCCAATGCCTGCTTTCAGCATTTCAGCTTTTAAGCAAACCTGTCGGTCTGGTGGGGGAAGTGAGTCTGTTTCTTAACTTGAAGCACACTAAAGGCAGACTTCTTCACCGCAGGGAGAAGGAGAGTTGACTAACAGGGTGGGCTTCCTGATAATAATGGTTTCCGAACCATTTGGGGAACATAATAAAGTCACACGATTAATTTTTTCTTCTTTTTTTTAAATTCAAAATTCGGAGGTAACTTGTTGCTTACACTGGTGCAGTGAGTCTTTACACGCCATGCGATCGGAGACCTACAGAGGCGACTGAAGAGATCAATCGGATATATTTATTAAATTTTTTGTATGCGATTAATCTTTAAAAAAATAAAAAATAAATAAGATTCGACACGCACATAAGATTGGCTGGCACAGTCAGCGCGCTGAGCAACGCTGAGCACACTACCCTTGAAAAGGCTGTGTGTTCTTGTTGATTCAAATTGGTATGGCCGTTGGCCCCCCTAATACAGACACTGGTAAGAAATAATTCAGTACTCTGACCTTTCTAGACCTACGACCCTCGAATTATGGGGCACTACTATAGATAATACCGCGCTATTGTATATTCCACGCCTCGTACATGTTCGTGTCTCTCATCTCAACATTTCTCCTACTTTATTCAAGAGGTCTTATTGTACAACAGTCCTACGTTGTACAATACGTGGGCTTGGTGATAAACTGACACACATCCATCGTGTACAACTCAGCCCCCGTAACGTTGTGAATTTTAGTGCATCCCTAGAATATCGATTTTAGGGAGATTCATCTACCTATTGAGACAGCGACCAATGCTCAACTTCCGGAAAATTTCTTCACAAATTTTCATTTCATGACCCTCAGCCTAAAACCACCCTCCGTTCAAAATGTTATTATATATATGTACAAGCGGTACAAGCCTGCGGCGGGCAGCAGCTCGCCCCTTCGGGGTTCGCATTACACGTGGGAATAGTCGTAGTGGCCCTATTAATTTGTTGAACCCAAACCAAGCAGTTACCTAACTTCGTCCTGTCTAAAAGATTTGTAATGTTGCAGTTTTTTGTTTCTACCTATTTAATAGTCTGGGCAAAAAAATCTGACCAGAACCGTCACCCTGGTGAAGGGCGTTGTGAATAAAAAATAATTAAATAAAATTTAGCATTTAAAAGTAAGCAATCGCTTAATTGTTAATCATGTGAAACATTATTATTCACAAAAATCAGTTTTATTTTCATTGTAGTGCTTTGTGATAATCGATGTTTTTTGTTTGATTATCTGGCACAAATCTGATGGCTTTCCAACACGGGAACAGGCAACATACAATTGACCATGTGAGAAACATGGGTTTTCCAGATTAATACCACAAACACTTAATGATTGCCCCTGGGACTTATTTATGGTCATAGCAAAACCAAGCCGCACTGTAGTCGTTTAAACTCAAATGGCACATCAGTCAGAATCATTGGGATGCGCGGTATGAGAACATCTCCTTTATACTTTCCTTTCAGTATAGCTGCTTCTATCACGTTGTTTAGTAATTTTTTTATCTAACCGTGTGCCGTTGCAAAGACGCGGTTGGTTGATATTTCGCAACATTATAACTACCGATCCAACCTTTAATTGAAGATTGTGTGGTGGCAATCCTGGCAAATCCAGCGAGTTCAAAAATTCCGGTGGATAATTGACTACATCATTTCAGTCAGTAGCCGAATCAACTAATTTATATATCCTCGATTCGCCTGTAATTTGTTCTTGAATTTTGAAATTTAATTCATTTACGTCTATGTTTTTTGCAGCCAATATAGCTCGTTCGCTCAACCAATCATGGTTTCTGTAATTTTGAGAAACCTCTTGAAAACACCTTCTGAATAAGTTCATCTTTTGATCGAGTAAAATATACCTTGGGACCCGGCCAAAACTATGCACTTAGCTTGTGCAGGCTATTTTCACAGCGAAATTACGTACTTATCTTGTGCAGACTATACTAGCCGCCACATTGATAACGGTCTACAGCCACGGGATGGTATTAAATTGCATTACGTTTATTTATCGGGTACAGCCTTCTATATGGTCAAATATAGACCATAACACCAGGCTGATCATGGCGATTGGTATTAAGCTACTCCTGGGATTAAAACTGTAAACAAAAAAATTTTGAACAGCACTTTCCATTATAAAATTATCTTGTTTACATTTTTAATACCAGGGTATTTGTATAAATCCCGGTATTATAATCGCCATGATCAGCCTGCAGCTCGGGAACATGCATAATAATAAAAGAATGGTTACGGCACAGTAGTGAATCTCAGCTAAGTTAATTTATAAATATCAAGACTGAACGAAGCAGCTCCATACACAGTGGCGTAGCCAAGGGGGGCTCAGCTGAGTCCGGACCCCCCCCCCCCCAAATTTTTTTAAATAGCAAAACAGCAAATTTTCAGATATTTATTTTAAAAAACTTCCCGGGGAGACCCCGGTCTCCCTGTTACCAGTTTTGTTAATAAAGTTATCGTCTGCAAAATCAAAATTTTTTTGCTGACAAACTTTTTCAGGCCTATCTTTTAAAAAAACATTCCCCCCCCCCTTCGGCCTCCCGACCTCTCGGGTGTGAAATTAGTATCATAACCATGCACGGGGGGGGGGGGGCAGCGTCAAATGAAACACCACCCCATTCGGAAACCTATCGTAAGCGGGCAAACTTTATGTATTGATGCTACATGAAAACTGGACCCCCCTAAAAAAAAAATCTGACTACGCCGCTGTCCATACATCCAACTAGACAGTATGCCCATGCGACAAGCGTCACTATTACGAAACAGTTGTCGATATATGGTTCACTACACATATAGTATTTGCTAGACAACTTGGGTAAATACATTGCCTAAAGAGACAATCCGACATACCACTAGAATCTTTTGGTACACCAAATTTCTCATAAAATGCCTATCTCAATGCCACAACATAAATGGAAGTCGAAGAAGTAGAAGAAATGATCCTCTTTAAATACATATAGAACATAAAACCAGTTTTTGACGACGAGTTCCTAACATAATCTTGCATTTCTTCACACCTTCAAAAACTTTTGCTGTTTTCCAACGCCTGCTTTCAGTATTTCTGCTCATAAGCAACCCTGTCGGTCTGGCGTGGGGAATGAGTATGTTTCTTAACTTCAGGCACCCTAAGGATGGCACCCATGGATTTCTGCCGAAGGGCAGACTCCTTCACCTCAGGGAAAAGGGGGTTTGACTGACGGTGTGGACCTCCTGATTATAATGGTGTTCGAACCAGTTGGGGTCCACTAAAGTCAAACGATTAATTCAGAGGTGAATAGGACTCGAAACGTACTTAGACTGACTGGCAGAGTCAGCGCGTAATCATGTCCCACCATGTTCCCCTGCCAACGCTGAACACACTACCAAGTTTGCATTTTTGAACAAGTTTTGTTTTTGTGGATTATAATTATAATAATATAATAATAATTTCTTTACTTTTCCGAACATGCTCACATTTTTGCCATAATCAGAGCGTCCTGAAGCCTAATTCCTCTTGGTATGGCCGTTGGTTAAAAAACTTCAAAAACTATGG
This sequence comes from Psococerastis gibbosa, assembly GCA_963971405.1. NCBI lineage: Eukaryota > Metazoa > Arthropoda > Insecta > Psocodea > Psocidae > Psococerastis > Psococerastis gibbosa. The sequence goes on along the minus strand of OZ020491.1, from coordinate 21,147,542 downwards.
CCACGTACTAGGTATAGTCCACGCAAAATGAGAAAAGTATGGAAATGGAATGTTTTGACCCTGCGCAACACTAAAAATATTCTTTGCACAATTTTTGTTATGCCTTGCATCCAATGCAACAAGGTAACACAAAATGGTGCAAGGAATATTTTTACAGTGTTGGACAGGATCAAAACATTCTATGTCCATACTTTTCTCATTTTGCGTGGACTATACTTAAATGCAGAGGAGCATGTGTACTACTTATACTACTCATCTATGAATGAATGAATGAATTAAACATAAATATACAGTAACAGAACTTTGTTGTGCACATAATAATGTCTTAAAGAGCTTTTTATGGACCTAGGCCAACTTATAATGGCCCATACGTCTCTTGTCCAATGCCAACGACCCCATGGATTTCGGACTTTATTTATATTGTTTCCGTATTATTTTTTTTGCCATTCGCAAACTGGTATACGTCCTCAATGTTGTATATAAGTATGTATGAATGTATACATATTGTATGGTGTGTGTGTGTACGTGTTGGGTCGAGGAAAGTTTTCGGTATTTTACACTGTTTACGACACTTGGGTTTCTACCATGCCATTTGTTGATTTGTGCAATATTGAACATGTGATACTTAATGTATGTATGTTTATTTTATGAGTATGTTGCATATACTGTATTTTTATATATTTTATGGCGAGACCGACTTATTGATTTATTATTTATTTTATTTATTTACTAATCAACACTATGACAGAAAAGGGGCACGATACAAGTCCTACAAGGTACTTAGTGTGAGCGACATCTAAAACGGCAACGCTGGATATACAGTAAAAGTGTAATTCACTGTATTTTGAATAACTTTTAAATTACATTAAATAAATAAATAAGGACTTTTGTTGTTTCTATTACTCAGCCAACCTAGCGGAGTTAGGGCTATAAAGCCCTCTCTTGCACTCAACTAGGAAGGCCCGGGACCGCCTGCTTTACATGACCTCTGAAGCATGGCCAGAAAATGTTGTTTGTTTCTAACGCCTGCCTTCAGCATTTCTGCTTTAAGCAACCCTTGTCAGCCTGGCGGGTGGAGTGAGTCTGTTTGTTAACTTGAGGCACCCTAAGGGAAAGGGGAGTTGACTAACAGGGTGGACCTCCTGATTATAGTGGATTCCGAACCACTTGGGGAACATGGTAAAGTCACACGATTAAATCGGAGATGACCAGGACTCGACTTATATTGCCTAAGCGCGTTATCATGTCCCACCAGGTTCCCCTGCCAACGCTATGCACACTACCAAGTTGCCGCAGCTTAAAACATGCTCTGCTCTAATGGAACCAACATGGTAAGGCCGTTGGCCAGAAAATGTAGCCAGTGTGGGACTCGAACCAACAACCTTTCGGGTGAAAGTCAGAGTCCGTACCACTACGCTACATGTCCTGACCTGACATTACTAATCAATAAAGATATTTTGTATACACTATACTCACATGAGAATGTGCAAGAAGTTCCCTCATAATGAACTTGTCGTAAATATCTCTAGCCAGATTCCGCCTCTCCTCCACACACTCAACCTTCTCATACGCTTTTATCTGCAACAATCAATAACAACATTTTAATTTTAATTTAAATAAACGGTCCGAGTTTACTCGAACATGCTTTCCAATTTATCAAAATTAGTAGACAGAGAAAATGAGTAATTTGATGGAAAATAATTTTCCTATGGTTAAATTTCCGATATCTCGGGGGAGAGGGGGGGGGGGGGGGGGGGGGTTGTCCATCTAACGTCACTGGAGGTGAGGTAAATTCTAGATAGGTCAGATCAACACATTCCCACACGCAATGCATCTGAGCGCGAATTTTCTATAATTTTAAAAAAAAACAACATTTTTTTCACAAAACCAAATACCGTAGTTTTTTGGGAAAGTAACCTGTCCGGTTTCGTTACTCAATTTAATACCTAAAACATGCCAGAAGGTAGAAATCATCGATAGAAAGGTTTCGCAGAAAAAATATTTTTAGTCATTTTTCATTTTTTTATCTTTATTTTTTTACCCCCAGAAGCAAACTATCGAGGGGCAAGCGACCCCCCGCATTTTGTCAACATTAATAACGACTACAATATATGTGAATTTAAAAGAAATCGTTGGAGCCGTTTTTGAGAAACAATTTTTTTAGACGTTTTTTTAGAATAAACCCCCCCCCCCCCCAAATTGAGTTAGCCACTAATAAAAAAAATAGTCCCGAGGTATGATTTTTGTGAGCCTACATGCAAAATTTCATCAAAGTCGGCCGAGTAGTTTGCCCGGAAATCGATGAACAGACAGACATTTCGTAAAAACCACTTTTTTGGGTTCCTGGGACCTCAAAACGTGTAATTCCGTTGAAATCTCGGAATCGAAAATTTGGACGGTCACAAAGCTTTCCTTATAGGCCTACTACGTATAAATTGGAAAGCAATAACTATTAATTGAAGACTTAAACTTCCATTGGTAAATGTTAATGGTGTAATATTATTGTTTTCCCATTTATACGTAGTATAAGGAAAGCTTTTTGATTTACAGGTTTTGAAGTCCAAGGAACCCAACAAAAAAGTGTTTTACGAAATGTCTGTCTGTTCTTCGATTTGTGGGGCAACTATTCGGTGGATTTTGATGAAATTGGCATGTAGGTTCACAAAAATCTATCTTGGTATTGCTTTGTCTAGTCGAATTCGTGTTCTTTACCTTTCTGCAGGTAGACGATGGACTTGATACCGAAACCGGTCACTATTCATAAATTTTTATAAATATGGGCAAAACAAATGTTTTGTCGTACACATTTCTTATACAGTTACCTACATGATTTTAAACTGTTCATTGAGCGCCAATTGTATTAGGATATAGCATGTACCGTTTCAACAATGATGACAAAGTTGTGACCAACTAATCTAACTCCGCTCAATTTAAACCCACACAAACTTCACAACTCGAATTATCAACAATACAAGAGCTACGAGTACTAGCAAAACTTAGCGAGATATACAGCGAGGTACATAAGCTAAACATCTAAGGTACGGTACTATGATATAACTCGAGTCTCGAGAAGCCACCCCACTGTCATTAAGAGTGGTCCCCACTATGTTGGAAGTGGACTCCGAAGAAAGCCACCATCCTTTACCTAAGTCCAAACTAGAATTCTGAATAAAAGAGATACGACATTTGAACACGCCAAAAATATTTTTTGTATCCTGCGGCCACCTGGCAATTTTTTCCACTGTCTGCAAACCATTGAAGAATGCAAATGACGGAAATTTGAATTTTTCTTATTATAGAAATCTATTAAAATATTTGTACTTAACATATCCCATGAAGCCATTTTTTAATTTCAGTTTGTTTGTTTGTGATTTTACTCTATGATCATTGATCAATTTTAACTATGGCATAGAGTAAAACAATGTTTTTTTAAGTCTTGAATGTCTGTTACCACGTGACCGTATTTGTATTTAGCACTAGCAGGTCGGTGGAATCCCCGCTTTAAGTCATTATCTTATAGACTGCCCGCAAATTTGAGGTGTGAATTATATGGTACAGACCGTTGAGTTTTTAACAACTAAGAATACCACTTATTTCTTGACTAACTATAATTTAACTGCAACCATCTAATAATAGTCGTAAAAAACAGAGAAACTATCTTACCTCGTCATAGAACCTGAGTTGAGGATTAGGATCCGAGCAGCATGTTTCGCAGAATTCTTTGAATAATAGGTAACCTGGAACAAAAAATAAATTATGAATTGAGAGCTCAGGGGATAATTTATGGATTCAGGTGAAAACACCAATTCACATAAAGTATTGTCCACCGGCCTACCATGACGCATAAAGAATAACTTGTCCGGGAATAAGATTAAATTATTCTAAATAAACCACAATGAAGGACATAAATAATAAGATTACTCGTGACTTCGTGGTATTTCATTTTAATAAACAAAAACTTAGAGTTTTAGAAAACTTGCTATAACAACCCGAATTAGTAAAACCCAAATAATCGTTAAGAAATTAACTTTGTCTAAGAAACCCACTTGTGTTAGTATAAAACCCTGAGCGCTTTCGGCGAGAACTGCCATCTACAGAGGGAAACCCACTAGCACAGTTACACCTTATCTGCGATATGAGACTTGCTCAACTCGAGAAGATGCAAATGTGACAAGGGAGAGGAAACCTTGGTTTATATAGGACTGGGAGCGGGGGAGGGGGTGGGAGGGGGCGTGGCTGGTTACCTATTCCTAACCTACTAGCTAGATCTATTACAGGGGATGATTGTGTGAATGTTATGTCGTTTGTTAATTTTTCCCTATTGTGTAAAGCTCTTTTGATTTCAACATTTTCAAAAAAATTTAAAGTGTAACTTTTCTTTATTTTGTGTTTTCTAAAACTCTAAGTTCTTGTTATTTTTTGTTTATCATAATGAAGGAGTTTTTCAAATCTCTGCATTAACGAATACTTTAATTGAGGAGGCTGTTTACAAACATGGCCAACTCCAAGTTGTAGAATATTTCAGGAGAGCGGGTTTTCTGTAACTGCCAAAGCTTTCACGGCCGGAGTCAAATGAAGAACCAGTAGAATCCGGGCTGATGGGCCGTGGTCGAATTGAAAGTGAACTTCCAAACGTTTCGTCAACATCTGCGGTCAACATCTTCAGAAGCTCGCTACGGGGCCACCGAGGTACAACCTTCGAAGTCTACGCAGCGCCACTGAAGATGTCGACCGCAGATGTTGACGAAACGTTTGGAAGTTCACTTTCAATTCGACCACGGCCCATCAGCCCGGATTCTACTGGTTCTTCATTCAGCGGATTTTCTGTTGACAATTGCATTAAGTGTACAGCTAACCCTTGACTTCTCAGCGCTTCTGTGTGTAATCTGGCTGCTTTTGTCACTTTATTTTATAACAAGCAAGTGGACATTAAAAGTTTCTGCAAGGTCGGATCAAAACCCCATTTTGGAAAAAAAATGGAGGCCACGTTTGTAACCAAGCTTCTCAATTAAATTAAGATCTCCACTTACATAACTTCTGGACAACCATACTGTATTATTTACAATGAGCTTTTTTTAATTTTTTGAACGACTTTCTATGGTCCAAGACCTACTTATAGTGGCCCGTAGGTCCAATGCCAAGGCCCCTGTGGATTTCGGACATCATTTGTATTGCTTCCGTATGAATATTTGGCCATTGGCAAACTGGAATACGTTCTCCATGTCAACCTACACCGGCTACAAGCGATGATGGACAAGCTGAGGCAATCTTACCATTCACGCAATTAAACAGACGAAAGCATGACTTAATTAAGTACAGAAGCGAGTCTACAAAGAGCTTAGATCTTAGGGCTTAGAGTACGAAAAAATTGAACATTGCTGAATATATGAACTGCACGCATGTAGCTAATAAAACTATGGCGCCCATTCCACCGACCGGCTAGGGCTATTTACAAAAACGGTGACGTGGTAGCAGACATTCAAGACTTAGGCGGGGTTTCCACCGACCTCGCATTGCAGAATTGACGGAAAGGTTTATTTTCCTCTATGCCATAGTTAAAATTGATCAATGATCATACAGTAAAATCACAAACAAACAAACTAAAATTAAAAAATGGCGTCATGGGATATGTTAAGTACAAACATTTTAATAGATTTCTATAAAAAGAAAAATTCTAATTTCCGTCAATGTCATTTGCATTCTGCAATGCGAGGTTGGTGGAAACGCCACCTAAGTCTTGAATGTCTGCTACCACGTCACCGTTTTTGTAAATTGCCCTAGCCGGTCGGTGGAATGGGCGCCTTATAAAACTATGGAGTCACCATGTTGTATTTCGCCTATGCTGTAAGACTGAAGCCATGACCATGCACATGCCCATGACCTATGACGCCTACTTATAGGGGCATTTTGGCGGGAAATTCAAATTTAATAGTTTTATTAAAGGTTTCCTTTGTAGTTTTCTTTGTTGTTTAATATATTATTGTATTTATTATTTACATTTACTGTATTATATATATTGTTTAAAATTTAAATGAAAAGTACTGCAAGTGCTGCATGAAAAATTTTATTACTATCGTGGGGAAAACTTCGCTTAAAATATTGTTTAATATAGGCGTATTTTGTTACACGAATATTTTACATTTGAACACAAATCCGTATTAGAAGTTGGACCAATCAGGGAACAGGAGGAAAAGAAGCAAAAAAATGCAACAAAATGACTGTATTGTGATATTCAAATATTATATTCTAAGCAGTAGACATGAATTCAAATTAAAGGCGCCAATTCAAAATTTGAAGAAAATAAATGATATCAACATCACCCATTATAAAAAATAACTTAAAACAACTAAAGATAAAAATAAAGAACCAGTGGAAATTGGGCTGATGGGCTGTGGTTGATTTGAAAGTTGATTATGGAAGTTGACTTTCATATCGACTATGGACCATCAGCCCATTTTCTACTGATTCTTCGTATGACTCTGGCCGCGAAAGCCTTTGCAGTTACATTTTAAAAAATAAACCCTATAAAAAGTCACACCAACAGCATAATATTAACCATTAACACGATAGTCATCACAAATCCAAGATGTCAGCCTAGCGTAAACAAATTTTTGTAAGCCAAAATCGTGGCAAAACTAAAAAAAACTTATCAGAAAAAAAAAAATGAATATCTGATCTACCTCCCGACCAAGATTAAATATTATTGAATACATAATACTAATCTTGTTCTCTAATCCGGGTTAAGAATCGAACATTTAATACGCTCCGCCCCCTTTGTTAACAAAATGCACCAAATCCAGTAATCCAAATTCGAATTCGTGTAACAAAATACGCCTTATATAAATAAAAAGTACTGCAAGCTCTGCATAAAAATATTGTTGGTTGAGTGGTATGATTTCCCGTTCTAAATAATCTTTAAATAATCTAATAAAAAATAAAATGTTACCATGGTATCAAATGGCAAAAGGCTCAATCTGCTCCTATACTACGGAAATAGCCGACGTCAAGCGGCTTCAATCCGAATGTTTACGATGAGTCTATAGTTTTACTATGTCTATGACTACACGCAAACTTGAAAAGATAAAGATTGGATGGTTATCATTGCGGCCAACAAAACAATGACGCAATGTCCTTTGGACCAATTATCTACCAGAAGATGATAGGAGCGGCCCCAAAATAACATAACGAAACTCTCAAAGCATGCCAACCGAAAAATGATACCCCAATAACGCGAGAGAGACGAGACCAATAAACTAGTTTAAATTTTAAAGAAGAGGGTTCTGGAGGTTCTTGCCCCCACAGCCATAATTGAAAGGTTTATGCAGGCGTGGCTCACTGCCAACTCCCTCAACTTTGATTACAACGCAAACATCTTCACAAACACCCCCCCCCCCCCTCCACCTCCCCTACCGCGCTTCAGCAAACCTTCCAGTTCTCTCATCTCCACTCCAAAATCATACGCATAACAGGAAAAGAAAAACTTGGTAATTTCACGTTGGTAAGCATTTTTTCATGGTTAAGTAGGACCTACAGCGATTACAAAAAAAAAAAAAAAAAATCCGTCACTCTGCTCCTGAATTTATTTGTCATTTTCAGTGTCGTAGGGATTAAGTGATGCTCTGAAGAAATTGTTTATTTTGAAGACTGCTGATGATTCTGTAGATTTCTGGACTACAATAAGCAATGCGCCTGTACAAACTGGCACAAGCAAATTGAATATGATCGGAGCTCAACTACCGTACCCTACCTGGCGGAGCATCAATAGGCTAAGAAAGGGGGTTACAAGATACCGCGCGAACCGAACCTGTGTAGGTGAGGACTGGCGAAGGACCCGACTTGCCAATGCGGACGGCAAGACGACGGCCATTGTGGTTATAACGCCAAGGTCCTGAGAGCAATGGATACTGAAACAGAGTAGCTTCGGTTTCTGCTTTCTGCATGCTATAATCTAAGGGAAGGCTGGGGGCTCCCGGCAGAAGAAGTACATCCTCCATGAGAGAGTTTCTTCAGTGACTTCGTGGAAGTGATACATGACAAAAAAAATATATTATATACAAAAAATTGCACTTAATTCCACAATATAAATTGTCTGAAGATGGTGTTACACCGAAACAGCTGTTACTATTAAAAATTGATGTTGTGGAATTAAGTGCAATTCTTTATATATAACATATTTATTTGTCAAGAACATCCTGGTTAAGAAACCTGCGACAGTGGTTTGGCATAATCACGACTTCCCTTTTCAGAGCAGCCATGATGATCGTCAATCTGCGCGAGAGGCATATAAAGAAGCAGAAGAAGAAATATTACACTTATGGATTCTTCCAGCGATGCCGTCTTTAAATTACCAGTGAAAACGAACGACACCTGTGAGGCTATCCAACAAATAATGCCGGAAACAAGTATTATTTCAGCACCATCCGTCAGCTAAACCAAAGAATCATCACCCCTGGACACTGCTGTAAAAACACAATTACACAGTTTGGTGGTCAGAGCGGCCGTCAATTATAGGTGAGACACTTGTGCTGACAGTTTGGCACGGAAGAGTTACTAAATAGATGGGAGCGAATGGTGATTAGAAAGATATATGGCCCAGTGGAACGCAACCAAAGGAGATTGGCGCATTCGTATACGCCCTGTATAACGAGCCGACAATAGAAGACTCCCTAATTAGGTTGCCAGAGAGAAGGGCGAGAATAGTAGCCTTGAACAGCCGCCACCAAGGAAGAAGAAAGGTTGAAAGGCCGACGGCCACGGAAGGATGACGTAGATGCAAATCTGGCTGGCTTTTCACGTTGCTGACTGGCAAAACAATGCGTTGGATCTGGGGGATGGCACTGTGTTGAAGGCAGGCGTTGACTCTCAGGCTGCCATCTCGTCGATTGCTAGCTACGAGCACAACGAGGATTTTGATATTCTGCCATGCAGAAAAATTATGAGCAATCTCATCCGCGCTGGCTGCACCATGGTATTACAATGGATCCCTGGACATGGCTGCTGTCTATGGAAATGAGGAAGCGGATAGGCTCACCAGAGAGGGAGCCAGTATAGAAGAGCCTGACAAACCCATGACTTTTAGTGAAGAAGCATACCAAAGAATTCTTTTAGGTAAAGTGCGGGGCAGCTCGCAGGACCGACGCCGCTGGAAAAACTTGGGAAAAATTAGTGCAGAAGAAAGACAGGGCGCCAAAGAACCTACCCAGATACCAATCAGTGGGGGAATTTAGGTTAACAACGGGTCATGACTACCTTCAAAAACATCATCACCGTACAGGTGTAACAGCGGAACCTCTCTGCCCTCTGTGCGACACCCGGGAAATTAGAGGATTTATAAAAAACAGGACTTGGCGGGATTCAAACCCACAATCTACGCATATCCGGGGCGTCAAAGACGAGTCAAGTTTTTTCTAAATCCTTAATTTCAGTTATTACGATAAGGTTACCTATTCAACCTAACTTAGTTCAATAGTTCAATGTCAGTGTTATATACCATATATATAATTTAACTGGTTTTAATTTCCCGGGTGAGTTATTTCCTTCCGTTCGTGCTATGCCTGCAGTAATATCTCCGACGCTTTAATTCAAAGCCACCCAATCTGCACGTCTAACATCCGTACATCAACTGCTTTGTTGCAGCAGTACGAGCATAACATTAGCATCATTGCGATAGGGTCCCACAATATCAATATATATATCCTCCGTATCTCCCTATGGAATTCCGTAGCCAATGAAAGGATTTTATTGCAAAATCTAAGTTGAAGGCAGCGCTATGTAGACTAGGTTATGAGTCGGACGATAAATTGACCTTAAAACTTTATAGTCAACCTCAAAATTTGCTTCTCTCTCCCCCCCCCCCTTCCCCTCGCCTCACAACTCCCCAGCCACCCTTTCTCTGTTTTCCATCTTCGACGTCCTCCCCATTGCCATCGTATTATGAGTTATGTGTTCTGACATTATGGCATTCGACGTAAGATAATGGCGACTTGGCGACATTGTTTCCTTGCGTTTCCCATATTTAATTCGTAATGTAACAAGGAAAGCCAACAGGGAAAGATCTGAAATAATATCGACTTCGATGGCAAGGTGGTAGCGCGCTGTACTTGTGCTAGTCTCTACAAGCCATGCGATCGGAGACGTGTCGTAATCGGATGCATTCTTTAAATTCTTTGTATGTGATTAACCTTTTTTTCTGCTTTCCAATTGATACGTAGTATAAGGAAAGCTTTGCGACGGTCGAAATTTTCGATTCCGAGATTTCAACGGGTTTACACGTTTTGAGGTCCCAGGAACCCAAAAAAGTGGTTTTTACGAAATGTCTGTTGCTCGTTCTGTCTGTCTGTCTGTCTGTCTGTCTGTGCGTCGAATTCCGGGCAAACTACTCGGTCAATTTTGATGAAATTTGGCATGTAGGTTTACAAAAATCATACCTCGGGAAAGTTTTTTTTATTTGGGGCCAACTCAATTTGGGGGGTTTTATTATCAAAAACTCCAAAAAAAACGTCTAAAAAAATTATTTCCCAAAAACGGCTCCAAAGATTCTTTTTTTAAATTCACATATATTGTAGTTGTTATTAATATTGATAAAATGCGGGGGGTCGCTTGCCCCTTGATAGTTTGCTTCTGGGGGTAAAAAAATAAAAATAACTAAATGCCAGTATTTCTGTGTGGTAATGTGTTGGTCTGACCTATCTAGAATTTTCAAGTGACGTCAGGTGGAAACCCCCCCCCCTCCCCCGAGATATCGGAAATTTAACCATAGGAAAATTATTTACCCTGAAATTACTCATTTTCTCTATCTACTAATTTTGATAAATAGGAAAGCATGTTCGAGTTAACTCGGACCGGTTCTTTATATTTAAAAATAAAAAATAACAAGTCGATTGCAGTCAATTCTTCGATGCTGGCCGCTTTAAAAGCACGAACGGGGCAGGGACAATGTACAGTATATTATTATTGTTGAGTTGACCCAAACATCAAAGCAGGAAATTCACGGAAAGTTGACTGAAGCATACTGTGCAGGTGATACACGAACAACAGTCATCTTGCCAATGATATATGCAGTAGATGCAAACTGTGTGAAGTTGAAGAAGAAACAGCTGAACACATTCTCTTTGAATGTGAAGCGCTGGGACAAACTCGATACCAAACTCTTGGCCACCCTAGGTCTGAAGAGGAAACCATCCGATCTAATCCCATCACAAAAACACTAGAATTTATCAAAAAGACTGGTGTTATAAGATGGGCGTAGACGGCAAACGTGGAAGCAAAAGACCTTCTAGGTCGACGCTTATAGGAACTCAAATGAGTAGGCCCCACGAAGGAAAAAAAAAAATGATATATGCGATAAAGTAAAATCACAAAGGCTTTAAGGAGTTAAGTGATGAAGCAGTAGAATCCGAGATGAAAGGCCGTGGTCGTTCTGAAAGCGTAACCATCGGTGAATTTAAAATGATGTGGTCAGCATTTCTCCCCTACCGTTGAAGATGAGGTACCTGCTAGGGTTTCATAGTTAAGGACTAGGCGGTGCCAACCTGAACTGCGTAAAGGCTTATACAGGAGATCCAACGAAATTAAACTGAAAAGTGACTAAACAAGATTCTAAATAAATAAATAAATATTGACTTTTTGTTTCATTAGTTCATTACAAAGAACTTATATAATACTCTAGAAGAACCATTGGCGCTAGTGTCGCATGGTCATTTGACTTCCGCCATTTTTGGGCTCACAGCAGGGGGTATTCTGTATTTATTTAAAAACTAAGAGAAAATGCCTTTTTGTTGCCCTGTTATTATTGCCTATAATTTAATTTTACATTTGCTACATTTGAAATTTCATATGGTACAGTACAGTTGCTGTTTCGGATGATGTTAGACAGCCTTAATATTTAATAAAGACATATTTTATAACTGCAAAGGCTTTCACGGCCGGAGTCGAATGAGGAACCAGTAGAATCCGGGCTGATGGGCCGTGGTCGAAGTGAAAGTGAACTTCCAAACGTTTCGTCAACATCTGCGGTCGACATCTTCAGTGGAACTGCGTAGACTTCTAAGATTGTATCTCGGAGGCTCAGCAGCGACTGTGAGGGCAGGAGGTTGTGCTCTGAAATTTATACTAAGATGCGGGGTGGTGGGGGTGGAAGTTCACTTTCACTTCGACCACGGCCCATCAGCCCGGATTCTACTGGTTCCTCAAAAGACATATTTCTTTTAGTTTTAAAAATCTTGGGTTAGGTACCATAAGATAACTATTGAGTTTCATTTGGCGCGAAAATGTGAGGCCAAAATATGGTGAATCTTCTATAGGTGGAGGTGTAGGAGCTCGGTTCATTACTAAGCCAACCTTGCGGAGTTAGGGCTATAAAGCCCTCTCTAGTCTCTTGTGGCCAATCTGTGTTCGAAATATATACGGTGTATCAAATAAAATAAATAAGGACTTTTTGTTCTATTACTAAGCCAACCTAGCGGAGTTAGGGCTATAAAGCCCTCTCTTACACTCAACTAGGAAGGCCCGGGACAGCCTGCTTTACATGCCATGGCTAGAAAATTTGGCAAGAGTGGGACTCGAAAGAACAATCTTTCGGGTGAAAGTCGGAGCCTGTACAACTACATCACATGCCCTGACTACTCATGCTTGGTCATTTCACTCATTTTGAGCAGGCAAACACCAAACTGGAACACAGACCTGACTTTGAAGCTTTCAATACTATTTCCGGTAGAGAAGCGGATATGCAAGTACAACAGGAAGGGATCTTAAGAGCTCGCGCGAAATTCCTTTGTATATAACCCCGCTTTTGTCCCCATAACTCAATGCAGGGATCTCATGTTTACACTACAGAAATAGACTGGTTAAATAGGAGGTTAATCGTTAACTGGTTCCGTTCCACAAAATAAACATGGCCGCCGCAGTTTTCAACAAAAGATTCGAAAAGGACGCCCAACTGTCTGAAAACCCCCATTCACCAAACTAGAATAGTCTATGACGTAGCGGCATATATTTCATTTTTCGTACATTTCAGAAGCTTTTGCTAAACATGAAACGTGCAACACAATGCACTCCTTTAGTAAGTGTCCCCGCCCTTTTTTTTAAGAAGTGAAAGTCACAAAGGTTCTATACTGCCAAGGTAAAAGAAAAATTTGTTTATTTGATAACTTTGATTCATATATGTCCATGTCCTTTAGGCGCCCATTCCACCGACCGGCTAGGGCTATTTACAAAAACGGTGACGTGGTAGCAGACATTCAAGACTTAGGTGGCGTTTCCACCGACCTCGCATTGCAGAATGCAAATGACATTGACGGAAATTAGAATTTTTTCTTTTTATAGAAATCTATTAAAATGTTTGTACTTAACATATCCCATAACGCCATTTTTTAATTTTAGTTCGTTTGTTTGTGATTTTACTGTATGATCATTGATCAATTTAAACTATGGCATAGAGGAAAATAAACATTTCCGTCAATTCTGCAATGCGAGGCCGGTGGAAACCCCGCCTAAGTCTTGAATGTCTGCTACCACGTCACAGTTTTTGTAAATAGCCCTAGCCGGTCGGAGGAATGGGCGCCTTAGTACTTACTTGCCATAAATGGCAAACATCTCTTGTTATAACACCAGCTGAATTCTAAGGTATTGATCATCCACAACGCAACTTTTTAACGGAGTTAAATATTTTTCATTTGATCGAAACAAATCAGAAAAATAATCAAACAAATAACGCTTCCATTCATTTCAGCGATTTTTACATGAATTAGAGAAAAAAGAAAGAAATTTATGCATTTAAATTTAAATAACAGGCTAATCCCCCCTATTACACACTCGAATCAATAAATATGGGCCCAAAAAAAAATTCGAAAGTGTAATGCCTTAATTCAGATTCAAATCGTTTAGGCCTACTTCGACATAAACATCCCAAATATTTCTTCGATCAAATCAATATTGGGCTGAATAAATATATATAAATATATGTGTATAATCAGGGCCATTATGATATATTATTATTATAATGATCCAATCGATACAGAGTGTACAGTACAATAAAATCATATGCCGCTAGGCTCGTGTGCGGGTTCGCTTTGGGATATGTAATTTAATCGCAATACAAATACTGTAGTTAAAAAATTATTGGTTTGTAGTAGTTAATCAATTCAGGTTAGTTATATCAGTTTGCTACAATAGGCGGTTAGTGGTTAGTAAATAGTTATTTCAGGTTAGTTAGTAACTTCTGTTCGCCGCAATTTGTCTACATTTCTTTTAAATATAGCTATACCGACTTCGAAGGGAAGGTGGTAGCGTGTTTGTACTTGTGAGAGTCTCTACAAGCCATGCGATCGGAGACCTGTCGTAACTCAACACGGGTACTAACCTACAGAGGCGACTGAAGAGGTCAATCGGAATAATCAGATACATTCATTAAATGGTTTGTATGCGATTAACCTTTAAAAAAAAAAAAAAAAAAAAAAAAAAAAAAAAAATGCTGTTTAATTTCTAGGGGGGAAGGTTGTTGTAAAAATGTAATCAAATCAAATCAAATCAAAAAGCTGTATATTTTTACAAGTTTTTTTTTACAATTATAGGGGTGACTTACCGCAGGACTAGTCCGTGTGCGGTTTAGGCTTTTATACAAATAACTAAATAACTACAAATAACTGTATGGAAACCAAAGTTGAATTATGCTAGTTTTGTTGTTGTGTTAGTATATTAGTATAATCACGTAGGCTTCCCTGACCGTGAATCCAGTGAATTATATTTGTCTCTGTATTAGCCTATACATTTTTTTTTATAAAATGAAAATCAACCAGCCATCGCATCCCAAAATCCAATATTAAAGCAAAAACTATAAAAACTTCACTTCTTTTAAAACGAAAAAAAATAAAAAAATGAAGCGGTAGTAAAGATTAAAAAAAAGAAGTAAAAAAGCAAAGGAGGAAGGAGCAGAGGAAGAAAGGCAGGCCGTAATCATGGAAGTTTCAATTTATTTCCAAGTAAAAGCATCGTAAATGTCTCTCTTTTATGCTCATAATATATCATAAAACTAGTCTAATAAACTCATTTTCATATGTTAATAGCTGGGAGGGGCGCATTAAAGTCGGCATTATTTCACTAAACCCCATAAAATAAATAGTTCAAATTAAAAAATTAAATTTATTTCGCACCTTTCCCACATTATTCAAGATGATTAATTAAGAGTGTACAGCCCGTAGGAAATTGGCTGCCCGAAATGTAATACTTTTTATTTTTTGTTTAATTAACTAAGCATACCATTAAAGATTTGGCTCATTTAAGTTGTAGAAGACAACTTCTTGCATCATATATTAAGGTATTTTTAATTTTCGAAATGCTATTTTTTTTTAAATAAAAAATCGATTAAAAAATATTGTTTAGAAAATATTATCATGTTTATAAAAAAACTAAAATTTCGAAAATTAAAAATACCTTATTATATTATGCATGAAGTAGTCTTCTACAACTTAAATGAGCCAAATCTTTAATAACACGCTTAGTTAAATAAATAAAAAATAAAAAAAATTAAATTTCGGGTTGCATATTTTCTACGGGCTGTACACTCTCTTAAGAAATAATTGCTGCAGTCTGCTGCTATCAGTTTCTGAGGAGTGAAATGTGGGAGTGAATGAATGAGTACCTATTGCATCATTATTTTTTCTCTGTTTCTTTTGTTGTTTTTTTGCAGGAAATGTATATTAATTTGTAAAATAAGCTGTAAACCAAAATGGGTTAGCTGGTGGAGTAGCCCTTCCGGGCTAAAGCTCGTCTAATAAAAAGACCTTTTTTATTTCGTTTCATTTCAATAGAGTTTTCTAAGAATAGGCTTCCCAAATTAACAACAGGAAATATCGACTAAATCGGCCTATATGTCCTTTAGGACATTATTCTTATTATTATTATTATTATTATTATGGCGCTAGTAATAGCAAACAAAGATGTCAATGAGGCGAGTATACACATGAATCTCGCCATAAGAAAATTACAGGCACTTTCACACGATCTCGGACTAACTATAAATAGCAAAAAAACAAAAATCATGCACATACGAAACAGGGGACCTTCACAAATAAAAACAGAAAATTGTAAATGCGAAGACAAAATTGAAGTAGTAGAAGAGCATAAGTACCTTGGTCTGCAAAATGACAGTAGAATGACGTGGGAAAACCACATAGAAAGACTATGCAAACGACTACGCTCAGGGAGTGCGGCTTTGGCACGATTAAAATATGGAGTACCACTTAAAACAAATAAATTAGCGTACCACGCCCTGGTTGAATCCATAGTAAGCTACGGTATAACAGTATACTTCAAAGATAGAAACACATACACCTACAAACTAGAAATGATACAAAAGCGTATAATAAAAAACATGTTATCAAATAAAATCAACAAGAAATACAAACAATACGAAGAAAAATTCAAACATGCTAACATTCTGCCAATAACGAAACTATTCAAGTATAAATTAATAAGAGATAACTATTTTAAAAAAGAATACCAAATAGATGATAAAGGGAAGTACAATATAAGAAACCCAAAAAAGCTTAAGTTTGAGATAACATATAACAAATACGGAGAGAGATTAAACAAAGTACTTATACCAAAGATGTTTAATGAACTTCCTCCACAAATGAAAAAATTTAAACAGATGGGTGAGTTAAAAACGGGTATAAAAAGATGGCTGGTCAATGGGAGTTAATAATAATAATAATAAAAACTGACATTAAAATAACAAGTTAAAATAAAATAAAAATAAAATAAAATAAACATTATAAATAAATAACAAAAATAAATGATTAAGCCTGTATGAGTCTTTTGCCCCAAATAAGCGCTAGCTTGGGGATGCGGGATGTTATTATTATGTATTGTATTTTTGTAATATATGCTCCTTGTCCAGGGAATACTGGACAAGGAAAAGAAGAAGAAGAAGAAGAAAAAGTTTTACCAGAGATATTTAACAAATTGCCACTTAAACTAAAAGAACTGAACAAAATAGGGAAAATAGAAAAAGATATAAAAAATATACTTAATTTCAAATGCAGACTATTAGCCATTTTATATATATATTTTTACATTATATATATAAATTTTATTATATATATAACAATATCATCCTTCAGAGTTCAGAAGGATCTCATTCATTGCCAGAAGGCTAGAGAGAGTACTCTATAATGGTTTATTATTATTAATTATATTTTATAACTTGCAGTGCCACTGCGCTAAGATCGCTCGATAAGCGGAAGCATGAGCGTGATAATGTTAATTAATAACAAATTGTAAAAAAAATGTGCGTTCAACCATCAAATACCCGTAGAAACGTGTTATTTCTAGCTCAATCTGGATAATTTCGAGAGCTTCCTTAGGCGGGGTTTCCACACACGTCAATGGTCAATGAGAAATATGAAATTGACGTTTTAGCAGACATTAAAGACATACTAAAAATGTCTGCTACCACGTCAAAACCATATTTACCATTGACGTATGTGGAAACCCCGCCATACGAAAATTGCAGCTCAGCAGGGGTTGATAGAACAAACTCAACGCATAATTCTATTAACAAAATATAGTACTTTACTATTATTAGTATATTATATAATATGCAATGCTATATGAAAATCCCTATTATGTATTGTGGTCTCAGCAAAACCACATGGCCATCAGCAGATGATTAGGTGACAACTCGATGGGGTCGAGAGCTCGTGGCAGGGGGAGGGACGGGGGGCGGGAGGGGTTGATTTGTCATGGCGACGAAACAGCTGGCGACACAACGAGGAAAAATCAGGGCACCATTCCGTTAATTATTTTTATTTTATTACCATGCAACAGCGAAGCCTTTGACATAGCGGTTTCAACTTATAACCATTCAGTCACCGGAAGATTTGGGTTGGAATACGCGTTTTAATTTAAAATGACACTGACCGCTGACATTGGCTTGGCCTTCCCTGGATCACCTCAAAATAGGTTGGTTCTAGGCGGGTAAGACAAGTGTAAGCAATGAAACGACAAAAAGTAGTGACTGAGATCGAGCTTGGAAGTTCTCTGTACAAGCTAATCATGGTCATAATTAAGCTATTTAGATTGCGACTCAAGTGCGCAGAACCTTACTGCGCCGGTTCTGTTGGCAACCCTGCCTGCTGGATTGTACATTTCTTCTTCATTTGCCGCCACTGTATTTTTTGCTTTCCAATTTATACGTAGTATAAGGAAAGCTTTGTGACGGTCGAAATTTTCGATTCCGAGATTTCAACGGATTTACACGTTTTGGGGTCCCAGGAACCCAAAAAAGTGTTTTTTACGAAATGTCTGTCTGTCGGTCGGTCTGTCGGTCTGTCTGTTCGTCGATTTCCGGGCAAACTACTCGGTGGATTTGGGTGAAATGTATGTGACATGTAGGTTCACAAAAATCATACCTCGGGACCATTTTTTTTTATTTTGGGCTAACTCAATTTGGGGGGGTTTTATTCTCAAAAAACTCCAAAAAAACGCCTAAAAAAATTATTTCTCAAAAACGGCTCCAACGATTTCTTTTAAATTCACATATATTCTAGTCGTTCTTAATGTTGATAAAATGCGGGGGGTGGCTTACCCCTTGATAGTTTGCTTCTGGGGGTAAAAAAATAAAAATAACTTAATTTTAATGAAAAATGACTAAAAAATAATATTTCTGCGAAACTTTTCTATCGATGATTTCTACCTTCAGGCATGTTTTAGGTGTTAAGTTGAGTAACGAAACCGGACAGTTTGCTTTCCCAAAAACCTATTTGCTTTTGCGCAAAAATTTTTTTTTTTTGAAAAAATGATAGAAACTTCACGCTGAAATGCATTGCCTGCCCTGCCATTATTACTGTGTTGTAATGAGTTTTAAATATATTGAGGCTACCTCACCTCCAGTGATGTCAGGTGGACACCCCCCCCCCCCCCCGAGATATCCGAAATTTAACCATAGGAAAATTATTTACCATGAAATTATTCATTTTCTCTCCCTACTAATTGATAAATTGGAAAGCATGTTCGAGTAAACTCGGACGGGTTATTTTAATGTTGGACAGCAAGTCACATTTCCCCATGCGTTTCACCGTTGTGACCACCTGCCGTCACAGTGAATTTTCCATTATTTAAAAAAATACATATATATTTAGTCATTTTTTATTAAAATTTAGTTATTTTTATTTTTTTTAACCCCCACAGCAAACTATCAAGGGGCAAGCGACCACCTGAATTTTGTCAACATTAATAACGACTACAATATAGCCTATGTGAATTTAAAAGAAATCGTTGGAGCCGTTTTTGAGAAATAATTTTTTTAGACGTTTTTTTATTTAAAAAAAATATATATATATAGAGATATAAAAAATGGATCCGAGGCATGATTTTTGTAAACCTATATGCAAAATTTCGTCCAAATCGACTGAGTAGTTTGCCTGAAAATCGATGAACAGACAGACAGACATTTCGTAAAAAAAACCTTTTTTGGGTTCCTGGGACCTCAAAACGTGTAAATCCGTTGAAATCTCGGAATCGAAAATTTCGACCGTCACAAAGCTTTCCTTATACTACGTATAAATTGGAAAGCAAACATTAGCTTTATAAATTAAAGTTAACAATTTGGAAAATTATACATGTTGACGTTAATTATGCTGACAGTGTATGACGCAAGTAACCCTAAAAAGGCAAGATCGGTGACATCAATTATTTCTTTATGACTGCATAATTAAGCAGTTGCTTGCCTGTTGTGGTGGTTAAAGAGAAAAAGAAGGATGCAAACTCAGAGGGGAAACAGGTTTTCCGGGGGGGGGGGACTGTGGAAACTTCCCTTTCCCTGTTAAATACAACGCATTTTATCACAAAGCAACGTGACTACTACTCGCGCCCCGCTAAAGTTAATTCTTTCAAACAATGAAAAACCAATTTATATCAACACAAAGAACCAAAGATATCGTATAAAACAAGTTCCACACAGAAACCCCCTGTGTGAGTGTGACTTTTTTTCAATCTAACTAGTGGATTCTATGTTGAAAATGATCAAGTTAACATGAAATGTTTATGGCTTTGATTGGTTTGTAACCAAAGACAAGTTTTCAATGTGGAGAGCAATCAGCTGCGCTGACAATTTAAACTTAATTAGCACTATATACCTCGGGCAATTTAACCTTTATGTTACTGCTACAGGGACATGTGTCAGTACACCATCAACCAAAATCAGTCAATCAATAAAAACTGGAATAATGTCTAATTATCAATGGGATCTACATCAAACTATAAATAATAAGAACCAGTACGAGTGGACCCGCACATGCTTTCAAATTGATATAAATAAATAAGGACTTTTTATGGTTTCTATTACTAAGCCAACCTAGCGGAGTTAGGGCTATAAAGCCCTCTCTTACACTCAACGAGGAGGGCCCGCGGGACCACCTGCTTTACATGCCCTCCGAAGCACGGCCAGAAAATGTAGCCAGTGTGGGACTCGAATCAACATTTCGGGTGAAAGTCAGAGTACGTACCACTACGCTACATGTCTTGTCATATTTATACATATTATAGTACCGTACCGTAAGTACCGCAATGGATGCCGTTATGTACCAGTTCCCTGGTAAATAAATACCTATAACTATCCAATGGTTAAATTTTAGCTGCATCAATTTTTCCTATTCTAAAAAGCTTAATTGCTCGACGGTACAATTAATTGGAGAGTCTAAAATGGACAGACTACCACAGTACTACACATTTTGGCGGATAAAACCTCTCAAAATTCAATTAGCCAAATATATAACAATAATGGTCCGAGATATGATTTTTATGAACCTACGATGCAGAATCAAAAAAAAAATTATCGAGCAATTGTCTACAGACAAGACAATTTTTAGTGTAACGTGTAGTTCCGATGAAATCTCAAAATCGAAAATATCTACAATCTCAAAGCTTTCCTTATATTAGCGTATAACGCGCTTATTCCACCTACGTCAATAGTCAATAGTAAATGTGGTGGCAGACATATTTAGACTGTTTTTAATGTCTGCTACCACGTCAATACCACATTTACTCTTGATTATTGACGTAGGTGGAATAAGCGCCTAAACAGGAAAGCAATACTGCTGTATATATTTCAGTAGTGATGAAGAACGTATCAATCGTTTTATCGGTCCCAGGTTATTTCGGTACTGATTATCGTAAGCGTAGACACCATGAAGAAAGCTCAGCAATATTCTCATTGTTCAGTAACAGTAACAGTAACTTGTCTATACAGCCGCCTGTTTTGTCCCTATCGTCGCGGAACCCAGCAACCGGCGTTTCCGTCAGTGGTGATACAATATCGATATTCTCAATATTTCAACGCAAAGGAAGCGTGCAAGATACCTTCAGACAGATATTTCAGTTAAGAGGAATCTTCTTCTTCTTCTTCTTCTGGCTCTACAGCCCTTGATGAGCTTTGGCCTGCTCAACAACACTCCACCAATCATCTCGGTTTTGTAGACCGCTCCACCATCTACGGACTCCCAACCCGCGAAGGTCAGTTTCCAACTCATCCTTCCAGCGTTTTCGAGGGCGTCCGGCCAGTCATTTTCCTGTCATGCTAGCTTTGTACATCTTTCTCGGCATGCGGTCGTCTGACATTCTTACGTGTCCCAGCCATCTTATACGTTGCGCTTTTATGAACCGGACTACGTCTTCTCCGTTAAGTATTGCGTATATTTCGACGTTGTTTCTTATACGCCAATCTCCGTCTTCGCATAGGGGTCCATAGATCCACCTTATTATTATTATTTTTTCAATAGTCGCAGTTTGTCTGCGTCATTGACAGTAAGAGTCCAGGTTTCCGAGACGTGATAATGGTTTCATATATCCTTAACTTAGTGGCTCTGGATATATAAGTCTTGGCTTGAGTAATCTCAAGTTCGCGAAGTGTGCTCTGTTGGTTGCTATTATTCTTTGAAGTTAAGAGGAATTCCAAGAGGTTTCCAAGACGTGATAATGGTTTTATATATCCTTAACTTAGCGGCTCTGGATATATAAGTCTTGGCTTGAGTAATCTCAAGTTCGCGAAGTGTGCTCTGTCGGTTGCTATTATTCTTTGAAGTTAAGAGGAATTTCAAGAGGTTTCCAAGACGTGATAATGGTTTTATATATCCTTAACTTAGCGGCTCTGGATATATAAGTCTTGGCTTGAGTAATCTCAAGTTCGCGAAGTGTGCTCTGTCGGTTGCTATTATTCTTTGAAGTTAAGAGGAATTCCAAGAGGTTTCCAAGACGTGATAATGGTTTTATATATCCTTAACTTAGCGGCTCTGGATATATAAGTCTTGGCTTGAGTAATCTCAAGTTCGCGAAGTGTGCTCTGTTGGTTGCTATTATTCTTTGAAGTTAAGAGGAATTCCAAGAGGTTTCCAAGACGTGATAATGGTTTTATATATCCTTAACTTAGTGGCTCTGGATATATAAGTCTTGGCTTGAGTAATCTCAAGTTTGTTTACAGTGGGCGGAGCAACTCTGATTATTTCGCGACCGGAATTTGTGTGAGACCCGTCTCCGCCAATACCCCACCAAACAAACCAACTTTCATTGCTTTCCAATTTATACGTAGTATAAGGAAAGCTTTGTGATGGTCGAAATTTCCGATTCCGAGAATTACACGTTTTGAGGTCCCAGGAACCCAAAAAAAGTGGTTTTTACGAAATGTCTGTCTGTCGCTCTGTCTGTCTGTCTGTCTGTATGCCTGTCTGTGCGTCGATTTCCGGGCAAACTACTCGGTCGATTTTGATGAAATTCGGCATGTAGGTTTACAAAAATCATGCCTCGGGTCTATTTTTTTTATTTGGGGCTACCTCAATTTAGGGGGGTTTTATTCTCAAAAAACTCCAAGAAAACGTCAAAAAAAGTTATTTCCCAAAAACGGCTCAAACGATTTCTTTTAAATTCACATATATTGTAGTTGATATTAATGTTGATAAAATGCGGGGAGATATCAGAAATGTAGCAATAGGCAAATTATTTACCATGAAATTACTCATTTTCTCTATCTACTAATTTTGATAAATTGGAAAGCATGAAGCATGTTCGAGTAAACTCGGTCCGGTTCTTTGTAATTAATTTTGTTTTAATGTTCATTTAATTCTAAATAAATTTTAATTTAAATGTAAACAAAATACGTCATTTTGTCAGATAAACAAGATTATACTTCTGCATGTAGTGCTGCGGACGCGCGTTCTAAACTGGCTATGGTCTGGACCTGGCCCGCTGCCAACTAAACGTTGAGATTGTGACCTCAGAAGAAAAATTAAATCTTGGACACATTCCGCCTAGGCGGAACGGTTTTTCCTGGTCGCTATTGCACCCATAATGACGAAAGTCATTAAATGACGAATTATAAGTTATACGATATAAATATAAGATAAAATATAAATAGAACCGGTCCGAGCTTACTCGAACATGTTTTCCAATTTATCAATTGAGTTGCCTATTAGCAAAAGCAATCCTCTCAATTTTTTTCAGTTTTGAGATATTCGCCCCATTTTTTTTATTTTTGAATACTCTATCCGATGAACCAGATGTTGAGACGCAAAAGCAATTCTAATACTGTTAAAATTAGCTTTAAAAACTGTAATGTCATACCTCATGGCGTAGCGGCACAGCAGTTTTTTGCGGTTTCTGAAAAATCGACCTGGGTGGACAGGATTGCTTTTGCTAATAGGCATAATAATAATAATAATAATAATAATAATTAGTAGATAGAGACAAAGAGGAATTTCATGGCAAATAATTTTCTTAAGGTTAAATTTCGGATATCTCAGGGGGGGGGGGTGTCCACCTGACGTCACTGGAGGTGAGGTAAATTCTAGATAGGTCAGACCAGCACATTACCACCCAGCAATAATGGCAGCATTTGAGCCTGAATTTTCTACCATTTTTTCAAAAAAATAAGTTTTTGCACAAAACCAAATAGTTTTTTGGGAAAGCAACCTGTTCGGTTGCGTTACTCAATTCAACACCTAAAACATGCCTGAAGGTAGAAATCATCGATAGAAAAGTTTCGCAGAAATATTATTTTTTAGTCATTTTTCATTAAAATTAAGTTATTTTTATTTCTTTACCCCCAGAAGCAAACTATCAAGGGGTAAGCGACCCCCCGCATTTTATCAACATTAAGAACGACTAGAATATATGTGAATTTAAAAGAAATCGTTGGAGCCGTTTTTGAGAAATAATTTTTTTATAAGTTTTTTGGAATTTTGAGAATAAAACCCCCCCAAATTGAGTTAGCCCAAAATAAAAAAAATTGTTCCTAGGTATGATTTTTGGGAACCTACATGTCACATACATTTCACCCAAATCCACCGAGTAGTTTGCCCGGAAATCGATGAACAGACAGACAGACAGACATACAGGCAGACATACATACAGACAGAGCGACATTTCGTAAAAACCACTTTTTTTGGTTCCTGGGACCTCAAAACGTGTAAATCCGTTGAAATGAAATCTCGGAATCGAAAATTTCGACCATCAGAAAGCTTTCCTTATACTACGTATAAATTGGAAAGTAATAAAAATCCCGAATTAGGTTTTTTTGAAACCTTCATGCCAAATTTCATCCAAATCCACCGAGTAGTTTGCCCGGAAATCGATGAACAGACAGACAGAACGACAGACAGACATTTCGTAAAAACCAAAACCGTCAAAACGTGTAAATCCGTTGAAATCTCGGAATCGAAAATTTCGACCATCACAAAGCTTTCCTTACACTACGTATAAATTGGAAAGCAAAAATATAAATTATACGAAAAATGGTAAGTTATTCCAGCTCGGAATGTCTACATCAAAATGTGGAAGCTGCGGTTGGACCATAGATTGCGAATTGTGAAATGTTACGTGCTCCCAATGGTTCTATATGGAATAGAGGGATAGACTTTGACACAAGCCATTAGGCGCTTATTCCTCCTTCGTCAATAGTCAATAGTAAATGTGGTATTGACGGACATTTCAATTTTACTCTATGCCATAGTTAAAATTGATCAATGGTCATAGAGTATAATCACGCGTTGCAAACAATAACAAACTAAAATGGCGTCATGGGATATGTTAAGTACAAACATTTTATATTTTATTGTTTATAAAACAATTTTCATCCATTAAACAGATCGGTGAAGGTCGATCTTACTTCGGATCTCCTACTATTATTAGGTTTTATTAAAAATACGTAATAAGTGTACGAAGAAAACAAATACAAACAAAATTTCAAAAATTTGGCGCATACGTGTCAATAGAAGAAAAGTGATCAATAGTTGAAAAAACAAGTGAAATGTAGTGTATCAATGAAAAATTGAAATTTCCGTCACAACCACATTTACTATTGACTATTGGCGTAGGTGGAATAAGCGCCTAAAGAACAGAATCAGTGCATTTGAAATGTGAGTATGCAGACCAATGTTGCACATATTCTGCGGGAGAGAGAGATCGTGTCCCTAATGCTGAGGCCAATGGATACAGAAACAGAGTGCTGCTGACGGTTAAGAAACGGAAACTAACATACTTCGACAATGTGATGAGGAATAAAAGGTATCGCCTTCTGCATGTAATAATCCAAGAGAATATAGAAGGACAAAGAACATCCTGGTTGAAATACCTGAGGCAGTGGTTTGGCCAGAGCAGCAGTCTCCACGGTCTAAACAGCCATAATTATCGCCAATCTTAGATAGAAGAGACATTTCAAGAAGAAGTTAATCTTTAGCGATGGTGCTTTGAAGAAATAACTTCTTCTTGAGTTGCAATCTAAGGATTGGTTTGCAGCGAATGTTGTATTTTTCTCCTCCACTCTTGTCTGTTTTGTACGGTCCTTTTCAGTTCTTTGTAGGTGTCGCACCCTAGGTCCCTCGTGACATCTTCTAGGTACTCCTTCCTCTGTCGTCCTCTTGAGTTGGTGCCTTCAACCATACCCTCAATGATGTTCTTGAAGAGCCCTTCGTGTCTCAGAATATGCCCCATCCATTTGCCTCTTCTTGTTGAAATGGTGGCCATAATAGCTCTGGAGCACTTCTTCGCTGGTTATGTGTTCTCTCCATGGGATTTTCATGATTCTCCTGTAGCACCACAACTCAAAGGCTTCCAGTTTTTTTTCGTCATGCTCATAAATGCACCATGTCTCACTTCCGTACAAGAGCACACTCCACACTAGAGTTTTGAGAAGTCTTTTCCTTATTTCCAAGTCGCTGTTGTTAGATTCGAATATCTTCGAAATAACAAGCTTCCTATTGCACTTTTTCGTAGTTCAAACACAAGTAAAACTGACAGCAAATTCCGACGATGCAAGCGATTTCAAATTTCACCTTGTAACATTTCCACCTAGAGCTTTGCCAGCTCTCAACCCAAACCCCCCCTCCTCTCCCCCCGAAAATGGATTAGCTCCTCCTAACTGTCGCGTAAAGCAATATATCTGGTGTTTTATCGCCGGTAAAGACAACGCGGAAAAACCAAGGGAGATGTAGCAAGTTTTTTAATCTGAGCGCAGAAAAGGTACAATATAGCCTAAAGGTTGGGAGACTGCCAACCTTTTCAAGAGAGGGGGATTCATCCTCTCCATCGCCATTCCACACCCCCCCCCCCCCCTCTCTATCACACACCAAGGATCACATTTCTTTTCCAACAAGTTGTTGCCCTCATATCAGGTTTTTATGTTCTCAGTGTCTTTCATTACCACCACCACCAACTCGAGTTCCACAACATTACAAATAGACGAAGTTCCTGCAAGGAATATTTTTAGGGAATATAATAGGGGTCTTCACAGTGTTGGGGTTATCGAGTTAGATGTGCTATCCAAGATAACACACAATCGTGAGTGGACCTCGGGACCTCATGCTATATGGAAAACATTTAACAGGGTAAACAACGTGGTAATAGTCAGACGTTCGTGGCACGGTTTTAAAGAAAGTGGCAGAACTCTATTCTAGTGCCACATTTGTTTATGTTTTTTTGTTCATTTTGGTTATTACAATTTCAAGTATTTACGGTAATTGCTTGTGATAATATATTATACAAATAAATTTAAATACTAGTTTCAAATCAATCAATAAAAACAAAGCTATCGATCGCAGCGCAAGGTAAAGAACCGGTCCGAGTTTACTCGAAAATGCTTTACAATTTATCAGTTAGTATATAAATAAAATGAGTAATTTCATGGTAAATAATTTTTCTAAGGTTAAATTTCAGATATCTCGGGGGGGGGGGGGGGGGGGTTGTCCACCTGACGTCACTGGAAGTGAGATAAATTCAAGATAGGTCAGACCCACAGTACTAACACATTACCACACATAATGGCAGGGCACGCAATGCATTTGAGCGCGAATTTTCTATCATTTTTCAAACAAAATTTTTTTCCCACAAAACCAAATAGTTTTTTTGCGAAAGCAACCTGTCCGGTTTCGTTACTCAATTTAACACCTAAAACATACCTGAAGGTAGAAACCATCGATAGAAAGGTTTCGCAGAAAAATTATTTTTTAGTCATTTTCCATTAAATTTTAGTTATTTTTATTTTTTTACCCCCAGAAGCAAACTATCAAGGGGCAAGCGACCCCCCGAATTTTATTAACATTAATAACAACTACAATATACTATGTGCATTTAAAAGAAATCGTTGGAGCCGTTTTTGAGAAATAATTTTTTTTGACGTTTTTTGGAGTTTTTTTTGTGAATAACACCCCCCAAATTGAGTTAGCGCAAAATAAAGAAAACGGTCTCGAGGTATGATTTTTGCCAAATTTCATCAAATCGACCGAGTAGTTTGCCCGGAAATCGATGAACAGACAGACATTTCGTAAAAACCACTTTTTTGGGGTCCCGGGACCTCATAACGTGTAAATCCGTTGAAATCTTGGAATCGAAAATTTCGACCATCACAAAGCTTTCCTAATACTACGCATAAATTGGAAAGCAGTAATGAAAATGACGTAATAACACGCATCAAAAAGTGGAATAATAATATTAAGAGAAATGAATTTTTCAACATTTGACGGAAATTTTTGAGAGTGAGTCAATGTTACCCAGTGAGATAGGGGTATGGAAAAGGTAAATAAGAGAACGAAAATTAGATTTGATGTTTTTTTTTTTCTTTTCAAAAAAGAGCATTCTCCAAAATTAGGGTTTTGGTGCATGGTTTCCAGAGCTGAGTGGTGAAATACAACCGTTTATTTTCCAATTGATGGCCATTTACAACGTGTCAGTTGCCAGAAGAGTTTCCCTCAGCTCGGTTTTTATCACCGCAAATGATTAGTTTTCCGGAAAGTTGCATTCTGTTCTTTTTTTCTTTGTAGCTTCACTTAGCTGAAATAACACTTTTCCAATTCAAATAGAACTAGTCAATAGAGTTACGTTGCTAACAAAAAATGGTTTATTTAAATAAATAACGAAAAGGTATAGAGGGGATTGTTTGGAACACAATTTTTGACTTTGTAACTTTGTTTAGACTAGTTAGGAGGTAAACATATCAAAAGTCCTCGCCCGTAGCTCTTGAGCCGGGGGGGGGGGGGACTTTGAAGGTACCGTTTTTTTCCCCGCTTATATCTCGGAAACAACGCGCCCTATCGAAAATTCTGCGCTATACTAAATTAACGCTCATCACATTTGCTACAAGTTATATGAAGTAAAGTTTTTCGATATCTTACATAGTTTTCGAGATATCCGCTCGGGAAAGTCAGTCATTCTGGAAATAAACATTTTTTCCAAACATTTTATGATCTTTTTGACTTGATAACTGTTCAACGATGCAACCAAAAAAGAAATGCAGGCCACAGGGCTGTCGAACATTAAATTCCCTTCGATAATTTATATCACTTTACTGTTAGATATACGATACATTCCTGTGCTAATAATGACTTCTCTATTGGCTTATATATTATATATATATATATTGGCTATTAGTATATCCTCCCATCCGAAGGGCTGATTCAGCCATTGGTCAGAGGCATAGCTTGTGGAAACACAGTGTTTCTTATCCGAAATATTGACTTGCAGCAACGTTCAGTCCGATCAATCTGAAAACACTGTGTATATTCGATGGCCTCAATGGCTGTGTACATAATAGATATTGCCAGTATCAGACTTGACTTGCTGGTTTGATGGAATTTGGTAATTGTGTGTGGGGCGGTTATTGAGTTGCTCTGCTATGGTAGGAATACCATAACCATAGCTAATTAAACAAATTAATAAGGAATTAGTTGAGAATACCTCAACTAGGAAACTGAAGCAAACAAAGAAACTCTCAATCAATCAAAAACGCGTATTGTAACAGAAATACACAATACCTGTAGGGTCAGATGGCCCATAACAAACTGTAAATTTAAATCTCCTCAAGTGAATCTCCTCTGAGGATGAGTTTTAATAAATAAATAAATATTGACTTTCTGCTCTATTAGTAAGCCAACCTAGCGGACTTAGGGCTATAAAGCCCTCTCTTACACTCAACTAGGAAGGCCAGGACCGCCCGCTTTACAGCTTGGCCAGAAAATGTAGCAAGTGTGGGACTACTTTACATGCCCTGTTTAATAATAATAAGTGTAGTTAAAATGCTCTGTAGAGGCACAATAGGCCAACATATGGCTTCAGAGCATACGAAACGATCAAGGCCATAGGCAAGGGGGGGGGGGCTTATTGGGCTGCGCCCCCCCCCGAAATGAAAATTTTTGAAAAACTTTTCCTCCGAGGGAGACCCCCGGGCCCTCCTGTTTGCAGATATTTGAATATGCATTCCTTTGTAAGCTTTGCTGCTGTAAACCCCACTGTTTTGCACTTATATGTGGATTTTTTCCCCGGGGGAGACCCCCGAACCCTCCCCCCCCCCCCTTTGGGTTAAAATAAAATATTATTTCTATTCAATCTAAACCGCCGTAATGGTAACATTACGATTTAGTCCACATCTCCGCAAAATATTATGTGTCAGTGTTCGCACCAAAACTAAGTCCTCCTATAAATTGACGTTTGGTGTGCCTATGCTATCATATATACTCAGAAACACCATAACCCCCAACGAAATACACTAGATACAATTGAATTCTCAAGAATTTTTTTTACACTGGATAGGATCACAGTTGCCGCAGCCACCCCCAAAAAAATCCTGGCTACGGGCTTGGAAACGGTACGCATGTACCTTAATTTAAACAAGATTAAAGCATTCTTTAGATGTAGGGGTTAGTAAGCTTGCCAAATCTGTCTATTAAACTCCAAGCAGAAAGTACTCCGAGGTTGGAATTTGCGGTTGGACTATCGAGTGAGAATGGTGAGATGTTATGTGTTCCCAATTGTTCTTTATGGTATGGAGGGATGGACACAAGCCATGGAATCAGTGCATAGGCGGGGTTTCCACATACGTCAATGGTCAATGAGAAATATGAAATTGACGTTTTAGCAGACATTAAAGACGTACTAAAAATGTCTGCTACCACGTCGAACCCATATTTACCATTGACCATTGACGTATGTGGAAACCCCGCATTACACAGTCGAAAAAAAATGATACAGCAACTTATAACGTATTCCTTACCAAGACTTTTCAAGTGATGATGGGAGCCGTTTTTAGTGGACCAAAAGGGAAACCCAAATGAGCGTAAATTTGAAAGTCAAATATTATAAGTAAGTTAAATATTTAAAACAAACTTACCTAGGACTTGGTTGAAAATTTTATCGAAGTTGACTTCACCCTTTTTCTCCAAGTATTTGTGCATTACGCTCCGGACCCTACAACAACACGTGATCACGTATTATAAAAAACAGAAGAAACATCTAAATCTTTTAATGGCGTGGAGCTGCCTTTCTCACATGACCACAAAATCCACAAGGTAATCTGGGCAGGTCTCGCGGGCCTGTGGTTGGCCATTTTCCTTTTCGCATCACCACCCCAGCTCAGGACCATGCTTTGCAGTAAGGCACTATATACCCGGGTATTGTCATCCGCCATGTTGTATCCCATATTTCCTATATGGTAAGTATTGTAAGTAAAGCAAAAGATTGAAAAATATTGAAAAAAAAACTAATACACGTTTTAGTATTTTTTTATTACAAACGTCCCTACTTGGTAGCACGTTTTCTTTAATGAAAATAAATTAACAACGATAAATTTATAAAAATAAATAGGTAAACACCCAATGCTTGGCTTATACACAAGACTTATAATGGATACAACATGGCGGATGCCAATACCTGTCTAATATAGAACCCTACTTTGCAGTAAACCTAAAGGCTCGAAACAACAACCTTTCGGGTGAAAGCCGGAGTATGTATCACTACTCTACAGAACCTGAATATTTCAACTGACTATTTCCACATCTTTTCGGTTGCAGAATGAGGCATGAGGATTAATTAACGTGGCAATTCAGTGCTAGTGTCGAATGTCGAAATGCGGGGCAATTCAGTCAGGAAATGTAGAGTGGTGGTGAAGACTCCAACTATCACCCGAAAGGTTGTTGGTTCGAGTCCCACACTTGCTACATTTTCTGTAATTTTCACATTTTCATGTAAAGCAGGCGGTCCCGAGTCTTCCTAGTTGAGTGTAAGAGAGGGCTTTATAGTCCTAACTCCGCTAGGTTGGCAAAAAAATCCAATATTTTTTTTTTTATTAATTTAAGGGTGCAAGGCCACGCTTGTGGCATATGCGCCAAGACTCTAAGTTGTCTTAGTAGTTATATCGCTTTTAGAAGCTCTGTGTGGTGGAGAAAGGCTGAAAGTGAGAAGACATTACTAACGTCGTCTCCCAGGATTAGAGAGAGAGTTGATTGTATGTTGTACATTGCACGGGCTGTTTGATAGTTGGGGCAATCTGCAAGTAAGTGTTCAACAGTAAGTGGGCAAGCACATCAATATTTATTTATTTATTCTGAAATGATAGCTCTATCGGTATGCCAGCAGCCCGATCATGGCGATTTGGGATTATTATAATACCGAGGTTTATTTTTTAATACCGCAGTAGTAAGGTGTCACGTGACGGTGTTAAAATATGCGTAGGAAATTCTAAATGAATAAATTATTGAAATACAAGAGATTGGTTTCATTGTTTAATAATTGAAGGAAATACTAATTAATATTAATATTTACAGTTAGAATTTTGAAATATAAGAATAATTTTAATTAATGTGTCTACATCTCAGGGAGAAGAAATTAAATTACAGAAAAAAATTTGATTTCCAATAACTAAAAATTCAGTAAATAAGTACTTATTGTAATAGTATTACCATATGATTCTCCAGCCAGAATTTCAGTTACTATTGTACCTCTGCAGACCAATCATGGCGATTTGGGATTATTATAATACCGGGGTTTATTTTTTTAATGCCGCAATTATAAGGTATCACTTGTTAAAATATGCGCGGGAAATTCAAATTACCAAAATTATTATAATACAAGAGAATGGTTGCATTGTTTTAATAATTGAAGGAAATACTAATTTAAATTTAAAATTTACAGGTAGAATTTTGAAATATAATAAGAATTTAAATTAATGTATCTACATCTCAGGGAGAAGAAATTAAAAACTCTCCAAAAATATTCATTTATCAATTTGAATTTCCCGCGCATTTCGCACTCATTTGTTTAAAACAATTGAATAAACCACGGTATTATAATAATCCTAAATCGCTATGATCGGGCTGCAGGTGTTATTTGATTTTGTACAACTATATAAGATTTTGCTTACTGCTTAAGTAAAATATCACATTTGTCATTTCATTAATATTTCATTCTATCTTCATACATCACTACGCATTCCAACAGCAACCTCCTAAATTTTTATTTTTATTGCAGACAACAGATGCGGATATGAGAGAATATCAGCAAGATTATAAACTGTCTGGTGAACCCCATTTAAATAAATTGCCCCAATCCCGATTTTGAAAAATGGCGCCAAGTTGAAGCAATAAGTTAGGGAGGAACGCGAGGACATTGGCGAAGAAATAAACCGGAAAATAGCTGAATTCGCTATGAAGGCTCTTCTATTCCCCCTATAATGTTCTTTATTGACATTTCGTGGATTTGTGTCCTGCCCTTGTTCGAAACAACCCTGCGGTTTATATCCTTTACGGAAAGAAAGAAACCTTTAAGCCAGATGCTATAGGCTTTCCACTATGTTAGTGATTCTTGAGTAAGGGTTTTTGGCATCACCCAAGAATGAAGGATATTAGCAGTCCAATCATGGAGATTTGGGGTTATTATACTACCCTAACCAGCTCAAGTTCGGACACTTGAATTATTGCATCACTTATTTTACTTTTTTTTTTCTTAATTTTTGTTTGACTATAATACATTAAAATATGGAATTTTGTTATTGACATTTTTTTAACTATTATTGTTAAAATAAAATAGTTTTCTACTTTTAGATGGTTTTTGACCCGGTAAGTTCAATTTTTTTTCAAAAACCAGGTCCTAGGAAGTGGATCAATTTCATAGTCCTTGCAAGGGTGGAAAAAAAATATTATCCCTGAGGTTATGCTTCCATAGATTTAAAAAATATTTTATTTAAAATCTACCTAATGGTCCATATTTTAATGTATTATAGTCAAACAAAAATTAATCTGTCGCAATTTAATAAAAAAAAAATATTTTGTAAAATAAGTGATACAAAAATGCTAGTGTCCGAACTTGAGCTGGTTAGGGTAGTAATATAGGTACATACCTGAGTTAGAAAGAATCGACAGAAAAGTTCACCAGAAAAATTATTTTTTAGTCTTTTTTTTTCATAAAAATTAAGTCTTAAGTCTAAGTCCAAATTGCCATGATGATCGCCAATCTTTCTATAGAAGGGGCATTGAGGGAAATTTAAAAAAGTTCAAGAAATGGGTAAAAGGTACCGATGATGGAATTATAGCATTACTCTTCGATTGACCGATAATAATAATAATAAACATATAATAACAATTATATGAATAGTAATAAATAAAATGTATAATATGCCGGTAACCAATATTGTCATTTGTTCATTTTTCCAATATAGAACTAGTGCTACTAAATGTATATATGTTTATTTTACGAGTATGTTGCATGTACTGTATTTTGTATATCTTATGGCGAGACAATTTTTATTTTTATTTTATTTTATTTTATTCATATACTGATCAACTGATTTACTGAAGACAATAAGGGCTCACGATACAAGTCCTATATAAGGTACTTAGTGTGAGCCACATCTAAAACGGTAACGCTGGATATACAGTAAAATTGTAACTCACTGTATTTTTGTAAAACTTTTAAATTACATTACAATACATTACATTACATTTAAAAAGAAGAACTTCCTTCTTATTTAATTAGAAATCTTGTAAAAAACGCGTAGTGGGGGTGTCCAATGAACTGGTGTAATAAGTGCTCAACATGGGGGAGGGGGCTCACAAAAGACTTATAAGAGGAAGCCGGCCGTACACATTGGCCACCCCTGGATCACAACAAAATAGGTTGGTTTTTATTTTTTATTTATTTTATAGAGATTTGGTATATCCAATTGGTAGAGGACTATTTCATGCATAGCTTGTTTTGGTGCAAGAGTTTTTCCGTGAAACTGATAATAGACAGAATTTTACCGAATTATCCAATTCATGGAGAAATTATAGCTTTAATAATGAAGAAACACCTTATAAATAGGGTGTATGAAATAGTTCTCTACCAATTGATTACACCAAATTTCTATAAAATAAATAAAAAAGTTAAATAAAAATAAAAACCAACCTATTTTGTTGTGATCCAGGGGTGGCCAATGTGTACGGCCAGCTTCCTCTTAAGTGCATACGTAACTTTAAAAAATAAAACTCCAAATTTCCTCCCATACTTTGCACTTCTTGCATTTCCACGCCTTCTTTTTATGCTTCAAAGCTATTACAAGACGCCAAAAGTGCATGTCACTGTCGTTAAAGCTTCAAAAGCCGCTTTGTCACAACAGCGTAATAAACGCTGCCAGAGGAGGTTACACAGGCAACGAAGAGGGGGGGGGGGAGGGGTGCACTTACATAAACACTATCGCCGGACGGTTGAGGGGGCCAGGGGAGGGGGGGGGGTAAGCGGTAGGTGTAGACTTACTAGGTCAACAAGTGCTCTCGAGCCTTGCTTTAAAAATCCATTTGGCAAGGTGATGTATTTTAAATGAGAAGTGTACGTATGATGCCCCTGCCACAAAACTATGGAGCATTTATACCGTATTTATAGCTACTGTGTGTGTTAAGTGAGTTGCTCTTTTAATGTTCCATTCTGGTTATAGTTTAATATTCATTTTGAGATGATTTGGAACGGCGATATTCCCCTTCCCTGGATCACTTCAAAACATTGAATTTATAACACTAGTGTTATACCTTATATTCAATGCTTCAAAATCAGTCAGTTTCTATTTTTTTTATTTAATTTACTACGTAAGTTCAAGAAGACTCCCTGTTAGTCAACTCCCCCTTCCCCGAGGTGAAAGAGTCTGCCCTTAGGGTGCCTCAAGTTAACAAACAGACTCACTCCCCCCGCCAGGCTGACAGGGTTGCTTAAAGCAGAAATGCTGAAAGCAGGCGTTGGAAACAACAACAACAACAACAACAGTTCAAGAAGACTGCTTCATTTACACAATATCATTTACGGTATTTTTACATTTTGATGGATGCTATTCTATTTATCCATGAACTTTACAATGGATGAAATTTTAGTCCTTCGTTAAGGCCAAACCGGAGGGGGTCACGTGACTGGCCTGGAAATGACTTTGCAGGGGGTTCCTAATACACGTTTTAAAGGGGGACAGGGGCATAGTAATAATCGATAGGAGGGACTAGTATACGCGTAGACATGCTTACGCTATCAAGCCAAACTAAAATTACTATTACTATAGGTCTCAAATTTGTGCATGAAGCATTTAAAAACATACCTCTTAGAACATGTTTACGTGTCCCACAGGGAAGAAAAACCTCAAACTTTTGTAATTAAATGCATATGCCTTGAAATATGACCACTTAATTTGACAGTAAAGCGCCAGCAATAGGTAAAACTGCAATTATTTGAAATAATAAAAAGTGAAATACGGAACAGGTACGCGACGCGGGGCTTTGTTTATAAAATGGATATTCAACCATCCCGTGGCTAGAGACCGTTATCAACATGGCTGCTAGTGTAGCCTGCACAAGATAAGTACGCAATTCGGCGGGGAAATAGCCTGCACAAGCTAACTACTAAACTACAGAGTTTTTGACCCCGCTTTGCTATGCTGCAGTGTGTAAGACTTCGATATTTTTTGCGTTGGTACTTATCTCTGATAGTTGGCTTATGGTTAACGGGTGCCTCGTAAGGCATATTATGGCTCCCGCCGCTCCAGTTCTATTATATTTCTATGTATTCAACGCTCAACGTTCAAGGTCAAAAGTCTCCTGTTTGGCCTTACGCTCAATAAAAAATACTCCATAAACAAATAAAATAAATATTTAATTTCTTGTTCTTTTACTAAGTCAACGTAGTGGAGTCTCTTACATTCAACAAGGAAGGCCCGGGACTGCCTGCATTACATGCCCTCCGAAGCATGGCCAGAAAATGTAGCACTCGAACCAACAACCTTTCGGGTGAAAATCGGAGTCAGTACGACTGCTCTACATGTCCTCTGTGATATTAATTATATGTATATTTATATGATGGTATAAGTGAAGACCCCATGTTATAACCGAAATTAGAGGATTTAGAAAAACTAGACTTCGAACCCACGATCTGCGCCTATCCGGGGCGTCGTCTTTACCGCTGGACCACAAGCCCCACAAGTACAGTTTCTGCTAAATCCTCTACTTTTATGCTCTTTGACAAGATTCGCATTGCTAGACAGGTGCGCACAGCTACGCAACTATCTAACCGAATAGGTCAGCAGGTCAGGTTTAGCAGATACTTTACTTGTCGGGCTTGTGGTAAATCGGTGAGGACCACGCCCAGGATACGCGTAGATCGTAGGTTCGAATCCAGCCAAGTCCAGTATTTTCTAAATCTTCTAACTTTGGTTACAAAGAGGAGATTACCTCTTCAACCGAAGTTAATTTAATCCCAGTGTTATATACCATATCGATACTCTACATAGAAAACCGCTTAACTCAAAGAAAATTGAAAATTGCTATCCTCATGTTCATCGAAAGGCAACTTTTAAATTAAAATAACAATTAAAGCCTCTTGTTGAAATATAAAAGAACCATAACTCCAAGATGTTTGATTTGGCGCGGAAATAGCATTAACTACTGCAGTAAACAAAGAAAATGTTATCACAATTTCAATGGCACCCTGACATATACTAAGTTAAAAACATTAGCACGAATGGAAAAATGTTGGGATTATTTTCATTCTTGCGTAAGTTTGTAAGTTTTTTGTCTCTCCTGAAAATTCACCATTTTGGAGTTACGCGGTTTGCTAGATAGGGTATAGATATACTGCAATATATAGATATTGAATAACGACACGTTACATATGGCAATGTAGAGGAACATTTCTGCTAATTAAAGGGATATTATTGCCGGCTCAACAATCTATATTTCCTGTGACAATCGACTTAGTACAAATAACACGAAGTGGGGGTACTCCGACATTCTGTTAAGAGTGTACAGGAAATAGGCAGCCTGAAATTTAATACGGTTTATTTTTTATTTAATTAACTGAGCAAATTATTAAAGATTTGACTCATTTAAGTTGTAGAAGACTACTTCATGCATCATATAATAAGGTATTTTTAATTTTCGAAATTTTAGTTTTTTCATAAACTCGATAATAATTTATCAACAACTTTTCGCGTAAAATCGTGTTTATAAAAAAACTACAATTTCGAAAAATAAAAATACCTTATTATATGATGCATGAAGTAGTCATCTACAACATAAATGAGCCAAATCTTTAATAACGTGCTTAGTTAATTAAATAAAAAATAAAAAGTACTAAATTTCGGGCTGCCGATTTCCTACGGGCTGTACACTCTTAAGGACCACTAACAAGATTGCCCTACGCAAAACTGACATTTTTATTCTCTTAACCTTGTTACTTGACGATGGATCAAAGCTGAACAGGATAATGAAACTGTTTTATTAACAAGTTGTTTATTTTTAGATTTGGTCAGCATTCGAAATGAGCAACTTTGATACATGTGTCAGCAATGACTCAAATCAAATGCTGAATTATAAATACCACAAGAATTTACGACTGGAAAGGGTAATTATTTTCTTTTCTTTTTTCTTTTCACACGTAAATTTTTTTAATTAAAACAAAGCTTTGCTCACAACGTATATAAATGCGAGCTTTCTCCAAAAACAGTCTAGATATTTACCAGACTTAGGCTATTTACTACTAATCTATTGTATATTATTCTGTAAAATCTGCTGAATACACTCTATACGTTTTTTAGTTAAATTTATTTATTTAATGTCTTCAAATTGTACAATACAGTAAGGGCTTTAACTAAAACATACTCACTATATATTTTTCATTAATAATAAGCTTCTGTTGACTCCAGAACATAGGACATATCGATCATAGTCAAAAGAATCCATTAAATTACCAGAAATGCTATTGTTCATTTCCATATAATAGGGGTCTTCACAGTGTTGGTGTTATCGAGTTATACCTAGTTAAGTGTGTTATATCAAGGTAACACACCGATAACCAAGCTAACCAGCGTGCCATCCTAAACGCACTTCCAAGTTGGTTAACTGTGTTATTTCGCTAGCACTGCGATCGATAGCTCAGGTTTGACCGCCGCCATCTTTGTTTCTGTCGATTGATTAGAAACACGCGTTTAAAATTTTGTAGTATTTAAAATTATTTGTATCATCTATTATTTCACAAGCAATTGCCGTGAATACTTAAAATTATAATAACCAAAATGAACCGAAAATGGCAAAAATATAAACAAATGTGGCACTAGAATAGAGTTCTGCCACTTTCTATAAAACCGAGCCACGAACGTCTGACAACTACCACGTTGTTTACTCCGTGAAATATTTTCTAGGGCTCTATAGTAGACAGGTATTGTCATCTTTTGTATCCATTATAAGTCTGGTGTGTAAGCCAAGCATTGGGTGTTTACCTATTTATTTTTAGAAATTTATCGTTGCTTATTTATTGTTATTTAAAAATCGTTCGACCAATTAGGGAAGTATTTAATAAAAAAAATGCTAAAACGTGTTTTAGTTTTTTTTTCAATCTATTACTTTTCTTACAATACTTACCATATAGGAAATATAGGATACAAAATGGCGGATGACAATACCCAGGTATATAGTGCCTTAATATTTTCGATATACAGTATGATAACTCACTCCCGAGGTACACTCACGATTCTATGTTAACTTGGATAGCACATCTAACTCGATAACTCAATAACACCGACACTGTGAAGACCCCTAATGACATGTGGCCATAACTAACACCAATTGGCCACAGTTCTTGGACTTCTTCCTCATTCACCCACTAGACGAATAAAATAGCCGTGACACCCACCCTTAAATGCCTTTTAACTTTTTTGCTTTCCTATTTGTACAATGCGTTAGTATAAGGAAAGTTTAGTGATTATTTATTTATCGATTTCGAGATTCCTACAGGTTTACACGTTTTAAGGTCGAAGAAACCCAAAAAGTGGTTTTCACGAAATGTCTGTCGTTCGTCTGCCTGTAACTTAATTTGGTGAAACTACTTGATAGAATTTGATGAAATTCGGCATATAGGCTCACATAAATATACATATAGTCCAGGAGTATTTTTTTGACAACTTAATTTTGGAGAGTTATATATACCCCAAAACCCCCTGAAAAAACTAAAAAAAAAAAATATTTTTTTAAGAGGACTCGGACGATTTCATCTAATTATATATATACTGTATATGAGTAGGCTGTTTACAAACATGGCCAACTCCAAGTTGTAGAATTTTTCAGGAGCGGATTTTCTGTTGAAAATTGCATTAAGTTTATAGCTAACCCTTGACTTCTCAGCGCTTCTGTGCGCAATTTTTTGCAAGGTCGGATCAAAACCCAATTTTGTGAAAAAATGGAGTTGGCCACGTTTGTAACCAAGCTCCTCATATATATAATTTTTTTTAAAGTTTATTCGCATACAAACAATTAAATGGATGTATCCGAATAATCTCTTCAATCACGTCTGTAGGTAATACCTGTGTTCAGTTACGACAGGTCACCGATCGCATGATGTCTAGAGACTCGCACAAGTACGAACAAGCTACCATTATGCCATCGAAGTCCTTTTGTGGCCTTAGAAGGGGGGTATAATCAAAATTCTCAGAAAAATTAGGTTTTGCTTCATTGGTGCTAAAGTAGACATCAACTTCAAACTACGACAAGATATCAAAATGAAGTAACATGATTGGGTAGAAGTTGCTGCACAGGTCCACGTGGAACAGCGAGGTGTCATACCGCGTAATTTCAGGAGACGGCTTACAAGCAACAACGATACATATAAATACAAGCTTAATAACATGGACGTGTAAGCACTATCCACGAACATCCCCACATTAAAACACCCATATTTTTTTGTTTCAATACCAGTTTTATTCAATCACACTAACGAAAACTTCTACAGCATACCATACTAATACGCACAGAACTGTAGCATATGTTGACTGTCACGGAGAGCAAAACATATTTACAATACGCGCATGGCATAAAATGCCATGATTAGAGGAGTTAAACATAACTCAGTCCTGGCTATAGATGCATTGCCATATACGAAACATGTTACAACTCTTTGTGTTCAGACGGGAATTTCAGTTAATTGCCGAGTTGCCCATAAAACGAAGGGGAATGGAGTGTCGATTGCTATCGAATTTGGCAACCAGTCTGCTGCTACTCTTCTTGCTTTTTAATGAACTAGTACAACATGCATTTATGGCTTCTTTGTGTGAACCTGTACATGAGAAAATTGAGAAAAAAGAGTAAAGAAATTATACACTCATAAAATATCTTTGAAAAATCACTTTCGGCTCTGGCCAATCAGGTGTAGGGGAAGCTTCGCAAAGCTGCGGTTTCTTCTTCCCTTATAAGTATAAACGTTTTGAACGGGGGTGGTTTTAGGCTCAGGGGGTCAATAGCAGTTAAGATTCTAAAATGCCTAATAAGACCGGTAATACGGCTGAGAAACCTGGAACCTTACCGCCAACAAACTGCGAGCATTGGAAAGGAAGGAAATATACTTGTCCGAAAATAGTTGTTGTTGTTTCCAACGCCTGCTTTCAGCATTTCTGCTTTAAGCAACCCTGTCAGCATGGCGGGGGGAGTCAGTCTGTAAACTTGAGGCACCCTAAAAGCAGGCTTCTTCACCTCGGGGGAAAGAGGAGTAGACTGACCGGGTGGACCTCGTGATTATAGTGGATTCCGAACCAGTTTATATCAGTTATATTCATGCCATTTTCAAGCTAGCTAGGGCTAGCTTTTGGGCGTCGTCATCAATTTCTGTCGTCTAAAACAAAATAATAGTAAATAAATAAAGAACACAATTACCGTATTATCGGGTTCGTCAAAAATTCCCTAACCGAGTAGGGAACTTGTTCCAGCAGTAGCCGACGGACGGCCCCTGAAAAACCTTTACCTCATCCAGTGTCCTAATCTCCCGGGGTAGTTTGTCAAACAACCGGATCCCCATCTCCCTAAGAGACCTAAGGTTAGCCGTAAGACGACTGCTCTCCCGGAGGAAGTACACATGGGGAACATGGTAAAGTCACACGATGAAATCGGAGGTGACCAGGACTCGACACGCATGTAGACTGACTGGCGGTATGGTCTCAGCGCGTTATCATGTCCCACCATGTTCCCCTGCCAAAGCTGTGCACACTGCCAAGTTTGCCGCAGTTTGAAACATGCTCTTCTCTCATGGATTCAACATGGTAAGGCCCTTGGCTTGTCCGAAAATGGTAATTGGCATATAAGAAGCAACGCCGAAATATACGCAATACTCAATGGAGAATACATAGTCCGTTTTATACTAACACTACATTTTCAGACCATGCTTTGGAGGGCATGTACAGGAGGTAGTCCCGGGCCTTCCTAGTTGAGTGTAAGAGAGGGGGCTTGGTAATAGATCAAAAGTTATTATTTATAATGATGATAAGATGACTTGGCCACTACGAGGGCTACATATTCGTCAGAATCGAAACTTCTTGAAAATATATGCTACAGTTACTTTAAAGCGAATGTCTCACAACAAAGTATAAAATACAGCATAAAGCAATCATGACATGACATGAGGCAAGAAGAACCCAAATAACGGAAGCGACGAAAAACAAATTAAAATGGAAAGCGGCGAAAGTGATAAGAAATTTGCAGGATCCGCGAAATTGGAGTGAGAGAGACGTTAAGAAGCAAATTTCGAATATCAAACAGCCGGGGAAATAGGGGGAAGTCCCCCGATTCTCTCACCCAGCCTGAGAAATCCACTTCCTTTAATTAATTGCTAATTTATATAAATTAATAATCTTGGCAATTCCAACATACACCCAACAAATGCTGAACCAGCAGATGCACGTGTATGACCGACATTTTCATTTTTAATAGGTTCAGCACCAATTCCGCGCAATGCTGCATCATTACAAGTCCTCAAAAGATTTATTTCTGGATCTGTGAATGGTGACGAAAATAAAATTTCGGATTTTCATACATCTCCCGTCATCTTTTCCTTCTCTATTGATACGTTAGTATAAGGAAAGCTTTTGATTGGTCGAAATTTTAACGGATTTACTCGTTTTGAGGTCACAGGAACAAAACAAAACAAGAAATGTCTGTCTGTATTTTGATTTCAGACGAAACTACTCGATAAAAGCCTTTCTTACTGCCGATATAGTATCTGACATCAAAGTTTCATCGCATAATTAAAAACTGTACAGCGAAACGTATTCTTCATTGAATGTGTACAGCCCATTCCCTTCCTGGTCGCATCTCTCTTTATAGTTTGGTTCAGGGGGCATAAATAAAATAAAAATCACGAAAAATTACTATAAAATATATATTTCTGCACAACCTTTTTACCGATGCTTTGTGACTTCAGGCATGTTTTAGTTATTAAATAGAGTAATGAAAACGAACATGTTGCTTTCCCGAACAAGGCTTTGGTTTTTGAAGAGAATTTTTTTGAGGAATTGATTATGGATAATTCATACCCCAGGGTAGCTCACGAAATCTGAAATGAACATATTTCATTTTTAAATTTTTAATTTCTTGGCCTTATTTACAATTTCTTGTTAGTACGTCAATAACACTATGTTCAAAAATTTGAACCACACTTAATTAAACATAATATTTCAATTTAAAAAAATGAGGGAGCATCGTAACATAAGTGGGTACCGACGTATCATACTCGTAAGTGGGTAGGTACCGACTTAATCGGCTGCCGTCATAGCATTAAAACTTCCAGTCTTCCTATCCGCTTTTTACCATCCACAGAAGTCTAGAGTCTGTTGTT
Source organism: Psococerastis gibbosa (assembly GCA_963971405.1). Lineage (NCBI taxonomy): Eukaryota > Metazoa > Arthropoda > Insecta > Psocodea > Psocidae > Psococerastis > Psococerastis gibbosa. Next base: position 21,104,135 of record OZ020491.1, on the reverse strand, counting down.
GTTTCTAACGCCTGCTTTCAGCATTTCTTCTTCTAAGCAACCCTGTCAGTCTGGCGGGGGGAGTGAGTCTGTTTGTTAACTTGAGGCACCCTAAGGGCAGACTCTTTCACCTCGGGGAAAGGGGAGTTGACTGACAGGGTGGACCTCCTGATTATAGTGGATTCCGAACCACTTGGGGAACATGGTAAAGTCACACGATTAAATCGGAGGTGACCCGGACTCGACCTTACTTATACTGCCTAAGCGCGTTATCATGTCCCACCATGTTCCCCTACCAACGCTTGCATACTACCAAGTTTGAAACATGCTGTGCTCTAATGGATTCAACATGGTAAGGCCGCTGGTCTAGAATCTAGATAATACATACAAATCTATAGTGAAGGAACTGTTTATTTTTCTGACCCCAGGAATATATTGCAGCATTATATGGTACATAATACTAACATTAGTCTTAACTTAACTTATATTGAAGATGCAACGTTATTATCGACATTAGCGGATTTGGAAAACTCGGGACTTGGCGGGATTCGAACCCACGATCACGTTTATGCCTAAAGACGCTGCCCCGAATAGAAATAGATCGTGGGTTTGAATCCCGCCAAGGTGTCCCCCCGGTAACATTAAACCAGCCAAGATTCTGGGGAATTGGCTGTTTTATTTTGCTGCACACCAGCAGCCTGATCATGGCGATTATAATTATTTATTTATTTATTTAATCCCCTGGTACTAAAAATGTAAACAAGATAATTTTATAATGGAAAGTGCATAGATTTTAATAATAATACTAGATAGCGAACTCCCATGCTCTCTGTAGGGAGTGTTGTGAAGCCATCCGCTATTGCTATAAGTGGATAGAAAGAACGGAAAGAACGCAAAGTACCTGTTCTTAAACGGGTACTACTCGACTACATAAATTTTATCATGATTTAATTTCAGTTAATATTGTCTTTTATGTAACTATCAAAATCCACCTAAAATAAACTGAAAGATTGAACTTTTGAAAGTAATTTTCACTGAAAATATTAGGAAATCTCATAAGAACTCAAGGTGTAAATGAATGTAAACAACGTTTTCTATCCACTTATAGCAATGGCGGCTGGCTTCAAAATATGCAGGGGAGTTCGCTATCTAGTATTATTATTAAAATCTATGGGAAAGTGCTATTCAAAATTTGTTTGCTTACATTTTTAATACCAGGGGATAAAATAAATATACCGGTATTATAATCGCCATGATCAGGCTGCTGTTCGGTTAAATATTTTGGAGGATAAATAAAATAAATAAATGTATTGCGTTTCTTCAATATTACATATACAGTGGGAATATCATGAAGTAGGGGTGGCCCAAAGGGTTTCTCCCGTGCTGGGTCCCCCTTAATACTAATAACTTATTTAATAATATATACAGTAGGCCCTATATAATTATAGTATGTATACCTAATTTAGACTAAAGCTAAAACTAAACTAAAACTATATCTAAATTAATTAATTTTAGGTAGACTCTAAGTAACATCACTAAGTAAGTAAGTTCATATACTAAGAAAAAATAATATAAATGTTTAAGATAAAATGTTTATCACTCTGTTGAATCCGGATACAATGAGAGTTCTCTCATTTCGAATCGTCCAGTCCAGCAACACCCCAATCATGGCGATTTAGTTTTATTATAATACCGGGGTTAATCTAATACCAGTGCACGTGATGGTGTTAATTCAATTGTTTAAAATAAATGAAGAGTAAATTTTAGAATTTAAACAATTGAATGGCTATATTTTTGGTGAGTTTCTTAAATCTTCTTTAGATTTAGACAATTTATTTATAGTTCTTAAGAGGATGCTGGCCGTACACATTGGCAACCCCTGGATCAGCGTGGATCAGGTCGGTTTATATTTTTTACTTAAGTTAATACTTAAATTTATAAAGATTTGGTCTACTCAATTGCTAGAGGACTATTTCATACACCCTATTATAAGGTGTTTTTCATTTTTGTTGGTGCCAACGGCCTTACCATGTTGATTCCATGAGAGCAGAACATGTTTCAAACAGCGGCAAACTTAGTAGTGTGCACAGCGTTGGCAGGGGAACATTGTGGGACATGATAACGTGTTGAAACTTTAAGTGCGTGTCGAGTCCTGGTCACCTCCGATTTAATCGTGTGACTTTACCATGTTCCCCAAGTGGATCGGAATCCACTATAATCAGGAGGTCCACCCTGTCAGTCAACTCCCCTTTCCCCGAGGTGAAGGAGTCTGCCCTTAGGGTGCCTCAAGTTAACAAACAGACTCACTCCCCCCGCGAGGCTGACAGGGTTGCTTAAAAGCAGAAATGCTGAAGCAGGCGTTGGAAACAACAACAACATTTTTGTTGGTATTATTTTTCCACGAATTCGGTAATTCGGTAAATCTCTGTCGGTTATCAGTTTCACGGAAAACCCCCTCAAAACTAAATAAATCGTCGTAGTACTATGCATGAAATAGTCCTCTATCAATTGAGTAACTTGAAATATTAACTTAAATATTAAATACAAACCAACCTATTTTAGGGTGATTCAGGAGTGGCCAATGTGTACAGCCAGCTTCCTCTTAATATATTTCAAAATTAAAACTTGTTTAAGGGAGAAAAAATTAAGAAAGATTAAGAAAGATTAACATTTTATCTGTGATTATGCCGGCCAGGTACTTACCATGTTAAATAAACAAAAAATAACAAAAACTTAGAGTTTTAGAAAAACTTGTTATAACCACCCGAATTAGTAAAACCCAAATAATCGTTAAGAAATTAACTTTGTCTATAAAACCCTGAGCGCTTTTGGCAAGAACTGCCATCTACAGAGAGAAACCCACTAGCACAGTTACACCTTATTTGTTATTTTTTATTTATTAAAATGAAATACCACGAAGTCACGAGTAATCTAATTATTTATACTTACTATGTTAAAGGGGCAAAAGTAGTGAACGAAGAGATGGACAAAATATCAGGCAATAAAAACTTTAAGATACTACAGTATATAGCTCACAGTACTTCACATTCAGAGTAGTTAAAATAAAACTTAAATGGCGTTGCAGTAGTAGGCACATGAGATACGTCGTAAAACGGGCAATTGAACGTGGCGAGGGTTCGTTGCTGGCGTGCAAGACTTAATGTAATTTCCGGCGTTCGCTCCGATTAAGTTGACAGTCTCCAGTTCTCACATTCCCCATTTCAAATCTGAATTTTGGTTTTGTCACTCCAGCGCGCTCTACACCTCAGAAGCATAAAGTATTCATACTACTACAAATTATAGGTGCAATTCCACACTCCGTCGACTGCCTAGTCTCTACAACACGTTATCACAGTTGGACCTAACAATTGACATAAATCGAAATAGCTGATCATCATATAAACATCTCATCCGCGTGCTGCTTGTTATAACACCTGAGTAGTTAACCGTATGCCTACTATTTACTTATTTTTTACTTATTTCTTATTTATTTTTTACGTTGTCAACTATGTACAGTGTTGCTCATAATAATAGGGACACAGTGAATTTTCCTAAAATCTCCAAAATGGCAAGAGTTTTGGCCTTGATTGTTAGCAGTAAATAACATGGCAAGAAGTTTGATATGTTGTGTAAATTTCATCCCAATTGCCCAAGAACGTGAGAATCTAATGAAGGTTTTCAAAAATACGTCGGTCATAATAATAGGGACATTACCTTTACTTCTTTAATAAAATGCAGATAAATGAACAAATTACAATTTAATCATCAATACTTGGTAGATTGTCCCTTGCTATGAAGAACAGCATTGCATCTTGAGTTCATTGAAGTGACCAAATTCTGGCAAACAGACACAGGGATGTTGTACCACGCTTTTTGAACTTCTTGCCAAAGGTGGTCTTTGTTCTTGATTGTATCTTTAGCAATACTTTTCTTAAGTTCATTCCATAAGTTTCCTATCGGATTCAAGTCCGGTGATTGTGCTGGCCACTCCATAACAGATATTTTTTCCCCCGCGAACCAGTTCTTCACCAACTTCGATGAATGTTTTGGGTCATTATCTTGTTGGAATTGCCACAGCAGAGGCATGTTTTCTTCTGCATAAGGAAGCATTTCATTTCCTAATATGTCCCGATAGATTTCCTTAGTCATAATGTCCCTGATGAGGTGAATAGGACCAACTCCGTTGAACGAGAAACAACCCCATACCATTATGTTTCCTCCACCGAACTTAACAGTCTTCCTGGTGTACCAAGGATTGAATGCGGCGTTAGTTGGCCGTCTCACGAACTGCTGGCCATCAGACCCAAAGAGATTTATCTTGGTTTCATCGCTCCATAGGACGTTCCTCCAATTGACCCGATGACGATGTGTATGAGCAAACCTCAAGCGATCCTTTATGTTCTTTTTGGATAACAATGGCACGTTCCTGGGAATCCTAGATGGCAGCCCAACTTCAAAAAGACGTTGTCGAATTGTACCGGGGCTGATTGACGCACCAACACGTTCCTTTAGCGTTCTTGAGGAGGCGAATGGGTCGCGCTTGGATTCGCGGACAAGGAAACGGTCCAAATTTTCGGATGTCTTCCTAGGCCGACCTCTTTTTTCGACTGCAGTTTGTTCCTTTAACTCGTTGGCCACCATTGTTTTTGATCGATCGACTAAATCAACAATTTTTCTGATGCTAAACCCTTTCTTCCGCAAGCCGCAGATAATTCTTCTTTCATCATCAGAGCAATGCTTCATACGGCCCATTTTCTCAAAATATCTTGAGATTTGAAGTGGCAAGAGGCCTTGGGCAGATTTTTAAATTTTCTTTGTTTTTGGCTTAAATAAAAACAAAAACTAGACTCGCGTCCTTATTATGACCAGCGAAAATTTAAAAAAATTCTTGAACGCTTTAAGTTCTTGATACTTTTTAACCAAACTCACACAAAATATGCGGATAACCAAGCCGTCAACTACTACTGACTATAATTGTGGTATCTCATTGGGTTTAAAAAAAAAAATGAAAAATTCGGAAGTGTCCCTATTATGTATGTTGTGACCTATTTGTAAAACCATTTTTAAGTAATTCTTCTGTGTTTAGTTTATAGGCATAAGTAGTTTTTGTTTCTTTATTTATCATATTTACTTAGACTATATGTATTAGACTATATGTATTACACCCAAGGGGCAATGCCCTTGCCCTGTTGTAATATAAGTAATAATAATAAGTTCATTGCACAGCGAAAGGAACCGGTGATTGAAAACCATGAATATCAACTGTGTGGAGGGATTACTATGGCGATTATTTTTAATCTTAACCTGGGATTAAAGGCAACTAGAGAGAATACAGACAGGATATTTGACTGGGCATTGCGAATCAAGCCGAATTCTACAATACTATCAACCCTATCATGGTGCGCAACAACATCTTTCTCAACGCACAATAGGAAAAGTGCCATTGTTTTGCAATCTTAATCCATGGTTCTTTCAATAACTTTGTCACACAAAATCCGACTTTTAATCTCTATCCACATGCGCGTACTCACTATTATGTCAATAATTATCAGATTGAGATCGTGGCTGGTGTGCAAAATTCTTCTTCCCCGTATTAGACAATGGCTATTGCAGTATCCTACCCCGGATTTGATCAAAAACCACACCATATTACCTTCTTACTCAACACTACAGCTCGCCGCTCGGGGTGAGCATCTCCGCTCTTCAGACAGCCCGGTCGCTGGATCTTCCTCTTCCCAACAGCCATTGACATTTTTTCCAGGCCACTTTCCATCTGGTCTCGCCATCGTCTCACATCGGTTCCAAGTCTTGTCTTTTGTTCTCCGATCTCACTTTGTTTACGGAGTTTGCAGTTTGGTGTTCAGCTATTCACCCCACAAGCCCAATCCACAGAATTCTTAGGACTTTAGCGAATGACGCTGGTTCTCCTTTCCCAGACACCACGTTCCTGCACTCATTACGATAGTTCTTTCAAATATTCGACAACAGCTGCAGTATCACCCACATTACCACAACATACATCAATTTAGTATATTGGCTATTGCTTTAGTACGTAGAGGGTCTAGTTCGCAATTTTGGTAATGTAAAACCTATCATGGGAAGGCCTTTTTAGGTAGACCATAGATTTTAACCCGAAAAGAAGTCTTGACCTCACATCAACATCCTCCATTTCACTGTCTGAAACTTTGGACAGACTAATAGTAGCCATAGTCAACAAATTAGTGGACTTCGTTAACAGAATGTTCTAACGACAGTCGACACTGACCCAGGGTCAAATCAGTTAGCACAGTATTTGTTTCGATGTGATAGCCCTACTGATCGTTGCAAAATTGACCTGCATATAATACAAAAATTCGGGATTCAAATGTAAAAACCGGCTGTCAATGTAGTTTTATTGTTTTTGCAGCATATTATGTTATACTTATCCATATATTTTTCCCCTTTGAACTGGGACAGCCTAAACATAAGACAAGACTACAGACTGCGAAGTGCGGTAAAAAGACTTCTTTGCACTCATCTTCAAATATTTACCGTCTACCTAACGCAAGGACCTTATCAATTTCTATGACGAATTTAACGACATGTACCGTGATAATTTATTAAGATGACAAACAGCAGATCTAATGTTTCTCGTCCCAGATAGGACCAAGGCTGAGAAGCATGCTGCAAGACTTAGTGTGCCAAGCTATTGACATTCATTGGGGGACATTCTATCAATCTAAGTTATTTTTCAGCAACTACATTGTATTAATTACTAAAACGACGAACTTGTTTTTTGGACGGGCCCAGTGGTACATTCTAACTTCACATATTGGAATCGTTATTAATGTACACAAAATAAAAAAATTTGATTTGTTTACTATTTACTTTGATAAAATACAAACAGACGAATATAAAGAGGGATACTTGCATGCTTGTGACACTGTTATTGTTTACATTGTAAAAAATAATGCTTACGTTGGGTCAGGCAGCACGATCCTCTTTGTCGCCCTGGCTGCTGGAGTGCACTTGCTCTTCTCCATAGCCATTAAATAGCTGACATCAGCCAATACTGCTTCCAGATCCGCCATTTGCAATGGTAAATTTTAACTCAAACTGCTTAACCCTGGCCTCAACGCATTATAGCAAATAACACTGAATCACGACAACTACACACTCCAAATAATCTATCAATGTGCTTTTCTCTGTCAGTCATTGTAAAGCATGCATTATATTATAGAAACAATGTACAATAACACGGAAACCCCAAAGACGGGAAAATTTGCACAGTACTTCGCTCCACCACGGCCGAAAATTTTCTAAAATGTCAGAGGCAACCATAAACCATAGACAACTTGAGCCTGGCGTAAAAAAGGCCCAAAAAAATATTCTTTCTGTGATACTTAAACATTGTAAGGAAAATTATGGTATTTTGATTATAAATTAATTTATTTTGTTTGCATTATAAAAAATTAAATAGGTTTTTGATTTGAATTAAAACAGAATTCAAATTAAATCTCTGCCTTGAATTTTTTTAAATGACATTCGACAAGTGACAACAATAAACATTAAAAATGGCGGCGGTTCAAAATTATCTGGTTATTTCATTCGAGGAATTGGCCAAAAAGTTGTCATGTTTAGTGTATGCAAGGACTGATCAAGATAAAATTGTACTAAATAAGGTGTTGGATGATTTAAACTGTATAAATTATGGATGCCCATTTAATATAAACAATCAGGTGCGTCTCTATATTACAACGCATGAACAGTGGCGGAAGGGTCTTCGTCATAGACCAACAACTAATATCTTCGTTCTACTCGTCATTATTGCTATGAGTTACGATTTTCCTTACTTTTGGGGAATGCCTCTTCAAAGTTGGTGGAGACACTTGTTGTTCTATATACTCCATACCGTAATGTAAGCTAGCCTAAGATAGTTTGTAATGCTCTATTTCTTCACTCTTCATGTTACAGTTCCAGCTAAGTTATTATTAACGAGCTAGCGGCTCCGCTCTGGCCAGTAGACCCTGTTTTAGGCTTCGTCAATGTTCTACGAATGAACTCCGCAGAGGTATGGTTGTTATTTTAAATCTTACTTTGCTTTGGTTTTTTCAGAGAGCTATTTTAGTCATCAATCAGTGCTGCTACCTTGTGCCAGTCACGGAGATATTGTTAGTGAAGAAATCACTTTTGCTGTTCCAAAATCTGATTTTAAAGCAAGATGTTTCTGTTGAAGGAAAGACTCTGTCCGTTGCAGTGTTATGGTGCCTAGACTGCCTGAAACAAAAAGATCCATCTATAATAATCTCTTCATTAACAGTTCTACAGTCTCTTCTAAGGGGAAACAGCATAAACATTGACGACCTTTGCGAAAGAATTATTTCAACTTGTATGGATCTGATAAGGTTTTATCGAAAGGAGGACCCTCCGTCTATTGCCAATAATGCTTTGAAGTGCATCGAAGCAATAACGTATTGTAGAGATGGAGAAGCCCATCCTGAAGCATTGACGACCAAAAGTTTGCAAGTTCTTTTTGAACTTCTCTACGAAGATTCTATTGTAGATAATAACGCTTTGTTCCAATGCAAATGTTATATTACTGCTATCAGTGCCTTAGGAAATTTGGCTGGAAAATGGACTTCGCCCGTTATTGATGCACTACCGGAATTAATTGGAATTATAAAAGGTAATGAACACTTGCCGGCTTTTTCTGTCTCTTATTTTAATTTGGGATGAATATAAAATTATACTGCTGATTCCGAAGGCTTCTCTCTCAATATGTGGTCCATGCCTAAAGTGACCATGTGTCCCTTTTCTCGGTCACCTATCTCGTTGTCCTCATACAAACATCAGGGAAACAAAATTTTCCGGATATCAAAGTATGGACTTTTATTAAAGTAAAATTGTTCCTCTGAGAAACCGAAATATTATTAAAAAATATGTTGCATACAAATTAATAATTCCTTTTATTACACCATTTTTTATTGTTTATTATATTTATTGACCTGGTCAACCAGTGATTAATTACATTTTTTTATAATTTGTTATAATAGAAATAATTATTATTGATCTAAATATAGTGAGCATTAACTGTATTAAGTTTAACACTTTTTTTAAATAATGAAAATTTAAGTTGTGTCCATTTTCAATGTTAACCAGCTAACTAACATATTGTATATGAACCCATGTCCCGTTTTGAGTTTTAAAAAAATTGACAGTTTACGCATGTCTTTTTAATGGTGAACAAGGCAGTCGAGAGTAGTTTACTGTGAGTTAATGTAAGTATTTATTTTTTGCTTGCCTGACTAGTAATCGCCAGCCATGCACAGACAGAGTCGCCAATTCCCTATCATGTCACCAATAAAAACTAGAAAATCCATCCCAATCAACTCAGTAGCATTTATAAGTAAGGCAGGGTTTCCACCAACCTCTCATTGCAGAATGCAGAGGCATTGACGTGGCAGCAGACATTCAAGACTTAGGTGGAGATTCCACCGACCTCTCATTGCAGAATGCGAATGACATTGACGGGAATTTTTGTTTTACTTTATGCCACAGTTAAAATTGATCAATGATCATAGAGTAAAATCACAAACAAACAAACTAAAATAGTCGCCAATTCCCTATCATGTCACCAATAAAAACTAGAAAATCCATCCCAATCAACTCAGTAGCATTTATAAGTAAGGCGGGGTTTCCACCGGCCTCTCATTGCAGAATGCAGAGACATTGACATGGTAGCAGACATTCAAGACTTCGGTGGTGATTCCACCGACCTCTCATTGCAGAATGCAAATGACATTGACGGGAATTTTTGTTTTACTTTATGTCACAGTTAAAATTGATCAATGATCATAGAGTAAAATCACAAACAAACTGAAATTAAAAAATGGCGTCATGGGATATGTTAAGTACTAACATTTTAATAGATTTCTATAAAAAGAAAAATTCAAATTTCCGTCAATGTCATTTGCATTCTGCAATGAGAGGTCGGTAGAAACCCCGCCTAAGTCTTGAATGTCTGCTACCACTTCAATGTCTTTGCATTCTGCAATGAGAGGTCGGTGGAAACCCCGCCTAAAACAAAGATAAAGGGAAACTACATCTTGTTTCAGGTTACATGCTTTTCGGGCTACCTGGTCAAGAAAATTATAAAATAGAAAAGGTTATTCCAACCAACGTGGCCGTGCCAGAACAATTAAAACCACCTGTCTCCGTGAAAAAGGTAAAAGGAAAATATGACAAAAAGTCGAAAAAGAAAAATATAACAACAATTGCGGATGTGGAAAAGGATATCGAACATGAGTCTTTGATGTCTGATGGCTATGTGGGTATTTTTGAAAGCTATGCATTTCAAAACACAGCTACAACAAGCGATTCTGACTATTCGGACTGCGAACAAGGCTTCAAGGGAAATATTAGATCAATGCAATGTAGAGTGCGCCACTGTGCGCTAATTCTTCTTGGGACTCTTCTACAGAATGGAAACCCTAAGATTTTAACTCGGTACTTTAACTCTTTGCTACCAGATGGGTCCCAAGTACCTCACTGCCGAACACTAGTGACCTGTCTATTGAAAGAGCCGTCTGCAAAATGCCGATCAGAAGTGCTTGTGATTTTATCGTTAATACTATCAAAATTTAAGCCACATTTGCAAATGGCGGACAACGTATCAAGATCTTCCTTTTCAACAGTGTCTAACAGCATCGGAAACATCTTAAAAGAACTGCATAAAAGTCTAGTTTTGGCGCTTTTAGCTGAACAGTCAGCTACAGTGACAACTCATATATTAAAAACTATATCGGATCTCATACGAAGCTGTCCATACCACAAATTAGAAAAGGGGGTGCTTTTAAAATTGGCTAGTCACATTAAAGGATTTATACATCATAAGGATGTAAATGTTCAAACTTCGGCGTTAACTGTGTTTGGTTGTGTTGCCTCTGTAAGTCCACCTCTAACTGAAACACGCCAAATAATCTACGGGGAATTTTCAGACGAAAAATCGTCTCCAGTAGGTGGGCAGCCGTGGTTATTTCGGACATGCGTTAAATTTCTGACAAATGCGTCTGTTTTGAACTCAGTGCTAATTGTAGAGTGTCTTCAGGTACTCGGAGCGTTAGTGCAGAACTTTTTCTACGATATTGTAGGATGTTATCCGGATGAAGTGTTTAAAATACTGGAAATTGGTATGGAAAAGACAGATTATTCTATGAGATTGTACACTGCAAAAATTGTTGAGACTATGGCTGTGTCGCTACAAACAAGTTTAGTTTGTGATGGTAAGTACCCTCCATTTATTGAATTCATTGTTGAATTGGAAGTACGCGTAACTGCAAAGTTTAGTCAAAAGTGGAATTGGGGCTTTCTTCAATGAGAAGTTAAATGTTGGCATTTTTTTCCCTCTCAAATAGTAAAATCTTGATCCGGTACATATAACATGAAATAAATAAATAAATAATCGTATATTCCATCAGGTATTAATGAATACATGGAACAAGTCATTAGTATAGCACAATACAACAAAGACAATAATCAATGAATTAATCTAAACTAAAACTAAAACTGGTCTACCTTAGCTCAAGGCCAGGCATGCCACGTGAGATGAGTGAACAATCCTCCAAAAACTCGGCAACATAATAAAAAGCTTTGGTTATTAGATACTTTTTTAAATTGCTTGTACATACTTAAATAATGACAAAGCTATAGAAGCCGTAATTGTTTGGACTACCAACCCGCGTGTGAATAGACACGCAAAGTGAATGAAAGACAAAAATATGTCTATCTTTAAGTAACATCTTTACTGCGGGCCTACTATGCTGTTTAGTATTAGCTTATTCTTGGGGTTAAAAATGTAAACCTCCGCCATACGAGCACCCTCCTCCCTCTCCGATGCGCTTGGAAACAAAACAACAAACAACTCTGTACCACTAATTAATCGGTAAAAATTCCCAATTTCCTAGCGCAAATCCCTAACAGGGACCCGCGCTTTAAAACACAAAAAAAAATGTAAACAAAACAATTTTGAATAGCACATTACCTTCGACATTATAATACTTAATAATATTGTATTATACAATTATGGTCTAAGGCAATTTACATTATAAAATAATCTTGTTTACATTTTTAATCCCAGGTTTGGATTAAAAATAATCGCCATCGTAGGCCAGCTGTATTTAGTGCTTAGAGTTTAGAGCTTATTTATTCATTATTATTATTTTTATTTATTATTTATTTAGTGCTTTAGAGCGCAACAACCAACCAACACGTATGCACGGAGCCAAGAAAAATATTAAATACCGTAAACATTTTCTGTCATCTACACACGTAGACGACAGAACTACAACGCATATTGTACTATAGTGAAATGTTCGCATGTTCGTATGCCTTGCTTTAAGACAAATATAAATATCTATTTAAAGATCTTACAATTTAATGTACGGCCTAAGTAGGCCTAATTAAGTTTCACTTTTGCTCGTAGTATAATTTACATTGTTTTTCCAGACGAAACTAAGAAGATATCTCTTTCTCTCGCTGCCAAAATTTGGGACAAATTAATTCCTGGCCCTATAACTGCTTTAATCCAAATTGAGGACAAGTCATCTCTACGCTCTAGAGGCTGTGAATGTATTGCAAATATTGGGGTTCAGCATAATGATTTATCGAGGTTGTCGAATGTATCAAACAGCGTAGTATATGATGAAATTTCGGTACGTACCGTTAACTATATATTTTTGCTTCTTCATAAATTTACCTGGAATTGTAAGGATTGCAAAGTTTTATAAAAAAATGAGAAGATGGGCAACACTGTCGCGTGACCATGAGGTCCAGTAAAACAGCTTTCCAATTACTTGTATAGAAATAGTGGATCCTCGGTATTCAGCGTTGACGGAGAACATACCCCCTGTTCTGGATTAAAGATTACAGACAAATTGGAAATCAAATGATAAGATTGAGGTTTCACTTCGTATCCCATTGGTTTTCTGGTTACACCTTTTCCTTAACTCAGGCGGCTGTCACAGCCCCTGACTAAGGCGGGGTTTCAATAGTGGTTACAACCTGTTCCGTGAGTGAAGATTTGCCGAAATAAATTTTATGTAGAGTTATAAGTATGTCGGATTACAATAAGCGCCAGATTAGCCAGGGGCCGAATTACTGGTAAACGCAAACATTGTGGAGGACACGCAGCTGCAATGATTCGGCCAAGTCCAAAGGATGGGCGAGAATAGAACCACCCAGAGGTTGGCGGAAGCAAGGCCACAAGGTAGAAGACCCATCGGCAGACCGAGGACATCCATCGTGGAAAGAATTGAACAACTCGCCGGAGCAAGAGGAATAAAATGGCCGAGCTCAATGCGTTAGCGTCCGACCGGGGCGAGTACAAGAAATGGGTACGGGGCACTAAGAGGGAAGAGGAAGAAGGCGGAAACGTTGGGAAAATATATTTTATTATTATACTATACCGAGGCTCCACTGTAATTTGTTTACAGATAAACCTTCACAAAACTAGTTGCGTCCACTTGAATCCAAAATCCTATTTTTATTGGATGTTTCAGAGGGCTCACCAGATCATGTGTATTACTCACCTTTTCGGGTGCTGCAAAGACGAAGCTCCGCCTGTACGTAGTACCGCCATCCACGCACTGGCCGTCTTTATTCTCTTTCCGTCCCTTAGGCAAGACTTCCTTTTCTTTATGGACACTGTTGACGTTTTCTTCTTGGCCGCTGCAGATGAAAATCAGAACGTCAGGGCGCAGGCGTCATGGCTGTATGGGAATATTACCGAGGCAGCCATTGCTAATGCTGATGAAGGTATTGATGAGGTGTTGGAGGAAGACATGCTTGTTAGACTAATTGACATTGGTCTGAAACTTTCCAAGGATAATCCAAAGGTATACTAGTATTTATTTTCCGCAAACACTGGCAGGCCGGATAGGTGTTGGCTAGTTTTTGAGACGGTTCTTGAGGGGCTACGCTACGGGGATGAATGATACCCGGACTATTGTAAAGCAGAAACAGGACCAGACACAACAGCTACCAGAACTAGTTGTAACTGGGGGGACAGTATGTGAAACCTCAGGCTACACAATGGAGGCGAGCTTGGTTACAATATGACAAAGGCGGCTGTAAGGGAGACGAAAGCGGTTTCGCCCTAGGAAAATAAATAAATACTCATTTTATAGGTACAGTGGTTATAGTCCGGGAATTAATGCCTTACACAAGCAAATGCACGTTGCTGATCGATCTCAGTTGGAGAGGAGTCTTTGCAACACATCGCGTGGCTTGGAAATCAGAACTCCCGGATCTACAGGGTGCTTGTTTTAGATCATCCTAGTCATTGAGATGTTTAGTTTTCCTATGTCACGGAGCGTAACCCTGCTGAGTAGGGCATTTATTAAGACACGAAAATCTGGTCCACACCATCATTGAGGGCACAGTGGAAGGAACCGAAGGCAGCCGAAGAAGGAATTGCATTGTCAACAACCATAAGCACCATTAATTTGCAAAATAAATAAGCATTTTGTAGTACAGATTTTACTTACTGTTTATACAATGGGCTGCAAATGCTCCAAGGGGTTGAAGTATAAGAACATGATCATGAACAATAATCAGCTCCAGTTACCCGGGTGTATTATGTGAGCCACCTCCACTCCCTCCTGTCTCTCTACATCTGGTTATTCAACACTTCCTTTGTTACCAGTCCCATCCTTCTGAGATCTTCTTCAATCTGGTTCCTGCAACTCTTCCTTGGTTTTCTCCTTCGTGTTCCCTATATTTCTTCCTCTAGCCATTTCCTCGCGCATCTGCTGTTATCCATTCGCCTTAAGTAATGACAAGGGGAGAAATGCCTTTCAGTTGACATCTTAGAAATAAATACTTCATTTTAAGAATTACGCCCGATTTCAGGTGAAGCCAAACACAGTGAGGGGCATTGGAAATATTATGAAAATTCTCGGGGAGGATTTCATTGAATTACACCGAGACAAGGTTGTAACATCGATTGAAACTTTGCTGACGACTGCGAGCACGGGAAGTTTTATGAAGGCTCGTTGGAACTCTTGTTATTCTTTGGCTAATGCATTGAGTAATCCGCCGATCTGTGCTCTACTAAGAGGGAAGATCTTCCCCGTTCTCAACGATTTATTACAGAATTATAAGAATTTTAAAGTAAGTACTCGGAGGCTATATTAATTAATAACTAAAAAATGTAAGCTATCGGTTTCCTGGTTGCGCCGACCAGAGTTGTGCTGTCAAAGAATATAAATTCTGTTGCTGATGCCATTTATCCATTTATGTTTCTTTTTTTTTTCTCTTGAGCTAATGGGTAACTGGCGCTCGTCTACAAGGGATATAATGGGTCTAATATTATTTCATATCTTTGTTTGCTACGGACTGCCACTTTTCGAGGTTTACCTTAGAATTCCGAGGAAATTACAATTATTTTAGGTGCGTTTGAATCAGGCCCGTAACCAGGGGATGAGGCGAAGTGTTTTGACTTTACACGAGATAGAATTGAAGTTTCCAGACGTGTGACATTTCACTACGTACTATAGGATTGCAGGTCTCCCCGAAATAAAATCCTGGTTACGGGCCGGGTTTGAAACACAAGTTCTAATCATAAATCATGCTCATCAAATAGATACATATCGTTTGATATCAAAATACATATTCTGGCCATGCTTTGGAGGGCTTTATAGCCCTAATTCCGCTTGGTTGGCTTAGTAATAGAACAAAAAGTCAATATTTATTTATTTATTTATTTAGGATATAGAAAAAACTGGACTTGGCGTAGAGCATATACAAATAAGTAGAGGATATAGTAAGTAAATAGTATATTACAGTTTTTCTTGTGCAGTTTACGAAGTCTACCCCAGTACTAAGTACTCAAAGAGACTTGTATCACTGGGGTAATTTCAAGAATACATTAAATTTTAAAGGCTTATTAGAGAACAATTACAATTACTTACGGTCAAAATAAAAATATAAAAAACTATCAATATTATAATTAATATAGAATGACTGCACCTGCAGCCTGATCATGGCGATTATAATACCGGTATTTATTTAATCCCCTGGTAATAAAAATGAAAACAAACAAATTTTGAATAGCACTTTCCATCCGTCCGATTCCACCGACCGGCTAGGGCTAAATACAAAAATGGTGACGTGGTAGCAGACATTCAAGACTTAGGCGGGGTTTCCACGACCTCGCATTGAAGAATGTAAATGACATTGACGGAAATTCGAATTTTTCTTTTTATAGAAATCTATTAAAATGTTTGTACTTAACATATCCCATGACGCCATTTTTTAATTTTAGGTTGTTTGTTTGTGATTTTACTGTATGATAATTGATCAATTTTAACTATGACACAGAGGAAAACAAACATTTCCGTCAATGACATTTGCATTCTGCAATGCGGGGTCGGTGGAAACTCCGCCTAAGTCTTGAATGTCTGCTACCACGTCACCGTTTTAGTATTTAGCCCTAGCCGGTCGGTGGAATCCCCGCCTTATGAAATTATCTTGTTTACATTTTTAATACCAGGGGATTAAATAAATACCATAGAAATACATTAACTGGAGCGGCGGTAGCCATAATATGCCTTACGAGGCACCCGTTAACCATAAGCCAACTATCAGAGGTAAGTACCAACGCAAAAAATATCGAAGTCTTACACATTAGCAGAACGGATACCTGGACCCGGTCAAAAACTCTGTACTTAGCTTGTGCAGGCTACACGTATCACTGGGTTTCCCCGCCAAATTGCGTACTTATCTTGTGCAGGCTACACTAGCAGCCATATTGATAACGGTCTCCAGCCACGGGATGATAAATACCGGTATTATAATCGCCATGATCAGGCTGCTGTCGGGGCTTGTGGTCCAGCAATTACGACGACGCCCCGTTTAGGCGTAGATCTTGGGTTCGAATCCCGCAAGTCTAGTTTTTTCTATATCCTCTAATTTCGGTTACAGGCATACGAGTAGCTTTAGGTACATAATTTTTCAATGATATTTTTCTGTATATTGACTGGGCATTGAATGCTGGAAGATATAGATTTATAATATTATTATTAATTTACTGTTTCAGGTGCGTATCAGCGCAGGTTGTGCTCTAGCCTCGGTAAAAAACCGAAATGATTACGGCGAATTTTATATTCCCACTTGGTCGTCATTGCAGTCGGCTTTAGATAACGCAGAAAACATCACGGATTTCAACGAATACCAACATAGAGATCAGCTGATAGACCAAATTTGTCTGAACATGTGCCACCTCGTCAGTCTGATGACTAGCTCAGATCTAATTCCCCTTCAAGATCTATTAATTCATCATTTAGATCCCTTGCAGCACCAGCTACGAAGATTTAAGGGGAGAATTGTGCCTGAAAAGAGTAATGTTATTTTACAAGCTGATGTCAGGCTGGGCGAGTTTTTGGACGATCCTACGTTAAATGCAGAGCAAAAGAATGCATTTTCAATTTTGTGTGGAATTTTTTTAACAGATCAGCAATAAATACACACAAGCCATAGAAGGTTAACCCGTCTGATGTGTGGCGAACTAGCCCTCCTATGTGGTCACTTTAACACCAATCTCACAATTAAACACAACAGATACTTGGGATAGGGAAAATCGAGGCAACCGAAATTTAACCTTGGGCCAATTATTTACACATATTGTGTCTATCTCGGTACGAATAGTAATTGACAAATAGTCAAGCATGTACGTACGGGTTCACTCGTACGGTACCGGTTCATTTTTTGAAGCAATAAAATTAATCTGGTAATTAATTACTCTTAATTGGTTTGTAGAATATTATTGAAACTTTATCCTAAGCATTTAGGCCTAATTTATTAACATTGTAGAATAATATATCATTAAAAATGTATTAAAGAAATGGGTTTTACTCTTCAGTATCATAAGTGTCATGCGTAGGCTGGTGTAAAATTAGTATATTAGTAAGAATGAATAGGATGGGTAGCCTAATTAAAATTATCTGTTTGGTACCACTAAGTTATACTTTGGCGCATATTTTCAAACTAGGAACCGAGTCCTGAGATGGGACATTACAGCCCGCCTTAAGTAATTTTTGAATCCTTTCGTCACCTAATGCCACGTTTCCTATCATTGAAAAAACGTGCCAGGTGGCCCCAGGATGCAAGAAATATTTTTTGCGGCGCGCCGAACGTCCCATCCTGTATAGATTGTTGGTAGTCTTATTAAGCGTTATTATTTCCGTAATATTCCAGTAAAGCCTATTATTGGGCCAGATGCACAAATAGTTGTAATTTCCCCAAGACGCCCATATATGATAGATTATTGAACTACTCTATTTCGCCTTTAATTAGTATTGTATATAGTTTTACAGTAAGAGTTGAATATTTTAGGCTATTTCTGTAACTTTTGTCCCCAAAGCAGCTATTACAGATGGTACTGCGAAATACTATATTTATGACTGTACAGTACATTGTGCTGCTGTGGACCCACCGACAAGGTCTGACAACGACGTGGAGTAGCAGCGATATACAGTCTGATTAATCACGAGTACGGTATTTTAAGTACTCGGGAGTAGCAGGCTGAGAAGCACTGCCAAACGAGAACTGAGATTTTTTAGGATGGAATAGTATGTAACGTAGACACAGAAAAATTACGTCAAATTCAAAGTTTTGATTGGTTGGCCGTAAGTTCTTTCCTATAAAATTATTATGCATTCAACTTAGGGTAAGCTTAAAAATTTAGCGCAATTTTTATTATCATGGCTCTCTAGACTCCTTTTCAGGGCCTATGTAGTAATGTTTGCTTATTGTTTCATTTGCTTGTAAACATTAAACAATAAAATTAATACTGAACTACTGAAATTTTTTAAGTATCAAATTGAAATAATTGAATTTTATCACATTTTCTGCTGGCTCTGCTGCAGTTAAAATATAGTTTTCAACATTTTTCTGATAGGTGTCCCTACAGGTACGTTATTAAACAATGATTAACATTCTTAATAGCCTAATAGGTGCTGTATATTAGTTTTTTGTCTATGGTGTGTATTGTATAAGGTACTTTTGTACCTCTACCTTAGCCATTTACCAGTCACGGACTACAAACAAATAGTTGGCCTACACCTCGACGGCCGACGGGTTCAGGAAATCTTCGAAACTCACAGAGCTACTTCTCAGGGTACATCCAGTTTAACAGGCTGCCATCCTCATTACTGGAGCAAGGAGGTGGAAAAATCTTGCAGATAAGCAAAATCTACCATAAAGCTTCGCGCATAGAGCTGTAAAAATACCACATCCCGAAGTAATGTCGGTTTATATTACCCGGAAGTCGGAACTTAATTTGTGGAAAGGAACATTGTTCTTCAGGAACAAGTTCTGATCTGTAGCCAATCGGTGTTATCGACGACCATATTAATATATCATTATGAACGTTTTACGGCTTTATATATGCGTACCTGTACCTATATTTCCTGTGAAATTGCATTAAAAAGACTGATATAGGGGTGTCCGTTTTGCTCTTAAGGTACCAAGCCTGTAAAAATTGTTATTTATCTTTCATATTTCCTTGTTTTAGCTTAGAACAGTTCAAACAACATGAGTGAAAGTGATAAAAAAGGCGACAAAGCACGAGAGCCAAAGAATAATGTTCCCATTAAGAAAACTTCGGATCTTATTAAACTGAAATTAGATAAATTAATGCAGAATCCGGTAAGTAAGCTTTTTTCAACGATAGTTCACACTCTTTGCTATATTCATGTGTACTCTACAGTTTTTCTGTTAGGTATTTGACCTTGTGTGGTATCTCTAGCGAAATCTGTGCCAAATCCATAGAGCCACATTTTTGTCTCTAGTTAATTCTTAGGCCTGGTGTAGTAACGATTTGAACGCGGAGTTCAGAAGATTTCTCTCGCTGACCAGACGCGGAGTTCACCCTGGTGCCCCATGTTCGAGAAATCTTGCAGACGTGCACTAGAGCGGATTGAAGTGTATTAAGAAATTTACTTTTTTTGGACTAACCTATTGGCTCAAATGACCAAATCCTCTTACTCTCAAATAAATTCCTTTTAAACTTCTGGGTACATTTTGTGCCTATTAGTCACTTTTCAGCTTTAACATTGTCAGGCGTATGTGAAAATTATGATGTTTCTGTTTTAGGATAAACCAGTTATTATTCCTGAACGACCAAAAGGCAAAAATGCACCGGCAGTGCCTGACTTTGTGAGAAATGTTATGGGATCAAGTGCAGGAGCAGGCAGCGGAGAATTTCACGTATATAGACACCTTCGAAGAAAAGAATATTCTAGAATGAAGTTCATACAACACAAAAGTGAGGCTGAACAGTTAGATGAGGCTTACCATGAAAAACTAGAGGAAAATTTAAAGAAGTCCCAAAGCATTACAGCAAAAAAAAGAGCTAAGAGGCTAAAGAGAAAAGAAAAAATAAAGAAAAGTAAGACATTGAAATCGGACGAGAAAGAGGAAGATAAAAGTGAAAGTGAATCTAGTGAAGAGGATTCTGATAAGGAAAAAGTAGATTCAAATTTAGAGTCTTTAGTAGAGAGTGAGACATAATACAATATACTCCAAGTACTTCGACCATCTACCTGGCTATTGAAATGCGAAAGACTGGTTATTTTACCTTCTATAAGAATTTAATAAGCTTGCTTAGTTATAACAGATATTTAACATTAGATAGTCTGTTTAATATTTTTATTTACACTCTTCTTCAAATTTACAACATAATGTAAATACGAAATAATTCAAATCACAATTTTATAAAAGGAATCATATTGTTATTGGTAACTTAAAATAAATTAAAAGCATTTAGATTTTAGAAGATTTAAAACTTTTAGCTAACAGCAAAAAGCCAAATTATTATATTTTTAGGCGGTTCGACAATGCCGCCTAGCAATTTAAGGAACTACTGGTTCTAGCATTTCGTCAAAGATCCACGGCCATTTCATCTTAAAAAAAATATTTTAAAATCTCTGAGATACTATGACGTTTCCTATCGAATATAGATAATTTCTTTTAATAAGCATTAAGAGGATATGCTAAGTAGAAAATTGGCACCACAAATTCCGTTGTTTCTATAGAATTTTGTAGTTTTATTTCGATTAACAAAAAATGTTTTTAAGGATCTTGCCCATTTAAATTGTAAAAGACTAATTTATGCA
This sequence comes from Psococerastis gibbosa, assembly GCA_963971405.1. NCBI lineage: Eukaryota > Metazoa > Arthropoda > Insecta > Psocodea > Psocidae > Psococerastis > Psococerastis gibbosa. Next base: position 21,083,004 of record OZ020491.1, on the reverse strand, counting down.
TCATATGATGCGATACTTTTAATTTTGGGTATCGTTCTTCCATAAAAACTATTTGGGACGAAAATTTCAAGGAAAATAGATGTCATGGAAAAACTAAAACTACAAAAATTAAGAATCCCCTATTATCTAAATCTTTAATAGCTTGCATAGTAAATTATATCAATAGGAAAGCAATAAAAAAACAAAATAAAACATCATCAAAAATTTCTACTTAGGCTAACATATCCTCTTAATAATTATGTATGTTATAAGGCATTAGAAGAATTATTGGTGAAAGGGCTAGATAGCTTAGAGGATTAGACAAGGCCTAACAAGGATTATAAGGCTTCGCCCATTAGCAATTGATAATATGAAAAAGTTCGTGATAAAATCGACGCAGTCTCAAATGGACTGCCCATCCCAACGAGACGCCGAAAAAGTTCTAAGCCTTAAATACTTGCAGATATTGCGTTTCTAGTCCCCCATTAATATTGCCTGCATCTCGCTGGACCGTCTGTGACCACCTACATTAAAAAGGCCCCCATTCGCGAAGTTTCAGTCTAGCAGGACAAGCCATTAAATGAAACACGGACAAATAGAAATTTCACTGCTTAAGAGTCTCTTGTTCCATTATTTTAACAGAGAAAACCATGCCACAGTCCCCATATTTCGGCTTGCCTAGCTGGAGCGGTTATCTATAAACAGGGGGACTTAACATTCCTTTCGCATTAGCCCTCTACAACCAAAGCACCTTCCTTATTCTTACTCATTGTCGGACCATTCGCTGCAGTATTAATATGTATACTCTTAGATTTTCCCTTCAAATTATGCGGGATCTCACCCGAATTTGGCACAATTTTGACTAAATTTTTCATTTGCGTAAAATCAACAAAAATCGTTACAGTCTCGATCAAATGCGGTACAGACAGAATTAAATCACCCTTGTCTTTAACCAGCTCGGGATCGATTCGTACCAGTAACAACGAATCCGCTCCTCCAGTCACAACAAGTTCGGTGAGCGATTTATGCGCTAGTTTATGCTTTTGCTTGCCCGTCTTCGTGTCCAGTAAATAGATACTTGAATTGGTGATCAAGAGCACACGAGGCCTAGGTTTGTAACCGTGCCTATCGTATTTCGTAACTGAAGTGGAATACAGTAATTTCTCGCCGTTGATATTAGTCTTAACAAAATTGCTGACAAACTCCTTATCCTCAGGGGCAACACGGTCATTTTCGAACCATTTCGGGAACGACTCTTTATAGGTCTTCTTCTTATCCTTGAAAATAGACTCTGCGACAATTTTAAGTTCGATTTTCCTCTTCTTTTCTGCTGACAAACGGCTACGGTACTTACGAGCAAGCTGCCTCGTATGCAAATCATGAAGAAGTTTCGAAGCTGGTTCACAAACATTCGGACATGGCGGCCATCTTCGATCTAGCAGACGACTCGGCAAATTTTGGGAAAGCCGTTTAAGCCATTGCACTTTAGCGATTTGTACAAACTTCTTATTCAAATCGGTAACAGGCCCATTTCGTGTTATGAATCCTTCGATAAATTTCCTGATGGTTTGCACGGCCTGCCGCTTCTTCTCAACTCTTCTACGGGCTATAAAACCTCGGACTATTTTCTCTATAGATATGGCAGCTTGTCTTAATTTTTGATATTGCAACCTTTGCTGTCGTCCCTTCCAAACCTTTTGAATCACTGTAGCTATATCATGCTTGCGAGCTTGGAATGCGTCTTCAGTTTTGAAGAGTGTATTGGGCAGTCTGATGAATAGTTTGGTGGTTCCCATGCGGTACTCGTCAGCCGTATATCCCAGGTGATTCACAAGCACTTGAACGCCTTGTTTGATGTCCCCGCGGTAGTTTGGCCATGTTTGAGGGCAGAGAGACTTGTAACGCTGCAGGAAATCTTCGTATGGGCGTCTGTATGCGAAACCTGCCCGTCGTACTCGGAGATTCTCCATCAGCCCCAAATATTTTACCTAAAAAAATTAAATTTAAAATTGGAGAATCACAACTGAAGTTTTCACGAAATTTAATGATATCTGGGAAAAGAAGAGACACGGTCAGAAATGAAGACAAATAATACATTAATAATAATAATCGACTTCGATGGCCAGGTGGTAACGTGCTTACTCTTGTGCGAGTCTTTACACGCCATGGGATCGGAGACGTGGCGTAGCTCAACACGGGTAATAACCTAGCGAGGCGACTGAAGAAGTCAATCAGATACATTCATTAAATTGTTTGTATGCGATTAACCTTTAAAAAAAAAAAAAAAAAAAACATTATGGTCCCTGACCAGCCAGAGCCGGAACAACCGTGTTACAATTGCATATAATTAATTGCAAGTAAAAGTATAGAATATAATAAATACTAAATAGCCACCCGAGAGGGTTTTATACGAAAAAAAAAGGAGGAGGCATCTTAAACTGTCCAGCTCCTGGGGTCGTACTCATCTAATCTTACTGTGGAACTCAATCCCCCGTTATAATCAAGATTCGCCGTTACTAATTGTCTTCGATTCGGCTGAATGAGCATCTAATTTCAAATATTATATAGGCTAGGATTTATTCGAACCGCCCCATGCTTGTGTGAGTGAGTGAGTGAGTGCTTTAGTCTTAAGGAATTTTTATAGACTTTACATTGTAAAGTTGTATAAGACTACTTCATGCATCATATTATAAGATATTTTTAATTTTCGAAATTGAAGATTTTACATAAACATGCAAATTTTTTATAAACAATAACTTTTCACGTATAATCGATTTTATAACAAAAATAAACAATTTCGAAAACTAAAAATACCTTATTATATAGTATAATCCATGAAGTAATCTTCTACAACTTTGATGAGCCAAATCTTTAATAACATGCTTAGTTAATTAAATAAAAAATAAAAAAGTATTAAATTTCGGGCTGCCACTTTCCTACGGGCTGTACACTTCAGATTAAAATTAATCGTTGGGCACGGGAATTAAGACACATAGGTAGGTGTTTTCTTAGCACCGAAGTATGAATTTTAGGTGCACTCGCCTTTTTTCTCCACCGTGGAAGCCTACAACGTGTTCTACAAAAACGGGAGATTAAAATAAATTACCTGATGCCGCACAATATCTGCATCAAAAACCCCAGGCGTCTTGAAATCATTCGGTCGAATGCACCGGATATACGACGGCTCCTTATTGCCCAAAATGTACATTAGTTGATGGAGACTGTGGTGAAACTTGGTCATGGCCGTTTCCGGCCGCTTCTTGATCTTCAACTCGGATTCAGGGAAGACGGTATGCGTTATGGAGTTAGTCGTTTTCGTCATGACATCAATGAGGTCTCTAAATAGGAGGTCGCTGTTTTTGTCCAGGAATCCGTTCACGCAATACGTTACTTCTCCCGCATAGTGGACCAACCGAAATTCCTGTAAAGAGAACATTAGTAGGAGTAAAATTGTAGAAACATTAACCACTAATTTCTTGCTCTGCGTAATAACATTTATATACAGTACATTATCACACGCATGCACCATATCCTCTTGCCGATTGCCCCTCAAGGGTCAGGACATGTAGAGTAGTGGTACAGACTCCGGCATTCACCCGAATGGTTGTTGGTTCGAATCTCACACTTGCTACATTTTCTGGCCATGCTTCGGAGGGCATGTAAAGCAGGCGGTCCCGGGCCTTCCTAGTTGAGTGTAAGAGAGCCCTTTATAGTCCTAGGTTGGCTTAGTAATAGAACAAACAGTCCTTATTTATTTATTTTAAAAAGTCAATATTTATTTATTTAATGGCTGTATAGGTTAGTTACTTACATCGCGCCCCATAGTTTTCTGAGTCTTGATGTCGCTCTTTTCATGACTGACATAGTGTGCATGTTGGATAAGGTTTTTATTCATTTTCGTCAGAAAACTTAAATCTGTGGCTTCACCTGGCCGTAAACACTCTTCATCCATTATTGAAATTATTCCTAAAAAAAGTTGAAGAGATTATGAATATGACTTACATTTGCTTAAGTGAGTCCTCAACCAGGAAACTTGCTTGGTTTGAAAAAATAAAATAACGCTTCTCTGAACTTATAAGCTATCCGCTATCAGCTTTAGTTAGCTTATGGTAAGGTGCCATCTATTCTATTTTATTTCTATGGTAGACTTCCCTCTAAATTGTCTTAGGCAGTATTTCACTTGTCAGTTTTTCTTCATTTGTGCATTAAAAATTGATGTGATTTTTTTAAAGATACTATTATGTAGATACTTAACTCTTCTATTATAAATTAAGTTATAATATGGTAGAGACATCAATAATAAATCTCTACCCGTCCACCATATTATAACTTAATTTATAATAGATAAGTTAAGTATATATACATAATAGTCTCCTTAAAACAATAATCTCATCAATTTTTAATGCACAAATGAAAAAAAAAACTGACAAGTGGAATAGGCGCCTTAAATAATAATAATAAACGTCTTATATTTACTTAAGACTAGAAAGTATTTTTCTGCCTAACCCAGCACGTCCAAAAACAATACAATTTCTAAATACATACGCTTAACTTAAACAATCTTAATCTAAAAATGCATAAAAAGAACTTATTCTAAACGTGGTTATAAAAAGACATACAATAAATACCTATAGACAGTAATCGTACTAAAGCTATTCTGTTACCAGCAATTTTTTCAGTAACTTGAACCCACGAATCTTTGGCTCCAATATAATTTCCTGATCTAGGGAGTTCTACTGGGGGCAGACATTTACAAAAAAAGAACTACCATATAAACCTGTGTTATGTCAGGGTATTCGCAATACAAGTCCATTTCTATGCGAATTCAATGGCTTTAGGCGGCCATATTACTACTGCACTATTTAAAACCTTATATACTAATAAAAGTGAGTGGAATGTTCTTCTTTCACCTAATTTTAGCCACTGAGCCCTGTGGCAGAATGGGGATATGTGATCCCGCCGTTCCACATTATAAATAAACCGCATGCATGAGTTCTGCGCATATAAAGGCGCTGATTCCACCAACATCAATAGTGATATTAAATGTTTTTTGACGTGGTAGCAGACATTTTTAGGCAGTTTTAGCCATACTAAAAATGTCTGCTACCACGTCAAAAACATTTAATATCACTATTGACGTTGGTGGAATCAGCGCCAAATGGCAACATACTACATTAATAAAACAATGTATGGTTTCTATGGTTTTTACCTTTGTGTTTCTCTTCAATCAAATCACAAATAACTTGATTATCGAAAAACTCGATCTGCACCCATTCGATTCCTTCTCTTCGATACTCCTCTTGCTCCTGCTTCAATGTCAACTTAATAAAAAGCTGTTGCAGCTTCTCATTGCACAAATTTATGCAAAACTGTTCGAACCCATTCTTCTGGAACACTTCGAACCCGTAAATATCAAGGATTCCTATCACAGCTGATTCTTGTTTGGGAGGCGCTATACTGCTGTTGAGTCGTTTAACCAGCCATGTAAATAGGCGGTCGTATATGGCTTTTGCAAGGGCATCTCGCGCGTATATGGCTAATTCTTCAGTCAGCGGGGATTTGACGGAGTCAATCCGGGTCTCGATGGTGCGATGGGTTAAGGCTTCCTTGAGGCTTGCAGGACTACATCCGAGAAGCTGAAAATTGAATTAGTTACGTATTGTAGGGCTTTTTAGTTGCATATACCTAGTAGTTTGCAATTCATACTACAGTTGATGTGAAAAAGATGAGCAAATCCTCCTCAAGTGCCGAGCAATTATCACCTGCAGTCCGATCATGGCGATATGAGACTATTATAATAATTGGGTTTATTTTTCAATACCGCGGTCATAAGATGTCACAAGACGGTGTTAAAATATGCGGGGGAAATTCAAATTAATAAATTATTAGAATACCAGAGAATGGTTGCATTGTTTAATAATTGAAGGAAACACTAATAAACATTAAAATGTACAGGTAGAATTTTGAAATATAATACGAACTCACAAAAAATATTCATTTATCAATTTGAATTTTCCCCGCATTTTGCACTCATTTGTTTAAAACAATTGATCAAAACCCGGTATTGTAATAATCCCTGCTGGAACCCAAAGAGCAAGCACACTGCTCTGGAGGATCAGCTCTTGCGAGGTTCAGCAACAGGATCGTGTTGACGTGGGTCAGTCATGTCGAGGTCGCTCTATGGGCCTGTAAGACCCGGTACACACGAAGTACATACTTTACTGTAAATAGCCTTATGCTTTAATAACGACTTTTAGTCTACTTAGCTTTTTTATTTTTTTATTTAAAAAAAAAGTCTACTTAGCTACTGTATACAGTACGTGTATGCGCGATAAACGAACCTGTAACCTATACTTTTGCATTATATATAACTTTTTATATATTTTTATAGCTTATTTTTACATCTATTACATTACAAGTGCCTAAGACAGATTGCTGGTCAAACAAGGTGGGACAGAATCCGAAATGACCACATCATACAAGACCTGCACGTGGATTTCATAGAGAGAAGAATGGAGAACAAGCAGCTGCAATAGTTTGGCCACGTCCAAAAGATGGACGAGAATAGAACCACCCGGAGGATGGCGGAAGCAAGGCCACAAGGTAGAAGACCCATCGGCAGACCAAGGACAACCTTCGAGGAAAGAGCAAGAGGAAAATAATGACCGAGCTCAAGACGTTAGCGTCCGACCGGGTCGAGGAAATGGGACCGGGGCGACCCCCTCACGCTGCGTACGCGGCTCTAAGGAAGAGGAAGAAGAAGAAGACAAATTTCTCAGCGTCAGACACCTGGCCTCGAATGTCCGTGTGAGGCTTAAGTCGCAAATTCTGTCGAATCACTACTACTTTTTGGCGTTAAAGAGTGCAAACACAATCCAATTGACACAACAAATCCAAAAGGGATCAGTTGTTTAAGGGACTAACTAACGCATTTCATGGCATTCTATTGGACCTTGTGCTGTACTGGCTTGTCCATGAATGGCCCCCCTTCCAATAACGGCCTTGTTCCATTAACCTAGCGACTATATTTGACCTTTGATGACAGTCACCAGCATTAGTTATCATATAATCAGTGAATGTGTACAATACTATCTCCAGTTTTATCTAGATAACATACCTTGGCCACCTTATTGATGGGGTCACCCTCCGCGACAATTGCACCGCCCTCTTCCTCGATAAACGCCACGTTGCCCAGATGCAGAACACTGGCCACAATACTGAACATTTCGTTTCGTTCACTGTCGGATAACTCCATGATTTCAAGCGCACTGCACACCTGCAGAAAATATCGTATAGTAGGGAAGGATTGTTATGTTACTTTTGACCTTGGAGGTTAAAAGTAAAAGACCCAGTCCAGCAAACAATAGAAGAAAGGAGCGCCTCGTAGCACCTAGAGCATGCATTGCAACTTTTACAAAATCTTATAATCTTATAATTGCACCAACATTACTTGACTTAAGCCTGAGTGTTCAAAATGTTTTGTAAACAAGAAATTATCGTACTTTTTGGACGAAATTAATTAATTGCTCGTTCCACAGCCACAAAGATATAAAAGGGAACAGATGAAAAAATCTTAAAAAATGTCTATTTCCCTTAGGTGCCCATTCCACATACGTACAACGTCAATGAAAATTATGAAATTGAATGGCATTTCAATTTTACTCTATGCCATTGTTAAAATTGATCAATGATCAATTGATAATAGAGTAAAATCACAAACAATGAAACAAACAATCTAAAATTAAAAAATGGCGTCATGTGATATGACAAGTACAACTATTTTAATTGATTTCTCTAAAAAGAAAGCATTTCTGTATAAAAATTATAATAAGGATTAAATAATAAGGCGACGAAGAAAACAAATACAATTTCAAGAAACAAATTTCAAAAATTTGGCGCATACGCTTCAATTGAAAATTGTCAATTTTTGAAAAACATATGGAATGGCCCCCATCAATGAGAAATTGAAATGTCCTTCAATTTCATAATTTTCATTGACGTTGTACGTATGTGGAATGGGCGCCTTAAAGATTTACAACTGTGCTACAAAATGGGTTTAAGGCTCTTTATCCAATTTTTTTAAGGTAATAATATTTCAGTTCTGAAAATATAAACTTCTTAAATCTTCGGATTTTTTATGAGTTTTTATCTGCTTACTTTGTTATCTTTGTATCTGTGGAATGAACAACAAATTATTTTCGTCAAAAAATCAGCAAAATTTCTTGTTTACAAAACATTTTGAACACCCAGCCTTAAGTTACTAGATGTTTGCCCAATGGGTCTCTGTCAATAAATAAACTAAAAAAATTCATCCGCGAATGACTGATAAGACGGGAAGAGGTGGGATCTTTATTTGAAATAGTGAATTAGTCTTAGACTGTTCGTTAGGCGGGGATTCCACCGACCGGCTAGGGCTAAATACAAATACGGTGACGTGGTAACAGACATTCAAGACTCGCATTGCAGAATGCAAATGACATTGACGGAAATGTTTGTTTTTCTTTTTATAGAAATCTTTTAAAATGTTTGTACTTAACATGACGCCATTTTTTAATTTTAGTTTGTTTCTTTGTGATTTTACTCTATGATCATTGATCAATTTTAACTATGGCATAGAGTAAAACAAACATTTCCGTCAATGTCATTTGCATTCTGCAATGCGAAGTCGATGGAAAGAGATTAATTATTAACATGAAAGTTTACCTGATTTATTTTTTTATCTTAGAGCAGGGACAATTTATTCAATATACCGATATTGCAGTGTTATATGGTACCAACACTGACATTAAACTAACTTAGGTTGAAGAGGTAACCTCCTTGTTATAACTTAAACTGGCGGATTTTGAAAAAACTGGACTTGGCGGGATTCGAACAAACGATCTTCTCAACCCTTTTCAGCAGATGAGTTTCACCTCTCATTTGGACATGTCCATGCCATAACAGGGGTTTTCCCCTGAGCTTGAAGTAATACAAAGTGAATGTGGAAAATATTACTGAAATGATGACATGTTTTGCTTCTGAGTCTAGCTAGGCAAAGTACTTACGTCTCGAAATTGGGACACATCCTTATCGTAGCTGGAATTCTTGGAGTGTTTCAAATAGGAATACCGGCCTCCTTCTCTGTCGAGAGACAAACTGTCAAGTAATGCCTGGTCCCCTCCCGCCAGCAGTTGGTAGAAAATATGGAAATTGCGCTCCCCAACCGTTTGATTTACAACTCGCGATTTCTCCAGCAGGTAGTTCAGGATTGTTCCACCAGATGGGTCTCCCTAAAACAGTAAAAATGCCCTGCTTATTTACAGTGACCTCTTCCATCTTGGACTCCATTACTCATTAGCTCTGATCCCCTGAAGGGGGTAGGGAAATGATTGGTGAGCAGAAAAATGTGCTGCTATTCAGCCTAGCTGAGCTTCCAAGTAATGCCTTATGGTCTCAGAGGCGAAAATCCCTAATCTGTACCTCCTCGTGCTGAAGATAGAAAGAAAGGAAAACATTTGCATTCAGAGGAGTCTCCAACATCACTACTAGGCTCATGAAATTGGCAAAGAGATGACCTTCACCGAATCAGCGATGCCCGTCCACTTTAAGATTGCAGCCTGGAATGTCGGACGCGGACCCTATCACAAAAAACCGGAGCTATCGCATGACACGACACTGACTTAATGGCTAATGCTACTCAGCGAAACCACCATACATGACGAGAGGATTTCCATAAATGGATAACATCGTGCGAAATGAAGGAGTAGGCCTTGCCATTCTTCTAAAAACCAAAATTGAGCACTCGGTTATAACACCAAGAGTCAAGACTAACTAACCTATAGGCACTGGGCGTCCGGTTTAAATACAACGGCCGACCCAACGGCCGACCCCTCGTCTTCTCTATATTTTCAGTATGGGCGAATTTTGGGCCATTCAGTTTCGGCACACTCTTACAATTAAGAAAGAAGAAAGTCGAGTGTACAACTTCAGCTGTAGTACAGTACATGTATTCGAGGCGTTAGGACCAAGAGGTTGTTCAAATTAGCCTTTGGCTACCAAGCAACAACACAACAACAACCCAGAACTGAACAGATAGGGGACCGAATTTGAGCCGGTATAAGCGGACAACACGGTCTTCTCTGTGCAGGGCACCCTTTCATCCTGGGGTTGGAAAACTGGTTCAAACATCGGCTAAATAATTAGAAACTCCGTTGCTTCGTTTTGTTGTAAAAATTGATATTGCTTAAGTTTATATGCAACTCGATACTCACAGCGTAATCGAACGAGATGTCCATGTATTTTCCAAATCGACTAGAATTATCATTCTTATTGGTTTTGGCATTTCCGAAGGCCTCCAGTACGGGGTTGCTCAGCAGCAGCTTGTCCTTGACTGTTTCTACGCGGCCAGCGTTCCCAGTGGCTGCAGCTACAAACTGAAGAACCTTTTTGCTCGCTTCAGTTTTCCCAGCGCCTGTAGAAGCAATAAAGATATTAACTTGGAAACATGTAGACATTCAACATGTAATGTGGGCCATGTTTATTATTTAATCTCTTAGCCAGCATAATGAGTACTGTACACTGTACAGGTCACCAGCAGGCGGGTTCATTGACAGATAATGCGGCGTGGCGGGGTTTGATGGTATCAACGGAGTTTTAGGAATAAATTTAAAATATATAGCCCACAGTAATATATTAATAAGTAGCCTACATTTGAAACTTGGGTCTTTTGTGGTGACCTAAGACTATTTTACATGTTTTTCTATTGATAAAATCAACCCAGCGCAATTAGAGTAACAAAGCCTTTCGAAACATTCCAAAAAGCTTTAGGGTATACTAAGGCACTATATACCAGGTTATTGTCATCCGCCATTTTGTATCCTATAATTCCTACATGGTAAGTATTAGGTGCCCATTCCACATACGTACAACGTCAATGAAAATTATGAAATTGAAGGTGGTAGCAGACATTAAAGACATACTAAAAATTCTGCTACCACCTTCAATTTCATAATTTTCATTGACGTTGTACGTATGTGGAATGGGCACCTTATAAGAAAGTAAAATATGAAAAAGAACGAAAACCCGTATTAGTATTTTTGTATTCAGCATTTCCCTAATTGGTAGAACGTTTGTTTGAAATAATAATAAATAAACAACGATAAATTTCTAAAAATAAATAGGTAAACACCCAATGCTTGGCTTAGGTGCCCATTCCATAGACCGGCTAGGGCTATTTCCAAAAACGGTGACGTGGTAGCAGACATTAAAGACTTAGGTTACGTCTCCATCAACCTCGCATTGCAGAATGCAAATGACATTGACGGAAATTAGAATTTTTCTTTTTATAGAAATCTATCAAAATGTTTGTACTTAACATATCCCATGACGCCATTTTTTAATTTTAGTTTGTTTGTTTGTGATTTTACTGTATGATCATTGATCAATTTTAACTATGGCATAGAGGAAAATAAACATTTCCGTCAATTCGGCAATGCGAGGTCGGTGGAAACGCCACCTAAGTCTTGAATGTCTGCTACCACGTCACCGTTTTTGGAAATAGCCCTAGCCGGTCAATGGAATGGGCGCCTTATACACCATAGGCTACTTAAAAAGAATACAAAATGGCGGTTGACAATACCTGTCTAATATAGAGCTCTAGGGTATACGATTCGAACCAATAACAAAATAGAAACGCCAAATACCTTTTTTTTAAATGCGTTGTCAAATACAGTATATTATAGTAATATTATAGTATATAGTAAGTATTTAATGACCCATTAAACCACCAATGCCAAAAGCAACTCAAAGGATGAGGTGTCAGAGTAGACCTGTCCAGTCTATTCGTAATCACGTCTGGTGCTTCGCCTATGTCGGTGCTCAAGCATTATAGTTTTTTTTCCATGTTATATTGTACTGTATTGAATTGAACTAAATTTCCGTACCGTTGGAATTCTGAAAACCCTAGCGTCCACCCATCCGTCTCTCCAAGTAGGCTATTTTTTACATATTGATGCAATAGATATAGTAAATATACAAGGTCGAGCTTGAGCCAACTATAGGATGGCCTATATTCAATAAGTATAAATACCTGTATAATGGCCTACTTTGCGGAATAAGCCAAAGGCCTTACTAAGTTGAATCCATGAAAGCAGAGATTTGGGGAAATGAACGACTGAAGCACAACAGCTATCCCAAATATTTAGGAGTAACTTTGGATAGAACCTTGAACTATAAAAAACATTGCGAGGCCACGAAGATGAAGGTGTTTACCCGAAATAGTATAATAAAGAAGCTAACTGGCAGTTCATGGGGTGCCCAGCCAGCAACCTTGAGAACCTCCGCTCTTGGGCTTTGTTTCTCTGCGGGTGAATATGCTGCTCCTGTGTGGCACAAGTCGTCCCATGCCAAAGTGGTGGATGTTGCCCTCAACGAAACAGTAAGAACAATTACGGGATGTCTGAAGCCCACGCCACTCGATAAGATGTACCCAATAGCTGGAATTGCTCCCCCTATGATTAGACGAGCCACAGCTGCTGCGGTCGAGAGAATGAAACAAACCACTAACAGGAAACACGTGATGCATGGCCAAATACCTGCTCCTCGCCGCCTGCCATCTAGAAAAAGTTTTTTGCGCAGCAGTACACCTATAACAAACACGGCGAGTGACCATCGCATTCAGCTCTGGAGAAGTTTCTACCCGCAGCTGCCCCTACCTCAAGAAAAACTAATGGCAGGAGCCAATCTCCCCTATCCCAACTGGCGCACCTTGAATCGCCTTCGCACAGGAACCGCACTCTCCAAGACGACTGCTGCCAGATGGGGGCTGCTTGCTGCCGACGACGTGCTCTGCGACTGTGGCGCTGTTCAAGACACCCCCCACCTATTGGTCTGCCCTAAACTGCCAAGCCCCTGCACAGCTGACGATTTATTTGAAGCTAATGACAAGGCCGTCCAAGCTGCTCAATATTGGACTATATCAATGCGTGTTACTGGACACGCGAAGTAAGTAAGTATGAAAGCAGAGCAAGTTTCAAACTGCGGCTAACTTGATAGTGCGTACAGCGTTGGCAGGGGAACATGGTACATCATAATGCGCTGAGAATATAACAATGAGTCTACGTGCGTGTCGAGTCCTGGTCACCTCCGATTTAATCGTGTGCATTTACCATGTTCCCCAAGTGGTTCGGAATCCACTATAATCAGGAGGTCCACCCTGTCAGTCAACTCCCCTTTCCCCGAGGTGAAAGAGTCTGCCCTTAGGGTGCCTCAAGTTAACAAACAGACTCACTCCCCCTCCAGGCTGACAGGGTTGCTTAAAGCAGAAATGCTAAAAGCAGGCGTTGGAAACAGAAACAGAACAGAACTTTGCGGAATATAGCCTATTCTCAATTTTCTGTATATATGCGTATAAGTATACCATATATAAAAACGATACACCTAGTTTACTTATGTAATTAATGATTTTAGAACACTCACCGGATTCCCCGGAAATTAGTATACACTGTCCCCTATTCTCTTCCGTCAACGAGCGATAAGCGGTATCGGCGACAGCGTACCTAAAACACAAATTACCAAACCAGGTATTTTCCCATGTCTTCAGCGTTGGATAACTGGGAATGACGCAGCACTTGTCATGGAGCTGATATTTATGCGGGCCCACAAGTCACGGTCCTATTGAGTGACAGACAGGCTCATTGGCACCTACCATAGGGCACCTATAAATAATGGCTTCATAAAATGAGGAATATCTTTTTTTACTAGGTGCAATATAGCTTTGAGGGGTATCATGGAGTACACTGACCCATACCTTAGGGTTAGATTACCTACATATTATATTGCTAATACGACCTACGTACACTTCTACAGTGTATTTTTACGGATTGACGACAGTTCACAAGACAAAATATGTACTGTTTTATCACAGTTTATTTATTTTAGGAGATGTTCGAATGACATTTTTTTGTCACAAAAAGGAATCTGGACGGAGAAATTAATTAATTAATTAGGTAGCTCTCACAGTCTCACCCCTGTTGTTTTTTTTTTAAGTAAAAAATTGGCATCCCAGAATTAGCTGTTGTTTTTATTGGCTTTTCATTTTTTAATTAATTAACAAAGCAAGTTAATAAAGATTCGGCTCATTTAAGTTGTAGAAAAAAAGTTAATTAACTATCTTTCTTTCTTTCTTTTCCTTGTCCAGTATTCCCTGGACAAGGAGCATATATTACAAAAATACAATACATAATAATACCATCCCGCATCCCCAAGCTAGCGCTTATTTGGGACAAAAGATGACTCATACAGTGCTGCTGAACAAGCAAGGCTTAATCATTTATTTTATTTAAGTATTTATAATGTTTATTTTATTTTATTTTTATTTTATTTTTACTTGTAATAATAATAAATAATGAAAAATTAAAATACCGTATGATGCACGAAGTAGGTAGTCTCGTACAACTTACTCGAGCCAAATGTTTAGTAACTTGCTGAGTTAAAAATGTTGAAATTAAAAAATGGACAGTATTTAATTTTGTGGGTACCAATTTTCTACGTAGCATATCCTCTTAACGGTTTTGCACAGTAAATTGTATAAGGTTTAACGTGTAAAAGAATGCGATGTGTTTACCACACGGCGTTTCGGTTGGGCAGTAGACTAACGCCAAGTTGAAGGCAATTATGTAATAAAATATTGTATTTCAGTGAGACTCACACATGCGGAGTTGTCTCCAGAAAGCCGGCTCGTCTGTACTCACGGATGGTCTCGTTACCGTAAATCGGAAGAGACTTGTACGGGTTTACTGATATTAACACTTGACCAATGGATGTCTGGAATTAGAAAAAAAAAACATATTAAATAAATAAATAAATCAGGACTTTTTGATCTATTACTAAGCCAACCTAGCGGAGTTAGGGCTATAAAGCCCTCTGTTACACTTAACTAGGAAGGCCCGTGGCCGCCTCCTTTACATGCCCTCCGAAGCATGGCAAGAAAATGAAGGAAGTGTAGGACTCGAACCAGCAACCTTTCAGAGTCTGTACCACTACTCTACATCTCCCGACTGACTATACATAAGAAATATTTCTGAAACTTCCTTCTTCTCCTACCAGCTTGGAGGGGGATTTAACCCCTCCCACCACCTCTCTCCAAATGTCACAGTTCCTCCTCATCTACTGCCGACACACCGACATCTTCCCTCTTTTACTTTATATGCCTCCTCCAGCGAAGATTGGCCATCATCATCGCGATTTGGACCTTGGAGAGGTTTTCAACCAGGAAGTTCTTCTACTCCAACTCCTATCTGTCCTTGGATTATAACATGCAGAAGACGATATTTTTCGTTCCTCATCACATGACTGCAGTACGTAAGTTTCCGTTTCGTAACCGTCAGGAGCAACTCGGCTTCTGCATCCATTTACCTCAAGACCTCAGTATTAGGGACACGATTTCTCCAGGACAAAAGCAGTATTATGTATGCATCTAAAGAACCGTTAATTCCTCCGTACCATGTGGAACTATTTTCATCTAGAACCTCTTCCTTAGGTCACCCTTTATGACGTCCCTCCAGTAGTTCTTTGACCTGCTTTGCCGCCTTTTGCCCTCTATTTCCGCTTTATACTCGCAGTTTGAAGCCCGTTGATGTCCAATATGTGCTATCTCCCTGTCATCATCTTCTATAATCAGCCCCAGTGGGCGCCCCTTCCACTGTTACTGTTATCCATTTCGTTAACTTAAAAAATATATACATATATCGCATGGCGCGTAGAGACTTTCCAAAGTGCAAGACTACCACCTTGCCTGAGCCATTGAGGTCTTCTTGTCACTATTCTCCCCCCCCCCCCCAACTCTCTTTCAAAGAGTAAATTACTACTTGTGCTGAGTTACGACAAGTCTCCGATCGCATGGCGCGTAGACTCTCACAAGTACAAGACTACCACCTTGCCTGAGCCATTGAGGTCTTCTTGTCACTATTCTCCCCCCCCCCCTAACTCTCTTTCAAAGAGTAAATTACTACTTGTGCTGAGTTACGACAAGTCTCCGATCGCATGGCGCGTAGACTCTCACAAGTACAAGACTACCACCTTGTCCTAGCCACACAACCCCGAACTGTTTTCTCATCACTTTATTCTTAACCCGTCTTGTCTTCCAACGGGCTGTATCCCCGCATTAACCCGTAATGTTAGACAGTCATCACCGTCTTTGCCTTGCCTTCGAAATACCTGTATTTGTATTCTCTCTACCAGTCTACCCATATACTGTTCAATTCAATTAAGCATTGGAGTCACGTAATATGCGGTCAACCTGCGTTATTGTCCAAAGGTTTAATTTCCATATGACCTGTACCTGCTTTAAACCCATACCTGAATGCATTCCCTAACTTTACTTTACTTTTTCGTGTCCAAGCGCGTCCAAAACTGGGCGAAATTCACAGCCGCCACATTGGCCTCCCACAGGTCTTCAGGTGTGCAGCGGCGGGGGCAAAGGCTGCACAGGAACAGATGTTCTAAATCTTGGCGCTGGCCGCATGCGCAGAGGAACCAAAGAAACCAGACGAATTCCCTAACTGTAGACCTACTATGGAATTTTGTGCTTTGTGCTGGGTACTACACACCATCATGAACCTATATAGGCAGCACCTGACTTTTCCTGAGCTTCCTCTGTCATATACACACACACACGGAGGCTAGGGAGTTCAGGCGAATATTAAACACTTACCTGGTGGAGGGTGTGCTTTATTACCTTGATGAGTTTCTGGGGAATGAGTAAAATAATTTGGCCGAAGTGGGCTATTTTTATTCCGTTTTGTAAATTTTATTTTTATTGTTGTTAGCTATTTCAGTTAAATGATAGATTTTAAGTGTTTTTAGTTTAGTTATATTTGTATTGTACTGTGTTCAATATAACTACTCATTTATTCATTCATTCATTCATACACACACATATAGTAGATTTCAATTTTTCCTGTCTGTATACAATAGCTGCTGACAAAATTGTATCCATGGTAATAGGATAGGATTTCAATATTAATTTACAGTGGCGTATTCAGCTTTTCAAATAAATATTGTTGTGTCTGCAAAGCCTTAACTTATTTCTATTTCGCCCATATATTTTCCAAAAAAAAAAATGCGTTGTAAAAGGGTTGTAGAGCAAGGAGAAGAGCCAGCTAAAGTAAAGTCCAAAAACTGCCTACTCACATAGATTAGGTTTTCCTTGAACCGTTTGTTGAGATTATCGACAAAGGCATTGATGTTGGTGTAGTCCTCTAGGAGGATGAAGTCCTGGACGCCAACTCGATCCCGGTCTTGCAAGCTTTTCTCCATTTCGACCTTTCATACCCTGCAATGAAGAATAAATTAAATAAGTATGGGAACCGTAATACTGTAGATAACTATGAGTACTGTAGTTCCATGGTCAATAATTGTCCTGGGGTTAAATTTCGGCTGCTTATAGTCAATAGCCGCAGCGGCGTCAACTACCCTCTCCCTGCCCCCTGCATCCGTCATTGCGTTTACACCATGTATAACCGCACAACCGCTCAGTACTAAGTCTCAGTTCTCTAATATACATATAATGACAATTAGTTCTCTCCGCTCTGATGAATATCTGATAGCGCAAGAACACAAGATAAAAGGCAAGCGCTATTAGGTGCTAATAAGAGAGGTCTGCATAGTCATTTAGCATATTCATGAAACTACGACCTGACCTATCTCTTTTAAAGTAGGTAACCCGCCTATATAGATTGCCAATAGGTAGGACCGAGCCTGTGTAGGTTAGTCTGCGATAATGGCACATTTTTCAAGATTATTGGTGATCCGGCTAACAACGGTTTATCTGTATGTGCAGTATTTGAAACTTTTTGCCTCATTCCTCATTTAGGGGGGGGGGGGGGGTCACAAGTTGAATGTACGTTGAAAAGGTAATTTGTTTGTTTAAAATTTGAAATTTTTTAAACAAATTTTTTTTACTATCATAGGAATTTACTCAATTAGGGAGTCAAGACCCCCTGACACCCCCCCCCCCCCCCGGGATCCGCCATTGCATTCCCCTCGGTACCTGGTTTAAGTATTCAGATCTATTACAAAACAAATATATACAGATTAGCAACAAAAAAATACAATGCCCCAATAAGTTACAAATTACAGCCCTGTTGGTGATAAACTCTTGTTTTTTTTTCACAGAAATGTTCCTTGTGGTATTCTCTAACTAAAAGTTTCCAGCGGGCCTACTATGACGAGTATTTTTAATCTTAACCTGCAGTTAATAATGTACCGCGTATATTATTTATTATGTATTTAAATATTAGTATATATTTCTTCTAATATGTACACATGTATATGATTTTATTCATCAAAATTTCCCGTGAAATTTTATCTGGTACGTAATAAACAAGACGCCTTTAATGCTTCTACAGCCTACTTACTTATCACATGACGTAACCTATTTAAAGGATAACCCATAAACAATCATAGATATAACATTTTTCCTAATGCGGGGTTTCCACATACGTCAATGGTCAATGAGAAATATGAAATTGACGTTTTAGCAGACATTAAAGACATACTAAAAATGTCTGCTACCACGTCAAAACCATATTTCTCATTGGCCATTGACATAGGTGGAAACCCCGCCTAAGAGGTAGTCTTTAAAAAAATGCAACAAAAAGTTTCAGAATAATAGGAAAACAGAAATTACAAGATATTTCATGGAACAGCCTTCAAAACGTCCAACTACGTATAGTTCCAGCAGTAATGTTTCTTTACGTATAGTGTGATTAGGGGACAACAAATAAAACCTTACCCAGAAAACGCCTGAAGAGAAACTAATTATCGTAGGGATTCCGAAAAAACTGATAACATAGATAAGACAAATATTCTATCCGATAGTGGCTATACATATTTCATATGTTTTGCTCACATCGCCATGTATTGAAGATAAGATTTGAAAAGAATCACTTATCTGAATAACAAAGCCTAAGTCATGATTTATGTAGATGGATAGTAAGACTAATTGAAAGTCTGATAGATAACAATGACACTGCCAAGACTTGATTAAGAAATCTGCCACCCCAAGGCTAGAGTTATTTTGCCCCCCCCCCCCTCCATACAATTGCCAGGTTTTGAACGCCTTCGATTTGAAATCGACAGTGTCCGCGATTTTTCATTTCCTATTTATACAGGGTTTGAGGAAAACTTTGTGATGGACTAAATTTTTGATTTCAGTGGATTTACACATTTTCAGGTCCGAGGCACCAAAAAAAAAATATTTTTACGAAATTACTGTCTGTCTGTTGGTCGATTTTCAGGCAAGCTACTCGATGGGTTCACAAAAATCATATCTCGGAACTATTTATTTTTTATTTTGGGCTAACTCAATTTTGTGGGGGGTTTACCGTCCAAAAAGTTAAAAAAAAAACTACTAAAAAATGTTTTCTCAAAAAAGGCTCCATGATTTCTTATAAATTCACATATTATATTGCGTAGTCATTATTCATCTAAACAATACACAATAGGTCGCTTGCCCCTTGATAGTTTGGCTCTGGGGGCAAAAAATAAAGAAGACTCAATTTTTATGAAAAATTACTAAAAAAATAATTTGTCTGCGGAACATTTCTATCGATGCATTCAAACTTAAGGTATATTTTAAGTGTTAAACAGAGTAACAAAACGGAATAGGTTACTTTCCCAAGTAAAGTTTTAGTTTTGAATAAAAGAAAATTTGAAGAAAGTAACGATAATTCATGCCCAATACATTGGATACCCTGCCATTATGTGTTGTAATTTAGGCTATAGGTCTGCCAGTTCTAGACTATGGAATCGTCCCATCTATCAATTCAGTAGGATTTAACCCTAGGACAATTATATGCCACGGAACTAGTATTATCGATCACGGTACTCATACTAATTCAACAAGGTAGTTAAAGAATGCCGAGTCTCGAACTGCGACCTTCCGTTTCTTTGTCCAATTCTCTGCCAACTGCACTGTAGGGTTCTCGCCTACATACGCTGACAACATTCCCGCATATAATAATATTCCGATATTTTCTTTCTGCACCTTGGCAACAACCAAGGGCAATTTTATCCCTCTCAGCTACTAAGGCTGAAGAATATGAAACTAATAAGTTATACACCAAATAACCCCTTACTACGGAGAAAACCAGTAATTCTATTTTGTCACATAGTACTGTCATTCCCAAGAGATCGCTCTCTTGGCTGCTAATCATAATGTATTCTCCTTCTTCAATCTTCAGTTCATAATATAAAGTTTGCATTCAATCACTTTGGAGTCTTCTCATTCATGCATACAACTGCAGTAGGACCACATGTATCCTACAGGACCATTCGTTCGTTGATACGAATGCCAAAAATTCCAAAAGTAACATTGTTACAATGAGAATATACTAAGTACATTCCGGTCATATATTTTGTGTACGCTGGGCAACCGCGAAACTCAAGAGTCACCCGTTAACTAAATGGAAACCGCCAGCGGGCGTTACCATAGCACACCAATTATGCCAATTTTTATGTTCCGGACAACTTCTAATTTTATAATGAGTTGAAGCCCGCATAATTGTGCTAAACGATGTCTGTGTAGCCCACATGGCAGCATATATCCACTCTATACTGGTCGCTGTACTGATCTTTAGTACTTTTTATCGCGACACACAGATTGTGATTGCCTTTTGTATACTACAAGGGCACAACTTACAAACATACCGCGCAAGCTCAATTTGAAAGCGAAAATCGTTCTGCATCCTGCTCTTGGGACTGTCTCAGTTTCAGAAAACCCAGAATTGGGCTCACTTGTACAAAAAGGTTACCAACAACTGCTGCCGTAACCGACTAGCGCGGCGCAGAATGGCTGAAATGCCAAGAGCGGACGTAGGATGAAGTACTATTGTACGAGGCCTAATGTTTAATATTAAACGCATCTGCTGCTGCAGATACAATACACCTGGTTCCTCCATTCACTATTATTAATACTGTATACCAATACTTCAAGCGTGTTGTTCGCGGCATAGTCCCTCAAGCGTTGCCAACCGATAGCCAATGGTCTTCTTTCTTCCTGATAATTGCTATTTACAGTTGAGAAACTAAAATCATCATTCCGTTTTGTAGGCAGTGAGAGCAACAACAATAGGCTAATTGGTCATTTGTTTATAAATACGCCAACAACTGTAGTATACTATGTTCGCGTGAAGTAGCCTACGGCAATCTTCAACAGCCTGGTGGACATGAATGAACCGGCATTATAATGTATCACTGTGAAGGTTCCAAGGCTGCTTGATCGACCAACTACAAGATGCGGAAGATTTTCTGCAAACCAATCGATATATCAAGTCCAAAATGATCTGCGCGTTTGCTGATGACATTGTCATAATTGCTAAAAATGAGAGACAAGTAGAAGACACACTTGCCAGATTAAATGTAGAGACGAGAAAAGTAGGCCTGGAAATAAATATTGCAAAAACTAAGTACCTAGTAATGTCTGCTTTGGAAAGGAGGCGAAGAGAGAACAAACTGACTGTGGAAGGAATGTGCTTCAAAAATGTCAAGAGCTTCTTCTACCTAGTAGCAGAAGTAAGCAACACCAATAAAATTAGCGAAAACTAGAAGAGTGTGGGTCTCACCCTTCTCCGATACCTGAAGACAAGCCAGACAACTGACAAACAAGACTGCAGCTTTTCGTAACAGAAAAAGGTTGCCGATCAGAATAAATTTTAAAACAAAAGGTTTCACTAACCACCTCCCCCCTCCCTACCCCTTCCTTGGTGACTTCGTGGAACTAGAGGAACATCTTAGGGAGATGAAAGAACAGTAATATTTAATTATTACTATGACCGGTTTCGGATCTGATGATGGATTGTATTACAATTTGTATATCCGAAACCAACCAATACAGCATACTTCGCGAACCTGAGATTACTCACGTAATACAGGAAGACGACTGGCCGGACATCCTCGAAAACGCTGGAAGGATGAGTTGGAAACTGACCTTCGTGAGTTGGGAGTCCGTAGATGGTGGAGCGTTGTACAAAACCGAGATGAATGGAGTAGTGTTGTCGGGCAGGCCAAAGCTCATCAAGGTCTGTAGAGTCAGAAGAAGATGAAGAGGAAGAAGATACGAAACGGTCATAATAATAATAAACCTCCCCCCCCCCCCCTCCAACGTAGCATCTTGTAATTTGTTAGTTTTAACCATCCGTCATTTCTATAGTAGACTAGAACAATGACAGTAGCTGCATTTCAGCACAGATGTCTTACATCACAGGGATCAATCTCTCTCTACTTCCGACAAGACCAGACCGGGCTGAACACAGTTTTATACCCGTTTTTACACAATTATTGTTACAATTACGGTAGCAGTTCTCTTTATAATAGACGAGTTGACAATAAAATTAACAATAATTATCACGTTTAGCTTCTTTCTATGGGTATTGCGATAGTAGGACAGGGATCGAGTTTATGGTTTCTATACACGACAATTAACAATAGAGCAAGTCAACTTTGATAAGAACTGGGAGGTGTGAGTTCGAATCACGGCATTAAAATAATATTTTCTACCAGCCACATACTTATCGTTTGCATCATCATGTTCTGATATTATTGACAAGTCAACGACTGGTATTTCTTGAGATATTTCATGTTTACACTTATATGGCTTTTCCACCTCCGATTGTCTCAGCCAACGGCCTTACCATGTTGAATCCATGAGAGCAGAGAATGTTTCAAACTGCGGCTAACTCGATAGTGCGTACAGCGTTGACAGGGGAACATGATAACGCGTTGAGACTATACCAGTCAGTCTACGTGCGGGTTGAGTCCTGGTCGCCTCCCATTCAATCGTGTGACTATACCATGCTCCCCAAGTGGTTCGAAATCCGTTATAATCAGGAGGTCCTCCCTGTCAGTCAACTCTCCTTTCCCCCGAGGTGAAGGAGTCTGCCCTTAATGTGCCTCAAGTTAACAAACAGACTCACTCCCCCCGCCAGGCTGACAGGGTTGCTTAAAAGCAGAAATGCTGAAAGGAGGCGTTAGAAACATCAACAACAACAAACCTCCGATGTCTGTTAATTAAAAAAAAAAAAAAAAAAAAAAAAAACTCATGGGATTGGAGAAATATGCTTGTATTGCACGATAGACTGCGTGGGTATAACATAATATTGCATAAAATGTCAGCATGTCTCAAATACGTGCACAGTACATCCCGATGAGGGGAATAAGAGAGAATTTGTAAACAAATTGTCAACACGAAATGAATATAGGGCCTGTGACGCATATGCATATTACTACAGTAAAAAAACAAGGTCTATTTTTAAATCAGAATTCTGAATTCTGAAGGCCGATTGAAAACCCATCTAAGTTACATTTAATAACCCAAAATTTAGCAATGCTATTTCCCAGATATGTATTTTGACTCTTTCCCAAGAATTATATTTAGAGCATCAGATTTGGAGACAGCACGGAATAACTGCTTTCTCATTCCAGAGATTATATTTAATATAAATAGAAAAGCCTTATCAGTGTACAAAGTCAAATACGTCGTTTGTCGATATAGATTTTAGAGCTGTCAAAAATATCATATCCCTTAGAAGAAATGCTCCTCTAAATTTTGGTGCATGATATGTGCAAGACCGTAGCCAAGGGGGGTTCATGGGGGTTCAACCCCCCCCCCCTCCCGAAATGAAATGGCTTGATGCTAGCTAGAATCGGATTTTGGGAGAAAAAATAAAAAACCACTGTGTAATATCCAATGAAATTTCTACCCCCCCCCCCCCGAAAAAATAATTCCTGGCTACGGCCCTGGATATGTGCCCATCTATAACAGAAGATTGGCCGCAATTATCGAACTTGAGTTGTGCAAAAAAGAGTCATACGTGACACGTAGAAGAAACGTAGAAAAAAATGCTCCTCTTCATTTTGAGATTTATTATGTGGCCCTAACACCAACTACTGGCCACAGTTTAGGAACACCTTCAAACTGGCATCCTCAGTGACCGTTATTTTTTTACATATCAAGTTTAATAACTGTGGCCGATCGGTATTAGTGACGGCTACAAATTGTAAATTTTTTATATTATTTATTATACGATAGAAAAAAATACAATAAGAAAAGTACAAACCCGAAAGGTTTGTCTGAACACGTGTTCATTGCTCATGAAAATTAAGATTAATTAATATTGCTTAAATATTTTAAATACGACTACAATAACTAATAATATAACTATTGAAGGAAACAACATGATTTTTTTTAGAATTTTATGTCTATAAGCTAGAGAAATAAAGTTAAAAAAGTTACGAAATAAATTTCTATAAAATAATTGGGGCTTTAAGACTTTAAGTGGTCACTTTATTCGCTTAATGGATGGGACGAAACGTATAAATTTTATACTTAGTTACTTAAGATCCTAGGGGGCAGGGACAGACTTGGGAGGCTGAGGGGCAGGGACAGACCTGGGGGGCTGGGGGGCAGGGACAGACCTGGGGGGCTGGGGGGCAGGGACAGACCTGGGGGGCTAGGCCAGACCCCCATTTTCCGCCCATGCTTAGCTGGTTCTTCAAGACCCCTATTGACCAGAAACCTTGTAGTTCATCGGGCAATCTATTGAAGTGGCACGGAATGGTACATCAAAGCGTATAGAGGAGTATTTTTTTTAGTATAACTCCTTTATGGTTCGATATTTCATGAGAAATTTGACTTTGCGAGAAAAATGGAAAGTGGCTCCATTTGCCCTTAAGTTATTATAAGCAAATCCTATTGTTGCTGCACAATATTGATAATAAGCACTATATTCTTTTGTTACCCATGAATGACACATTTTAAACCTTCCGGCATTTATACAGGTAGGCATGGCGGCTATACAGACTTTGAATGGACACGTAACTCGCAATTACGATATTGCTTCCGTTCTAAGAGGGTACTTCCATTATGCATGGGCGTAGCTGGGATTGGATCCAGAAAGATGCAAAAGTTGGATTAAATCGATTGGTTTTCGCGGGTTTGTTACTTTTATTAATTAACATTAACATCTGATGTATTATATCTAGTTAAAATTTCCCATACTTTCTTGTTTTGTGAAAATTCATTAAAGAAACCCCCAATTCTATCTGGTGTTAACTCGGCAAAACTTAAAGGGGGGGGGGGGGCTACGCCCATACCATTATGGCAGACATTGCCTTGTGTGGCAGAACCGAGAGAATTATGAATAAGCCATAAGTTGAGACTACCTTGTTGGAGATTTAGGTTTGTCCTTGAACACTTCAGACGCCAAATAAATACACTTTCCCTGCACTTCTGCATCTGAGAGAGTCCAACTTCCAGTTCCAGACTCCAGCGCTTTTATGGGGGTCATTACGTCACGAGCGTGATGTTATGGGTTTTGTAGCTAAATTTAAATTGGAGAATGAACAATAGGCTATTTGGGTCACATCTGTGTGTTAGATGGGGCATAATTTATTATATTGAAGTTTCTGTAGGCAACCATCACATAGATCTCGTTAGGATCAGGTCCAGACTGTTATGTTATGGTGTTCTATGGTCTACTAATGCCCTTATCAATGCCAATTGAGTTGCCTATTAGCAAAAGCAATCCTGTCCACCCAGGTCAATTTTTCAGAAACCGCAAAAAACTGCTGTGCCGCAACGCCATGAGGTATAACATTACAGTTTTTAAAGCTTAAAGCTAATTTTAACAGTATTAGAATTGCTTTTGCGTCTCAATATCTGATTCATCGGATAGAGTATTGAAAAATAAAAAAAATGGCGCGAATATCTCAAAACTGAAAAAAAAATGGAGAGGATTGCTTTTGCTAATAGGCAACAATTATGCATTTATTATTCTATAGTTTCGTGATTTGTAGGCATAACAGCATTCGAAACCACTCCTACATCCAGGGCAACAAAACCTTTGTTGACCAGTGTAATGTATCAGCTTTAAAAATAATATGAAGTTTTTTTTTTAATGAACGGTTAAATCTCGTGGAAACAGTATAATGAATGTATCCGACTAACCACTTCAATCGCCTCACTAAGTTACCTATTGGGTACTTGTGTCGAGTTACGACACGTCTCCGACCGCAAGGTGTGTAGAGACTCCCACAAGTGCAAGCACGCTACCACCTTGCCACCGAAGTCGCTAAAGTTCATCGTCAGCCGTATGCATTGTTGGCCATTATAAAAACACATGCGATAAGTATATCTACTCAACCGATTTGTTACAAATATGGCGAGCATGATTATTGGAATGTGTATCTAAAAAGGAAGCCAATATTGTACGACACACCCACGTATTCCTGCTTTGACGTGCCTTAAAACACACATGGTGACTCACGACTACATTATACAACCAGGTTACAGGTTACAGCGATTCAGTGATGGCATACCAATTACTGAAAGCAGATGGGATGTTAAGAAATCAAGCTGAAAGCCACTATTTAACAAAGGGTTAGTTGGACTAACATTGCCTGTTGTGTTAATGGTCATTAGAGGCATCATAGTCATGGAACGATTAGGGCGGAGCCTACTGCCAGGGGAAGGGGGCGACGTTTCGGGAGTGGGTGCTACTCCCATCATCAGGCTTAGTCCTGAGAAGGACAGATGGCTTAGTCCTGATAAAGACGTCGCCCCCTTCCCCTGACGATGGGCTCCGCCCTAATCATTCCATGACTATGAGGCCCATGCCTCTAATGACTTTTAACACAACAGGCAATGTAAGTCCAACTAACCCTTTGTTAAATAGTATTACACCATTGCCATTAACCTTTACATATAGACTGAAAGCCGCTGTATATTTTACGTAACTTAGTAAAACAAAATTTTACCATGAAGGAAACAAAATTGTACTCAATTTTCTACATAAGTTTTGCATTGTATTGGACTTTTAGGTCTGTTTGCAAATTAAATGTTTATTATTATTTATTTTTTATGTACAATTCTAGAAGTCAGCACATCATGAGCACTTAAATCAGAACAGATAAATACGGGAAAGCTCCTATTTATACGGAAAAAAAGAATTGTAACAAACTTACTTCGCTTATCCGGTTTCTTTCAGCGAAAAAACAATAAAAAAAACATATTTTAATTGTTTTACTATTCTAACGAAGAGGTCTGTTATGGTATGGTATGCTATCGATATCCTGAGGCTCTGAAAATAGTAAATTGCTAGATCACCCAGCTGATCCTTCTCATTTAGACTGGCGACATACATGTACAGGTAAACATATTATATTGTTTTTTATGACCACCAGTATTTATGTCGATTATACCTCTTACTTCAATATTATATATCGTTGTAAGAGGGAATCTGTACTTGGTAAGTCATTCTTTCGCCTGTTACATTTCGTAGGTATGCTAGTTTCTTTATTGGCCATTATCGCTTGTAGCCAGTGTAGGTTGACATCGAGGATGCATGCAAGTTTGCCAATGGCCTTAAATTTATAAGGAATCAAATATATTTAAAATCCATGGACTCGTTAGCATTGGACAAGGGACCACTGTTGGCATAGGTCCATAAAAATGAAGTTTAATAACTGTGGCCAATCGGTACCAGTGACGGCCACATAATGTACATCATTCCTCTACATTTTCATGTGGTCACTAATAGAAATTGGCCAGAGTTTTGGAACCCTTTCGACCTGAAATCCTCAGTGTCCGTTATTGGTTACAAATAAAGTTTAATAAATGTGGCCAATTGGTGTCAGTGACGGCTACATAAAAATACATAGTAGTAGTATGGTTGGACACAGTCCCAGGCCACGGTGTGGGCCCATAGGACAGGGGACCTCCTGATTATAGTGGATTCCGAACCACTTGGGAAACACAGTGATGTCACACGATTAGTTCGGAGGTGACCAGGACAAGTCCCACCATGTTTCCCTACCGGCACTGTGCACAGTTATCTGCATCTATGAACCCGCTCTAGTGCGCTGGATTTAGCTTGGTAAGGCGGCCGGCTAAAAATGCATTTAAAAAAATGTAAAGGAAAATTGTTCCTGAGCGATTTGAGAAATTTACACATGATTTACAGCTCAACGTTCAATATTTCTTGTGGAATTTAATTCCTTGTAAGGTTTCCCCGTCGGCTAACTCCTAAAAAACTATTATTAACACCGTACGAGCTGTACCCAGGGACGGATCCAGCCCATTTAGGGGGGGGGGGGTAGTTGGGGAAAACATATGTAGAATAGATAATAAATCAGAGCGTAATAAATTAACTTACAATATATGTATCCGTCCATGACTGTACCTAGGTATAATTTTAAAATCCACCCCCCCCCCCGTTTCCGTCACCCTTGCGAAAAACTTAAACCCAACCCTGACAAGAAGAATTGTTATGCTTGGATATTGCCAATGATGCATCCCTTCTGTTGCTAGAAAAATGCTTTCATGGTTTTAACATCAAATGCGGGATGGCGGGGGGGGGGGGGGCACAGAGCAGCACGAAAAGTTCCCTATGCCAGTGGAACTACGCGCCTGCAATGCCGTTTAATAAAGTAAAACTTATTCTGGGGTGAAATATGTAAACAAATTATTTTTTAAATGCAAAAGTCCTATTCTGAAATTGATTTGCTTTTAATCCCATAATAAATTATTATTAAACAGCATGCGGAACTATGTGGGAACTCGATAATAACGACGTTCACATAGGTACAGTATATTCGAAACCATAATAATATAGGCTAAAGGAATGTAAAAAACCATAAGAAACCTCCTATTTTAAGAATTCCTACATTATGTGTTGTTTTTTTTTTCGAAAAACGGCTCCATACGTATCAAAGTGAAAAATCATTATACAGTCCCAAAAAGCGGCTATGTAAACAAACCTAAAGTGAGTCAGTAAATAAGAGACACGCGTAGCAACCGGCACAACACGAGTAGAAACACTCCTTTATACATACACCTCACTGCACTAACTTCCACCAACTGCGGACCATCCTTGGCTGACGGTTGGCCAAATGCTCGCTTGATTCGCCACCGCTTTCGCTATTGGTCGGCTTAAACCGACTCGGAGGAAAGGTCTGGACGCGGTGACATCACTCTTCGGCTGAGGAGCACCCACACACTAGACCAATTCAAAACCAGGGCCACATACAGCCCAACTCAACATCTCTTTTCTTCGTATTGCAGTAAGGCTTTCCAAGCCATCGTTGGCTTGTGAAAACTCAGTGCCCCAAGTTGGAATCTCTGACATGCAGCAACTTGTTAAAGTGAACAATCTGAACACTTTGCCTCATGCTGTGGCCATATGTTGGATGGACTCAAATGGCCATGTACATGATAGAGACTGCCGGAATACCTGCCAGAAAGTGCAAACACCTGCAAGGCTGATAGGAGTTGACAAGTTTGTAGGGCAGTTCTTGAGGGGCTACTGGCTCCGCTACAGGGACGAATGATACCCCGATACCCTATAACAGGACTAAGTTCACCAGAGAAGCTGAGATGAGCCATCACGGTAAGTTGACTGTGCAATGCATCTGCAAACGACGGTCATCTTACACACGATATAAGCGATGCGAACTTTCGCATTTATAATTGCTAAGATGACATTACAATAAAATACAATGAATTTATATTTCCATAAAAAGTTAAGTTACAGTAATCGTAATAAGCTGCAGGGCTCAGCCCGTGCGCAGCTTAAATTTGAAAAAAAGCTTAATCTACGTTCAGTAAGTAAGTTGTTTAGTCTTCGTTTGTCAGTGTTAACTCGCTGAGATTTGTTTTTAGATATTTTCGAAATTCATTCAATTGTTTAATTTTTTTTTAATTGATCGCGTAACACTTGCACAGTAGGTCTCAGTCAACTTACCGTGTTTATAGCTTAACTCAGCGTAGTTTACTTTTTTCTAAGATTAATCGAATCAAATATTTTAATGAATGTATCCCATTGTTCTCTTCAGTCGCCTCAATGAGTGAATTAATACTTATGCTGAGTTACGACAAGACTACGATCACATGACGCGTAGAGACTCGGACAAGTACAAACACGCTACCGCCTTGACACCGAAGTCGATACATGTATATATATATCCAATACCTATGATACCGCGGTTAAAACTGCTCATTAAGTCTTGACTAGCAGGCCTAATCCCAAGCGGAACATGATGTTTCGATCACTTACTGCATAATACTACACTGTGACTGCTCTTCCATAATCAAGTTCTAGCCAAACTCCTAAACCAAAATCTGGAACCGCCTTTTAATTTTTTTTTCATTCATTTTCTTATTAAAATGTTAATCGCGTACAAACGATTTAATGAATATATTCGATTAACCTCTTCAATCGCCTCACTAAGTAGCCTCATAGGTACTTGTGTCGAGTTACGCACGTCTCCGACCGCAAGGTGTAGAGAGACTCGCAGAAGTACAAGCACGCTACCACCTTGCTATCGAAGTCGCTGTACTCTAGCACACTAATATTTTCTCTATTTGCAAGCTTTTCACAATCCAAATTAATGTTATAACAATTTATATCGATAGTAATTAGTTAAAACGTTATTTTTCGCCAGTTTCTTGATTGCCAGCAGCTTCACCGACTCCTCAATAATTGAATTAGGTAAAAAATTACATAGCAAATCAGTTTTATGAGTCTACGATTATAATGCAATCAAAAAGAAATTACATTGAAAAATAGCTAATGTAAAAGCGTGATAATTCAAGAGAAAATTATCTATGCGTGTGTTCGAAAGAAAACGCCCACCAACCGGTAAGCTAACTGGCCGATTCCGAGTTGGCGACACAATGGTTATAAATGAGGGTCGCAACTCCGAACCCACCAGTTTATCAGAATTTAAGCAGTTAAAGTCTTAACCAAAAATAGCTTTAAAAGTGGTGCCATTATATCCTAAATTGGCAGGTTTTTCATCAACAAACTGGAGGTATAGTCTATCTTTAGGTATACCTAAATTTTTCTCAATGTGCGGGTACAAAGTCTCAGAGATTTTGATATTCTCCTTGACGCCAAGGGCCCCAAGACTTAGTAGCAGGCCGGCACCGCAAGGCGCGTCAGTACCGCCCCATGTCATTAGAGTGTCAGGAATAACGCTGACAGCACAGTACTAAAACAAAAAGAAACAAGTACTTGCAACTTGCTTGTGGTCGGAACGTCAGGAAACATCCAAGTGGGGGATAGGCAAAATAATGTAGATTAAAACCGAATCGGTCACCCTCACTACACGTTTTCTTATATGAAGTCAATGTAGGTACTAATGAAATATCGGCCGAAGAACCACAAATCAGATGCCATAAAGTGGAATAAATGCTCCCTTAGATGTTATAGCATGGCACCAACACCGTTTGGCCAGTAATATAATCGTTGCGTTGGAATAGTACAGTACTTCTTCGCGCACCTTATTTAACTCTTTCTAAATGGGTTACTTTTCAGCTACATAAACAATATCTAGGCTAGGCAATTTTGGTGGCATCATGGGTAGCTAATGTGAACTATTATTACTTTTTCAAATAGAAATGGGAGAATTAATAAATCTTCAGTTAGGTAAACTATCACCCTTGAACCCCATATCACTCTTTTTCTAGTGGACTAAGGTCGTTTTCGACCATCGAAACTTCCAGTCACTGAGGTTAAGGGGAGCTTATCAATTATTGGCTTATCGCACTAAATTTATAAGCTTTTGAGATAACCTCCCCCTATAATTAGTGGCTGGATAAGATCCGTCTGTCAGAGAGGGCCTAAACATAGATTTAAAAACAATTACTTACGCTTTCCGGCTTTCCTAGAACTTGTGCAAGTATTCCTGACGTTGTTTTGAGGAAGTCAGCGGGGATTTTGGCCCGAGGTACATTGGTTTCAATTCGAAGAAATGGCATTATTAAAGAATAAAAGTTCACAGTTAAAAATAAAAAAGTTCACAAACTGAGTTAATCCTTTAAATATTGGTTTCAAAATCAAACCGTAAAAATTAAAAAAAAAGAGCGACACTGATTAGAAAAAGATGGCGTCGTCTTGTTTCAGGGCTGCCAAATGACTTCTGCCGTATTCCTCGGAAATTGTTAAATAGTTCCTCAGAATACCCCGGAATTTTTTTTAAATGTTGGTCCATTATAGATGCATATTCCACCAACGTCAATAGTGATAGTAAATGTAGTATTGATGTGGTAGCAGACATTTTTAGACTGTCTTAATGTCTGCTACCACGTCAATACCTCATTTACTATCACTATTGGCGTTGGTCGAATAAGCGCCTTATATATGATTTTTTTCATTCACCAAGGATGTTACAAATTAAACTGGATATAAAGTTTGTTTTCATGTAGTATGCTAAGCATAGGCGGATTTTTATTATTTTTGAGAGTATCGACTGCTGTACGTCACCATGCCTACTTCACCAGTTTTCTTCTTTTAATCTTGCTAATTTTCAGAAGCTAGAGCAGTATAGTCTAAGGCTCCTAAGCTACACCCACGTATACCATAAGTAGGTACCTTTAATTGTGGCAAATTCAAAATTGGCAGTTGACAATTAAAAATACTTGGAGCGCTGAGAAAAGCATTATAGGGGGCTGCGTAACCTTCTGGAGACTGGAGGGGGGGAGAGGTTGTTTGGGTTGTCATTATCAGATCTAAGCTGTTCTCCGTGAATCCAAGCCATTAATGTTATGGTAAACCTGAATTAGTGAGGTTTTACACATTTTATCCCCTGGAGAAGGGGGCGCAGCAGTCTCCCCTGCAGAAAAACAATGATAAATGGGCCCAAATTAATGAGGTTTTTCGCATTTTATGCCCTGGTGATAGGTGGGCCCTGGGGTCTCCCCCGTAGAAAAAATTGATAAATAGGCCCAAATTAGTGAGGTTTTACGCATATTAAACCCTGGAGAATGGGGGGCCGGGGGTTTCCCCCGGAGAAGGAAAATTGATGTATATAGGTCCAAATTAGTGAGGTTTTACGAATTTTGCAAGCAGTACAGTTGAGATTGTACCGACAAATAAACCTACCACTGAGGGGGCCCGGGGGTCTCCCCCGAAGAAAAAGCTTGAAAAAATAGGTCTGAAATAGGCCTATTGGGATCTTAAGCATTTTGAGTAATATATTTTTGTGAAAATAAGTCAATGTGTTGATTTTTTCATGATGTCTTTCATGTAAAATAAGCATACCAGTATCAAGAATTAATTTCCCTTTCGTTATTGTGGATACTATGCCTTTCGCCTCCATAACGTCTTTGTCACCAGAAATCCTGGGGGGGGGGGCCTGCGGGCTTAGCCTCCCCCCCAGGACCCCCCCTATTTACGCCAATGCATGTATGTATAAACTTACAAACCTTTCTTGAAATAGGTTTGTGATGGAAATAATGCAATAGGCTCCCATGATTTAATCATTTGATTTGACTTTTTTCTCACCCTCACACTTTTATAGGCTGATATGAAATTCCCGGCATCTCATTTCAGGTTCATCTAAGTTTTATTCATTATACAAAGCTGAAGCTACTCAAGCTAGTAAATTTTTAAAAACATGCAGAAATCTAGAATAATTTTTAGTGCGCTAGTGGCGGGAAATACACGACAGCTAAGTCGTAATAAATAGCTGACAATTAACTGTCATAACTGCCATAAGATAACTATTGAGTTTCATTTGGCGCGAAAATTTTAGGCCAAAATATGGTGGACTTTCGATTGGTCCCTTGCTTCAGCATGCAAATCATATGGAGGTGTAGGGCTCGGGGTGGAAATAGTGTTTATATTTTTTGAATTTTTGTGAAAATTTTATGAAACCGCGAGAGAATCAATGGACATTCGACAAAATTCTTAAAAAATAAAATAAAAACAAATTTCCCTAAAATCCCACAGAAAAACCTCAAAAATTGTTGACCCCGGAAATTTTTCGGAATAAAATTATTTCCCACGGAATTCCGAGGTAAACCACGGAATGTGGCAGCCCTGTCTTGTTTACTTTCTGAAATCTGATTATCTGAATCGAAATTATCGACTGATAAATCGAGTATTGACTCGAAAATATTTAAAAATTATTACGAGGGAAAAGTTTGATTTTTGCAACAACAAAATTATTATTATTTGGACTTATTTACGTGCAATGCACACAATATTATATTAAACAGCAATAACTAGCTCATAAGAGAACAATATTTTTTTTTATTAATGTCTTCAAAGTACCGTAAGCTAAGTATGCAAAGTAAATGTTGTACCTGCAGTAAAAATATAGCCTACAAATCGCCCAGTCCAGACATGAAAATTCCATAGCTACGTGATTACTTCCATGACCATGGTTCAACATCGGCGTACATATGCCTACCTCCCTACTGCAACTTAATAGAAATGTGCCCAGCCCAGTATATGGTACTAATTTTTATTATTTTAACCAAAACGGAACAGCCATTTAACTGTAACCACCGAATCAATACTATTCATAGGTACTTAATAGATTATTATATGGTACACATAACACTGACATTAAATTAACTTTGGTTGAAGAGGTAACCTCCTCGTTATAACCGAAATTAGAGAATATGGAAGGGCTTGTGATCCAGCGGTTAAGACGACGCCCCGGTTAGGCGCAGATCGTTGGTTCCAATTCCGCCAAGCCCAGTTTTTTTCATATCCTCTAATTTCGGCTACTGATACTTCCTACAACTTTAAATGACCCCCCCCCCCCCGAAATGATATGGCTTGACACTAAATAGAATCGGATTTTGGGAGGAAAATAAAAACTACTTTGTAATATCAAATGAAATTTCTGAACCTGAAATTCTTACTGTATTGTAATATATTGGTCTGCCCTTACTAAACTATGCAATCGTCCCATTGATTAGTTCAGTGCATTGGGGTAGGAAAAGTCGAAATTTAATCCTAGTACCATTATGGGTTAATTTTTAGAGTGGGCCAAAAAGCCCAAAATTCGCCCATATGGAATAAAGACAATTTTCTTTCTTTCTTTACCATGGAACTACTCATATTATCTGTTTCGGTAACTATTAGAGGTGTGCCGTTCCTGTTTCTTTCTGAAGCTTGCGTTACCAGTTCCAGTGATTCAAGAATAACGGTTCCTAATACGCGTTCTTTTAGGAGCCAGTTCCTGGCTTAGGCTTAATCCCAATTCTGGTGAATAGTAATCGTACTCGGTTCATAATCAGTTAAACCAGTTTGCCAATGGTTAGCTTATGTAAAAATAAGTAAAAAATATTATCATTAACACTAATTTTCCATGGAGTAAGAACTTGTTAAATAACTGACCGGCAATCCGGATACCCCCATTTCGCATTGCGTTCCTCAAGAACCTAATATTTTTGTATCCGGGAGCCGTTGCGACTAGGTCCTAGCTCAAGAACCGTTCTTAGGAACGGCTCCAGTAAGAATGACCCACCTCTAGTACGGGTTCACTTGCACCGGTTCATTAACATTGTCCGAGTCAAATCAAATCGTCTAGCCTACGCCTACCATACTGTACTTGCGCAGGTTTATTAAAATTCATAATTCACAAAATTATTTTTCAATCAAATTCTATTATATAAGTGTCCAACAAATCATAAAAATAACGACAAAGGCAGTGCCATAGTATCTGAAGAGAGGTAAAAACAAAATACTAACAATGAGGTATGAATACTAAGAGAATACCATTACGGTTGCTACTTACAATAAACTGCTTACCATAAAACAGTTCAAGAAATAAATAATTATCACTTTTAAACGGTTGAATAATAACTCACTACTACCATATAATTATTTGTATTACTTAAAACTCCGTAAGTTACGAAAGTTAGATTAGGATTTTAAAAATACAGCGAAAGGCTATACAGAGAAGGCATTCAACTTTATATTACATAAGTTAATTACTTACCTAAATAAATTTTGTTAAATTCAAAGTTCTGAATGTTTGCATTGATATTAAAGACGTAGGTAGTTATTTTTTATTAATTGATTAACTTTTAACCATTTCCGTTTCCTATTTTCATTGACCCATTACCATAGGGTAAAGCCAATAGGAAGCATAAATAGCTTATTTCAGTAGAAAATGAAATTTAAGTACTATTTAATTTAAAGTTTAAGTAATAGGTAAATTAACTTAGGCTAAGCCATCACGAAAAAAAAATGAATTTTCTTTAAGATTTTAGTAGTATTATTATAGGGAAACTCACACTAAAATAGACCTAGTCAACTAGTAGTTAGACAGCATGCACTTGTAAAGACATAAAGGGTAGAAAATCTAATAAATTAGGCTGATAGCGACTATTGTAGTTCGTAAGTAGGCCTTCGTCACAAATAGGGCATTGATCATAGGTAAGTATTTGTTAAAACACAGAATATTCAATTTCATAGGAAGAAAATATAGTAGGATATATACCGATTTGCCATCAAATTAATTAAATTCAAAATAATTACAGTATGTACCCTATAGGTACCACAAATAAGTAAAAAAGGGTATGAGGACACTGGGAGACTGCAATGGATCTGACACGTAGAGGGAATGGATAAACAGATCAGTAACTTTAACTTAGAGAAAAATTGTTATTTTTGAAGTATAAATTCTTTTTTTTTTGTGTGACGAGAAACATAGTATAAGCAGGTTAGGAGGTATGAAGTCAAAAAGTTGAGTTAGAACAGAAAACGAAAACATTTATCCTACCAATTAGGAGGACTTAATATAAGGAGGTTATTAGTCGCATTAGAGGAAACGGAGCAGTGTTGCAGCTAGATGTCTCGACTTTCGGCAGCGCCACTTAGCTTGCTCTCCAGTATTTTAGTTGGATTCTATAACAATATCATGTGATGATTGATTTAAAGAACGCTAATAGTTTTTTGTTTTGTGGGCAAACTATTGGATCCATGCATAAAATTCCAATGGTCCAAATACCCTTCATGATTCAACCAACTAAAATAGTCGCTTATTAGCAATACCACTATTTTGGCTATAACCTATTATTAACAATAATATTATTATGAATTATATGT
Organism: Psococerastis gibbosa; assembly: GCA_963971405.1. Taxonomy (NCBI): domain Eukaryota; kingdom Metazoa; phylum Arthropoda; class Insecta; order Psocodea; family Psocidae; genus Psococerastis; species Psococerastis gibbosa. The sequence goes on along the minus strand of OZ020491.1, from coordinate 21,046,141 downwards.
AGCATACAATATTAGTCTACTCACAAGGAGTGTTTCTGTACATTAGAATACACCGCTGCACACTTCTCAAATGATTCACATAAGTAAAACAACAAAAGAGTTTATCTTAAGAATATAAACAACTAATCTACAACTATTCCAATCTAATTTTATATCACGCTAAAATTTGAATAAGAAATAGCGGGTTTCAAAATAGGCAAGCGACATAAGCCGCTGAATATAATTTGTTGCAATAACAAAGTATTGTATTGCTGTAGGTATACCAATTTTTGTTATAGTGAGAAGCGGAATTTATTTTTTAATCTTTGTATTATTTAAAGAATCAAATCCTTCTCCTCTCTCCTCAATTGGTATTTTTACCAGTAACGTTAGCCAGATAGGTAGCATTTGATTACGTACCGCGTGCAAGAAGTAATCACATGTACCTGGATATATAGAGTAGTGGTACGGACTCCGACTTTCACCCGAAAGGTTGTTGGATCGAGTCCCACACTTGCTACATTTTCTAGCCATGCTTCGGAGGGTATGTAAAGCAGGCGGTCCCGGGCCTTCTTGGTTGAGTGTAAGAGAGGGCTTTATAGCCCTAACTCCGCTAAGTTGGCTTAGTAATAGAACAAATACTCAATATTTTTTTGCGGTAAAATAGGGAAAGTATAAATCGAAAACAAAGCTTGCATTGGATTTCATGTATATTTCTATACTTAGATTCTACTTTTCCTAAATTTACCACAGGCATGTGAGTATCAACGAGAGAATACAGTAGGCCTAGGCTGTTCGTTTTCTACAATACAGTATCAACACCTCACTAGGAAATTATTAAAAGTACAAGGATCATTTTTGGTTTTGTTTTTGAAAAGAAGGTTAATCGCATACAAAGAATTCAATGAATGTATCCGATTGACCTCTTCAATCGCCTAAATGAGTAAATTAATACTTGTGCTCGGTTACGACTCGCTTCCGATCGAATGAGACTACCACGAGTACAAGTACGCAACCACCTTGCCATTGAAGTCGATTTATATGAACGCATGGCTTCTTACAGTAATAATTTAATAAATCAAGACAGACTGATGCATTCCATTTCCATGTCAACAAACTAGATTTAAATTGTTGGCCTATTGACATTAAAACCCTACAGTGCTCTGTAGCCAATAATTACAGCAATATGTATAATAATAAAATACAAAAACCTTTTAGCCTAGCTTAAAGCCCGCTGTCTCAGATCCAACAGTACCGTATAGTTCTACCGAAGGAACACATACTGTATAATATTGTATGCATATGCAAGAAGATAAACTTTGGCCTCAAAATGTAGTTTGGCATCTAAATTTACATGTTAAACCCACAAAAATTTATGCTTAGCCAGTGCGATGAATTAAGATAAGTTATCATGGATCGTTGGTTAGAGGAAGTAGGCCTAGTTCTATAACAAATCAATAAAAGAAAAGTTGGCTACCCTTTCAGGGGCAGTTCGTTTGTCATAAAACTGTCGCGCATCCATTAATAGTACTTATACTCAACTTCTGAGATTACTTCGGTAGAAGTCAATTTACAGTTAATTTAATGTATTATAGCATAGAAATTTCAGTGAACAGGATTTAAGAAGCTAATTCGGCCCATACTACCAGTCTGGAGAAAGGCAGCGAAAGTACATACTACAGTTCTACGTAGGAGAGATGGCACATTCGCTTCCCACTAGAAATATATTTTTGAATTGCCTCCAGCCTTTAAAAGACGTGGCAGGTTGCCTCAGACATTTTTGGTCGGGACGAATGTCCGATCTCTCCTATATAGAATTCTAGTGCATCCTGTAAAACATGCATTTCGTCATCGCACTTACTAGCGTTAATTCAGGCAATGGTCAATGTTGCAAGGTCAAAAATCCTATAAAGCAATTAAACCTAGCTCACAAAACCCATACCATCCATCCCCCGTGGATTATATTGCACTATTATATGGATGCAATATGTTGCAGGCTCCCCTCGCAGTTGGGCCATCTCCCCTGCGTGCCACGTGCCTCAGTCAGCCATCTGAAACTAGCTTTCTTGACCTTAGCCACAATGGCAGGATCGTCGTGATTTTTTTTGTTTTAAAAAAGGTTAATCGCATACCAAAAATTTAATGAATGCATTATGATGTCGCCAGTCGCCTCAATTAGCAAATTAATACTTGTGCTGAGTTACGACACGTCTCCGATCGCATGGCGCGCAGAGTCTCGCACCACTTTGCCACAGAAGCCGATAATCTGTTCCTGAACAGTTCACAAAACCCATCATATATCCTAAAATACAAAAAATCCTATAAACCTTTCCGGCAACTATTTGATAGAATTTTTGACCATATGCTTCATTGAAGTCATCAAAGAAAAATAGTAGCAGTCTTCTATTCTATAAATTTAATGCCGGTATTTTTATTGTTATTTCCTGATGAAGGGAGCGTTCGAAATAAACCTATCAGCCAGTCCGCTAGGCATGGTCAATCAAGATAAGCAAGGCTGTTAGAGCAGAATTCAAAAACTCTCTTGCACATTCAGCAAATGCCCCTACACCCACCTTAATTGGCCATTAGCCCATACTTAAAGGACTGAGCAATATAATTACTTGGAACTGACCTTGATAAGAAATATAGGATATTTAATGGAAATAATAAAAGATAATAAAGAATATTTACAGTAAACTAATTTTGACACCTAAAAGTTACTAAATATGAAATGGTAAACAAGTTAATAAATATTCATGCAGGTAGTAGTTAATGTATGTACAATTTAGCGCATCTAAAAATTAATTAACTTTAACAATATTATGATTTATTTACAAAGTCAATAAAAATTTTGTCGTTTTAAAAATAGAGGAATTTATTTGAAGCCAATCCTTCAATATATGCACAAACAACTTGCTATAGATGTGACTGCTCAGAAGCTCCAGCTCTCCATTTTCAGATAAACTCAGTTTTAAGGGAGGGATTTCAGAATATTCTGTAAGCAAGAAATTGCCTTGGATTCTTGAAGAAATTTGTAAATTTTTCGTTCCACAGCTGAAACATTTTATGAAAGTGATCACATGAAAAATCATAAAAAATTCAAGCTTTCGAAGGCAATTTACCTATACTTTCTCATCTGAAATACTGTTACTTCTGTAAATTAACCAAATAAAGAGCATTAAAACGATTTTGTAGAATAGTTGTAAACCAGTCGGGAAATAGACTGCTTTTTGAGAAAGCTTGAATTTTTTATGAATTGTTCATCCTTAAAACTTATAGCCCGAATACCATTCCTTCCCGTAGCGAAGCTACACAACAACCGCCTCATAAAATTGCCAACTCCAATCAGAACAGCAATAGGTTGCGTATTCTGGCAGGTTTTTGGTAGTTTCTATCAAGTACGCGGTCATTGAGGCCATCGTATGTAGTAGCAGAAAGGATGCACAGTTTTCAGATAGCTGAGTTTGACAAGATTGTTCCAGTCAGAAATTGCAACAAGAAGCGCTGTGTTTCCACAGACTATGCAAATAGCTTCCCAAAGTCTTTACCCAAAGTTAAAAAAAGGCATTTACTTACTTCAACCAGACTAGCTTTGGAAGTATTGATTTTGGCTAATTATTTAAAGGCAAACCGCCGATATTTCATTTCTGTGCAAACTTCAATTTCTCATAAAATATCGAACGTAGAACAATGAAAAAATGCTGAGTCGCAAGAAGAATTTTTCTCCTAATTTTGATACATAGTATGTTGCAATCATCAATACCGATCGGCTATAGTTAGTGAACTTGATACGCAAAAAATAACGCTCACTCAGGAGTTCAAGTTCAACTGTGGCGAATTGGGGTTAGTTAAGGCCACATACTATGTATCAAATAGAGGAGAAAAAATTCTTCTTGCGACTCAGCAATTTTTCATTGTTCTGCGTTATATATTTCATGAGAAATTGAAGTTTGAACAGAAAATGGAATATGGGCGACTCCGGTTGGCCCTTAAGAAGTTGTGAAAGAATAATAGCAAAGTGTTTGTGCAACGCAAAGAACAATCCACGATATCGACATTTCTTTTCCTACAATGCTATAGTCAATTTAATACGATTAAGTAGATACAATACTAGCATGATACTGACAATGAATAAAATACTACAAGAAATACTGTCATAACAAGTTACTGAAAATGGTGTTGCAAGAATGCCAACAGGCAACTTTAAACTCGAGCTGAGACAACTCAGAATATGGAGGCTGAGCTGCAAACTACGGTTGAAGTGAAGCCGGGTTTTCATAGATGGCAAAAAATAGCCACTTAACTGGTAGTAGGATAATAATTTAAAGTATTTAAAAGTTCACGCGGGCACTGACAAACAGGATGAAAACAGTTCTGAGACCTTGAACAAATTGTAAATACTCGAGCATAAAATTGTTAAAAAATAAAAATAACAGTTAATAGAATTATAGCGGATATTTAAAAATTAAGAAGCATTTATTTTAAATCTAGAATAGTTGTACAAGTAACAATTTCCCTGTAGAGAATCTAGAAAAAATCAAAAAGTATTAAATAATTGTCGAGAATAAAACATGCAAATAAAATTATTAAGTACACACAGAAAGGCATTGGGAATAGTGTTCAATAACTCAGTAATTTTTTAAACTCTTAACTAGCTTAGCAACAATAAAAAATGCAACATAGCAACATAAAAATGGTCAGCAACTTGGTTCCTCTGCCAATGAAAGGTTGGGGGGACCTACAGATCTAGGCCTATATAGGAATGATGGGACATTAGCTTCCTGCCAAAAGCATTAGTTTTAATTTCTGGGGTCAGCAACTACGTCTCCTATGACCAGTCATTGAAAAGACGTAGCAGGAAGTCCCAGGATTAAAAAAAAAATACTTTTTGGCGGGCTTGTATGTCCCATCTCTCGTGTATAGGTCCTCAGTCAGACTCATAGTCTACTTCCCCGGACTATACAACACAGAAAAGTGTTGTATTCTAAGTGCACAGCTAACTGCACCCTTTTATCACATACAGTATATCGTCATAGTCAAAATTGCAAAAACTTGATACATTCAAAAGTTAATGAGGCATAATGCATACAAAAAGGATTGAGCTACTTGCTGACAACTAGTTAAGGATCGAAGCTTATCATACATTACAGCAACTGAAATTAACAGATTGGCCTACCGAGTAAGCAACCCTGTACCATTTAAGTATTAAACACTACTAATAATAAGACAATATAATTGTGTTGGCAAGAAAGATTCGTCCATTCAAAGAACAAAAACGAAATGCGAATAGGAATATAACAAGGAAAAAGGAAATAAATCAGTTTTTGCTCTATTGTATAGATAGCTTTCACATTACAAGATTTATTTCCACTCTAAGTTCCTAAATCACAATTGGCATTACTTCTTATGCCCATAAAATATCATTATAGCCAGCAGTGAAACAAAATGCAATACAACGCATGGTAACAGTAAAATCACAAAGAAAATAAAACTTTTCAACATGTCAGCTAGAGTTATCTAAAAAATGATAGAATTTAAAATACTTTCGCAATAATACAAACCGGGGATGGTTACATGAATATTGAAGAAGGTATTTTCTATTTTAGTTTTATGATCATAATGTTGTTAACAAATATTACCACTCAAACGCCATAAATTTGAGTAGCAAAGTTTGGATTGAGAAAAGATAATTACTAAACTTAAACAAATAGTGATTATTATTATGATTTAGAGAGTTGAGCTGACATAGGTTTTGGGACCCTTTGCACAGCATTATCATTGGGATCACATCAATGCGAGCATCCCAATCATTTATATAGTACTCTGGCCATTGCCAATTAATGAACTGTTGAAAAGCAGCAGTTTAACATTGTTAGCAAAGACAGTTATGTCATTCGATGAAAAGTCAATGAGATCGAACTGGTCGATGTAGGCAGCTGGACCAACCACGTGTTCTGCGGTTTCCTCGGACTCATTGCAGCGCCGGCAGTCGGTAGGACCTCCATGACCCAGTTTGACTCTGAACAGACCATGACCAGTAACCAGGGCTGTGGTTGTTCGAGCCATCCCTCCACTGATATTCAGTCTTAGGCGCATATTCCACCGACCGGCTAGGGCTAAATACAAATACGGTGACGTGGTAACAGACATTCAGGACTTAGGCGGGGTTTCCATCGACCTCGCATTGCAGAATGCAAATGACATTGACGGAAATGTTTGTTTTTCTTTTTATAGAAATCTATTAAAATTTTTGTAATTAACATATCCCATGACGCCATTTTTTAATTTTGTTTGTTTTTGATTTTACTCTATGATCATTGATCAATTTTAACTATGGCATAGAGTGGAAACCCCGCCTAAGTCTTGAATGTCTGTTACCACGTCACCGTATTTGTATTTAGCCCTAGCCGGTCGGTGGAATAAGCGCCTTAGTATCAAATAGTGATTAAGGAACGTTAAACATTATTTATCGGGAGAGTGAGACTAGAACCAGATGAATTGTTGAAAGAACAGAAGTGGATGGACAGGAAGGAGTGGAGGAGGCACCATGATTGCACCCGGGAAACTGGAGCTGATAATAGATGATGATGAAGCTTCATAATTATGTCCTTGTCTAAGCTGCAAACTTCTAGGAGGATGAACGTAAGGAAAATTTCATGTATGTAAAACTTCTACAAGTTTTATCTCCACCTATTTTAAGGTAAACAATTGGCAATGACAATGTGTAATATTTTTTTCAAACAGAATTATGATCATTACTTCTCATGGGATTGTGTGAAAACGAGCAAATACTGTAATTAGCCCCTTATTCTTTGCAACGTTTCACCAATGCAATGGTGATATTGTAAAATACAGTGTAACTCAATAGGCTTGTGACAATATATGAAATGGGTAACTTTGTAATATTTTGAACACATTATAATAAAGATAACTTAATACAAATATTACGGAATGTCAGGGGTATACCAACTATGGTGTGACGATTGTGGTTATTCTTATGTCGGACACACAGGAAGACATTTTAAGAGATTACATGAGCATTTTAAAGGAATAGGAAAAACAGACACTCACTTGACAATGACGTCAAAACCGGTAGTGACATAATTAATATGTTTTTTTTTTCGTAATATTTGTATTATGTTAACTGCATCGTAATGGCTTGTGGCAACTTCATAGACATATAAAACTAACAAAGAGTAAATAGATCACGAAACTGATTCCTTCTTAGCCACGAATTTAGAAACCACTGTCTGTCCCAAAGTTTGAAGCGTATGTGCTGTGGAATGGGCTGCGTCAGCGAACATTAATTTCATAATAATGCATAGTAGTATAAATAAAAAATAGAAATTTACTATCCATATTGGCATGAAATGCACGCCAATGACAGCGGTACGCCTCTGGATGGCCCTACTTCGAGCCTGGTGAGTTGAACCTGCTGACTACCACTATCAATGGGTGCCTAAGTTGGTGCCCATTGGTTAGAGGGAGACCCAAAGCGGAAGACGAAGTGACGAGCTCTTTGGATTTCAGGATGGATGGCTGCCCATTCGCCTTTGTACAGGAGAGTAATTACAGCTGTATTTAGCTGTATTACAAATATATTTTGTATTGCATCAATAATATTTGTACTTTGTAAAACGGACGTTAGGATTAACACCACAGGATCTTTTGTTGGGTCTAAAAATAAATAATATAATATAAAATTAATAATAAACTGCAATTATAATAATAAATAATGAATGTGTTATTGTGATATTTCAGTACTAACTTATGGCAATCACCCCATTTACTTCTGGTATCCCAATTTCGAGCACATAACTAATCCTTTGGTATTTTAAAAAGAAATCACGCCTATTTGGTTGGTACGAACCATATGATTAACTAAAAAAAAAAAAATACATGGCTTAGAAGGAAATCATTTTGCACACATAAATGATCTCTTTTATAAAACTATGACTTAGGCGGGGTTTCCATATGCGTCAATCGTCAATGAGAAATATGGTTTTGACGTGGTAGCAGAATTTTTAGTATGTCCTTAATGTTTGCTAAACCTTCAATTTCATATTTCTCATTGACGATTGACGTATGTGGAAACCCCGCCTTAACCCACCACTTTCCCATTTGGCGACCTAAAACCATCGCTTGATGATTAACACTTTTCCATTCTCTGATCAATTAAAATTAATCAAAACCAACCGTAACATCTGTTAGTACAACGCGGAGAAAGCTCATTCAGTCAACACAGCAGAGAGAAGGTCAATTTGAGACGGAATCGACCAGAAGGGGAAATCACATTTTGCCGCCATATTTTTAAACGTGTTGGACAAATTCGGGATTGAGGAAGGAGAAGCCCATAAATTCAGTTTGGTCCAGATTCATCATAAAGAGCTTATCCGTTGGCGTTAGATCCGTTTTCTCCGATGTAAATTGCTTATCGAAGTTGCTGACATCTTTCCGGTGTTTCTGGAAGAGGAAAATTGTCAGTTGTTACTAATATGGTGAATTCTAACCAAAACTTTTTTTTTTTTTACTTCGGTGCATAGCGTATCATACCGCTAAAATACGGAAGAAAAAGGACACAACTCTAAATCTATCAATTTACAGAAATTTAATTTTTTATATATAATGAATTAGGCAACCTGACGGTTCCCGTCAAATGGAAAACGACACAACTACCATCACGAGGAAAATATACATCCTACAATAACGCAAAATAGATTTAAAAAAAAAAGTATTTTAGCGTTATTAAGTCGAAGTTGACAATTCTTTAGTTGTGCCTTTTTCTTCCGAAGTAGCGAATGTACTTACGCCTTGTGCCTCCTACAGAGCATTGCTTCCGCACATCATTAATATTACTCCTCAGAGGGAATTTTTCCTTGTTGGTTACACTTTCTTCAGTATCCGTATGCTCACCATAAGTCCTTATTAATCTTTGCTTCTCAATGGTTACGGTGTTTCAACCACAAATCTCAACACATACAGACTAGCAAGTGTGACAGATTTTCAGCAATCTCTATCATGTACACGATCATTGAGGATCATTGAGATCAGTGTCAGTGGACTTTGCAGTTTTGAGTAAAAAAAAAAGACATGTTCTTTATGTCAAGTCAACAGTTTTTCAATGAAATGAAACATACTCGGCAATGTTTTTCCGTGTACTGTTTCTGATGCGAAGAGAGAGGATGCCTGCATTACGATTCAACGGTGGAAAATGCAGATGCGGTCATCGCCTATTGACGATATAATCATTACTTAGGCGGGGATTCCACCGACCTGCTAGTGCTAAATACAAATACGGTGACGTGGTAACAGGCATTCAAGACTTAGGGGGGGTTTCCACCGACCTCGCATTGCAGAATGCAAATGACATATACGGAAATTTGAATTTTTCTTTTTATAGAAATCTATTATAATATTTGTACATAACATATCCCATGAAGCCATTTTTTAATTTTAGTTTGTGATTTTACTCTATGATCATTGATCAATTTTAACTATAACATAGAGTAAAACAAACATTTCCTCAATGTCATTTGCATTCTGCAATGCGAGGTCGGTGGAAACCCCGCCTAAGTCTTGAATGTATGTTACCACGTCACCGTATTTGTATTTAGCACTAGCAGGTCGGTGGAATCGCCGCCTTATTTATGATATAGGCCTATAGAAGCCAACTAAACTAAAAATAGCTTAAATGTCTGCAACTGAAAGCATTTTTTTTTAAAAAGAAAAATGGAAAAACATTTCCTATAACGGCTGCATTGAAAAAAACAGTACAAACAGCTTTGTAGAGTCGGCACACAGGAAAGTCCAATGCAAACTTGGAGTCGGCTTACCAAAAATGCAAAAATTAATGTCCTGTGACGATTAAAAGACTAGTGATTAAGAAACTCTAAAAAAAATGTACATTATCAAGTTACTGTTGCCTACTCAGAGGCAGAGGGCGGGGCCGTAGCCTCACTGGATTTTGGAAAATAAAAATTATTAGAAATAAAATAACAATCAAAGAAGCAGACATCTCATACATAACACAGAATACATTTAGACGCCCTGCATAAATAGATTGACGTGACAGAAACATAGAAACACTGGGAAGTTTGTTTCTGACACACTTTTTTGTGGAAAATTTTCTTGTTGGCGCCCTTGACTGTACTTACAATCTTAGGTTTGAAGGGTGGTTGAACTTCTCTATTTTCAATTTTTTCCCAGTCGATTCGGCGGAAGAAAGCGTGGCCTCGGACGTCCTCTTCCCCACGGGCACCACAACCAAGACGTTTCGATGGATTCTTCGTAAGAAACTGGAAACAAGAGTCCATGTTGGCTTATAGAAGAATTTCCAGAGATAGATTAGGCTCTTTTCTTCTGAAAAACTGGACTAACCAAACAAGGTACCTATTGCAGTAAGGAATACAAGCATATCAACCCCGGTGGCTGACCCATAAAAATAAGTGTTGGGCAAAGACCAAGGAAGTTACATATTTTCTCGAATTACTTAAAAGTACCTATTGAAAAGTGAGATTTGACTTGTTTTCTCATTGATAGTCAACTAAAATTTTTGGAACTCTGCTAATTTTAACAGCATATTGGATAAACCGCGTAAAAATTCTAGGAAAAAAAAAACTGTTGTGTCGTAAAGACATGCGATAGAAGTGAAACTTTTGTATCTCAATTATTCACCAATTACTTCTGAATAACAACTGCACAAGAGACAGAAAGATATGCGAGACTAGTGACACCTAGCAGACAAGCGCAACACTAAGCTGCCTCCAGACAAACAAAATAATGGCGCTGCTCAAAGAAGTTTTACTTAACAAATTAGAATTTTTAAAATTATTGTTAACATTGTAAGCCTCGGTACATACCCCTTTGCACGACTCTTTTGCCTCCTTGCTTAGATTCTTCGGGTAACTAACGTTATGTTCCGTTATGGCGGCAAAGAGTTCTTCCTCGTCTTCCCCATCGAATGGTGGCTGACCAACGAGCATCTCGTAAAGAAGAACTCCATAGGCCCACCAATCAACAGATTTCCCATAGGGTTGGTACAAGATTATCTGCAAAAACAGGCAATAACAATATTTTTTATCTTCCATTTCATTTTTCTTGGGTGTAAACCACATATTGCATACTGAACTTACAGAACTGTGACCAGTAAGGTGCCCATTCCACCGACCGGCTAGGGCTATTTACAAAAACGATGACGTGGTAGCAGACATTCCAGACTTAGGCGGGGTTTCCATCGATCTCGCATTGCAGAATGCAAGTGACATTGACGACGGAAATGTTTGTTTTTCTTTTTATAGAAATCTATTAAAATGTTTCTAATTAATATATCCCATGAAGCCATTTTTTTAATTTTAGTTTGTTTGTTTGTGATCTTACTCTATGATCATTGATCAATTTTAACTATGGCATAGAGGAAACGAACATTTCATTTGCATTCTGCAATGCGAGATCGGTGGAATCGCCACTTAAGTCTTGAATGTCTGCTACCACGTCATCGTTTTTGTAAATAGCCCTAGCAGGTCGGTGGAATGGGCGCCTAAAGAGAATAATTCTTATACACTGTAGAAGTAACAAAAAAATCGGGAAACGTGCTAAAAAATTAGGGTATTTGTCTACAACCTTTTAGCTTTTTATAATAGCGCCCATATGCTAAATGTTTTACCCTTCTATCAATTCTATTTGAAAATCATTGATTTTTAATCTAAGTTGAGTTGGATTCATTGCAGGCCATAGATAATGGATGGCCTGATTTAAGAATAATAATATTCTTCTTGTGTGAAAGATATTTTGACTCGATTAAAAAAAATATATATATGTGTGTGGTGGACCTGTGCGAAGAGGTACCACATAGAATTAGGACTATAGACAGGGAACTCTGGTGTGTTCAAAGAAGATTTGAGTGTATTCGACCACTCTCCGATTTGTAATGTTTTTTGTAATGTTCTGTAATTATAAGGGCCACGACGCAAGACCCCTTCACAGGGTGCACTTAGTGTGGCCCTTCTGGTATGCAGGGCCGGCCGCCATACTAAGTTGAATCCAGCGGACCAGAGCAGGTTCAAAGCTGCAGATAACTTGGACGTGTGCACAGTGCCGGTAGGGAAACATGGTAGGACTTGTCCTGGTCACCTCCGAACTAATCTTGTGACTTCACTGTGTTTCTCAAGTGGTTCGGAATCCACTATAATCAGGAGGTCCACTGTCCTATGGGCTGGCATAGGACAGTCAAGTCGGGGTCGCTCTATGGGCCCAAATATGAGGCCTAAGTCGTTATTAACCCGACGAATACTACTACTACTACTGGTATGCAGAGACTGTAATATGTTTTTTAATTTAATAAATACTCAATACTTAATACTCTCCATGCTGGAGGAAAATGCAATAATACAAAACCAAAGAGTTGTTTAAAAAAATATTTATCGCTTCAGACAATAAATGTACGCGGACGATAGACTAATTGAGGAGAAAACATTCAAAACGGCACTAATCCATTTTCGTGAAATGTTCAGGAAACACGAAAAACATATTTCGGCTTGATTATAACTGATTTTTGTAAAAAAAATAGCTTGATTATATTTTAATAACCACAAGTAGGGCTAGCATTATATATGATGGATTTTCGCTGGCAGGTAATGAAGATAGCGCCACTTATATTTTGGATTTGTGACTTTTTGATAGAAATCAAGGGATTTGTGCACTTTTGAAAAAAAAAAAATGACATGAAATTAAGAAAAAAATATAACCCAGCATATTTAAAAAAGAAAACCTCTCATAAATGACAATGGGTGTCTTCCTCGTCGAGAAAATCACATTCTACTTCATCTTCATCAGCTATTACAGCAACTGCCGGTTGCCCCATCTTCAGTTCGACTTCGATGGCCAGGTACTTACTTTACTTTCTGTGTCCGGACCGTCAGATCATTTTCCAAAACTTTGCGGCCTTGATGGCGTTGTCGTTGCATACAAAAAGGTCAGCTACACTGCAAACAGTGCCCATGTCTCTGCATACGAGAAGGTGATCAGCAGTTTGGACCTCCCCGCAGTCACATAATTCGTCCTCAATATAACCCCATTTCTTCTGCGTGTATCTGCATCTCGAGACTCCAGTTCTAAGCCTATTTAGTGTTCTCCACTCTCCGTAGGGCAGGTGGCTTCCCTTTGCTATTTCTTCATTGGCTTTGAAATTGGAGATAATCGGGAGTTCCTCCTACCATAGACTGGTTCTCCGTATTTCGGCATTAGTTTCTAGTGGTTTTCGTCTTTTGAGGAAGCTGTTACGGGAGCGTAGACGTTCTGGCGGTCTTTCCTGCTGATACATTGGGTGCCTGGAGTCGTTTTCCTGTTTGGTCTTCTCCTTTTCTGCGGCTACTGTCCGTCTGATGTGAGGGGGCGCTATACCTACTATAGGGTAAACTTTGTAGGTTGGCGTTGGTTTCAAACAGCCAGAGATAATCCTTACTGTCTCATTCAGGGCAACGTCCACATGTCTAGTGTGCGCGGAGGCTTCCCACGCTGGTGCACAGTATTCTGCTGCCGTAAAACATAGTGCCAGTGCTGAGGTTCTCAGAAGTTCAGGTTGTGCTCCCCAAGACGATCCAGTCAGCTTCCGTAAAATGTTGTTTCTGGCGCTGATTTTGCCTTTAAGCTCCCTACAGTGTGTTCTGAAGGTTAAAGTTCTGTCGAGTTTAACACCTAGGTACTTCGGATACTGTTCATGCTCGAGGGGTATGCCTTCCCAGGTGATGTTGAGTTTCCTGTCTGCTTCCCTATTTTTGAGGTGGAATACGCAAACTTGCGTTTTCTGGGGATTCGCTCGGAGAAAATTCTCTTCATAGTATACTGACAGGGCTTCCAAAGCTTCGGTTAACTTCGTTTCTACTTCTTCGAAAGTTTTGCCTTGAGCAGCGATGGCGGTGTCGTCGGCATAGATGAAACTTCTAGTATCACAGGTTTTCGGTTGGTCGTTGGTGTATATGTTATACAGTAACGGTGACAAGACGCTTCCCTGTGGCAGACCATTTCTCTGGGTTCTCCATCTGCTTTTTTTTCCTTCTAGGTTCACGTAGAATCTTCTATTTTGTAGGATCGATTGAATAGTCTTTGTGAAGGCAACATCTTTTGTCATAGAGTAGACCTTGGAGATTAGTTTACGGTGGTTCACTGTGTCATAGGCAGCCGAGAGGTCTACGAAAACAACTCCTGTCAGCAAGTTCTTCTCATATCCATTTTCAATATGCTGCGTCAGGTTTAAAACTTGGTTGTTACAAGATTTTCCTGGTCTGAAGCCTGCTTGTTCAGGTATTAACTTATTGTCTACGATAGCGCCTACTCTTGTTAGGATCAAACGCTCGAATGCCTTAAAGAGGTGACACAGCAGTGAGATCGGACGGAAATTCTTTGCTTCTGTTGGTTCTTTCCCTGGTTTCAGCAGTGCTGACACACTTGCTTTTCTCCATAAAGGTGGTATGTTGCAGGAATTGACACATTCGTTCATTATTGTTACAATCCATGTGAGGGCTTTGGTACCAAAGTGCTTAATCTGTTCCGTACGAATCCCATCAGGACCGGCCGCTTTATTTTCTTTCATTCCTCTTATGACTTCCACAAGTTCTTCTGTGCTGAAAGGGGTGGATAGCGCACTTTCCGTTACGTCTTGTTTGGGCATAGTAAACCTTTCTTTCTTCACCTTCGTTTTGGGTTTCCCGTTCAAAAGTAGCGTGTGTGCTATCTGGTTTGGAGTGACTTTGCTATAATCAGGCTTAGGTTGAGTGGGATCGTTACTCAGGTTTTTTATCAGCTTCCAGGCCCGCCTGCTGTTTTGTTTCATGTCCAAGTCATTGATTAGTTTTGACCACTTTTCCTTCCTTCCTTCGCTTACACAATGCATTAGTTCTTCACCCATTTCAATTGTTTCCTTGGCGAAAGGGTCATTGTCGAATTGTTCTTGGTAGGCTCTCAGGAGAGCACTTGTACCAGAATTCAGACCTGGGAGGTATTGTGTACGGCAGCCTCTTGGGATATGTTTCCTAGCAATCCTTTGTACAATTTCGACCAGTTTTGGATAGTTCCTGATAGAGGGCTCCAGGTTGCCCAAGCTATCCTCCAGCTCCTCCGTAAAAGATAACCAACGCGCTTTTTTGAAATTGAATCTTCTCTTGAAAGGAACTGTTTCCGTTTGTAGGATACTAGATACGATACAAGTGATGGGATTATGTTGTGTTCTGGGTAGGCTCGCTTCTATCATTTTGACTGTGTTTTTGGCGATCCGATCACTCACAAAAATATTATCAGGATTCCGCTGTAAAAAGATGGCCGCTGTTTAGGGTCATGAATAAGAGTGAGGTTTTGGTTTTCTGCCCAGTTTTCCAGTAGTTCCCCACTGGTATCCGTGTAGCTGTAACCCCAATTTATACTGTGGCAATTGAAATCACCTATCACCACTTTGGATTTCCGGTTCGTAAAGTTGTCAGGTGGATCGACTTTAAAGTCCACTCCTGGCGGTTTATAAACGGATGTTATTGTGCACGATGATAATTCCACTGTCAGGATTTCTACGTTATTGGTATCAGTGAGGTGCGTTGAGATGAATGAGATATCGGGCTTGCTGAAAATTGCACTGCCATATTGTGCGTGTGGTCGCTCGAGGATCAGGTTCATACCTTCAATGACAGGTCTCTTGTCTTTCGGTCCTCTGTGTGTTTCTTGTATAACGAGTATGTCACACTGGCGCTGTTTGCAGAGGTTTGACAGTAAAATTTCCTTATCACTACTAAGTCCATTGTTGATGGCATTTAAAATAGCAGGGCACAGCTTTAGATAATCGTGCATATACGTAAACTAAGAGCCGAGGAGAGCAGCTCGATCAGTCTAGTGGAAGCTGACAAATCGCAAATCAATATTTAGGTGGGACAATACTGCCATTTGTTGATTTTCTGCGGGAAAACCCCGTCTTCAAGGCCGCTTTACCACAATTATTTGGAGTTATGCCTTTTTGAAAAAAATTCGTTTGTAGTAATAGAGAAGAATAACATTGGATATCCGAAATTAGAGGATATGGAAAAAACTGGGCTTGGCGGGATTCGAACCCACGATCTACGCCTAACCGGGGCGTCGTCTTAACCGCTGGACCACAAGCCCGGTTAGGCGTAGATCGTGGGTTCGAATCCCACCAAGCCCAGTTTTTTCCGTATCCTCTAATTTCGGTTATAACGAGGAGGTTACCTTTTCAACCAAAGTTAATTTAATGTCAGTGTTATATATACCATATAATACTACAATATATATATAACATTGATATGTTCACTTTTGATCGGATCATATTGAAGAATTTGTTAAGCGATGGATTTGTTCCCTTTTGACAGGAATAGAAGATTTTAACCCTGCAGAAGACTGGGTTAAACATTTTTTGTTTTTGTTTTGATTAGCAATCCTGATTCAACTCATCTTCAAGATGGAAAATCGATGATAAAATCAATTTTTAATTTTCATGGATTTTGAAAGTTTGCTCCTCAATTTCTTTACTCTATAGGCAATGGAAACCCGTGATGAGTTTTGAGACTCGAAAAATTACTGGCTAGCTACCGACTATGGCAGTTGAGGCATTAAACTGAACTTCGATGGCATAATCGGGACATGTACAGTAGTGGTACGGACTCTGACTTTCACCCGAAAGGTTGTTGGTTCGAGTCCTGCACTTCCTACATTTTCTGGCCATGTAAGAGAGGGCTTTATAGCCCTAACTCCGCTAGGTTGGCTGAGCAATAGAACAAAAAAAGTCCAGTCCTTATTTATAGTGGTAGCTGGTAGTGGTACACGTGCGAGTCTCTACACATCATGCGATCAGTGACCTGTCGTAGCTCAACACAGGCATTACCTACAGAGGCGGCTGAAGAGGTTGTTCGGATGCATTCATTGAATTATTTGTATGCGAATAACCTTTTTATAAAAAAAAAGAATTAAAGAATTATAATACCTCTGGCGCAATGTAATCCGGAGTCCCGCAGAAGGTTTTGGTAGTTTTGTCGCCAGTAATGCCCTCCTTGCACATGCCAAAGTCAGCGATCTTGATGTGGCCATCCTGGTCCAGCAGCACATTGTCCAGCTTAAGATCGCGGTACACGATGCCGCGGGTGTGCAAGTAGAACAACCCGATGGCAATCTCCGCGGAATAAAACACAGCTACAGGTTCTTTGAATTTGCCACACTGTTGGATTTGGAACATTAAATCACCACCGTTTACGTACTCCATCACAAAGTACAACCGGTCCTGCAAAAAAACAAGATTACTAATTTTGGGGCTCATGTAATATTGAAAAGAGTATTACGTCCAAAAATTCATGTCGCCACTGTGGAGTGGAAGAGGAAACCGCAGAACACCTTCTCTGCTAGTGTAGTGTTTCCTGGAGGGAGAGACTCGAGTACCAGGGGCTGCCTTCAGCGGTCTCCTGCAAGTCATGGCCATCGGCTTGGAGAACTTGGCTGTGTTCGTGAATAAAACGAAACATGCAGACTTGTGAAGTGTGAAGTGACTTATGACTGTTCAAAGGGCTTAAACCTACATCAACCTATTCCAACAACAACAATAATAATAATAATGTCCGAAAATTGGAAATCAACGATATATTTGGACAATGCAGAACCAATAATCTGTGCCTTTCAGGTGAATCCTGTTTCAACCAATTGTCTGCCTTTTCCAGGTTTGACTTGATTTTCTGTATGAAATATTGACAAGATTCCTATTGTTAGACAGGCTAGTACAACGGGAATTACCCTTTATTCTTCACTGCATGGAACAAGACCAATTTCATGGCTTGAAATTTGCCAACGGCCTTATCATGAGAGCAGAGCATGTTTCAAGCTGTAGCAAACTTGGTAGTGAGCACAGCGTTGACAGGGGAACATGGTGGCACATGATAAGAAGCTGAGACTATACCAGCCAGTCTACGTGCGTGTCGAGTCCTAGTCGCCTCCGATTTAATCGTCTGACTATACCATGTTCCCCAAGTGGTTCGGAATCCACTACAATCAGTCAACTCCCCTTTCCCCCGAGGTGAAAGAGTCTGCCCATAGGGTGCCTCAAGTTAACAAAAAGACTCACTCCCCCCTCCCCCCCCCCCCCCCCCCCAGCCAGGCTGACAGGGTTGATTCAAGCAGAAATACTGAAAGGAGGCGTTGGAAACAACAAGAATATGACATGAAATTAACCTTGAAAAATATAAAAAGCTCACCATAGTTTGGAAGCAAGAATGAAGCTGTACTAAAAATGGAGGCTTGAGTGAAAGAGCTAACACTCGCTTTTCCACCATCGTGCACTCTACATCGTCATCCTGAATGATAATGTCTTTCTTTAAAATTTTTATTGCATAGAGCTCGTCAGTGCCCTTTCTTTCAGCAAGCATCACCTAAAAAAAAAAAAATTACAATTACAACGGTATGTGTTTAGACATTTTTTTACCAACTGACCAAATTTCAAATGTACAGCCAAAAGACAGAATAATTCGCATTTACAACTCGTTTAAAAAAAATCCTAATAAATAATATTATAAAAAAATAATTGCTAGGCTATCAGTCAATAGAGGACATAGTGAAGTATGCCTAGCAGTATAAACTTCAAATAGAGTACCATGTGAAAAAAAACTCTCAAAATGAAGTTTACTAAACTTGGTTCAGCTCAGTCAGTCAACGATTAGGCAGTTGTGCCCAAGATAATGCAAGAAGTTCTCGGCATAAGCCAAGCATAGTGAAAATTAAGTAAGATCGCCAGGGACCCAAGGACAAGTGGGCGATTCTGTTGCCAGCCCTGCCTGCTGACTTGTCTATTTGTTATTTAATCTTCCACTATTTATTTTGTTTCAGATGTTGCAACTCTACAATTCAGTCACATTTCCTGTGACCACTATCTACACATAGCTTATTGGTTCAGCCCTTTAGTTACTCACCTTACCAAAACTACCTTTTCCAAGTACCATAAGGAAATTGAAATCGGACGCCCTTATAACGTCCTTCTTGCCCATGTTATGCGGGACATCTTTATCGGTCACAACAGGAGGTTTCTTGGTAATGGAAGTCTGAAAAACAAGCAGTAGATAATTAATTTCAAGGCCACAAAAAAAAAAATTGTACACATTTGCCTTTGAGTTGAAACCACGGAATATATTACATAAGAAGTTTATACTGAAAACTTCTTCCGACCATTAAATGATTAAAAATAAATAAAGAATAAAAATAAACTTCCCCTAATAATACGATAGTTATAATAATCGTTGTTTAATTTAAAGCACGACTAAGTTTAAAATTTGTGAGCTGTTAAGCCTATGCAGTCTAATATGTTAAATTAAAAATAATAGGTATTGTGTCAGTCAGCAAACATTAATATCCGTCGCTAAGGAAAGCATTAAAAATATCTACATACTAAATTCGTGAACATTGGGCCTTAAATAGCCAATAAATACCATTCAGTTGGATTTGGAAACGCCTAATGCCGTTATGTACAGTGTGAACAAAATACACAATCCTGTATTTTTCATGCAAGGGCAAGTTTTCTATCGGGAAAGGATTTCTAATGCATATTAATTAAAGCGCCTTTAAATCACAAAGCACAAGCAGCAGCCTAAAAACGTTTTAGATAGCCGCAGCGTCGTTAGAAACAGTACCTAGGTATATTTAAAGAAGTCAAAAACCCCCACCTAACCGGGCAAATGTCCGTAAGGATCCCACGTCTTAATGTATAAAATAAATAAAAATATTAAACAAGGTGAAAAGAAACTATTATATTTAGCTCTTTCATCGCGTTTACCGCCATAAACCTGCCTTAAATTAGCTTATCAACAATTTTCACTAACTTCAGAAAAATTTGGCGTAAGAACATGTAGTATACGAATATGAGATTCAAATGTCCCGCCTAAATTTTTTACGTAGCATGTCTTCTTAACAATTTTCTATCATTGTAATAATGTCAGGCAATAAACATATTTCGTCTCCAACAAGAATCTGTTTCTAACCTAAACTTTCAGTCTTAGCTTGGGTTTTAAAACATTGAAAACATTATCTTACGTGATAAACTATTAGCGAGTCTCTGTTTTAATATACCTATTCCCAAACAACAGCGATCCATGCAATCTCTCATGCAAAGTTAACTACTAAACTATATTCTATTTTAAAAAAATATATGTAAATATTCATGCAAATTCGAATATGGCCCACCGTTTTTTGACTTTTAGCCATAATTGTTGAGCCCTGATACAAAAATACAATGTACAGATATTAGTTACCAATGATTTAGCAATTTTATTAGTACGTGGGCAGTTCATTAAATGTCAGAAATATACAGTTATGGAGGCTATTTCGGATTCTGCTTATAACTCTTCGCATTTCATAAACTTGCCCGGCATGGTGAGAAAAGAAAACACTCAAAAATTCTATGATATTGATTTGAATAATCAACAGTTTTAGTGCTCTGAATAGTGTAGACCGTGCATGCTGACGTTCACACGAATCGTATCGTATAAACAACTTCTTAAATGCGATGAGTTAAAACTAATTCATAAAGAAAATCAGCAGTTCCAGCTTAGTCTAATTACTCATTATAAATCAAATATGAAAAAAATAGCGAAGAATGCATCTTTCACGGCTGGAAAATTTAGTTTTTCCGAAAGGTTAGGAAATTTACGAAGTATGGATTCTTAGAAAGGAATTGCGCTGGAATAAACACAAAACGTTGTGAAAATGACTTGACATTTAGTTTTTAAGAAATGTTACATAAATAGCGAAGTAATGAATAGAGGCAGAACTGTATTATGCAGACTTGGAGAGTTCACATTTCTTCGAAGGAACTAAAAAAGTAACGAAATCGTAATGTTACTGGAAAAAAATTGTATTTTTAAAACAGCAATTTAATGAACTACCCACGCATATAGCATTCACAGGCAAATCAAAAGTTTAGTGTTTATAGTTCTGTCAATCCCATATCATGCTGTATAATTAATTATGTGATGCGGTGGCGAGTTGCTTATAGTATAACTACAACGGTACTTCGATACAGGTACCGTATGGTACGGCGGAGCCCAAAAGCTTTACTCACTTTAGCAAAAATAAAATGCAACAGCTCGGCTATATGCATGCCGACGATTCATGTACTCAATTAATTTCCAAGTGCGCTTAGTAACTATGCCCAGCAGTGGCGCATATGCATAATATTATCGGGGGGGGGGGGATAGAGAGTGGCGTATCCGTAAAAATGACAAGCTCTATGCAATATACCAAGAACCTACGATAGCAGCCGAAATCAAGAGAGCCCGCATCAGGTGGCTAGAGCACGTGGAATAAACGTCAGACAATAGACACAGCCTTACACAATGTACGTTGAGTAAGCGATTTAAACTTGCAAAACAGCATAATAAATCAGGACCTGGTTTTTAGATTAGACCCACATCGCTTAATTTAAAAGAAAGAGAGAAGAAAGAAAATTGTCTTTATTTTCCATATGGGCAAATTTTGGGCCTTTCGGTCCACTCTTACAATTAACCCCAAAAAAAAAGAAATGGGCTATTGTTTTTCATCAATAAAAAACTGATTGCCAAGCGCACAGTGGAACCTTAGATTTGATCATTTTTAAAACGACAAAAATATGACATTTAAACAGTATTTTGCTGGATATTGATAACATTTACAATTTAGCTATTAGCTCGTTCGTTAGCTCCGTAATTGTACTCAAGGATTTATTATTCACATTAATAAAAAACATCAAAGTAAAAATAAACGGAATTTTTTTCCAACGGGGTCTTTAAATTCCAAGACTTTTAAGTATTTACTTACAGCATTATATATTACAATAATTTAGGCTTAGTGATTTAGGAACTAACAGAACCAACATTTTATGATGTTAATTTTAAATACAATATATATTTTAAAAACACTTCACATTAATGAGATAAATTATTAAATTTTATTCTGTTATCAGACCGTTATACTTACCATGGTCTGTCATACGATCCGGGCGATAAAAATGAGAAATTGAGACTAATTGGTACTAATAGCGAATCGCCCAAATTACAGAAATGGATGAAACTTCACGTGGAAATCCACATGGATAGTATCACATTGTTTACTACAGAAATCTATGTGGAAATCTAATCAAACATAAAATTGAGAGCCCATGACAGCTATGTTAGATGGATTTTCCATTAAATTTCCATGTTATGAATGTAGATTTCCACCCGCGTAGTTGGGTCTTCAATATGATGTAGTCTACAGGTTATTATTTAATAGAAGTGTGTATTGAAAAATTGATTAAATAAATTAGTTTTAGGCTACAGTACACAGAATGGCCAATTGATAGGCTAATGTTTCCAAAATAATGAGATCTTGCAACACCCCTAACTACAGCAGCCATACTGTCGATGCTCCAACCAGGGTTGCCAAATCTCAAAAATACCGCTATAGCTTAGAGTGTACGTCCGGTAGGAAATAGGAACCCCAAAATGGGGTATGCTATCGGTGACCTGTCGTAACTCAACACAGGTATTACCTACAGAGGCGGCTGCAGAGGTTATTCGGATACATTCATTGAATTGTTTGTATGTAAGTAAACTTTTAACAAAAAAACGTTGTTTTTACATACATCTTATTTTTTACTTAATTAACAAAGCAAGGTATTAAAGATTTCACTCTTTTAAGTTGTAAAAGACTACTTCATGCATCTTTTAATAATATAATATTATTTTAATAATAATATTTTTGGTAAAAAAAATTGAGGACTAAAATTTCACTTAAAATAGACGCCATGAAAAAACAACGGTGCCAAAAATTAATAATACCCTATTATATGATTAATAAAGTAGTCTTTTACAAATTTTATGAGCTAATAACTTGTTTAGTTAATTAAATAAAAAATAAGTAGTATTTATTTCCGGGCTGCTAATTTCCTGCCGTACGTCCACTCTTAGTTCGAAAACCCATAAAAATAATATTCTGTAATATTTTTTTTAATATTCTACACAAGTCTACACACAATATTTATTAGTTTATTAGTTCAAATATAACTTCACGTTCAAATCTTCTGTGGTCGGAGCTTCGCCAGCCACATTTGGAATGAATGCACTTTCCTGGCTACCAAATAATAATCCAATGGAAAACAATCGGATTCCGGAACTATTATTTTCAGTTCATTAGACCTTCCGTCGGATTTAGGACAGATTTCAAAAATATTTTCGAAACAAATAACACCCAAAATGTTTGGACAAAATTAATTAGTTCTTCACTACAGAGCACAAAGCCGTCGTTTCCAAATAAAGCATTTTTCGCATGAATTAAAAAAAACATTATTGGAAGACTATACTTAAGAGGGCTTAGCTAACACACGCTGGTTTGAAAATCAATTAACTAATGGTAGACCTACAGTTTTTTGTCAAATAAATATTATTGCAAAAAGATAAAAAAAAAAAAACAATAATTGTAGCCTTCGGTAGCCTATCGTTAGGTAATAATTAATTAAATTAAAAACGCATGTACATAATATCTTTGGCTTCTATTTTGGAAGAATTTTTCAACTGATCATTTTCATAAATTTGAGGCTCAATCTCCCTCAGGCTCAAATTTCGATTCACATAATTAATTGAAAAATATTTTGAAATCTGTGCCATAATTATCCATAAGTTTACAGTAACATGGTCGGAGAGACCTGAACAATAAAAAAAAGAGTAGCGACAAACCAGAATACTTACTCGAAGATGAGGTTTAAGTGCGGCCAAGTCGACGCCCTCCTCGGGGACCGGCACGTTGTAGAACTCTCCCTCCTCCTGCGTCAGCAACTTAAACCATCCGTCCACCTTTTCCTTGATGAGCTCCGAGATTCCGAACGACATGGACCCCATAAAGTCGTTACGTGACGTCCGGTCCCAATCCCACACCTCGATCAGCAGCCGCCGGTCCTTGTCTTCGGCCTTTAGATCGCTGATAACCCAAAGTTATTAATTAAAATATATTTCAAGAGCTAACAGAAGAAAGACTCAGCTTCGGCAGCCCTACCATGCCGTTTAGTATTAACTTATTCTTGGTGTAAAAAATGTAAGCAAAGCACTTTCCATTCTAAAATTATCATGTATACATTTTTAATCTTTAACTGCAGCTTGCGGAATCGTCCGTGTGCACCAGCAGCCTGATCATGGCGATTATGATACCGGTATTTAATTAATCCCCTGGTATTAAAAATGTAAACAAGATAATTTTATAATGGAAAGTGCTATTCATTTCATCACGGATTAAATAAATACCGGTATTATAATCGCCATGATCAGGCTACAGGTTTAAATTAATATAACAATAGATTGTTTCATCAGAGCTCAGTGGTACCAAGTTGACAAAAATAAAATATATTTCGTCTGCTCCGAGAGGGAAATTTTACGGGACAGATTACTAAATATTTTGTAAACTAGGAATGGTCGCATATTTTTCACGAAATTAATTAATTTCTCAAAAAGTAAGAAAGTGGTCGGATGAAAAATTCAAATACAAGCTTTGGCTTATTATGAATCAGAGTCATTCAATATTATAGAACCGGTCCGAGTTTACTCGAACATGCTTTCCAATTTATCAATTAGCAGTTAGACATAATGAGTTATTCCATGGTATATACTTTCCCTATGGTTAAATTTCGGATCCCTCCAGGGGGGGGGGGGGGGGGGAGGACCTGACCCCCTGGACCCCCTCTGGCTACGGCTCTATCCCAAAGCACTGAATTAATCGTTGGCATTTCATATTATAGGACGGGCAGACTAATACATTACCACCAAGTAAAAATGCTACGGCATTTTATTTAATGTCTTCAAAAAAAATTTTTTTGCACAGAACCAAATATTTTTTTTTGGGAAAGCAACCTATTTGGTTTTGTTAGTCTATTGAACACCTAAAACATACCTGAAGGTAGATATCATCGATAGAACGGTTTTGCACAAAATTACTTTCTAGTAATTTTTCCTTAAAATTTAGTTATTTTTATTTTTTTACCCCCAGAAGACCCCGAGGTATGATTTTTGTGAAACTACATGCTATATTTCATCAATATCCACTGAGTAGTTTGCCCGGAAATCGATGAACAGACAGACAGAGCGACAGACAGACATTTCGTAAAAACCACTTTTTTGGGTTCCTGGGACCTCAAAACGTGTAAATCCGTTGAAATCTCGGAATTGAAAATTTCGACCATCACAAAGCTTTCCTTATACTACGTATAAATTGAAAAGCAATAAACTTGTTAATCATCACACAAGTCATCATAGGGTTATTCTAATGGCACCGCCACCTATGACCTATCACGCCTCTTTCTACCGGTCGGCGGATTAGGCTACTTACAAGACGAGAATCTCGTTCCAGACGGGATTTAACGAAGCCTTGATGGTCTTGGTTTTCTTCTTGACGTTATCCGAATCAGGAATGAGTTTTAGTTTGACGTACGGATCCGACAACCCATTTGGATCCATTGGAATTAGATTCTTCCCTTCCCTTACTGCAAAAAGAAAATTAATTGTATCAACATATATTTTAAGAAAGACAGAAAATTGCCTTTATTTTCCATATGGGCGAATTTAGGCCCTTTCTGCCTACTCTTAAAATTAACCCAAATTAAGAGCAAATCACACACCCTCATATCCGATTTCTGGGCAATATCTATTGGAGAATATCTATTGTAGAGATATAACAGACGTCACATGCTCCTACACCATTTGACATATGAGATGTCACCATCACTAAGACCGATTGGCCATAGTTTTAGAACTACAAACTCCTTCTTTCCGACACATTCATTATCCGCTATGCTTAACAAGTTCGGTTTAAGAAACAGGCACATCATTCGCTTTCTTCACAATCTCAACGATTGGTTGGCAGCAACTCACTGCATATCATTCTCTAGCTCTTTCGGTCCTGCGCCTTCCTCTTTAGCTCTTGGTACGCTCGAGCTCCTACGTCCTCCTTCAGTTAATCCATGAATTCCTTCTTTGGCCGCCCTCTTCTATTGGTTCCTTCCACTGAGCCCTCAGCGATGGTGTGTACCAGATGTTCACGTCATTCGCCTATACTGAGTAAAAGGGAACTTTAAATTTTCAGTTTCGAGTAAATGCAAAAAACCCTTTTCGCGTATTTGGAGGTTTGTTGCCATATAAATCGGGCCGTAGAGAAAGAAGTGGAATTACTTCTAAACCAATCAGGACAAAATGTGGGGAAATTGTTGTTCAGAAAGGGATTAACTTATTTAATTTGATTCCAGAGTTTCTTCTGGGAGTTCATCTTGTTTGATTCGATGGAAAATTTTATTTTGATTGTTTTAATGTCAAATACTCATACTTCGACTTTCTTAGTTATTTCCCTTTGACCCAGCAAATGCGAATATCAAAATGATGAGGAGCATTTATTTTACTATTTACATATGGTGATCACCATGGCGGGGGCTCAAGCAAACGTAACTATCGACGATGCTGCAATAAATAGCGTAAAATGCTTTCCATACCTAGGCAGCAAAATAACACAAGAAGGAAAGTCATCCCAGGAAATATCCAGTCGAATACACTTAGCCAGACTAGCTTTTAACGTAAAGTCGAAGATAATCGAATATAAAAACATCGACTTGGAAATAAGGAAAAGACTTCTCAAAACTCTAGTGTGGAGTGTGCTCTTGTACGGAAGTGAGACATGGTGCATTTACGAACATGATTAAAAAAAAAAAAAAAGCTGGAAGCCTTTGAGTTGTGGTGCTACAGAAGAATTATGAAAATCCCATGGAGAGACCACATAACCAACGAAGAAGTGCTCCATAGAATAAACGAAAAAAGAGCTATTATGGCCACCATTTCAATAAGAAGTGGCAAATGGATGGGGCATATTCTGAGACAAGAAGGGCTCCTCAAGAACATAATTGAGGGTATGGTTGAAGGCACCAACTCAAGAGGACGACAGAGGAAGGAGTACCTAGAAGATGTCATGAAGGACCTAGGGTGCGACACCTACAAAGAACTGAAAAGGCCGTAAAAAACCGTACAAAACAGACAAGAGTGGAGGAGAAAAATACAACATTCGCTGCAAACCAATCCTTAGATTGCAACTCAAGAAGTAGAGGAGCATTTTCTCTACAAGATATTTGACTTTGCAACCTGTAATAGTTTCCCCCATCGGATATCTCTTAATGTTTGTTTTCCAACGGCTGCTATCAGCATTTCTGATAGCCTGGCGGGGGGAGTGAGTCTGTTTATTAACTTTAGGCACCCTAAGGGCTAAGGACGCTCTTTCACCTCGGGGAGAAGGGGAGTTGACTGACAGGGTAGACCTCCTGATTATAGTGGATTCCGAACCACTAGGGGAACTTAGTAAAGTCACACGATTAATTCGGAGGTGACCAGGACTTGACACGCATTTAGACAGACTAGTATAGTCTCAGCACGTTATCATCTCCCACTATATTCCCCTGCCAACGCTGAGCGCACGACCAAGTTTGCCGCAGTTTTGAACAGGCTCTGTTTTCGTGGATTCTACTTGGTATGGCCGTTGGCGAAGGATAGTCTCTGAATACTTTTTTCCCTTTTTAGCCATTGTTGTCTTGTTGTTAAATTTTTGCATTTACATCTACTCTTAAAGGTGAGCATGTCTCAGATCGTGGATAAGTGTGCTGTGCCGAAGAAGAACGCAGAACCGTACAGGCTGGAACGATGAGGCAGAGCAGGCCATAGCGCCAAGGGTAGTGGGTATTTTGGCCTTACTTTGTCAGGACATGTAGAGTAGTGGTACAGACTCCAACTTTCACCCGAAAGGTTGTTGGTTTGAGTCCCACACTTACTACATTTTCTGACCATGCTTCGGAGGTCATGTAAAGCAGGCGGCCCCGGCCCTAACTCCGCTAAGTTGGCTTAGCAATAGAACAAAAAGTCAATTATTTATTTACCTTCGACAGTGAGTTTATTGCCGACGCAATCTATTTTCAAGTTCATCCTTCCCCTCCGCTCGGTATGATCACAACCACATAAGTTTGGAACGCTCTCTTCACACCGCTTATGTACATTCATGTCACACGCTGAAACATACATTCACATATAAGTTACACGGGCCAAGTTTCTGAAGTCGGTATACACGGACGATTTTCGCAGTCGCGATTTACCAGCGACTTTCCCATTGTAGCACAGGACTTGGTCAATGGTCCGTGCAAGCCTACAGACTCTACTTCAGAAGATTGCTATTATTTGTCGTGTCTAGGGGAAAACCGTGCAGTTTCGCGCGGCCGGCTTCACGCCAGCTTCCAAAATCGTCTGCTAGCCCTATGGCTACAATGGAAAAACGTGAGAGAATCGTCCTTGTATTAATATGTATTATGTATTGAAAGCTAGATTGTTATCTTTTTGTGTGACGTAAGAGCTGAGTAACATAAAATAATAGGAGGTAAAAAACACTGGAAATATACAACACGGTCTAGAGGTGTCGGTTACGGGCAAAACCTGATGTCTTGTTTGGTTAGCAGGGTAACATATTTATGAACTATAGGGGCACTCACTATCCTCTGATAATGCGAGAAAGAGCTAGAAAGTAAAATTAGAAATAAGGGAATCACTAGGTCTAGGGTACCGAAAATACAATCTGGTGAAATAGCGAAATTTTAATACGAGTATATGCGAGCTTGTATCTCTATTAAAAACAAGTAAACGAACAAGTAACACAGCCGCATTCTAATACTCCAGGTTAAATTAAAGTCGAAAAGTATGGGAAACAAGTTTCCTATTTTTTCTCATTTCCAATTTTACCCAAGTTTTCTCACTTTACCAGAGAATAGTGAGTACCCCTGATAAGTGTTGTTATAGACCGAGCATTCAATTAAAATGCGTAATAGAAAAAGAATCAATCTGAGGGCCGATAATTGGAGAATTTAAGCTCAAAGATTTTTGTATAGGGGCAGCATAAAATTTTTCAAATACAAGCCAATTAATTAAGTTTTTGAGATGATGAAATTTCAGCTTTATCAGTCAGTTACAAAACATATCGATTTAATTAAAAACTGAGTTAGTTGATGCAAAATTACCAGCTGCAGTCCTACTATACCGTTTAGGCGGGTATTCCACTGGTCAATTTTCCCGTCAAATGTGATTAAAAAGAGTCTGCTACCATATTATAACTTAATTTATAATAGATAAGTTAAGTATCTACATAATAGTCTCCTTAAATTAAGTTATAATATGGTCTCTTTTTAATCACATTTGACGGGAAAAGTGACCAGTGGAATACCCGCCTTACAGATTAAAACACCGGAAATATGATTAAATAAACCCCAATAAATTTATGTTTTGAACAAAAGAGTGCAAAATGCAAATTAATAAATTATTAGAATATTAATAAACAAAAAATAACAAAAACTTAGAGTTTTAGAAAAACTTGCTATAACAACCCGAATTAGTAAAACCCAAATAATCGTTAAGAAATTAACTTTGTCTAAGAAACCCACTTGTGTTAGTATAAGTAAAATGTAATGTTAGTAAAAACACACATTTGCATCTTCTCCTCGAGTTGAGCAAGTCTCAAATCGCAGATAAGGTGTAACTGTGCTAGTGGGTTTCCCTCTGTAGATGGCAGTTCTTGCCGAAAGCGCTCAGGGTTTTATACTAACTATAACAGGTTTTTCTAAAACTCTAAGTTTTTGTTATTTTTTGTTTATTAAATTGAAATACCACGAAGTCACGAGTAATCTAATTATTTATGTTATTAGAATACAGGAAAATGGTTGCATCGTATAATAATTGAATGAAATGCAATTAAATATTAAAATGCATAGGTACAAATTGTACAATACATTAAGAATTATAAATAATTTGCCTAAATCTAAGGGAGAAAAATACTCACCAATTTTTTTTTATTATATTTGAATATCCCGCGCATATTGCATTCTTTGGTTAAAAACAAATGAATCAATTTGGGGTTTATTTAATCATTTCCCCGTGTTAAGTAAACAGAATAGTAGGGATGCCTACTATACCATTTAATATTAACTTAATTTGGGGGTTGAAAATTAAAACAAAACCATTCTGAAAAGCACTTTCCATTCTAAAATGATATTGCTTAAATTTTTAATCCCAGGTTAAGATTAACACTGCCATAGTAGGCCCACTGGTGGGGTTCGACCCCCTTGAAAGGTGAAACAACTGGATCCATGACTTGTGGATCGAGAAATTAATTAATTTTGCCTAAAAAACCGACTGCACATGGATTACAAAAAAATTGGAACGTTTTACCTCAAGCTAAGTGACCTGAGTCCACACATTGCATTAATGAAATGCATTCCGGCGGCAATGTTTAACTGACGGCAATGCAATGTCTTAATACAGAAGTGTGAACGCTGCTTCATGCTGGTTTATTATCTTCCAATCATCCTTACTTATCACCTTAGTTCTACGATAATTAAATAGGTACCTGTGCTCAGTCACCGATCGATTTTATATGCAGAAAATCGCAGATAGGCTACAAACCAACTATGCAATCGAAAGCCTTGATGTAAACTTCGAAAACTGAAAGTAGTGTAAAAGTGCGTCATCCAACCTAATCTGGGGCTATAAGCCTATAATCTAGAGAAATGAAATACAAAATTCAACTTTTTTGAGATTAGGATCGCCCTAGATTTTGTTAAGCACAACATTAGACTACTACACAGAAACTGTGCATTTTCTTTCCCTCACTCTTTACAGAAGGTAGGAACATTAAGAGGATATGCTACATAGAAAATTGGCACTCCAAAATTAAATATTTTTCATTTTTTATTTCATAACTCAGTTATTAAAAATTTGGCTCATTTAAATTTTAGAAGACTACTTCGTGCGTCACATAATCGGGTATTTTTACTTTTCAGTTATGTAGTTTTTTCAAAAATCCCAGATTACGCGAAATTTTACTCCCCACTGGTTTTTATGAAAGAACTAAGGTACCTAATATTTAATATTTCCTAATATAATATAATTACAACTTCCATGAGCCAAATCTTTAATAACTTGCATTATTAATTAAATGAAAAATAAAAGGTCAATAAAAACAACAAATTTTACGGTGCTAATTTTTCCTCTTAATTTCTTCTATTAAATATTATTTAGCCTATATTTTGTGGCAGTAGCATTTCTACCATACATAGAATTTAATAAATGTATTTATTGTGAAGTAAAGTACTGTTTTCAGCACATATTCACTTCACTCGATTTCAAATAAATCCTATTAAATTATTAAAATAGTCAAGAGGTAGGCGTTTACCAATGCTAGGTTTAATACCAAACCATACATTGTGTAATGTTTTGACCCGGAGAAAAACATTCTGACCCTAGTTATTAGTGTTATAAGTGCATGCTTCCACTAGTTTCTTATAGATCGCCAATGCTTTGAAATGAGGTAAACGTGAAAGCAGACAAATTTGTCAATTAAATTTATATAACTACCCAAAAACTGGTTTCCCTCACCCCTACAGCACATGTGTTCCACGATTTTGAGACACAAGTTGTGGTGTTATTCTATGATTTTCTGATTAGCGGTTCGATACATAACAAAAAAATGCACAGTTAGTGACAAATTGACGTTTCTACGGTGTACATAAAGGCTTTCATTAGTTTCTAATTGAATTCTAGTCTAGGAGGCCATTAAAGTATCTAACTAATTTGCTAAAACTAATTACTAAAAGCTACGCAAACTCATTTCAAAGAGGCTGACACCAATACCTGTGCATTTCAAGCCTTGCTGAGATATTCCGTGAAGCATGGACCCGCAATGATCGCAGAATGTTGGTGCCAGGTAGGAGAATACTTCCCACTTATGCATTGCTTGTATCTATTCGAAAAGTTAAAAAAGAAAGCATACAGGCATGAGAAACAAAACTAAAAAACGGAAAAGTAAACAGCGGAAAACAAAAAAAAAGATTTACAGCCCAACAGCGGTCCACAGGAAATTCGGCGCATTCAATGAAACAATTTCTATAAAACATTAATGAATTTTTTTAATTAGGAAGAGAAGATAGGTTGATAGACACACAGACCTAGCGATACTAAGAAAGCCTGAAATTTGAAATGAGCCCGCAAACTGACAATTTTCAAAATAATTGCTTGACAATTTTGTGCGCCTATTTTCCCCATTTAGAAATGTTAAAAAAATAATTCATACAGAAATTCATTTTAAATTTAGTTAATTTATGTCCAGTTTATAAACCGGCATAGCACCATCTGCCCGATTACTTTTTTATTATTATTTTTTAACTACCTTAAGCGGATGTGGAACATTGGCCACCCCTTGATTATTCGAATGTTATTGCTTTCCAATTTATTTTTTATTTAATTAACTACGTAAATTAAGGCACTATATACCCGGGTATTGTCATTCGTCATGTTGTATCCCATTTTTCCTATATGGTAAGTATTGTAACAAAAGCAAAAGATTGAAAAAACCTAATACACGTTTTAGCAATTTTTTATTAAACGCTTCCCTAATTGTAAGCACGTTTTTAATTTAATAATAAATAAACAACGATAAATTTCTAAAAATAACTAGGTAAACACCCAATGCTTGGCTTATACACCAGACATATAATGGATACAATATGGCGGATGACAATACCTGTCTTAATATAGAGCCCTAACGTAAATGATACAGATTTGGCCTGTGGCAGTTGTAGAGGACTTCATGACAAAATATTAGACTTCAGTTTTCCAAAAAACGTATTTCACCAAAAATTTAAAAAAAATTCCTAACAATTTAATGTACAAAAATTGTCATTAATTTTTTTTTTTGCATTTTGCAGTAAATTAATAAAAAATCATGCGGTAGTTTTAATTATTGGTGTTGTAATTTATTTAATGAACTTAAGTGAGGACTAAAATATCAAGTATTGTAAAGCGATTTGAGAAATAAAAAAAGTAAAAGAAAAAAGTAAAAATAACTTATGATATTGTGTATGAAGTAATCCTTCCGGAGTCCAAATAATATCGCTGGCGTAGTAAATTAAATAAAAAAAAATATAGAAACTGACTGATTTTTGCATGGTGCAGGAGTAACCAATTTGAATTAATTAATTTAGAGCCCGCCGAAAATAGTAGTTGGTAGGCACTCTGAATCGAGTTATTAGGACTGCATGGTCGACCTGCATCTACCGGTTCGTATTCTACAAGTTATTTTCTCAATTACGGTAACTAAATGGGTTTAATTGGCTCAACTTCCAATATTATTATTATTTAAATAATAATTCTGTAAACTGCGGTGTTTCTAAGAGAAAATGTTGGGTTCAAGGGGTCACTTCAAAATCCGACACTTTTTTAATTTTCAATTAATTTAATAGCAAAGTGACAGTTGAATATTTTTTACAAGTGAAATGAGTTATAGGCGGCCATTCCACCGGCGAATTTACTTGAAAAATTGACTTTGTCATTGACATTTGTTTTCTTTTAAGGAGACTATTATGTAGATACTTAACTTATCTATTATAAATTAAGTTATGATATGTAGTAGTAGTAGTGTTCGTCGGGTTAATAACGACTTAGGCCTCATATTTGGGCCCATAGAACTTGACTGTCCTACGCCAGCCCATCGGACTTCCTGATTATAGTGGATTCCGAACCACTTGGGAAACACAGTGAAGTCACACGATTAGTTCGGAGGTGACCAGGACAAGTCCTACCATGTTTCCCTACCGGCACTGTGCACACGACCAAGTTATCTGCAGCTTTGAACCTGCTCTGGTCCGCTGGATTCAACTTGGTATGGCGGCCGGCAAGTTATGATATGGTAGCAGACATCATTAATAAGTCTCTACCAAGGCCGTGCCCAGGTTTTGATTGGGGGCGGGGGTCCAAACATTTTTTTAATGTAATTTATTAATGCATTAATGGATAAATTCTTCAAACCATACAGGTTTACATACAAAAATTTATTTCGGGGAGGGGGGGGGGTCCGGACTCCATGGACCACCCCCCTGGGCACGGCCATGGTCTCTACCATATTATAACTTAATTCATAATAGATAAGTGAAGTATTTACAGAATAGTCCCCTTAAAACAAAACAAACGTCAATGACAAAGTCAATTTTTTAAGTAAATTCGCCGGTGGAATGGCCGTCATAAGCAGGTTTCAATGTTTGCTGGAGTGATTCTTTCATAAAAATGGCAAAATAGACTTCAGTCTTCCGAAAAAATTATTTAACCAAAAATACAAAAAAAAAATCCAACACCTTTGATGCATTACATTTTTTTATGACTTATGCAGTAAATTAATTTAAAAAAATACAAAATGTCAGATTTTACAGTGACTCACCCGCACGCAACATTTTCTCTCAAATTTAAATAATAAACTTAAATTTCCATGCCGAAATCTTATTTGCTGATAAAATTTATAAAATATGAAAAGTTACTAAAAATAAAATTTGGCGGGAACATGTTGCAACTTCTGTTTGTTTTTCTGGCGATTTTTAATTCTATTGTAGTTCTTGTTTCAATTCTGATTTGTTTGATGTAGCCCATATTGTGTATGCATAATTAATGTATGCACTTGACCCGCGGGTAGTGGGTTCAAGAAAAAAAAAACTTGTTTGGGTCTATCTGATACTTGGCCGGTTTCTGGAGAATGTAGGGTAAAAACTACGATCTGCTGACAACATGAACTCTGACACTGGCAGCACAAATAGCAAGTAAACAAAAAAAGTATTCTAAACCTTATTTTACATATAACACGACACGTAAACTGCAATATAATGAGGAAGAAAGACAAACAGCGCAGAATTGTCAGGTTGCAGGCTAAAGGGGGTTTAGTAATCACATCAGCACACGTCATTCCAAAGAAGCAAAATCGAGAATAACATCAACAGATAAAAACAATTTTATCAGGCAATTTCATTTAAAAAATGACTGACATTGCTCAGTTCAATAACTTTATAATAAAAAATTCCTTGCTAAAAAGAAAATTATTATGTAATGAAGACACTGAATCTGCTCTGTCAGTCATTTTTTATCATTTTTATCAGTGGAATTTTGAGTTATTGAGTACACCATGAAAGAAAAATACCTGAATATTTATTTAATGAATAATACAGATGGCAATCGTGAGAATAAAAATTAAAATAAAGATAATAAACATCGCAAATTGTAATGAAATAAATATGACTTTCCCGTATTTAAACACTGTTATGAATAAATAAATGACTTTTTGTTCTATTACTAAGCCAACCTGGTGGAGTTAGGACTATAAAGCCTTTTACACACAACTAGGAAGGCCCAGGACCGTCTGCTTTACATGCTCTCCAAAGCATAGTCAGAAAATGTAGCAAGTGTGGGACTCGAACTAACAACCTATCCGGTGAAAGTCGGAGTCCGTACCACTACTCTACATGGCCTGCACGGTGTTTGTTAATTTATTAGTTATTTCACCATCTTTTCATCAAATTTGGCATTCTAAAATTTGTATTTCATTCAGCTAAATTTTTTGTTGTTGTCAATAAATAACATGATAAAAAAAAAACTCTTTTAAGGGGTC
The DNA here is from genome assembly GCA_963971405.1 of Psococerastis gibbosa. Taxonomy (NCBI): domain Eukaryota; kingdom Metazoa; phylum Arthropoda; class Insecta; order Psocodea; family Psocidae; genus Psococerastis; species Psococerastis gibbosa. Next base: position 21,010,654 of record OZ020491.1, on the reverse strand, counting down.
GTTCGAAGTTAAACGATAAAGCGTCCAAAAGGCTAATTTATCAATATTAAATTTTCGCGACCCAATTAAAACCAGGAGTGGCTGCAATAGTGCCATCTATCGGAATTCAAACTCAACTATTTTTTATTTTTTTATTTTTTTTTTTATTTGATTGATTGGTTTAATAAGAAATAGGAAGGTATGGATAAATGGACACGGGATTCGAGTCTGAGGCACCTACTTTTTTTAAGGGCGTTCGCCAGTTGCGTCTTGCTTTTACGTCCGCCGCGTATGGTTTTCCTCAGTTATATTTGGGTCATCAAACCAGAGGAGGATAATAACTTTAAGGCTGCAGTCGTTTAGTTTTTATTGTCACTAAGAAGATCTGCATGTGACATTTGGGGTGGCCATTTGTGGTGTTGAGCGAGGAGGTGACAGTCAAGCAGTATGTGCTTGACTGTGACCTCATCCCCGCAACTGCACAGCGATGAGGGAGCGCCTGCCATTAAGTGGCCATGGGTAAGCCTTGTGTGGCCAATTCTGAGCCGAGCCATAACCACTTCCTCCCTTCTATGTTCTCGGTCGGATGTCGTCCAGTTTCTAAGCACCTACTTGTTGCCAGGGGTGTTGTGTGGGCTGTTATTGTATCTGCCATTCCGGCAAGAGAAAGACTCGCGTTCGAATCTCCGTTTCCGTCCTTTTTTCCAAGTCCTCCTATCTCTAACTCACACGCCTGTATAAGCGTTC